>OY728160.1:613324198-613949198 GCA_963277665.1 Viscum album | reverse complement strand
TCGTCGTTCCGCAGTGTTTGTTTTCTTTATTTTCATAATCGGTTCACTTGTTCTTAATTAATGGATTTCATGTGGAATGGATGTAAATCTATAGAATTGAATTTTCATATTATTTATGATCATACATAGGTGTTAGTGGTTATTTATATAAATTGTTTACATGGAATGAGGATGAATTATTATATAGAACTTTAATGATAATTGTTTCTGTTAATTTGTGGGTTTTGATTCCAATGAACTCATTTTTCTTTATAACTTAATACCATTTTTACAAAACGATTAAAAAACCTTGCATAGGGTATATCACATATATAATAATCTGGTTCAACCATAACAAGAATGGTTTTATGACCAGAATTGAGAATGATAATAGAAATCGAAAGCCCATCGTCCTTGAATGTGGTAAGTTGACACATCTCAGATGGTGTTCTTACTACTAGTATAAAAGAAGTAAAAAGGAAGTGATGATGATAACTTATTCCACTATCATGAAAAAATTATAGTACAAGTAAGGTATTGGAGTTATCACAACATTTGTATAAGGAGATGTAATAATAGAAAAAGAAAACAAATGAACTTGAAAGAAAAGACAAAGAATTAAAAAGAAGAATTTACCTCTTAAACCAAACTTCCTTGAGAGCCTATTTAAGAGAGAGGTTTTGGTCTTTTTATAAGTCCAAGGATTTCTAGACGTGGGAGAGGATGTTGGGAGGATATTTGGACCAAATTTTGAGAAGGAACTGTTAAGTCAAAAGTCTTATTTTGACTTCCATATCATGTTTTGGAAATCACAAATGCATTCTATCATATTTTGGAAATTACATTTGTCTTCTATCATGTTTATCGTATCGTACAATACTGGTCGTACTGACTATGTCAATCATATCGTACTGACTCTGTCAATCGTATCATACTGACTCTGTCAATCGTATCGTACTGACTCTGTCAATCGTATCGTACTGACTCTGTCAATCGTACCATACTGACTCTGTCAATCGTATCATACTGACTCTGCTATTCAGATGTTCATTATTTGTTTTGGTACTTAGTCAAAAACACTCATTACATATGAATCGTACTCATGTTCTTTATTTCTTTATATCTCTTGTCCTAACAAAACGATGTCGTTGAGTTAGTTACAAACTAATTAAAACGATGTCGTGCTTTCTGTTTCAATATGACCGTTGGAGGCAATATGACCGTTGGAACCCGAGGCCTATAAATAGGAGGTCATTTGAAGCTGATAGAACAACAATGATGAACGAAGAGAATGAATGAAGAGACTCTGTGAACTACCAAGATTCTAGAGAGAGACACTGTGACTTCTCTCATCTGCCTTGTGCGTCCGATCATCGTATCGAGGGATTTCAAGTAATTGAAAGACAGAGGTGCCGATTACCTACAAAATCGAGGGCTGCCGGGGATAGGCAGACAGACGTGCTGATCATCGTATCGAGGGCTGCCGGGGATAGGCAGACAGACGTGCCGATCATCGTATCGAGGGATGCCGGGGATAGGCAGACAGACGTGCCGATCATCGTATCGAGGGCTGCCGGGGATAGGCAGACAGACGTGTCGATCATCATATCGAGGGCTCTCCAAGGTGTTGGTGAGACAGACCTTTTATCCTAGGTGAAAGGATAACCCTTCTCTTTGGGTTAAAAGAATTGTATTACTTTTACATTTCCGCTGTTACTTGTATTAGAAAGGGATTTGTATTGTTTCCTTTCTTCTTTACATATTCAATTGTAATTGTTTCAATTATAATCATTCTATTACATTTTGTATTGATTGATTCTATACGCTTTAAGGTAGAATCATTCATCTTTGTATTACTCTGATTATTGTGTTCACCTTGAATACAATTGTTTTACTTTACATTAGTATTACAATACATCATACCTTTTATATTCAATACAATTTTGGGTGTTTGTATTTGTATTAGTTTAAGATCATTTAAACTAATCTCTTTGTTTCTAAAACTCAAAGGTTTTTAAACCTACAATTCACCCCCCCCCCCTCTTGTATTTTTCCATCTAATAGACATATATATCTACTATTCGATCCAACAATTGGTATCAGAGGAGGTTTTCCACTAATTTATATTACTAGCTTTATTTCTTATTACTATCTTGAATACTTACTACACTAACGTGTGGAGTGGAAAAGTTGTTTTTGTTGTTGTATTAGATGGCAGGAATGAATATCGGGTCAATAGATAATCTGAATCCTTCTATACCACCAATCTTTGATGGGAATGATTATGAGTATTGGAGAGATCGTATGAAGACTTTCGTTATCAATACTGGTGTAGACAATTTTATTATTCTTACTGGGGGTTACAAAATTCCTGACAAAGAAGTTAGTACTTTCACCAACCAAGAGAAGCAAGAATATCAACTGAATTACAAGGTACGCAATACTTTATTATGCTCTATGACCAGGAATATATATAGTCAGATATCTTCATGTGAAGCAGCCAACTGTATTTGGAAGAAATTAGAAGTTACTCATTTTGGTACATCCAAGGTTATAGAAACAAGGAGAGCAATGCTTCGAGCAGAGTATCATGGATTTGTTTTTCCTTATGGAGAGTCAGTATGTAAAGTGCAACAGAGGTTTATGAAGATTGTAAACAGCTTACAATCTATGGGAGAAAAAGGTCTTGATGATGAATCTCTTGTTGATAAGATTATAGATATTATGCCAAATGAATTGGAGTCAAAAAGGATAGCTATTGATGAAAATAGAAACGTCTCCCAGATTACTCTTGATGAACTCTTTGGAACTCTTCTACAGCATGAGACAAGAATGAAGAGAGATGCTGATTTCAACAAGAAGAAGAATGGGAATGGAAGTGTAGCTTTTGCATCTAAAGCTAAAACACCTGAAAGGCTTACAAGGTCTAAATCCAAGAAAGTTGTTATATCTGATTCAAGTGATTGTAATCTTTCGGATAATGAGTTATCCAATCTTGCTCGAAGGATGAACAAGATCGTGGGAAAGAAATATTTTCAATATAGATTTAAAAAGAAGGATAAAAAAGATTCAGAGGTAACTTGTTATGAATGCAAGAAAGCAGGACATATAAGGCCTGATTGTCCTTTACTGAAGAGGAAAGATAGAAAAGAGAAACACTCTGAAAGAAACAAGAAAGGGTTTTATAAGAAAAAGAAAGGCTTGAAAGAAAATGATACGTGGAGTGCAAGTGGTAGTGATTCCTCAGATGATTCTTCAGAATATGAGACATCAGGACAAAGAAATATTGGACTTCTAGCCAAACTACCAATTGAAGATCATTGTCTCATGGCTAAGGTACATAATGCTGAAGCTATTACAAATGTCTCTTTAAATGAAAATTATATTGATAATAGATATTATGAATCTTCAAATGATGAATCTTCATCATCAGAGGATGATATATTACCTTCTTTTGAAGAGGTATCTAGATTTGCTAAGTTACTTGAAAATGAAAATTCTAAACTTAAAAAGAGATTTGAAAAAGCAAATTCTAGAATTTCTATTTTGACTAAAGAAGTATCAGATCTTTCTAAAGATCTTGATGTGAAAAATTCTGATTTTGAAAGGATTTTAAAAACCCTTGAGAAAGTTAAATCTGATAAGGATAAACTTTCTAAGGATCTTCAAACTGTAATTTCAAAGAAAAATATTTTAGAGTCTAACTCTAGTTCAAATTAAAATGTTTTAGAAAAAAAGAATTTGGTTTTAAAACTAAAGTCGGAGATTTTATCTTTGAGGAAATGTTTGTAAAACTTTACTCATGGAAAAGAAAACTTTGATAGGATGTATTCTCAAATTAGACCTTTGAGAAATCGTTCTGGTCTTGGTTATACTTATTCCAAACCTGTTTTTAGCAATAACTATTTTGTTCCTCAAAAAACCATTTTCTGTTCTAAGTGTCAATGTGGTGGACACTGGAGAAGAGATTGTTCTCTTAACAAAACTCAATCTTTAGGATTTCATAAATCTCATTTTGCAAAACAAATGTGGATTCCTAAAATTCTTTTATCTAACCCTTCTGGATCCAAACAAGTTTGGATTCCGAAAATCTAATTGTTTCTTTTTCAGGAAAACGAGAAGTGTACCAATAAGAACATTTGGTACATGGATAGTGGATGCAGCACACACTCACTGACTATGGATTGAGTTTCTCCAAAACTCAAATTATTTGTGATAATACGAGTGCCATAGCTCTTAGTAAAAACCCAGCACATCACTCACGTGCAAAACACATAGATGTTAGGCATCACTTTCTTAGGTATCACACACAAAAAGAAGATATTATTTTACAATTCATTGGAACGCAAGAACAACTTGCTGACATTTTTACAAAACCTTTACCTTCCGATAGATTTGAATATATAAAACAAAAGCTAGGAATGATTACATTAAAATAATCATTCATATCTACTTCCTGTTTTATATCTCTCCTAATAGTAAGAAACTCCTCGTAGAAAGGGGGAGGACATTTATTCTTGTCTTTATGTTTCTTTTTATCTTATGTTCTTTAACTATTTACTCTTTGGATTGTTTTTTTTCCTGTTTATCGTATTGTCAGTTTTTATCGTATCATTCATTTTTCCCTTCTGTTTATCGTATTGACAGTTTTATCGTATCATTCATTTTTCCCTTCTGTTTATCGTATTGATAGTTTTATCGTTTCGTTCATTTTTTTTCTGTTTATCGTATTGACGGTTTTATAGTATCATTTACTATCGACCGATGATGGTAATCAATTTCTTTTCCATCGTATCAATCAATCTTAGTATTGAATTGACCGATGATGGTATTGAAATTCTTTTCCATCGTACCAATCAATCAATAGTATTGAATCGACCGATGATGGTATTGAATTTCTTTTCCATCGTACCAATCAATCAATAGTATTGAATCGACCGATGATGGTATTGAATTTCTTTTCCATCGTATCAATCAATCAATAGTATTGAATCGACCGATGATGGTATTGAATTTCTTTTCCATTGTATCAATAGTTTTGTATCGAACGATGATGGTAATGATTTTCTTTTCTATTGAATCGACCGATGATGGTATTGAGATTGTTTTCCATCGTACTGTCAGTTCATGGTAACGAGATTGTTTTCCATCATATTGTCAGTTCATGGTAACAAGATTGTTTTCTGTCGTACGGTCTGTTCATAGTAATGACTTTGTTTTCCATCGGCATGATGATGTTTTTTTTTGTTTCCTTACGATTGTATTTTCTTTTGATTTCTATCAAAACCAACAATTACCTTACATTCTCCAACAGGTATTTTTTTCATTTTTTTTAAAAAAAAATTCTTTTTTTTAATCCTAACCATTGATCTGGTTTTCTCTAATATTGACCGTAGAAGATCAATGGTCATCCTTTTTCGACCGTAGAAGATCAACGGTCACCCCTTTATCGCATATAAATAGCCCCCCTCCCCTCCCCAAACCCACATTGAATTTTCAGGAATTGAGGCGAAGCTCTGCTCCACCAGCTATAAATCATCGTACGATCTTCTCATCGGCAGAACCTTTATGTCTCAATCCTCTGCTAATACTCCCGCCGAAATGTCTTCAAAGACTTTTACAGAAAAAGACTTTAACAGAGAAAGGTTAGTATCTCGAGATTTTTTCGATACGTACGATTCTACAATCAGGAGGATCATTTTGTTTCAAGGATGGGAACATCTGTGTGTTGAAAAGCCTGATTCTCAAGATCCGGTTATTTTTTATGAAGTTTGTCAGTTTTACAAAACTGTTTCTTTCGACAAAGACATGACTATAAACTTTTCTGTGTACGATAGAAAATTGTCTATGTCTGTGAAACAAGCGGCACATTTTCTAAATGTATCTGTAGAAGGGGATTCTTTTTGTCCATCGCACAAACTACCAGAGGATGTTGGTACGTTTAATAGAGAAAGTGCTGAAAAGACTTTTTTTGTTATTAATGAAGAAAAGAGAAAAGTGTCTCATCTTTCTCCGGACAATCGTTTTGTCACTTTATGGATGCAAGGTTTTCTTATCCCAAGGAAAGGGGATAGAGAAACTCTGAAAGTTTCTGATATCTTTATGCTTGACTATCTTGTGAATATGAGAAAAGTGAATCTAATGGGGTATGTTTTTGAAACCATTAAGAATGTCAAGACAGGAGGGATTAAGTCCCAGATGATTATGTATCCAGCTATCCTTACGAAGTTCATTCTTGAAAGTATGAAGTTTTGTAACATTCCTTTGAAAGGAAACCCCATGGATTTGAAGCCCTCATGGATTAGTAAGAGTACGATGAAAAAGCTGAATGTTTGTTTTGATCCGAATTCAAAACTTTTTGTCAGAGATGTAGAAGCTGAATTGGCTCAGAATCAATCGGCACCTATGCCAGCCAAAGACATTTAATCTACCGGTGTTACTCAAAAGTCTGATCCGCAAACCAGTTCAAAGCCGAAGAAGAAGCCAAGGTATAGTAAGGAGGTTGTAGCAAAATGGAGGAAGGATAAGGAACAGAGAAAGGAAGGTGATCCGAAGTTTGGTCTTGACCCTGCTGAGGCTTTTGCAGAAAGAGTGAGGGTAGAATAAACCCTTCAGGCTGAAAAGAAGAAGAAGCTTCTTTTAAAAAGAAAGGCTCAGGACTTTGATATCTCTAAAATCTTGAAAGCGATTGTGGATGCTAGTGCCCAATTAACATAAGAAGTGCACCAAGAGCCCATCGTATAGAGTCTCCCTGAGGAAGGAAAACAAAAACAAGTGATGGAAGAGATAGAAGAAGTGGAAGAAGAAGAAGGAGACTTTCTTTTAGAATTTCTTCAAAGTTCAAAGAAGAGTAGAGAAGAATCGTTTCAAAAGCTGAGTGAAGGTGTTCAACAAACTCCACATGCCGATCAGGCACGATCTCCAGACAGAATGTCATCTCAAGAAAAGCAAGGTGCTCAATCCTCTCATTCTGATAAAGTTGTTGTCATTAGTGACAAAGTAGAAGAAGAAATAAAGTAGAAAGAAAAAGCAAAAGGAAAACAGCCAGTTGTTGACTCAAGCAGATCGTATTAACTAGCATCGTATGATGAAGATACTGATTCAGAACATACAATCTCTCTCAAGAAGAGTGATTACATTGTTCATGTTTTAAGAAGGGTTGAGAAGACCATTCCTTATTTCCCAAGGCTGGAAGGGAAGATTGATTTTATTACTGACAATCAAAAGAAGAAGTTTGGCTCTGTGAAAGAATTGAGGAAGAAAGTTTTTTCAGTAGAAGCTGATTTGAAAGTTCTATCAGAAATTTCGGTTTCTCATAAGAAGGCATGCAATAAGATGAACAAGTGGTCATACAAAACAGAGAGCTCAATCAATGATCATGAAATTGCTATTAAAGATATAAGAAGGTTATCAAATGAGCTTGCAATCGCTTTCAACAAGCTTGACAGAGAAACGGTTGAAAGGTTGAATCTTTTGTCTTCTCAAATAGCCGATGTTCCTTCAGTGAAAGACTTGCAAGAGAGAATGAATGCTTTCCAATCTGAATTATCAAAGGTTTCATCTTTCAAAGATGAAATGGTTTTGCTGAAGAATCAAAATTATGTGTTATCCAAAGACAACAAGAATCTGCAAAACAGAATTGATACCCTTGAAGAAGTAATCAGAGTCCAGGAGGAGACTATAAGAAATCAAGATCAGATTTTTGCGGACCAACAAGAGCTTCTCAAAACTCAGGGTGAATCAATTTCTGAAGACAAGAAGGAGATCAAGAAGATGAAAGCTGTTCTTCATGAGCTTATAAAGAAGGAGAAGGAAAGAGAAAACAAATGATTGTTGTATTTGTTTTCTTTTAGAACTTGTCTTTGTTTTGTAATGACTTTTATGATCCTTTTCTTTTATCCATTGTCTTGTATTGCGTTACTAACTCTTTCAGACAATTCAAGATTACTCCTTTCTTTTTGTAAATCACAAAGGGGGAGAATGTTTACAAAGGGGAGAATGTTTTATAAAGGGGAAGAATGCTTTACAACACTCTTAAGGAAAATCTACGAATACAATCCTTAGGAAATTCCATACCTAAGGGGGAGTTAGTTGTATTCAATTTCTTATTCAGAAGAGTTTTCAATAACTCAGGGGGAGATAAGTATTTCTTGTTACATTTACTTTGTGTGTTGTGATTTCCAAAAAGGGGGAGATTGTTAAGTCAAAAGTCTTCTTTTGACTTCTATATCATGTTTTGGAAATCACAAATGCATTCTATCATATTTTGGAAATTACATTTGTCTTCTATCATGTTTATCGTATCGTACAATACTGATCGTACTGACTTTGTCAATCGTATCGTACTGACTCTGTCAATCGTATCGTACTGACTCTGTCAATCGTATCGTACTGACTCTGTCAATCGTATCGTATTGACTCTGTCAATCATACCATACTGACTCTGTCAATCGTATCGTACTGACTCTGCTATTCAGATGTTCATTATTTGTTTTGGTACTTAGTCAAAAACACTCATTACATATGAATCGTACTCATGTTATTTATTTCTTTATATCTCTTGTCCTAACAAAACGATGTCGTTAAGTTAGTTACAAACTAATCAAAACGATGTTGTGCTTTCTGTTTCAATATGACCGTTGGAGGCAATATGACCGTTGGAACCCGAGGCCTATAAATAGGAGGTCATTTGAAGCTGAGAGAACAACGATGATGAACGAAGAGAACGAATGAAGAGACTCTGTGAACTACCAAGATTCTAGAGAGAGACACTGTGACTTCTCTCATCTGCCTTGTGCGTCTGATCATCGTATCGAGGGCTTTCAAGTAATTGAAAGACAGAGGTGCCGATTACCTACAAAATCGAGGTCTGCCAGGGATAGGCAGACAGACGTGCCGATCATCGTATCGAGGGCTGCCGGGGATAGGCAGACAGACGTGCCGATCATCGTATCGAGGGCTGTCGGGGATAGGCAGAAAAACGTGCCGATCATCGTATCGAGGGCTGCCGGGGATAGGCAGACAGACGTGCCGATCATCGTATCGAGGGCTCACCAAGGTGTTGGTGAGACAGACCTTTTATCCTAGGTGAAAGGATAACCCTTCTCTTTGGGTTAAAAGAATTGTATTACTTTTACATTTCCGTTGTTACTTGTATTAGAAAGGGATTTGTATTGTTTCCTTTCTTCTTTACATATTCAATTGTAATTGTTTCAATTACAATCATTCTATTACATTTTGTATTGATTGATTCTATACGCTTTAAGGTAGAATCATTCATCTTTGTATTACTCTGATTATTGTGTTCACCTTGAATACAATTGTTTTACTTTACATTAGTATTACAATACATCATACCTTTTATATTCAATACAATTGTGGGTGTTTGTATTTGTATTAGTTTAAGATCATTTAAACTAATCTCTTTGTTGCTAAAACTCAAAGGTTTTTAAACCTACAATTCACCCCCCCCCCTCTTGTATTGTTCCATCTAATAGACATATATATCTATTATTCGATCCAACAGGAACAAGGATTGAGAGGAGTGAAGATAAGGGGGAGTGAGAGGGGGTTTTATAGTGGAGGGGAGAGGGGATATCTCAATTTTATATTCATTAATTTATTATTTATCCACAAGACAAGGAATAGTGTGTCTTCCATGACCAAGAAGAGTAATTTTATCATTTGAATCCGAATCAATTGGGATTACATCAGCATAACATCATACATGACTCTATAATTAGTGTATTTAGCTTATTTTGTAAATTATGGTATTTTACTATTCATCAAAAATTCAAGTATATCAAAAAAATCCCAAAAACTTCACCCCAACCATTTTTTGACATTTATAATCCAAAAATGAAGTCCATTTTTCAAAAATAATTTTCTAAATATAATTAATTTAATATTTAATTAAAATCATAATTTATTCTAAAAAGAACAGTTTTAAAACATTTATTTACTTATTCCAAAGAATAGGTATATCATACTTAAACTTGATTATTATTTATATAATGTCATAGGCAAGGTTACTATTCATTAGGGTATATCATTATTCATAAGGGTATGTTACTATTCACCAAAAATTAATTTTTCCTTATCGGACTCCAAATAACTTACTGATCACAACTGTGTATGTCAGATTATCGAAATTCACATCACAGAAGTGACAAACATATGTTTTAAGGGTCACATAGCACTTAGTAGTTCATTATGAAATATTAATAAGAAATTAATTTCCATTGAAAAATATTGGGTCGTTACATGCCACATCACAAATAATGAGATATTTGTGTGTTATGAGATGTGTGTAACTAAAAACTAGTTCAAATGAACATAATAAAGAAGTAAAATAAATAAAATGATTTAACATGCTTTAATAAATTTTATACATGCATGATAATAACTTCATCCACGCACCTTTTATTAAGTTCAAAAGAAAGAGATTCAATATATAGTTCTCCAATATAAATAAAAAAATAGAATCAAGCTTTCCTTTTGAAACTAAAAAATGTAGAGAACAATAACACTTAAATGTTGGAGAAGGGAGCTCCTTGGGTGTCCTGTTCTCTTTATGTTTTCTTTAAATAAATCTTTTGGACCATCAAAAGTCACACTCCCATGTGCTAAGTATGATTTGGAAACAATGTTATACTCTGGGATGTTCTGGGTCGGAGAATGGTCCACACATCTTCAACCTAAATTGATTTCGTCGATACTCCACTATAAATGGCCTACAAGAGGTATCTGGGGAGGAAAACAAGCCAAAATATAATCTCACATGAAGAAATATCATTAGGATGAGCTAGGGTTTCACCACATCAAAATGACAGTCAAAACCATGGAAGGAACAAGTCGAATTTCGAAGGGACACTGAGTACAGGGTTTATGAAACCCCATGACACTAGTAGATAGATGAAACAACTTGGAAGAATCAAAACATGCCACCAAAATAATAGTGAACATAAATTTGAATAGCCACGAGCGATAAGGTACACAGGTGGACGACCCAATTCAATGGGCGGTGAACAGATTAATGACTAAGAGGAATCTCGGGGTGGATCAATGGTGTTGAAATGGAGGAGGAGCACAGGATAGCTGAAATTTGGTCCCAAAAAAATATTTGAGCATAATAACAAGAAATTAAATCACTTTACATGCATTCATTAAAAATCATATAAATAGAAGAATCACAAAATAGGAAATTTCAATACAAAAACACCTGAATTCACAAATCTTCTGAATTTTCATTTGAAATTTGTGTTGTTTTTTCATCTAAGGCTATTGAATGAGAACCAAATTAATCTTATCTAAATTTTAATTCAATTTCAATAATAAAATATCCTTATTCAAACTATCTATTGAGTTATTACCAGTATGTATCTTATTGACACATGTAGTTCTATATTCAATAACATCTCTAATAAAGTGTAAACAAATGTCTATGTGCTTAGATTTTAAATGGAATACTAAATTTTTGGAAAAATGTGAAGATGATTAACTATCATAATAAACCGTAATGAAATAATTATACAGACTGAGTTCAAAAAACAAAACTCTTAACCACAATGCCTTATTGACAGTCCCAGTCAAGGCTATATATTCAACCTTTGTTGTTGATATGGACACAACATATTTCCTGTTACACTTCCAGGATATGGGACCTCCACAAGAAGTGAAGGTATATATAATAATTGATTTTCTTATATCAATATTACTAGCATAATCAGAGTCCACATATCCATCAATCAACTCATTAGTATCCACATTTCTACCCTAACACAAACACATGGTTGTAGTATGTGATATGTATTTAAGCATCCATTTCAAATATTTCCAACGTGGATTTCCTATATTTTCCATAAATCTACTTAGGGTGAAAATAGAAAAGGCTAAATCAGGCCTAGAACATATCATTGAATATGTAATTCTACCAACAATGTTGGAATAAGGGATTTTTGACACGTATTCAACAACACCAATAGAAGTAAGAGCTTGAGTTAAAGTCAATTTGAAATGACTGGAAATTGGAACACTTATATGTTTTAAAAAATCAAGAAAATACCTTTTAGGGATTATCAAAATATAATCATTTTGGGATATGTAAAATAGTTTAGTAATTCTATCCTTAATTACTTCCATTATCAGAATTTTCTTTTCTGCACCTAGGAATTTCAATTCAAAGAAATAGGATAATTGGGAGTTTATAGAATTAATGAGCTGCAAATTATTTTACATAATAAACATATCATCTACATAAATCAGTATTTAAAGAATGTTGTTTTTTAAATATTTGAAATAAACATGTGCATCATGTTGACTTCTAATTAATTGGTTATAAATCATAAAAGAATCAAACTTCCTATATTATTTCCTTGAAACTTGGTTTAAACTATACAATGGTTTATTTAAGAGACATACTTGGTAAGGTTTGAATCCTTTGGAATAACTATCAAGAGGTTTCATTTACAATTTCTCATTTTGATCACCATGAAGGAAGACATTTTTCGCGTCTAATTGTTTAATGTGAAAATCATGGAAAGAAAAGAAATAAAGAAAGAACAAACCAAATTGAATAATTTTTAACAATAGGTGAACAGATTTCAATATATTCAATTCATTCTCTTTGAAGGAATCACTATTCCACCAATATATTCATAAATTAAATCTTCTTTTCATATGTGTTACCTTCCTTTATTTTATAAATTCACTTGCACTCAATGACTTTAGCATTAGAATACCTATGAACAATAGACCAAGTGTGATTTTTATTCAAGTATTTTATTTCTTTATCCATGGAAGAGATCCACTACTTGGAATCTATCTCATTTATTTCTTTCTAATAAAATTTAGGATCATCATCAACAAGATCTTGGGAAACATTGAAAGAAAATAAAGCCATATCATACTGGTTAAACCAAGAATGAGGTCTAGACACCCTCCTAACTCTATCTTGAGTCAATTGATAACCATTGTTTTCATTAGTAGGTTCAGAATATTTCATTCTAAATTAGAACTGGATTCAGTTTGGGTCATTACTTTAGGAGGAGGTGGTGTAAGATCAACAAGATACTCAAATTAGGCTAGTGATCCATGATGAACAACCTCAGTGTGAAATGTGTCAATGCTGTCATCAATAAGAGATCTGGCCTTTGGAGAACAAGACTCATGGAACACAATATCTCTACTGATTGTATATTTTTGGTATCCAAGTTTATCAACTGATAACTTATACCCTTTAACACCTTCAGTATGTCCTATAAAGACACATTTAAGAGCCCTTTGTTATAACTTGTCAGTTTTGACATGGGCATATGTTGTACACCCAAATATTCTCAAATATCTATTGGAGATATTTTTTGTACAATAATTCATATGGTGGTTTGAATTGGTTGGCAGTGGATGGACACCTATTAATTATGTAGACTAACATAGTGGTATCATATACCCAAAAATATTTGGGTAAGCCCTAGTATGAAAGTATTATTTGGACCTAATCAATAAGTTTATAGTTCATACATTCTACGAACCCATTTTGTTGGGGGGGTGGGTTCCCAAGCAGTCTGGTACCTAACAATTCCTTCATATTCACAAAATTGAATGAAATCAGTAGATAGGTATTTGAGGATATTATCAGTTATCATCACCTTAATATTTTTCCTAATTTTGATTTCAACAAAGATTTTTCATTTTTTAAAAAGTCTCAAAGACATCAGACTTGTTTTTAAGTATATAAATCCACACCTTCCTAGAGTAATCATCAATAAAGGTAACAAAATAGGATCCTCCACCATAGGAGGTGTTCCTAGTAGGGATCCATAAATCAGAATGTGTATACTCTAATGGTTGAGTAGCTTTTAATGAGGACCTACTAAAAATAACCCTCTTAGAATAACCCATGACACAATATTTACAAAATGGGATGTTGTTAGGTTTGATATCACTTAACAATCCATGTTTATTAAGTCCTTCAATACCCTTAGAGCTTACAGGCCTTAATCTCCAATTCCAGGACAAGTGTTATCAATATTAGTAATATAAATACTTACCAATTTACTAAAATATGTATTTACAATCAAGACATAAATTCTATTAACAAGAGATCCCTTTATAATGGTCCTAGATACTTCAGGGATTTTTTAGGCAGCCTAATTCAGAAATAAAACTAAAAATTTTTCTTGTTTATAATCCGTAGGCAGATCAAGTTTTTATAAAGGTTATACACCCACCCAATATCAAACAATATTTTGATAGAAATTTCATCAAGTTCCATTAAAACAGAACCTCTTTCTAAGAACTTATATCTCTTATTGTTTCCTAATATCACTTATCCTTCTACCATTTCTATTAATTCATGCAATTACTCTCTATTGGGACACATATGAAATGAACACACAAAATCTAGGACCCACTCATGAATGAGAACATGCCAAGATAGACACATTTAGGGCTTCAGTGGTATCGTAACCAGAATTCACAAAGAGGTATTGGTCAACTGGTTCTTCAGTATTAGGATTTTTTTTAGGTTTCTTACACTTAGGTCTAATGTGCCTAGGTTTCTTGCAATTATAATAGACAACCTTTATATCCATATACTTTGAACTTGGTTTGGGTTACTTGGTATTCTTGAATTTATCTTTATTATAATCCTTATTATTACCCATAGTCTGAGTTCTACCCCTAGTAAAAAAACTCTCAACCTCACCCTTAACCTTAGGCTAAGAATGTAATTATTTAGAGAGTAGTCCCAATTTGACTACATCAAGAGTTAATGAGCCTCAGCCATAAATAATAGTTCCTACCAATGTGATTTAGGAATTATCAATAGAAATCAAGAGGATCATAGCTTGATACTCATCATTGATATAAACATTAATATTAGAAAGGTCAAGAATGATATTATTAAAATCCTCTAGATATGATTTAATAGAAACACAATAACATGTTTTAAAGGTAAACATGTTATGTTTATTATATAATATACCAACAAGGGATGCGTTCATAGAATGTTTCTCAAGATTTATTCAAATTCCAAAATCATTAGTTTCATATGAAACTTCCCTATGTACCATATCCCCTAAGGAAAGAAATAAAGAACCATGGGCCTTAACCATGTCATGGATAGGGTCATCCTGGTATATGGTAGAGGTATGGACATCATCAGGATGGGTTATAAGAGATTTCTTTATGCCATTCAAAGAATCTATACACCCCTTTTGTAAAAGTAGGGACCATATTTTAATTCACAACATATTAAAGTCATTGTCACCATTGAATTTTTCAATTTCATACTTAGTTGAATCCATTTTTATCTGATGGATCTAATAAAAAAATTAGTGGAAATGATAGATGTACACCCACAAGAAACAACCAACATCTATATATATTCAGTTATGTTCACTTAAGTATTTAAATTTTAAGGGGATATCATAGTCATAATTATTTCAGTTACAAACAAAGAAGGAAATTTGATTATTTAAGAAAATTTTGATAAGAATAATTAAAACCAAAACCAGTTTTAAAATAAAGAAAAATTTTGAATGAACATGAAAGAAATCAGTAAAATAAGGGAAATGGTTTAATGTGATTCATCCCATTTTAGACCTACATGCATGATAAGAACACCACCCAACCATGCCTTTTATTAAGCTTAAAATAAAGTGATACATGATATAATACATCAATATGAACAACAACAAAAAAATCAACATAAGAATTGTTTTTGAAAATAAAATAATTATGGAAAAATAAAACTTATAATGTCAGAAAAGGGATCTCTCTGGTGGTCATGTTCTCTTCACGTTTGATGGAAAGAAATCTTCTAGGATAGAAAAATGCACACTTTGGCCCACTACATCTGATTTAGAAGCTATGTTCTTCTTTAGGAGGTCCTGGATTGGATATTAGGCCACATGTATTAAACATAAATTTATTTCACCAATACCACACCATAAGTCATTTGTGACATGTACCATAGTTATAAGTTTTCAAAGGGTCAAAAAAATGGATTTCATGAAGAAAAAATATTTCTCAACCATTGTTTTTAGAATTAATTTTTTAATAATAAAAACATGCCATGGTTCTATTAAATAAGTTTTGTATTAGTCAAGTGTTTTACAATTTAAAAATTTAAAGAAATATTTAAAATAAAAAATATTGGGGATTTAATGGATAGATATTGACTAAGTTTTTTAAGATAAAAATGGATGATATTTTCTATGATTAATAGTGGATGAAAATTTATGAATTAAGGGAAATAATTGAAATTGTTCTTGGATTAGAAATAATGAAATTGAACATAAAAATAAAACAAGAGTGTATGGGTGAATTATAGAGAGAGATTACTATAAAATTGAAGAAGGATAACTAAGAGGATATCATCACTCTTTATGAATATAGAGCATATTTATACACTGATGGTATTGTATCCCATTTATTTTTTATTTTTGAGGTCAAATTTTTTCCTGTCAAAGATATCGATCCTTTATTGAGTCTAAGAGTAGTGAAATTTCATTCTTATGGGAGATTCTTAACCCATATAGATGGTGATTCTACTATAAAAATTGTATAATAAATGTTCTTTAGTGGATTTTTATATATTGGCACATCGTCATTGTATACTCCTTGAAAATATTCCAATGTAGGTGAACCTATAACAATTCTTGTGTGAAGTGCTTTATCAATTTTATATTCGGTAATGAAGATAGGATTATTCTTAGTAGTCTTGGAATAGGATCATAGGAAGGGTAGATGTTTAATTTAGAATTTCCCAATTCACCCCCAGGGTATAATCCCTTATGGGATGAATAAATCTATATTGGGAAAAAAATCCCTCAAGGTAACATTGAATCATTTTGGGTTGATTTTGTTTGTTGAAAAAGAGTGTTTCTATGGTCTGTTGGGGAATTCAAGAGTTATTTTTGAAAAACTATATTGGTAATAATACATGGAAAATTAATGGAAGATCTAGAGGTGGTACAAAAAGAACATATACAAGGTCACATTGTTTTCCAGTGCTTTCCAATTTTTTGGGCCTCAAAATCGGGAAAATGGAGAAATATGTTTTTGGAAAAGGAAGTTGCACGCAAGATTGAAGTTTATTTGGAATGTTTCATGAAAGGAATGTTTCAGGATCAGAACATCAAATTATGGAAAGGGAATGAAGTACAGAAATATCTGGAATGTGCGTGAAAGATGAGGTTTCGTGAGAGAGGCTTACACACCCAATGCGACATCAAATTGGGTTTTGCACGCTCAGAGGAGATCATACATGATGATTTGAATATTCTGTTCAGGGGTCAGTGGTGCCTATAAATAAGAGGTGACCCCCCTCATTTGATTAGTTCAATACTTAGAGGAAATTGAAGTTCTAAATCACATAACATTTTTATGTAAAGGGAGTAGCACACAAGCTAATTAAGTTATGCGTAAGATTAAAGTTGCGCAAAAAGGTGTTTCGTGACAAAAGTTAAATCTTACGTGAAAGGCATTAAAGTTGTGAACAAGGCGCAGAAAGGTATATGAAAAGTATTTGGAGTTTCTTAGTACATATGTGGTAAATTGGTATTCATCTGTGGATGAAAGTGGTACTTCAATAGAGAATCTATCTATAGTTGAGGATGCAGGTTTTCATGAAAATGAAGGGACCTACAAGTCCATAAAATGTGATTGGATCCCTTCCAAGAGAATTGAGAGAAGGCAGAGTAAGATGATGATCCTTTCCACCAATAGTGATCCAGAGTAAGATACATAGGGAGTGACCCTTGATAATGTAGTTAGTAGACCCTAAACATTGTAAAGGCAGTGAGTCTGGGCATAGAAGATCTAGCCCAAACCATGTAAGCAGTAATTCACTTTTAGTGGATTTAGTAGATTTCCACATCATTGGTGTATACTCTTTGGACGTATCATAATGAGTTTGAACCAAGTAAAATCACTGTGTCTCATGCATGATTTAATTTTTATCCATATATTGCTACAGTAGAATGAGAGAAGTGTGTTTTTTAACGACAAAACAAGATCAAAATGGGCAGTAGTTTTAATTTTTCATACCCTGATTCACCCCCCCCCCCCTCTTAGGGTATTCAACCTATTGGACCTAACAATTGTTATTAGAGGGAATGGTTAATTTTAAGTTCTTATCTCTCAAGGGTTTCAATGGAGGTTGTCAACCATAAAGGTATTACGATATTTGATGGGAATAATTTTCAGTTATGGAAGAATCAGATGCAAAACTACTTCCAATATTTGGGAATGGATGTATTTATAGCAGTGATGCATGTTATTTTAGCTGATATCAACATTGGTTCTTTATCATAAGCTGAAAAATGGAATTGGATGGTGACTCCAAAGGAATCAATGCTTTATAGGGAGCCCTATCAAATGAAATTTATATGAATGTGATGTCATTTAAGTCATCACATTCTATGTGTAATAAGCTGCTGAATATTTATGAGGGTGACTCAAAAGTTAGAGAAGAAAGGTTATAGGTTATGTGGAACAAATATGAGGATCTCGTAATTCGCCGTAATGAGTCTTTTGATACATTCTTTGATCAGGTAAACATGATTTTGGAATACATGTGTGGACTTAGAGAATTTATTGAAGATATAAAGAGTATGAAGTGTATCTTGAGGAAACATCCACCTCTGTTCAATCCAAAAGTCTCAGTTTTTGAAGATAAAGATCTAAGAGATCTAACATTGGATAACTTTCATAGTACCCTTGTAACATACGAAATAAGAAATGATGATAATGATGTTTTGGAAGAGGGAAAATCCAAAGAGGTTGCATTCAAGGACGTGAATAATATCACCATTTAAGATGGATAGAATTATTAAGAGACTGATGAGGTGATGTCATTTCTTTCCTCAAATCTTCAAAGAAGAAAAGTAACATTCAAAGGGAAACTTCCACTTGCATTATTTTGATGTGGAAAGTTTATAAATCTCGAAGCAAGGTTCCCAAATAAGTTTCAAGAATATTATTAGGATAAATTTGAAACTACCATGAAGAATTCATCAACCTACATGAAAGGGAAGAAATAGTTTAATAGGAATTTCTTCAAAAATAATAATATGATTTCAATATAAGATGATAGTTCAAAAGAATATATGGTAGAATAATTTTAGGACTATAAGGATCATGAAGCCGATGCTATGGTGGAAGTTTTTGAAAATTTTGTAGTAAAAGAAGAGATAAATAATGAAAAGCGTGAATTTGAAGTAATAGTTTACCTTCAGGTCAAACTAGAAGTTTATCTTGAGGAAATAGATGTTTGGAGAGATAAAATGAAGAAATAAAACCAAGTGGTTCATGATGTCGAACTATATATGAAGCGGAAAGAAGAAGATAAGTCTAAGCTGAAGGAAGAAATTGAAAAATTTAAGTCTTCAATGCCAGAGAGTTCAGATAATGTTGTCAAGTACAAGCTAAAAATTGAAGAATAGAAAATTAAAATCAATAGTTTTACTAAAACTAGAAAAGATCAAATCAAATGTATCAAAGAACTTGAAGAGGAATTCTTCAATCTATAGAGAGGAGTCAAGGATTAAGAAAAATTGTTGACTCTTAGTACGACATTGGAAAAGAAGACAATACAGGCAATAGAGAAGATGAATTTTAATCATAGTAGTCTAATAGAACAAAAGGAATAGCTAAATCTGAATGATAAGACTAGATTGGGTCTTGATCAAAAACAAAAGCAAGTAATGGTTGAAGTTAGACCACAAGCACCCACTCCGAGATTGAAGATTGATTTGGGTATGAAGCTGAATATGAAGATTCAGATATCCAAGGAATAACCATTGGTGTAGTATTTCCCCACAGGAATTTGCCCCGCATCAGATGTTATTACTTTGGAAATATGGGATGTTCACAAAATGTGTGTTCTATAGAAAAGAGATATCAAATGGCACAATAACAACAATGATATCCTAACAGAGCACAATACTCTAGAATATCTTTCAAGGGTCATTTTTTTATGTGGAGGATTTTGGACACATGGCCAGATACTGTACATCAACCATGCAGAGGGATGTGCTGAAGAAGAACCAAAGCGGTCATATGAAACAATTCAATGAACCATCAAGTGAGCTGAATGTAAAAATTGGTATATAGTGTAGTAGGATGAAGCTGGTTCATCATACACTGAGGAAGATAAATATTATCAGTTTGTACCAAGTATGAATTCAAAAATATGGATTAAGAAGAAAAGTGTTGAGTAGGAAGTTATTATAGAGATTGATTTTAAAGCATTATATCACACTGGAATATAGATCATCGACAGTGGATACACCTCACATATGACAAGAAACAAGGATCTGGTGACTAGGATTTGTTACGATAAAGAAGGTATCTTAAGATTTGGTAATGATGGGGGCTTGAAAATTATCGGCTCTATAAAAGCAAAGTTTGGTGGAAAATACATGAGACATGAAGATGTACTTGTTGTTGAAGGATTCAGTCACAACTTACTAAGTGTCAGACAGATATGTGACTCAGGACATGTCATTAGTTTTTCCATAAAATTATGTGTCATCAAGGGAAAATATGGTGTTGTTGTTTTGCAGGGAAAGCGTATGAAAGGGAATCTCAAACTTGTAAGTGGAGAAGAAGATAAGTTTTGTTTGTCCAAGGAAGAAGAAAATAAATTGTGGCATAAACGTCTTGGTAACTTGAGCCAAACGTAATTGGAAGATCTAGTGAAATATTATGATGCTTGAGATCTACCTATATTATCACGCGATCGTACCCATACATGCAATTCTTGTCAACAAGGGAAGATCATCCAAAAGACATATAATCAAAAAGATAAAAGGTCTACAAAATTTCTTGAGTTAGTACATATTGATGTGTGTGGACCAATTTCACCAAGTTCTATTGATGGGAGAAGATATTATGTTATCTTTATTGATGATTTTAGCATAATGGAATGGATTTCAATCATCACCCAAAATTATGAGATATCCAACTGCATAAAAACTTATCGAAGGGAAGTTGAGAAGATGTTGGGTTGAACAATTCATAAGACCTGAACAGGTAATGGAATAGAGTTCACAAATATCAATGTGGAAGATTATCTTGAGAAACATGGATAAGGCATCACGTTTCAGTGGTAAGAACTCTGCAGTATAATGGGGTAATTGAGAAAATAAATTGGATTATCAAAAACATGGCCAAAACAATGCTCATTGAGAAAGATCTTATAGAGAAATTTTGGAAAGAAATAGTTATGACGGTAGTCTATACATCAAATAGAGTGTTACTGTTTCTGAAAGAAGAAAAGAATCAATGCCAAAATTCATATTTAGCGGTGGTTTTTATTTTATTTAGCGGCGGTTTAAACCATCGCAAAACCGTTCTACGGTGGTTTTGGAAAACCGCTACTAAATCGTGTGTCGGAAAATAATTAGCGGTGGTTTTTTAGCGGCGATTTAAACCGTCGCTAAATCGTTTTTATTTTATTTTTTTAATTTTTTAATTTTTTATTTCTTCATTTTTTATATTAGTAATTTATTTATTTATTTTTTCTAATTTTTTTATTTTTTTACTTTTGTAATTTATTTATTTATTTATTTTTTATTTTTTATTTTCGTAATTTATATATATATATATATTTGTAATTTATTTATTTATTTTTTCGTTATTTATTTATTTATTTATTTTGGTAATTTATTTATTTATTTATTTCTTATTACCACACACATTCTCGTCTCCATGCATAAGTCTATGTCCATATATAGAAATTCTGCGTTGGGTGAGATTTGAACCCCTTACCTCTTACTTATTCTCCAAAGACTTTACCACTCCAACAGGCTCTTCATGTGGTCGACAAATCGAATTTAATATACATATACATACATACATACATGCATATATATATATATATATAAATATATATTAATTGGAAAAATATGTAATACATAACAAATAGATACAAACTAAATAATTATTAATCAATAATTAATAATTGATAATATATAATATATAATATATAATATATAATATATAATATATAATATATAATATATAATATATAACATATAACATATAATATATAACATATAATATATAAGATATAATATATAATACATAATATATAATACCTAATATATAATACATAATATATATTATTTATTATTTATTATTTATTATCTATTATCTATTATATATTATCTAATATATAATATATAATACATAATATATAATATATATAATATAATATATAATATATAATATATAATATATAATATATAATATATAATATATAACATATAATATATATAAGTAATGTATAAATAATAAATTAATTAAAAAATAATTTAATATAAGATAAATAAATAATAAATAATAAATAGTAAATAGTAAATAATTAATAATTAATAATTAATAATAACTAATAATTGATAATTGATCATTAAGAATTAATAATTAATATTTAATACTTAATATTTATAAATTTATAAATAATTAACAAATAATAAATAAATTATTAAAAAATAATTAATAAATGATGAATATTGAATTAATAAATAAATTAATAATAAATTAATATTTAGTAAATTAAAAATAAATTAACAAATAATAAATAATAAATAATAAATAATAAATAAATAAATACTTAAATAAATAGATAGATAAATAATAATCAATTATTAATTATTCGTTATTAATAATAACTAATAGTTATTAATTGATAATTATAAAATTCATAATTCTTAATTAAAATTTAATATTTACATTTTAATATTTAATATGCAATATTAAATATTTAATATTTAATAATTAATTAATAATTAATTAATATTTAAAAAATAAATGATCAATAAATAATAAATAATAAATTGACAATAAATTAATATTTAGTAAATTAGAAACAAATAATAAAGAATAAAGAATAAAGAATAAAGAATAAAGAATAAAAAGTTAATAATAAATAATATATACATAAATACATAAATACATAAATACATACATAAATAAATAGATAAATAATTAATTAATAATTAATAATACCTATTAACTAATAATTAATAATTTATGATTAATAAATAATAATTAATTTATTAATAATTAATAATTAATTAATAAATAATGAATAATGAATGAATAAATAAATAACAAATAAATAAATAAATAATGAATAATAAACTAATAATTAATAATTAATAATTAATTAATAAATAAATTAATAATTAATGTGTGCATAATAACTCAATAACAAATAAATAAATAAATAATATATTTTAGTTAATTAATTAATTAATTAATTAATATTAAATATATATATATATATAAATAATTAATTAAATAAATCATAAAACATTCAAAACCTCTAAAAACCCTAAAAAACACTGAAATGGCTATAAAATATGGTCTAATACTCATTTTCCAGTGCCATAAATAGTCAAATTGAAGATTGTGAAATGAGCTTCGATATAATATGTGGTACAGGCCGAACGGACACATGGATCGAAAGTTATAACAGTTTGAATTTTAAGAAATCGATGTCTACAACTAAAAACTCTATTTTGGAGGCCTTCTAGGCATTTCTAGTGGAATAAAAAGAGGTAAAATACTCAGAGAGTTTGTACCAGACCTAAGCAGCATATAGCTCATCATAGGCTTCTATTTGATATGTGGTAGAACCCCAATGGACACCTAGAATAAAATTTATGGTAGTTTGAAGTTTGAGTTCGATATTCGACTTTAGAATTTTTAATATATATTTTTTCCTTTGATTATCACATGATTTAAATATCACTTGGTTTTTTTTCATTTGATAAACTTTTATTTGACTGGTTGTAGAGCTAAAATGGACTCTCGGATCAGAAGTTATGGTCATTTGATGCCAAATTCTGTTCTTCTACTTATTGAAGATTTGTTTTCAGTTTAAAAATATTATAAACTAATAATTATAAAAATTAATTAATTGTCACATTATAAATAAATAAAATTATAAATAATAAACTATATTTGATTGTAAATAATAAAAAATGATAAATAGTAAATAATAAATAAATATTTTTTTAAAAAAAATTCTTAAATTTTGCGACGATTTTAAAAAAACTGCCATTATTTCACAGCGGTTTTTTTTAAAACTGTCGTTAAAAAAATAATTTTTTTAGAAGATATTTTTAAAAAAAATTAAAAAAATTAGCGATGGTTTTTCAAAATGCCCCTAAAACATTATTTTCTTGTAGTGATGTGAGCTATGGTATGGAAGGAATCCATCATTGAAGTACTTTAGAATCTTTAGAAGTAAGTGTTTCATTCTCAATAAGGAGAAATGAAGTAAGTTTGAATTTCATGGATATTAATAGATATTTATTGGATAATAAAAGAAAATAAAAGTATATGAATTCTTAAATAAGAGGCTGGGAAATATTTTTAAAAGATGTGACATAACCATAGTGGAGAATGAGAAGAATCTTCAGCAAATACATGATCAGTCTCAGGAGGATAGTGATGAAGAGATAAGCAGATCCGAGGATGTTCCAGTTCCAAATTCTAATTCATAATAAGACTCAGATTATGAGAAGGACAATAATAAGTCAGTGTTTGCACAGAGACTAGGGAGAAGAGTTGGAATTGATATAATGAACATAATTGGTGATTAGATAGAATCATTGCAGATAAGGAGGATGAAGAAATTACAATAAGAATCAAACCTATAACATGTAGAGCCTAAATGTTTCTATGAAGCAACTAAATATGATAATTGGGTTCAGGCTATGAATGAATATCTTGACCAAATTTAGAAGAATCAGACATGGGAGATTGTATTAAGACCAACAGATAAGAACTTCATTAGGACTAAATGGGTCTTTCACAATAAGATAAATGAATATGGAATAATGATTTGAAACAAAACACTTCTAGTGTGAAAAGGGTACTCCCAGATATAGGGTATTGATATTGATATGAAATTTTCACCTGTTGAAAGGCTAGAGATAATCAGACTATTCTTGGCCATTACAGTATAGCATAAGTTCAAAGTTTTCTAGATGGATGACAAGTCCGCATTTCAGAATGGGTTTCGGGAAGAAGAAGTGTATTTCAAGAATCCAGATGGTTTTCTCATTCATGAAGATGAGAACAAAGTTTGTTTACTGAAGAAGGCTCTATATGGGTTGAAGAAAACACCAACAGAATGGTATTCAAGGCAAGACCATTTTCTGAAGAAGCTTGGTTTTCAGTGTGGTGGAGTTGATTATAATCTCTATGTCAATAATGATAGTAATCAAAGGATTATGGTGCTGGTTTATGTCAATGACATAATATTTAGTGGATAAGATTAAGCACAATGCAGAAAGTTTTTCGAATTCAGGAAAAGTGAGTTCGAAATGTCAATGACTTGTGATCTGACATTTTTCCTTAGTTTACAGGTAACACAAGTAAGGAATGGAACTTTCATTTCTCAATACAAATATGCTAAGGAGGTTCTTAGAATATTTGGAATGGTGAATCCCAAGGAGATGAAAAATCTGGTTTCTACCTGGATGAAACTATCAAAAGGTTATTGGTAGTTAATATTATAGAATATAGACAAATCATTGGAAGTTTATTGTCCTTGACAACAACAATACCAGACATTGTTTTTTCCACATTCCATGCAGTGAGATATCAAAGCAATCCCAAGGAAAGTCACATACTTGTAGTGAAAAGAATACTTCATTATATCAAGGTTGTTGTGAAGTTTTCATTGATGTATAATAACAAATCTCAGCTATAACTATTGGGATATACAGATGTATATTAGGCTAGTTCATCAAATGACATAAAATCAATGTTAGGAGGTTCTTTTTATCTTAGTAGATTGTGTATTTCTTAGCTAAGAAATAAACAGGATTACATTTCATTGAGCACCATAGAATCTGAGTATATTTCATCCACTCAAGAATTCATGTTGTTATTGTGGATGAAGTAGCATCTTGATGACATGGGAGTTGAAGTGAAGTCTTTGATCAGAATCCATTGCGATTTTCAAATTCTATCAATTTTATCTAAAATCCAGTCCATCACTCAAAGACAAAGCACATTGAAATCAAATATCATTTTATCAAGGAGAAGGTAGATCATGGGTTGGTGAAGTTTGATTATATGCCTATGGAACTACAAGTTGTAGACATTATGACAAACGCCTTACCCAAAGAAGCATTGGAGAGGCATGGACTGTCTCTGGGAGTCCAGTAGACTCTCCACACTTGAAAAAGTGTGGATGTGGAACCCCCTTCATCTCTCCCTAAGGTATGGTGTGTTTTTCCCTTATGTACTAAACTATGTTCTTTACCTTGTTGCAGGCCACAAAGGAGTGACATTTGGGTTCTTTGACAAAGGGGGAGAAATTATGGTTTCAAAAAGGGAGAAAATTTCCTCGTCAATACACGGAAAGAAGCTGACGGGTGGAGCAACGAGATAGGGGGAGCAGCGAGATTGGGGGAGCAGTGAGATATGGGGAGAATTATTAAATCTGATGATGCTAGAAGTGTTCGATCAAAGGATATATATCATGATAAGAAGATCATGATGAAATAAGAAGAGTGGTTTTGGAATGTAATGAAGTGGTTTATTGATGAAATTTATATATTACTCTTGTTTCTCACGTCGAGCATGGCTCATGTGGTCTTAGAGTATGTGTTGAGTAAATATTTGATCACTATCTGAATTAAATGAAGAAAATGGTGGTAGAAGATGAATGAATATATAAATAGGTACTAATTTCTAAAATATTTCTCAACAAACCCAAATGGGGAGATTATTGGAAAAAAAATCTCATGGTAACATTGAAGCCTTTTTGGGTTGATTGTGTTTCTTGAAAAATATTATTTCCACGGTCTATTGTGGAATTCAAGAGAAATTGTTGAAAAACTATGTTGCATAGAATCCATGACTATGGAATGGATGATCTGGAGGAGATACAAAAATAATGTATACAATGTAGCGTAGTTTTCTAGTGTTTTCCAAATTTTTGGGCCTCAAAGTCGGGAAAATAGAGAAATGTGTTTTTGGAAAAGTAAGCAGCATGCAATATTGAAGGTGGTTTGGAATGTTGCATGCAATTCATGTTTAAGGATCGTAACATCGAAATATAGAAAAGGCATGAAGTGTATGAAATATTTGTAATGTACACGAAAGATAAGGTTGCGAGAAAGAGGCTTGCACACCCAATGCAATGTCAAATTAGGTTTTGCGCACTCGGTGGGGATCTTGTACGACGCATCAAATTTTCTATGTAGGGATCTACGATGCCTATAAATAAGAGGTGACCCCCCCCCCTCATTTGAGTATCTCAATAATTAGATGAAATCAAAGTTTTGAAGCACATAATATTTTTAAGTAAAGTGAGTTGCGCGCAAGATAAGGAAGTTTTGCCTAATATTGAAGTAGCGCGCAAAAAGTGTTTCGCAAAAAAAGTTAAATCTTGTGTGCAAGGCATAGTAAGTGTTGTGAAAAAGATTTTGAGTTTCCCAGTACATCTATGGTAAATTGGTATTCATCTTTGGATGAAAGTGGTACTTCAAAAGATCATTTATCTATACTTGAGGATGCATGTTTTCATACAAATGAAGGGACCTACAAGTCCATAAATTGTGATTGGATCCCTTCTGAGAGTAGTGAGTGAAGGAAAAAAAATACAGTGATCCTTCCCACCAAAAGTGAACCAGAGGAAGATATATAGGGAGTAACCCTTGGGAATGCTGGGAGAATACCCTAAACATTGTAAAGGTCGTGAGCCAGGTCATAGAAGATCTGGCTCGAACCTTGTAAGTAGCAGTGTTATTTTAGTGGATTTGGTACATTGGCACATCACCAGTATATACTCCTTGGATGTAGCCCAGTGAGGGAGAACAATGTAAAATTGTTGTATCATTCATGATTTAATTTCTATTCATATATTTCTATGGGAGAAAGAAAGGAGTGTGTCTTGTTTAATGAATAAAAAAGATCAAAAGGGGTATTAGTTTTCATTTTCCATACCCTAATTCACCCCCCCCCCTCTCAGGGTATTGAACCTAGTGGACCAAATAGCCTATATAAAAAAACACATCATAATTTACTACTAATGGTTTAATTACTTGATCCATTTTTATTTCCAAGTGATTCCACAATCACATATAGGAATACACAAGTGTTTAGATAAAATATATAAAATACATAAGCCTGATGCATGAACTCGTACACATTGAAATCCTTGACTAAGATAAATTACATAAATATCATTATCATAAACCAAAAAACATTAAATCAAATCTTATACTACCCTATTAATGAGACTTTCATTATATATATGTTAACCAATCATACCACACAACATCCATTTGTGGTCTTGTAAAATCTTATCCCAAGTTTACCAAGCTCCGCAAACCCATAAAATAATGAAACTTGGTTTTGTTTCTATTTTGTAAAGTTTTCTAAACCAGACCTTGGGATTGGGGTTGCTGTATTTTTTTAGTCGTTCCCCCATGTATTCTAGAGTTTGTCGACTAACACCAATGGTCTAATATATAACAAGAGAGGATTAAACCCTTGATATCATAATTATATAAAACTTAACAAAACCATTAAAAATAAAGTTTTCTTCCAACTCAATTATGTTGGTTTTAGGCGCAGTGGAAGCGTATGTTGGTCAGTGATATATTAAAATTTCTTTTAATAATTTTTATCTGAAACCAAGAACAGGGATATTGCACATCGAATTTATAATTAATTTATGTAACATTTGGAAAATAAATATATAGGTTTAGAAAGTTTTTTTTGTTAGTGGATATTGATCATCTGAAAATACCCTTTCATATTACCTTCATTACACTTTGATAATCCAAGGATAGAATCCCTTTATTGGTGATTCATACGTTCTCCTATGATCTATGAGAAACACCACTCGATCATCGATTTCTAGCACAATGAGTTAAATATATTGCATTTTTCATTCTTGATCACTCATTATTTGGTCTTGAATAAATCTATCTTACGCTTCTCTTTCTTGAGAGGGAGAAAGAAGGAGGAGTCGAGAGAGAATTAGTTGTACACAACAATTCTCTATTCTCAATTTTTGTATTCTCTAAAAAATAGACATAATACTCAATTTATAGAGGTGCGATTTAGGTTAAAATATTATTTAATTTAATTTTGGCCATTAAATAACATTTATTACCTTTAATAAACCTCATGTCACATAATAATATTATTATTATTATTATTATTCTATGGTGCATGTGAACTTTTGCAATAACAAATATTATTTAACCATCTTGTTAATTAATATTTATCATCGAACATGGTCTTGGTCCATTTGAAATCCTCTTTCATTTATTGAACACCTAAATAATTTTTTTATTAATAAATATTTATTAAATATTAAATAAAATAAATAAATATATTTTTATTCACATACTGGTGAATAAATATTTCTTTAATTTATGAAATCAATATTAATTAAATAAAAATTTTCTTAAGCCTTGATAATAATATTTATTCCATTAATTAAACTCAAATAGAATTTAATCGTGATCAATGAAAACACTTAGTGTGTGACCCTCTAAGATTCTTTCTCATCGGCAATAGATAGACTTTCCTAAAGTCCAAGATTACTGTCTAGTAATGAGTTAAGGCACCCAAGAGAAATAACTTAATGTCATAACGTGTAAAACCACATATCCACAATCACTATGTAATATAATCTCTTTATCACAATATCTCATCAATTAGGTTTCACATCCATGTCACCAAACTATATGCTCGATTTGTCTTTCTTTGACTATCTGAAATAAACATGTCGTTACACCATTGCCATAGAATGTTAATATGATGGTTCTATTCCAATAAAAGGGTTGAGATATTAGCTTCCATAAATATGGAAGGAACAAATACTTACTTGAATTATCCATTAATGACATGTTAATCGTGATGCACCCAACATACCCTACTTCCCACCAACATATGGCATGATGGTTTTGGTCAGTAAATCTAATAGTGTAAGTCATGATATACATTAATGATAATATTAAATTCAAAGGGCCATTACACATGCTCATAGAAAGAAATATCTGAAGACATCAAAATATATAAAATTCCTACTGGAGGGTCTGTTCTCATAATCTTCCATCTTGGATATTACTAAGTGAGAACTTCGTGAGAAGAAAACTCATCTGCTTAAAATGACTCACACCTGACGGTCTTAATACTATGTGTCCCAAAATATTAAATCATCCAACCACAAAACTATATTGAGAATATTTTCATATCACTTCAAGGTTCTCATCGTAGTGAGGAACTGTTATGACCTTATCAATGCAACAAATAATCTAGGACATTATTACATTAAAGCCATGAATAAATAATGAACAACATATAATAAGATGTTAAATTAATATTAAATACATTGAATATACATGTAGTCAAACTAAAATCAGTTGGAACAAGGAAACCAACTTTAAAAAACACCCACTTGGAAAAGAGTCAACTGCCTATGACTATCAGTCTTCTAGACCTCACATGATAATCAAGTTTCTACCAAGTCAAGGATTTAGTCAATGGGTCCACTATATTTTCTTCCATGGAAATACTACTCACTTCAACCTCACCTCTTTAAGAAAATTCCCTCAAGATATGATACTTCCAAATTATGTGCTTTGTCCATTGATGTAACCTTGTATCTTTTTTTAGATCCACCATTGTAGTTTTATCACATTAAAGTGTGATAGGACCTTTACTACTATGCACCAATCTAATCTCTTGGATGACTCTATGCATCCATAGTGATTCCTTGGAATCCTTAGAAAACAAAATATACTCGAACTATACTGTAGAATTTGTGACCACATCCCGCTTTGAGCTCTTCCAACTCACAACACCACCATTAAAAATGAAGATGTATCCCATTTGTGACTTTATGTCATCATGGCCAATTTTGAAACTAGAATCTTCATATCCTATGAGGAATAGTTACCCATATCCTCCATTAAACAAACACATATCCTTAGTATGCCTCAGATACATAAGGATGGTCTTTACTTTCATCCATTATTTTTCACCTAGATCAGATTGATATCTGCCTACTGCACTCAATACATAGGCAACATCTGGTCTAATACATAGAATAACATACATGACTGAACCAATCATTGATGTGTATGGAATCCTTTTCATTCTGTTTCTTTCCTCATGTGTTTTAGGACACATTTTACTGGAAATATAAATGCCAAGTGATGTTGGAAGCAATCCCCTCTTAGATTGTTCCATACTGAATCTCTTCAGTATCTTTTCAATGTAAGTACTTTGACTTGGGCCAAGCAGTCTCTTGAAATGATCACTATGTATCTTAATCCCAATAATATATGTTGCTTCTACCAATTTCTTTATGTAGAAATATTTATTCAACCACTTCTTAACAGACTATAAGACTAGAATCTCATTTCCTATGAGTAATATGCCATCAACATATACTATTATGAAAATGAGTACACTCTCACTAAACCATTTGTAGACCTAAGTATTGTACTCATTATTTATGAAACCAAATTTAATTATAGATTCATCAAAATAGATTTTCCATAACTAAGATTCATTCCTTAATCTATAAATGGATTTTTTTTTCAATTTTCATATCTTATTAGCATCCTTTTGAGTCATAAACCCTTTGGGTTGTTCCATATAAACTTCTTCCTGAAGTTTCCCATTAAGTAATGTTGTTTTGAAATCCATTTTACAAATCTCATATTCATGGTAAGCCTTAATATAATTTCAATTCTGATGGATTTCAGCATTACAATTGGTGAAAAGGTTTCATCATATTCAATGCCTTAATGCTGTTAAACCCTTTTGCAACCAATCATGCCTTATAGGTACTGACTTGTCCTTCTATTTAAAATTTCTTCTTGAATACCCATTTTCAACCAATGGACTTTACATCTACTAGAGGATCTATAAAAATCCAGACTTGGTTTTGGTACATGGAATCCATTTCATAATTCATGTACTTTTCCACTTGGTAACATCTGTGTGACTTACTACTTCCTTGTAGGTTAGAGGATCATAATTATCAACTAATAATGAGTTTTCATCCTTAGTTACTAGAAAATAAAAACATTCTAGTTCTATAATATATCTTGTACTTCTACACAATCCTCGTGTCTCTAAAACAGTTTCATCTTCCATTGGGATTTGTGGAATCTATTCTAATACCAACTATTGTGTACCTTGAGCTTTAACTTAATCAAAGTATATCTCTCTCCCACTATCACTTTTAGAGATGTTCTCCCTCTCAATTAATATGTTTTGTCTTTACTATATAAACTTTTTGTATGAGGATTTGTATAAATAATATCCTCACATTTTCTTGGGGTATCCTATAAAGGTACACTTTGTTCCTTGGGGTGAAATTTTGTTACCTGAAGAGGCCTTAACAAACTCTTCACTTCTCCAAACATGAAAATTTGATAACATGGTTTTTCTTCCACTCCAAAATTTGTATGGAATACCATTTCTCGATTAAGTTGGTACTTGGTTTAGTATATGTTCGATTTTTTGTAACAGGTATCCCTAAAAGATAATGTAAGACTCACATGACCCATCATTGATCTCACCATGTACAACAAAATGTGGTTCCACTTTTATCTTACACAATTCCAATGAGGCATATAAGAAGGAGAGAGTTGGTATAAGATCTCAAACTCCCATAAGTAATCAATGAAGTATTTATTAAGATATTCTCTACCACGATCTGAACAATTTTTCTTAATCTTCTTACCAAGATGGTTCTCAACTTTATTCTTTTATTCTTTAAATTCATCAAAAGAATCAAACTTATACCTCTTCAAGTAGACATATCCATATCTACTAAAATCATCAGTAAAAGTTATGAAGTATGAGAACCCACCCCTTTATTTAATAAAAAATCGTCCATGCACATCAGTATGAACTAATTCAAGAATCCCTTTTGCCCTTTAACCTTTCCCACTAAATGAGTCTTTGGTTATTTTTCCTTGTAAACATGTGTGATATACACCAAGCACTACTAGAAAATTGGGCTATAGCTACGGTCAAAAATCATGGATATAGGGGTCAAAATCGTGGCTATAACCTATAGCCACGGTTCCAGCTAGTCGTGGCACCTATTGGCATGGTTATAGCTAAAAGCTATAGCCATGGTTTTGTTGGGATATAGCCACGGTTTTAAACCGTGGCTATAGCCCTATTGCCACGGTTTCACTAAACCATGGATATAACCCCCATATCTGTCCACCGTGGCAGTTGGGCTATAGCCACGGTTGTCCCCCATGGCAACAAGGTTATATCCACAGTTTATAACCATGGCTATATCCCAATAAAACCGTGGCTATAACCCAAAATTAATTTTCGCCCATCGAGATTCGATCTCTGTACCTTCACTATGTAAACCAAACACCTTTCCACTACTTCACAAACATCTTTGCAGATATATATATATATATATATATATATATATATTTAAATATATTATTAAAAACTGTGGCTATAGCATGTAAACCGTGGCTATAAACCTTCCCGCCATTTTTTTGCGGGTTAATTTTTTTCCCGCGCAAGGGCGAGAGATCTATAGCCACAGTTTTGATGAACTGTGGCTATAGTTCATGAAAAAAATACCCTATAGCCATATTTTTACCAAAACCATTGCTATAGACCAACCTTATAGCCACGGTTTAACCAAACCGTGGCTATAACCCTTTGAAAAAGACCCTATAGCCACGGTTTCACCCAAACCGTAGCTATAACCCTTTGAAAAAGACCCTATAGCCACGGTTTAGGTGAAACCATGGCTATAAATTTCGAAAAAAAACATATAGCCACGGTTTCACTAAACCGTGGCTATAGCCTTTGAAATTAAACCCTATAGCCACGGTTTTGTTTAAAACGGTGGCTATAGCCTCGTTTTCTAGTAGTGAAGTGATTTTATTTCAAAAGAATTTAAATATTCATCTTGATTTAATTTAGTCAAGAACTTTTTTTACATGAACTATCCAGTGATGACAGAGTTGGGTGTGGTATGAGTCATGTGAATAAACTCCATTATCAATTTCCATTACATGTTTTGTGTAATCAAACACATAAAGACCATTATTTAAATATTCCTTACCATAAAAAATATATCTTTATAAAATAAGTAACATTTATTTCCAAATTTGAAAAAATATCCATCTATATCAAGTATGGATATAGTTATAATGTTTTTGGTAACAGATGGAACATAATAATATCCTTTCAAAACCAAGATCATCCAAGTCAGCAACGTGATGTTGTAGTCCCTGATAGCTACAACAATGAATTTAGCTCAGTTGGATAATCATATATCTACCTCCCCTCAGTCAATATTTTTGAATCTTCTTGGTTCCTATATTTTAATACATATGTGATCACCAAAACTTGTATCTAATACCCAATTTATAGAAAAAGATAAATTTCACTCAATAAAAAATGCACTTAAAGCTTCCCCTTGCTTCTTTAGTTGGGTGCAGTTTTTCTTCCAGTGTCCCTTCTTTCTACGTTAGAAACAGATTTCTTCATGCTCCCTTACTTTCCCCTTGATCTTCCTCTTCTTGGAAGGGTGTAAAGAATATTTAGTTTTAAATCTATTTTCTCCCCCTTTTCGTTTGTTTATCATAAGGATGGAATACTTTTCATGCTTTGTATCATTATATGCTTAGTGAAGAAGAGTGAGAAGATCTTGAAAAGACTTTTCAATGTTTTTCATATTAATATTCACAACAAAGTGTCCATGACAAGAAGATGAGGAAGGTGTTTGGTTTTCAAGTGTTTTATTTTGTTGTCAAGAATGATTTTGAAGAATTTAAATCACCTCAATTTGTTTTTGGCAACAATCGTACTAACCATTGTTATGAAAAGAATCAGACTCATGTTTTAAAAAGAATCAGACTCACTGTGAAAGTCCATCATAATGATAAGAATCTATTTGGAAGAAATGGTTTTGATCATACTTGAATCGGGTCCATAATGAAAGTGAAAATATATTTCTAGAAGTAAATTTTCATTTGATTTAATTTGAATTCGTTATGGAAGAAGTGTTTATTTTGATGAATAATCAGATTCTCTATGACTATGATTAATTATATGTGTCTAGGCTTTGATGATTTGTATTTCATATAAATCATAAGTTGATTGGATAACTTGTGATACAATATTGTTAGAAGAAAAGTAGAAAGAGGTGGTACTTATTGTTTTCAAAATGATCATATATGGGTGGAAATAAAGAAAGAGATGTTGTTGATTCACTCTGGCATCCAATCATCCATCCAAAGAATGAAAAACTTTTCATACCCAGGATGATCATACTCAAGCTTAGAAAAAAAAGGATGGTACCCATAAATGAGTGTATCCAAGCCAATCGTACTTAGAAAGATCATACTCTAGAAAATCTTATTCAGAGAAGGAATTTCTTGTGGTCGTTGAATGAAAAGAGAAGGAGAGAATGCGAAAAACAATTCAGTAAACTATTTCAAAAGGGTTGAAATACTTTGTAGGTTTCCAACTCGTTCAAGAGAATAAGAGAAGATGAAGTTTTTGTCTCATGTGGGTCAAGATAAAAAGAGGAGTTTGATGTATGTACTATCAAGGGGGGTCTTAACATTCATAATAATGATCATATTCATCAAATAATATGGGTATTAATTTCTTAATACACTTTATTACAATTGGTACTGAGCTTTGTTTTGAAGAAATCGGATTCAGAAAATCAGACTCATGTATTGAAATCAGACTGGCGATTCAAATTAAATTCTGAAGAATGAGATAAAGTTTAAAGAAGAACTGATAATCTTCACGAATAGTTGAAAAAGTTAAAATGCATCCCGATATTTCAAGGGAAATTGAAATTTGGGTAAATTTGTGTGAGTGGGAAAGTTTTTTGGGATTCCTGTCCAAACCTCTCGAGGGTCACCTATAAAAGGATAAGTACTATGTACTTTCCAATTTTTGGTACTCTTCGCTGTAGTGGAGATAGAAGCTATGATTTTTTCAATGAGAGAAAGAAGATACCATATTGATCATTTTTTAAGACATTTTTCCGGGAAGAAGAAACAGAAAAAGATACATTATTAAAACATTGTTTTTAGTTGATAATCAAACTCAGTGATTATCATATTCATATGGTTACCATATTTGGATGATCATTGTATTAGGCTGGATTAATTGGCTTCAATATTTCTATATTCGGGTTCTCAAAATGAGGAAGAATCATATTGAGTTTATCAGGATCAGGAATTGAAGTGGTGACGATTCATTTCTATCAAATTTTGAAAAGAAAATCGAACTGAAAGAATCGTATTGGGGAGAATCATACTCGAAGGAATTAGTCTTGGAAAATCAGAATAAGTTTCTCTTAACAAAGTCAAAGAATTTATTACCATCTTCTAGATAAGAAATTGAAGAATTTTATTTCAATTGAATACATTTATGGAATTTAAAGTAATCACAGGTAACATGAGTTGTTACAAAAACATTGTATTGCCCTATTTGTGTTAAGAGGGTGTGCATGCATTATTGTAATTGTTTACATAGTGTTACATGAGTGAAAGGTTATATCATACTCATTGTAATCTAAGGATTTATTTCCAGTGGATTTTATGGTATTTGATCATTTCCAAACTATACCAAGGACATAACTATTTTTATTGAATAGTAAACCTTGTAAATCTTTCTATTCCCATGGATGTGTGTTTCAATTGTTTTTAGTAGGGAATAAAATCTTCAACAGGAATTGAATGTTGTTTCAATTGAAAAGAAACATAAAGGAAAAAGTATCACCGATTCACCCTCCCCTCTTAGTGATACAATTACTCTAACTGGGAACTTTCACAAAGTTGAAGAAGCTATGAGGGATTGATTCTATAATTAGATCATTGTCTAGTTATTTGGGGAGTTTAAACCCTAGAACCTCTTGGCGCTCAATTTAGCTAATGAGTTTGACTACATGAGGACCAGCTTAGGCACCCTCTCCAAGAATGATTTGAAAGAGATCCTTGGAAATATCAAACTGTGTCTTTATTTATCTCTCTCATAGTAAAGACCATGGAGGTGATCAAGAATTCTATATGCATACATGTTTTCATGACACTTCATGAGCTCACTAGAAATTGATGAAAGCACAAAACATTGAACATTTACCATGTCGCTCAAATGTTTTTCATAGACAAGGAACTCTTCATCACTCACCTCCTTAGTAAGAAGATCATGCATTCAGGATTCTAGCATGTAATATTTTCATTCATGGTGTAGAACAACCGGATGGCGTCTATACCATTATTAGAAGTTACTGATAGTTAGAATGTTGTCTTTATCCAATATTGATCATAGGTATAACGTGGATGATGATCTGTCCATTTTTTTATAATTAAAAGATCATATTATTAGTACTTTTATTGATTACAAATTTTGTGAGAAATAATAAATTAATTTATTTTATTAAATATCCCACTATTTTATCAAGTTTCAATAGATCTCACCATTAAACTCAAAATGACTAGTTTCTTTAACATTATAGTGGCAGGGATCCATATGCATCTTCACATAACCTCAACAAGGGTTGGTCAAGATACTTGAAGGTATTTAGGTTGTAAATTCTTTTTCAACTGTGGGCTTATAGCTCCTTGATCTGTTGAATAGATTTTCCAATCCTTAAATTATGACTTGGGTTTCCTCAAAACTTGCCTCCAAATTACACCAAGTCTAGAAAGGGTCACTCCTCTTGATTTAAAATGGTTAAGTCAGCCCAAAACCTTCATATGAACTCCCCTTATAAAAGTAAGTTTCGTAATAAGTGTTGATCAAACACTTAGTTCTATTGGGTTTTGTTCTTAATAAAGTAACGGAAGGCTAAGTCTGACTTCATATTAGGTTTGAGGGATTTTAATTAATTATGCATAAATTTTATCTTGTTTAATCCCATACATTTCTTGTTAATATTAATTTTATGTTACTTAATTAATTAACCATGTTGGGTAAAAAATTTATGCATAATTTATTTATTTAATTTATTATGCATAAATTTTATCTTGTTTTATCATTTATATTTCTGGTTAATATTAAGTGATTGCTACTTAATTAATTAACCATTATAGATAAAATATTTAGAAATAATACATTTATATAAATTCCATATTTTTACATTAATTCATTTATTAATGTGATCGTGATCATGCATCCATAAAATAAATAATTCCAAAGGATGAATTAAATAAAAAATTAAATGATCAATTCATAACCCTTATATAATGGTTGATTTAATGAGCAGGAATTAAATCAACCTTTGACCTAGGGTAAATAACTCATATTGTCAGTCTTGGCATGAGTTACAACATTCTACCTATCCACCTGTGTATCACTTGAATTGGCATCATAATGGTTCTTTCTTGAACTACCTCCACGCATTGTAGGATACTCCATTAATTACATGTATTTATGACTCATACGTAGGTGAGGGGAACCAAATGATTGGTTAAAAGGGTATTACATAAATATAATTGGACATACAGGTCCTACATAATAATGTAGGGAGGGATGACACGTAGGACATCATATTTAATTTAATAATAAATAATTGAAAAGTCATAAAATAAATTAAATTAAAACATCCAACGCATACACAAGTCTTGATCAATCTCATTAATGGTCATACATGCAATTAATACACAAAATTAACTAGGTAGAATTCATTTATTTATTCATTATTTATTATTTAAGATGAATTCTCTTGAATTAATTAATTAATTGATTAATTAATTAATTAATTCTCAACCGTCTTAATGATCATCTGAACTTAATTGGAAGTACCCATCATTTATGGAATTCATGACAAATAAACGATAGAACCAATAATGGCATATTTATTACAATAAATTAATTAAGAATTTAAAAATCTTTAAAACCAATATTAAAATGTAAAACACGCAATAGGTTTCAATAAATTAATTAAGGTTTTAATGCTGCTATTGTAAATTTAATATAATTTAATTATGCCATTAATTGGGAGACTACACGGTGTGTACAATCCAACTACACATCATGTACCTTGATTGTCTGGTATCTGAGTCACATGCCTGGGGATTCAGTGTGTTAACTTGGCCAGATTGCATGGCATGTACATGCCAGCTACATGCCATATATCTGCTTTTTGTGTGCGATATTGGCTCGGTCAACATGTGATATGTAATAAATGTACCACGTGTAATTAACTACTCAACACATCCAGGTACAATGCACATGGGTACATGGTGTGTGCTCTGACTACACACCATGTAACACAGTTTTACCCACAAAATATTTGGAACTTCCAGATGGAATCTTTGGTCATTCTTCATTCGTTCTTATACCTTTAAGAAAATGAAACACCGAACGAACATGATTAATATGTTGATAACATGTTAATTAAAATAAAGTTAAATAATGAATAATATGAAATTAAAATCTAACCATAGTTGCGTGTAGATCAACAATCAAATAAATATTTATAAATTTAAATGTGACCACTCTGATACCACTTGTTGGTTCTAGACACAACTAAGCATGTAGTGGTGGGTGATATTTTAAAATTTATTTTAATAATTTTTTTCCAAAACCAAGGTTAATGATCTTTCATGTTGAATATATAATTAATTTATTTAATATTTGAAGAAATAAATATCATTCCTTAGTAACTTTATTCTTTGGTGGATGTTGATCATCTGAAAAGACCCTTTCAGATTACCCTCATTGTGTTGTGAGGATCCAATGATGGAATCTCTCTAATGGTGATCTACACATGATTCTATGATCTCTGATAAACACCACTCGATCTTTGAGTTCTAGCATGGAGAGTCGAATGTCTTCTATTGTTCGTTTTTTATCACTCATTATTTCGTCTTGAAGAAATATCTCTTGCACTTCACATTCTTGAGAGAGAGCAAGAGAAGGAGTCGAGAGAGAATTCATTGTGCGCAATAATTCTCTATTATCAATTTTGGGATGCTCTACATAGTAAACATAGTCATCTATTTATAAAGTTAGGATTTAGGTTAAAATATTATTTAATTGCATATTGGACATTAAATAACATTTATTACCTTTTATAAACCTCAAGTAACATAGTAATATTATTATTATTATTATTATTTTGTGGTGTGTGCCAACTTTCACAATAATAAATATTATTTAACCAGCTTATTAATTAATATTTATCATCAGACGGGGCCTTGGTCCATTTGAACTCCTCTTTCATTTATTGAACACCCCAATAAAAATTTTATTCTTAAATAAATATCTCATTCACATACTGGTGAATAAATATTTATTAAATATTCAATAAAATAAATAAATATATTGTTATTCACATACCAGTGAATTAATATTTATTTAATTTATGAGATCATTGTTACTTTAATAAAATTATTCCTCATACTTGAGAATAATATTTATTCCACTAATTAAAATCAAATATAATTTAATTGAGATCAACCGAAACACTTTGTATGTGACCCTCTAGAATTATTTCTAGTTGGAATTAAGTGGGCTTGCCTAAAGTCCAAGATTACTATCTATCAATGGCTCAAGTATCTCAAGAGAAAGAACTAAATGTCACAATGTTGAAAACCATATACAAACACTCACTGTATAATATAATCTCTTTATCACAATATCTCATCATGTAGGTTTCACATCTGTGTCACCAACCTATATGCTTGATATATATTTCTTTGACTATCTAAAATAAACTCATTGTTACACCATGACTATGGAATTTTAATTCAACGGTTCTATTCCAATAAAAGGTCTGAGATATCCACTTCTATAAATATGTAAGTGAAAAATCCTTCCTTGAATTATCCATTATTGACATGTCAATTGTGACATATCCAATGTACCCTACCTCCCACCAACATATGGAAAGATGATTTTGGTTAGTAAATCTAAGTGCAAAAGTCATGACATACATTAATGATAATATTAAAGTAAAAAAAGACCATTACACACCCTCATAGAATGGAATATCTGATGACATCAAAACATGCGGAATTCCTTCTCATGGGTCTGTTCTCATAATCTCTCGTCTTGGAGATTACCAAATGTGAACTTCATCAGAAGAATCCTCGTCATCTTACGAGCACTCAAACCTAATAGTCTAAATACTATCTGACTCATCATAGTACATTATCCAACCACAAATATACATTGAGAATATTTCCATAGCACTCAAGGTTCTCCTCATAGGGGAGAGCTACTATGACCTTATCAATGAGACAAATACCCTATGACATTATTACATTAAATCTATCCAAAAACAATAAAAAATATTTAATAAGATATTAAATTAATATTCAATACATCAAATATACTTGTAATCAAAATACAATCATCTGGTCCTAGGACATAAAATCTAAAAAAATAGACAAATTTTCCTTAATTAATAACAATGTAAACATAGACCCATAACATGACGATGGTCATCTGAATGGTATGTTGCAAACTTAATAAACTCTTTGAAGCCACTCTCATACAATTTTGTCATATGATAACCATAATTCCATTTTAAATTCATAATTATCATAATTGGTTCAATGATATTCATTTTGCACTAAATAAAATCACTGTCAACAATGCATTCACTACTACAGATGTTCCCTTTAATAGCACGCAAAAAGGCTATACACTAAAAAAATCATTGTTATCCTCAGTGATATTAAGGGGGGTGAGTCCCATTTATTAGAGATAAAAAAGTGCTGATAATGGGTGTCCTTTATCAATGTTAAAAAAATCACTAATAAAGGGGGCCTTTATCAGTGATAGAAATATCATGAATAAAGGGGGCCTTTATCAGTGCTAGAAATAGCACTAATGAAGGTCCATCTTGCTATAGTGTGTTGTTTATATAATATCATACCCAACAAAAACCTGTAACCAATGTATGAAAAATATATAATTTAATTGAAATAAATTTTATATCAAGAATACAAAGAAAAACTACTATATACAATGTTTCATCTTTTGGTTCTTGTGATCCCCTCAAAAAATTTATGCCGATGGTATTAGTTTCCAAAAAAATCATCTCATCCCAAGAAAAATAATCCAACTATATAAGAAAAAAAATATTATATTATTAATACTATAAATAAATAAATTAAACATTAATATGAAAGAATACATTAATAAAATTTCATTTTTACTAAAAAGACACACTTAGAGTTATACCGGTCACACAGTGCATCATATTCAATAATATTAATATTTAAAAAATAGAAAAAATATGTTTAATTGAAGATGGATCCCATGAATTTTTTGAAAGAAAATGGAAAGATTGAAAAAAAAATTATCGTCTCATATGATCAAAAACAAAAAAATTATTGATGGAAATTTATAAATACAGCTATTAAATGTAATAATTGAAATAAAAAATAAATAAAATCTATATTATTTGAAAACACTTTCCATAATATAAAATACTACTATTGATTATAATAATGGTTTCACAAATAAAAAAATATATTATTATATTTTTTTAAACAATAATTCATACCTTTGAGAAAATCAGGGTCATTACATGAGACCCAAGGGATTTAATAAAACAATGTGAGTAATTGTTTTTTTAATGGAAAAAGTGACTATATTTAAAATGCTGTGTTTTAACTATAATTTAAAATTTAAGAAGGGGTTTTGAAGTGGTATTTTAAAAGGATAAAAATACCTATCTAACTCTTTTAGGAAGTTAAAATTAAATTTGATGGTTTTGAATAAATATATAGAAATATTTTATTTTTGGAATTGTGGGATATAAACTAATAATTTTAAATGAGTTTAATTTATTAAAAATCACGAGGAAGATCATTTTTATGAAAAAAAAATTGGATACAAAGGTACTTTTCAAAAACCCCTTGGAAATTTTCCAACATAAAATATAAATATTCAATTCAAGAGGTTGGAGATTTCCCAACCAAAAGTTATATATCCATATTCAACTAGGATTTCCACCTTTCTTACCCATTTTACAACATGTTCTCATCTTAGGGGTTATCATAGGACATCTATTTTTGGATTACATGGTAATGACTTCACTTATATCACCCTTAGGCTTGCCTCCTGTAATTCCTCTCTCATTAGTCCAAGGAATGAATTTCTTAGTGTCCACATGAAACTTATGTCACCCTTTAGGTTGCCTCAAATAATTCCACTATCAATAGTGTTTGATTCCTTTAGTTCTTGTTTCCATCGTGTGGAGATCGAGAACGTACTCCAGGCCTTGTGACAAATCGACTAAGGAGGCATGACAATTTGACTTGAGTCGGTTCATTACATTAATTATGTAGTTTTATTTTTAATTATAGTAAAGAAATAAAATAACATGTATTGTAAAATATATATTATAATGAAATGATTATTATAGTAAAATCTCAAGTCTTACATTATCCATGTGATTTTATTTTTATAAAATAAAAATCATGAAAACCTTGAATTCCTTATAAGTCTGTTAAATAAAACATATATTTTCCTAATCATTTGAAAATAAATTGTGAAATCCACCATAAAAATTTTTTATTTTACCTTCCATATTCATTTTAAAAAGAGTTATATTTTCCAAAATTAACTTTATATTTTAATTTAAAATAATTTTATTTTTCCATATTTTAAGGAATAAAAGTATTATCCAGAACAACATAATTATAAAATAATTATAATTTAAATAAGTAATGATGATGAAAATTTTCCCATAATATATGATTTGAATTATCAATTGGCTAAACTAGGCACTAATTAATAAATAACCTCTCTAGTGAAATATATAGTTTAGGAAACCATGAATCTATTGAAATTCACCCATTGTGGGTTAATTGATTTAAATTGATACTAAATCTATTTTATTACATTACTAATAACTAAAAGTATCAAATTATGGTGTGTTACATCCTTTGGATTAATCTGAATTCATATATTATAACCATATTAAACGTATCTTTGTCCAAATCCAGACACATACCAAAAGTAACTAAGGACCTACCCAAATGAAAAACCAACATTTACCTAAATCAAAACCATCCTTCTATGTTAGTAAATGTAAAAAAAATTTATTTTTTTATCATAATGAATATAGGGTACCCTAACTCACAATTCCCCCTATATTTACTAATCCTTCAAAACCAATGACTAAAAGAATTAACAAATTTCAATGATTTACTAAAGGAAACTCTAATCCATTACCAAATCATCAAAACATAAACTATTATTGAAACACTTCCCTCAAAATTTCCAATGAATTCTATTCCTCACCTATATCTTTTAAATGAACCCAAATACCATCATTACTATTAACACTCAAACTTATTCATATAAAAACTTTTATACTAAATGATCATTAATTATACCCAAAACATAAAATCCAAATTTTGATTGATCACATTCATCACAACTAAATAAAACATTTTCAAACCAAATTTCCCATCACATAAAAAGAACATATCAATTTACTAAAATTGTATTTAACTTTCAAAAACCTAATACCATAACTAGATACACAAAAAAATTCACAAGAATAACATAAAGTGGGTTCCATACACACTATTGTTAAAGAATAACAAAGTTAACTATGAAGAGAATCAGATGAGAATTACATAAAAATAATATCTTAATACCATACCTTTAGTTTTAAGGGTCTTGATTTTTTGAAAATGTTCAGAAAAGTCACAACAGATATTTGTTATATGGTTGGATCTTGTGATGAAATGGGTGGTGCTCAGTATAGTGAAGAAATGGTCAGTGGTATACCTATCTCTAATGGAGGAAACATTGATCTTTTGTTTTGTCGGCATACGGGGGTGAGTGAAGCTCTGGGATGATGGTAAGAAGATGGTATCAGAATCTGGTCTAGTCAAGTAATAATGGTGGGTGCTCAAGATGGTGGGGCACCGGGAGGGTAATCTGGTCCGATCAGAATGTGTGTGGAACTTGGGAGCAATGTGGATCTAGGCATATCATTGTAGATCTATGGTGATTGTGGTTGTTTACTGCTTTTGATGGAGTGGGGTTGGTAACGGTTACATGATGGTGGGGATGGCGCTTTGTATGGTGAGACAAGGGTTTTCATATCTGCGGTGTGTCTAGGGTGTTGGTGGAGGCCTATCGATGGAGAAGGGCGGTGATTATAGGATCTCGATGGTGGGAGGTGCTGGATTCGGTGACACTAATGATGCAGCTTCTTTTCGATTAGCTTTCGGCTAAAATAGTGTGGCCAATGAATTCTCCATGCAACGATCTTTTGGTGGTGTTGTATGGTATCATGTATAGATAGTGGTTTATGGATGTTTCCTGGTGAGAGGATGGAGACATCGGGATGTAGCTTGGGATGTGAACTTGTTGTTATATTGACCTCAGGACATGGGGCAAGTTACTTATAGGCTGGAGTGAACATTTTTTATTAGGTTGCGACCAATAGTTTTCGTGATGCGGGATTTTGTGGCCTGATGATGGGTGATAGGGGTGTTTAGGCCTTGGGTAAGGCTTCATAATCTGGAATAACCCAAAAGAATTGGGCTTGTGGGTTGCATGAAAATATTTTTAAATGATGATGACACTGGTAGTTGCGGGACAACCGGTGGTGGCATGGGACGTTTCCTGATGTGACGTTCATGGGTATCACAAACTGTTGGTGGTATGGGACATCGATAGTGTGAAATCCAGATGATAACGTGAATGTTAGGTCAGAATAGATATAGTGATAACACAAGAGTGGGGTGAATTGTGTTATTTTTAAAAGTTTCACAATTTTTTCGATTCACGTCAATAATAGATAGAGTTGGAGATGTTTCTGTATATGAGAACATATATGCATTGGATAATAAATAGAGAATAATGAACAATAATTTATAGTGGTTCAGGGCATTAAGGTCCCCTATTCCACTCCACCAATCACCCTCTCTGCAACCATGGTGAATTTCACTAGTAAGTTCCTTGTATCATAAGACTCATCTGCAACTGAGTGCAGCCAGTTGTCACCCTTACAAACAAAGGCTTAAAAAACAAAGCCTTTTGGTTCTTTTATAGGGAACCGATAAAACCACAGCATATTCCAAGAAGATGACACTCCACCATGACTTAATACGAGCAGTTGAAACTCAATATAGATAAGATATAGTTTGGTAACAAACTAATGTAGCTTGCAGTTGTGGCAGCACAAAACTGATAAAAGATGAATCTTGTTTTCAGAAGAGATCAGGTTTCACAAGACATATTTTATTTTAATAACATAAACATAAAATACAGCATCATGATTCCATATTTTAACACTTATATCTCCAAAATTTAGTCCTTGTATATGAGATGCTTTATTGTTATAGTAGTGAATTAATTTGTACAAAAAATCTTAAAGAATACGAAATATATATGTAGCCAAGAAATATCTAGATTGTCATATCAAAATATCAGATGCAAAAAGATATATATAACAATATATCTCATATAAATATTTCAAATCCTGAAAAGATTCCTGATAAATCGAGTGAATTCAAATTCAAAGAATACAGCTCATATTAAAATTAACTTCCCTTAAGAATAAGAGATAAAATCTCTGTTGTAAATGGCTCTTTAAATCATTTAAAACGATCTCTAAATCAATCAAAATCGATTTTTAAATCCCCCTTAAATTACACAAAGATTTTTTCAAAATGATCTGATAAAGAAATAAATTCAAATCTCTGACATTGAAAAGTCAAATGTAAGGTTCCATCACAAAATGAAAAAATTGAAAACGTAGGGTTCAACTTCATAACATAGGGTTGATGATCCATATGTTTATCCACGTTATAAAAGATCACTAAATGTAACATTTATTATCCATTCATTCACTTTTCCAAATGTGAGTTTGATCATAAAATTAAGGCTGATGATCCATATGTTTGTAAAGTTCCATACTCACGTAGGGTTCTTTAACCATACTTTTTCTTTCTAAAAAATGTAAGTTTCTTATCCAAACTTAATGTTCCATAACGATATATTTCTTCAAATGTATGGTTTATTAACCATACGTTCTAATCTTTCAACATAAACATAAGTTTTGTTCCATACATTACTTTCTTCGATGTATTGAATGAATAATATTTCTAGTAAATGACAAACGGTGAACAGTGTTTCCAAAATATGCTTAAGAGAATTCCGAACACTTTAATGAATATTTATTAAAAATAAATAGTTAAATATTATTTCAAGATAAGAATATATGAAGAATATAACTTTCCTAAAATACACTCAAAATAAAATCATTAGTAAAACAAATAAGAGTATTTGTGAGCATCAAAATCATTAATATTTACATAGTATTGTTGAGACAATACATGCCCAACAATCTCCCCCTTTTTGATGATCACAAAACCCATAAATTAAAACTATAATCTTAGAAAAAAATAATTTAGAATTTTGTAAACATTAAAATAAAATAATTTCAATTTGATAGAATTATTATGATAAAAAATAAATATTTGAATTTCTCCCCCAAAGATAGATTTCAAAGAAATGTTGGATTTTCTCTAAATAAAATGATGTGTCATCTAATTTCTCCAAAATAAAATTATTAATTATTTCAATAAAGAAGAAATATTTAAATTTCTCAAATAAAATAAATGTTGTGTTTATCTAAATTTATCTCCCTTTTGTGACATCAAAAAGAAAGTATAAAAACATATTAAAACACATCTAATATTGAACATAATGAGAAGTGAAAGTTATGAGTAAATATAATAAATAAAGAGAAATGGATTTTTGTTATCAGAAAAAAATATAAAAGCTGATATAAAAATATAACACATAGATGGAAGAAAAACTCATTGATTAATGAAGACATGAAAACAATAGAGTTTGTGACTAAGAAACAAAAACGGTCATTGCCATGGGTAATGGTATGAAAGAAAAAGAAGGATAAGTATTGGTTGGATGAGAATTTTGTATGGCTTCAAACATTTCCTTCAGATCATCCATTTGCAATCTTAGCTTCTTCATCAAACTATCTCCTAACTAAATTATCAACTTTCTGGCATCATTATTGACATACAGATTCTCCGTAATGTTGAATTTTAGAAACTCATGAAGACATTCTCCTTTCTTTATGAACATCTCCAACTTCTTTGAAAACTTTATCAATATCAATCTAATGCTTGGTTCTCCTTGAGTTAATTGATCCACAAGAAAATTTTGATTGTCCAATAAAACTAATAGAGGAGCGCTATTTCATTAAAGATCCTAAAGTTGAATATTCATATTGGCCATAATGGATGTAATGGCTTGAAATATTTTGATTAAATCTGGACTTGTTGTAGGGGTAAGAGTAGGTTCACTGGCCTAATTCACCGAACCTTTCACAGATTCAAACTGACTTCCCAAGTACCATTTTAATTCTACAAAATCTGTTTTAGACACAGCTTCAGATATGATATTCATAATCTCATTTAACATGTCTCTTTTGAATGAATCAAAATCCATTCTAAAAATTGTATTCTCATTATGCTCTTAAAGTTTTTTCTTTTCAATTTCTAGTTCCTACTGTAGATTGGTATTTTCCTCTGAAGACTTATTGAATTTCATCACAACTTCTTCAACTTGATGGGATAATGAATAAGATGTCCCCTCATCTACATTCATATCTGAATTTTCATTTTTAGTAGGCAAGGGATCTACCACTATTTTCATTACAGATTCTTCACAAGAAAATCACTAATTATCCAAAACTTCAGTCTTCCCACCAGAAATATGATCTAACTATCCCATAGTCTGATATACCATTAAAGGTTGAATTTATGTAACTGATTCTTGTAAAATCTTCCTCTCTTGAACATCTCCTTGTTCAGAAACTTCTTCACTAACAAACTTTGATTGAACATTTTTAGGTTTAATATTCTATTCTAGAACTATTTCCGCTGGAATGCTTTCTACTATCAGTTCATTCTCCAGAGATACAATCGCAATCTCTCTAGCTTGACTCTCCACCTGAAATTCCACTTCAATAACTGTTTATTCCAAATTAATTGAGCATGTTTCTTCTCTAGAATACAACAGTTTCTCTTCAACTTGAGAAGAATCTCTTTTTCAAGTTTTCATAAAAAGACCTTTTTGACTTTGTTCTTCCTCTCCTTCTTCTTCAGTGTTAAATCTAAGCCTTCTCTTGGATGGTTGTGACACTATATCTGTTTGAGATTTAGCCACTCCTCTTTTAGAACACCATCTTTATCTACTTGAGAAAAATCTCCTGAGCTCAATTCTTCATTAGCTCCAACAGGTAAAAATTATTCTCTCACAGTACTCAAGAAAAATCCAAGTTTTCTTAAAGTTCCAACATTCAACTCATTAATATGTTGACATTTTACTCCTGTCACAACCAGTCTGATCATATCTTTTTTAAACAAAATCCTTGAAATTATATATCCATATAGATAAAAATTCATTCCCACATCCGGTGAACAACAGTAATGAAGATATCTAAATAAATACCTCGGGAAATTTAATTTTATATCACTCAGAAAAAGAAACATTATATACTTTTCTGGGTAAAGTATTTTCTCCATCTCATCCATCCTTGGCACTATTCCTGTCTGAATAAATTTCACTGGAATCATATGGTCAGGTTCTAAATCCTTAAAAAGTATCTTTGTGATGTGTGTTGAGTTGAATATAAAAGATATAATGTATTTGGAAGAATTGTCCTTATCTCCAATCAACTTAAGGTCAAAGTGGAAAACTCCTTTATGTGGAAAGTTCAAAATCTTTGCAACCTTAGTAGAATAACTAGAGAAATCCATATCTTTGATATTAGAAAAAATCATGTCATCTGTATCTCCGAAAATAAACTGCACACACTAATAAAAATAATTCAGTTCTACCTAAATAGAAATTCGGAGTTGTTTTCATTAAAAGTTTTCTTGAGACCTTGAAAAGCAAGTTCTTCTTTTAAGAGCAAGTTCGTCTAGTATAACTATTCCAAATCAATCACCTTTCCCTGAAGAATTTTTTGACCTAAAATTCTTTGATGTTTCGGTTCACTTGCTTCTCCTTATTCGATTCTCTTGGTTTTCATCATTCTTGACTATCTAAAAATATGAGGTTTTCAGCTTCTAAGGTTTGAAAGGAAGAATGAAGATTGAGGGATTATCTAAGAGGGTATTTTTTGTTTTGGGTAAATAGAATTTGGAAGATGAGGGTTTGGAAAACGAATGGTTTTTGACAAATGAAATCTATCCTCATTTCCTGTGTCATAGAGTAATTATGACAAAAATTTAATAATTACACAGTGTAAATAAATTTAAGATAACATGTATTAACCAAAATACCGTAATATAAAAATAATAAAAGTAAATAAAATTTACAAAAATAAATTATGCATAAATTCAACAAAAATAAAATAAATAAAATAAAATAAAATAAAATAAAATAAATATTTAATTAAAATTTAAATAAACCTAACTCTCCCTTAATAAAATCAAAACAAGTATTGGGAAGAGATTTATTAAAAATATTAGCTAATTGATATTTATTATTAACAAATTCTAAAGATATATCCTTTTTAAGTAGATGATCTCTTAGAAAATGATGTCTAATATCAATGTTCTTAGTTCTAGAATGACTTGTTGGATTTTTTGAAATGTTTATAGAACTTTTATTATCACATAAAATAGGTGTATTATTAAACTTAAGTCCAAAGTCCATTAGAGTGTTTTTCATCTACAACACTTGTGCAAAAAAACTTTCTGTAGATACATACTCTACTTTGACTGTTGATAGTGCAACTGAGTGTTGCTTCTTACTTGACCATGACACTAACGATTTTCCTAAAAAGTGAAGAGGTTCCTGGAGTACTTTTTTGTTTAATCTACATCCTCCAAAATCTGCATCTGAATATGATAATAAATTAAAATTAGTTTGTGGATAAATAAGAGATTGAACAATTGTTCCTTTTAAATATCTAAATAACCTTTTTACAGCAGCAAGATGGGATTCTTTGGGATTTGATTGAAATATAGAACAAAGACATACTAAAAACATAATATTAGGTCTGTTAGTAGTAAGATATAGTAAACTTCCAATCATACCTCTATATAACTTGTTGTAAACTAGTTTTTTAGCTTCATCTAAGTCAAGTTTAATATTAGTACACATAGGAGTTGAATATGTATTGATGTTCTCAAGACCCAACTTTTTCAATAAATCATTAATGTATTTACTTTGATTTAATACATTTCCAAAATATTTTTGATAAATTTGAAGTCCTAAAAAGAAATTTTATTCTCCCATCATGCTCATTTCAAATTATTTTTGCATAAGTTCTGAAAAATCATTGCAATGTTTTTTATTTATTGATCCAAAAATAACATCATTAGCATAGACTTGAACTAATAATAAATTAGAAAAAACTATTTTATTAAAGTGGTTTGGGCCTTCCAAACCAACAATAATACCATTTTTCAAAATAAATGAACTTAATCTTTAATAACAAGCCCTAGGTGCTTGTTTAAGTCCATAGAAGCTTTAGTAAGTTTAAAAACAAAATATGGTTTTTTGAGAATTTTCAAAACTGGGAGGTTGGTCAACATAAACTTCCTCCATTAAATATCCATCTAAAAAAGTAGATTTTACATCCATCTGATATAATTTAAATTTTATATGAGATGCATAGGCCAAAATAATTCTAATTGCTTCTAGTCTTGCTATGGGAGCAAAGGTTTCATCATAATCTATACCTTCTTCTTGATTATACCCTTTAGCTACCAGTATTTCTTTGTTTCTAGTTATAATACCTTGATCATCTAGTTTATTACTAGATACCCATTTAGTTCCTATAACTAGATAATTCGATGGTTTTTCCACTAATTTCCATACTTTGTTTCTTTTAAACGGATTTAGCTCTTCTTGCATTACTAACAACCAACTTTCATCTTCTAGGGATTCTTCAAAATACTTAGTCTTTAGCTGGGATAGAAAATTAGAAAATTCCACTAGGTTTCCTTTACTTCTTCTAGTTTTTATTCCTATGTCTAGATCTCCTATAACAGTCTTTAATGGGTGATTATTTAGGATTATAGACTTTCTAGGAATATCACTTTTAGGTTCATCATTATCATTTTCTTATGAACTAGAATAAAATTTATTTATATTTTTAAAATCATTTTTCATGTTATCAAGTCTCATGTTGTTATAATAATCATCAGTTTCATCATTTTGACCTTTCTCTTTATTAAAAGGATCAGTTTCATCAAAAATCACATGAACTAATTCTTCAATAGTCCTTGACTTTTTATTAAATACTCTATAAGTATTAGAAGTTACATAATATCCTAATAATATTTATTTATTAGATTTTATATCAAACTTTCCAAGATTATCCTTGGTGTTCAAGATATATACCTTGCATCCAAAAACCATAAAGTAATTTAACTTAGGATTTTTTAATTCCAAAGTTCATAAGGTGTCTTTTTAAAAATAGGTCGAATTAAAACTCTATTTATAATATAGCATGTTTTGATTACAACTTCTTCCCAAAAGTAGGTTGGAAGACTGTATTCATTTAGCATTGTTCTAGCCATTTCTTGAATAGTTCTATTTCTTCTTTAAGCAATTCCATTTTGTTGAGGTGTTCTTGGTACGGAAAAGGTGTATTTAATACCCATATTTGAGAAAAAATAATTAAATTCTTGATTCTAAAATTCTCCTCCATGATCACTTCTTAATGAAATTATCTTAAAACATTTTTCATTTTCAACACTTTTATAAAAACATTCAAAAACAGAAAAAGCTTCATTTTTTAATTTTAGAAAATATACTCAAGTAAATATAGAATAATAATCAACTAATGCATATACATATAATTTAATAGACAAATTTTCTATTATATATGGTCCAAACAAATCCATATGAATAAGTTCTAGGGGATTTGAAGTCACAATTTTGTTAACATATTTGAAGGAAGATTTATGTTGCTTGTCAATTTGGCATGCATCACATAATCTGTCACTATAAAATTTGAGACTAGGTAAATCTAAAACTAATTGTTTCTTAGATAACTTATGTAAATCAAAAATATTACTATTACCAAGTCTTCTATGCCAAATCCATGACTTGTTTATATTATCAGTTAAACAGTTCACTTTCTATTTATGCAAAGAATTTAAATCCAAAGTGTAGACATTGTTTGTTTTGGGTGCTCTAAATTTAAGTAAATTATTTTTAAAAATAGAACAGTAATTATTGGAAAAATCAACATAGTATCCATCATCACAGAGTTAAGAGATACTTATCATATTGTGCTTCAATCCTTATACATAGAGTAATTTATTAATTAAGACATTATTTGGATCTCCAACTATTCCAAGTCCAATAATTTTTCCTTTAGCATTGTCACCAAAGGTGACTAGGCCTCCATCTATTTTAGTTAGAGTACATAAATTTGATTAATTTACACTCATATGTCATGAACATTCACTATCCATATACCATATATCTTTTCTTATTATTTGTCCTATTACCTACAAGGTCAAATTAAACAAAGATTTGTTTTGGTACCCATATATTTTTGGGTCCAGCAGTGTTAGTTATAAAAGACTTAAGAATACAAATAGATCTATTTTGATAAACACTGGTATAATTAAAATTAGATAAAGATTTTTAATAATGAACATGTTTGACACCACATAATTGAGGTTTTCTTAAATAGAAGTGATTTTCATAATGTCTATTTATACCACAATAAAAAAAAATTAACAGTGGACATGCTTTTGTTGTTAGATTAAGGAACAAAATAGTTTATGTACAGTTTGGGATTTTCACCCTTAATACCTACACCAAATATTTCCTTTTTAATTACATTTTTACCAATAATTTCATTTAGAACATTTTCTCCTTTTGTAAATATAAGAGCATCACTTTTATAAGTTCATACTTTATCCTATAGTTTTTTAATCTTGTTTTCATGATTAGTACAGTTTGTAGTAAATGAACTAAATTTCTCAATTAATTTGTGATGATGTTTAAGTATCCCTTTCTCCTAAAATAACATTATGAGTATTTTTTAAATATTTTTGTTTATTTAATATAGAGTCGTATCTTTCTTCTAGCATAGTACAATAGGTATTCATTTTATCATTTGAGTAACTAGAATCAAAATTAGATGAATAGTAGGATTGTGTCTTCTTTTCTTCATCCATAAATCACATATTAGCTTTCAGATTCAATTCTTCCTTCTCTGAATTAGAGATTGACAGGCTGTTCGAGTCTTCAGAAACAATCCAATTGGATTTCATAGATCTTTTATCCTTTTTATCATAATTAGTATTCTTCTGATATTTCTTTTCTATCTTTCTATTTTCTCCTTTCAATTGAAGAAAATCATGTATTATATGACCCAATTTTTTGCACTCATAACATCTTACATCCCTTAAGTCTTTCTCATCCTATTTAAAGGTTATTCTGATTCTTTTCTTCTTCTTATAAAATTTACTAATTTTTTTTACTATTTGGGCCAGCTCAACTTCTGAGTCAAATGAGTCTGAATTTCTTTCTTCTTTTTTCCATTTTTTGTTCTTCTTTTGGGATACAAATTTTAAATCAGTGTTATCCTTTTTTACTAGGACTTTTTGGTCTTAAACTTCATCTTCCATTTCATCCTCATACATCATTAAGGTTCTAATCAATTCTCTCATTGTCAGATTCTTGATAGGTGTTGATTGGCGGATTGCAGCATAAATTCCATTCCACTTTACTGGTATAACTCTTAGAACATTGAAATCTTGATCAGGTTGACTGATAGGCTCACCTAAAGATGTTATATTATTAACAATTTTTTCCATCCTTCCATTCATTTGTGTGATGCTCTCTCCATAATACATTCTGAAAGTATCAAACTTTAATTTTGATATAGCATATATTATTTTTCTAGCATTTTTAGTACCTTCATATGCTACTGCAATTGTCTTCCACATTTCATAGGTTTTTGGGCATTGTGATACATAGTTGAATTCATCTGGTCCTAGAACACAAATAATGACATTAGTTGATTTTGAATTCATATCACACTCAACCTATGTAGTAGTAGACCAAGTTTCAGAGTTTTTAGGAATTTTTTAAGGAGTAAAAATCTTTTAGTATACTCTAAATCCAAGTTTTTTTAAGTAGATTATCATTCGTGGCTTCTAGCACCCATAATTCTCACCATTTAAATTTGGAGCATGAACCATTGACATTACTTCCTTGAGATTCTCCATTTCCATCTCTAAAATAGATCTTATGCCTTTAGCTTGCTATAGATCTGTTGAAAAGCACAACCATTGATACCAAATGTTTGGGTGGAATAGCTATAGTGATAACACAAGAGGGGGTGAATTGTGTTATTTTTAAAAGTTTCTCAATTTTGTCGATTCACATCAACAGTATATAGAGCTAGCGGTGTTTCTGTATATGAGAATATATATGTTGTGGATAACAAACAGAGAACAAGGCACAACAATTTATAGTGATTCAGGGCATGAAGGTCCCCTAGTCTACTCCACCAATCACCCTCTCTGTGGTCTTGGTTAATTTCACTAGTAAGGTCCTCATATAATAAGACCAATCCACAAATGAGTGCAATTAGTTGTCACCCTTGCAAACAAAGGCTTACAAAATAGAGCCTTATGGTACTTTTACAGGGAACCGATAAAACCACATCTTAGTGCAAGAAGCTGACGCTCCACCAAGACTGAATATGAGCAGTCGAAACTCAAGATAGATAATATGTAGTTTGGTAACAAAAATATGTATCTCACACTTGTAGTAGCACACAACTGATAAAAGATGAATCTTGTCTTCAGAAGAATAATAATCTTGAAATATATCTGATGAGATCAGGTTGCACAAGAGATCTTGGATTTTAAGAACAAAAACAAAAAACAGAGCATCTTGATTCCAGATTTGAACATGTATATCTTCAAAATGTAGTCATTTTATTTGAGATGCTTGATCTCTATAGCAGTGAATTAATTTGTACAAAAAAATATCGAATAATAAGAATTATATATATATCCAAGAAATATCTAGATCTTTGTATCAAAATATCTGACGAAGAAAAATATATATAACAATATATCTTGTAGTAATATTTCAGATCTTCAAAAGGCACCTGATAAATCGAGTGAATTCAAATTCAAATAATACAGCTCAGATTAAATGTAACTTCCCTTAAGAATGTGAGAGAAAATATATACTGTAAATGGATCTTTAAATAATTTAAAATGAGCTTTGAATCAATCTAAATTGAGTTTTAAATCGCCCTGAAATTCTTCAAAGACTATTTCAAAATGCTTTGATAAAGATGTAAATTCAAATCTCTGACATTGAAAAGTAAAATGTAGGGTTCCTTCACAAAATGGTAAAATAAAAAACGTATGGTTCAACTTCATGATGTAGGGATGATTATCCATATTTTTATCCATATCATTAAAGATCTCTAAACATAACAATGATTATCCATTCATCTTCATTTCCAAACGTAAGGTTGACAACATAAGGTAGATCATAAAAGTAAGGTTGATGATCCATACATTTGTAAAGTTTCATACTTACATTGGGTTCTTTAACCATACTTTTTATTTCTGACAAACGTAAGTTTCTTATCCAAACGTAATGTTCCTTAACAATACATTTCTTTAAACATAAATTTGATTAACCATACGTGCTAATATTTCAACATAAATGTAAGTTTTGTTCCATATGTTTCTTTCTATGATGTATTAAATGAATAGTATTTCCAATAAATGACGAACAGTGAATAGTGTTTCCAGAATATTCTTTAGATAATTCTGAACACTTTAATGAATATTTCTCGGAAATAAATATTTGATTATTATTTCAATATAATAATCTATAAAGAATATAAATTTCCTAAAATACACTCAAAATAAAATCATTATTAAAACAAATAAGGGTATTTGTGAGCATCAAAATCATTAATATTTATAGAGTATTGTTGAGACAATACATGTCAAACAGTAAAGACCAACACCTCCAACAATGATCATTGGGGGAGATCATGATCGTGAGAGTGATGATTCTGAAAGGCATAGAGATAACCTCGGGTGATAGTTGTTGATAGTCTTCAATTGTTAGTGTTTCATTCATGATGATGTCCTCGGGTGGAGTTTTTTCGGCCGACCTCGTCGATGTGGTCGGGTGTGTGAGTTATTCATGGTTGGAAGCTATTAGATGACATCGTGGTTTCTTTTTGGTATGGTTGATTATAGGCCTTTGGGCCTTATGGCGTATGCTTTTTGGCTTTTCTTAAATGTGGTCCTTCTATCCATTTTGTATGTGTATGTTTACCTTTACCTTTTAATAAAATTTTAAATGCTCATGGATTTGGTAACCCAAATCCATGATCAGAACTATTCTGGTATATAATTATAAATATAATAAATATATTTATTATTTTAAAAAAATTATAATTGTATAATTATTGAAATATATATATATATATAATCTTATAGATAATTTTTTTTAAACATTATATATATATTTGAATTTTTAAAATATATATATTAAATATAAACATGCGTCTTTTAATTAATGTATATAAATAAAAATAAATTTTTTATATAAATATAATAATTATATATTTATTAATAATATTTTTTATTAAAATTTTTTATCAATGCTAAAAAAATAACTGATAAATATATCATTTATCAGCGCTTTTTGTAGTGCTTATAAATGTTACATTAATAAGTGTTTTTAGTTAACACTGATAAAAGTGAGGCTTTTATCAGTGCTTTTAGCTTAGCACTAATAAAAGTCGGCGCATCCCTTGCCAAGATCTATGGTAGTGATTTATATATGAAATCAGTATCAGACACACAAAAAATACACACAATCGCTACAACAGATTCGAGCAAGGGATACACCGGCATTTATCAGCGCTAAGTAGAAAGAACTGATAAAAGTCACACTTTTATCAGCGCTATCTAATAGTGGTGATAAAGGTAACCATTATCAGTTATAAAAAGCATTGATAATTATAAATAAACATATATTTATTTATAGTTATAATTATATATATATATATATATATTATATAATTTTATAAATATATATAATAACATAAATAAATAATTAACATTTCATCTTTATCATCCCTTTTTTAGCACTGATAAAGATATCCCTTTATCAGCACTAAAAAAGCATTAATAATTTAATTCTTTATCAGGGATATAATTTTAGAACCAATAAAGAGTGGTTTTATCAGTGCTTTTGATTTTAGCGGTGATAAAACAACTCTTTATCAGTGCTATTTTAAAAGCACTGATAAAAGTATTAGAATTTTTTTAAAAGAAACCCTAATTGTATGCCTTCTTCACACACTTTAAAACTCTCACAAAATCTGAGTGACTCTCCTTTTCCACTCTCAATAAACCCCACTGTCACCCCGCCTCTACCGCCACTCTCACCGAACTGCACTAGTTTCATTGCACTTCCACTCTCACCAAACGGTATTCCCGCCTCCATATATCTCACCAAACCCCACTACCACCTCACCAAACCTCACTGCCACCTTGCCCCACCGCCTCACCAAACATTACTATAGCCTTTCCCCATAGCATTGTTGAACCCCACTTCCACCTCACCGAACCCCACTACCGGTGCATCTTTGTTGCTGAATATTTTTGACTAATCAAGACTCTTAAAACTAAATTTATTTTATTCTGATCTTGTTTTTATGTATTTCTCAACCCCATTTCCACCTCACCAAAAACCACTACTGTATCACCCCAAAAATATAGTAGTGATCTTATATCTATGAAGAAGAGTATTTTGTTTCTAGAAAATATTTTTCATAGTTAATTTAGAGGGTCATTATCACCTCTCTATTTTTCAATCATATGTGATGATGTGCACTTATATTTTTTAGAGCATCTGTACTCAATCGATTTCAAGGTCCATGTATTTTCCAGGGTTAGGTAATCAATGTTAAAATGAAAATATATTTTTTCACCATAATTTTTTATAGAGAAATATGTATGGAATAGAATGATGTTTTCCACATAAATAGAGATCAGGATCATGATCAAGAAATGAAAAATCAAAAACTACAATTTTCATATTCACCCCACCCCAGTTTGGGTATATTTCTTGATGTGGTCTAATATACTGTATGAATGAATTCGTTTGGATTGATATATTTTCTTCTTGAAAGCATGAAATACATTTTCAAACACAAAGGCTAGCTTATTTTTTATGGAAATAATTTTATTCTTTGTAAGAGGATTGTGCAACATTGTTTTATATCTTCTCAAATAGATTATTATATGGTAGTTATGCATGGTAACTCAAAAAACATGGAGATTGTAACATTATTTGAGGAACATAAAAAATAATTTAAAGATTAAAATGAGGTATTAAATTACTTATAGGATATATGACTATTAACATATATATGATACCAAATACTTGTGAGAATTATGATGTTATGTGGGTAATGCTTTTGAACTTCTAATAATGAGATTAAAATGATGGAGAAGAAATGTTGTAGGATTTATGGGAAAAATATAATGATGTTAGGATGATCTCAAATAAAATTATTGAGTTGTTTTTTTATAAACACTGCATATTACTATAAGACATGTACACGATTGAGAAAAACATTCATGATGTCAAAATTATAAAAAGGATTCTTATAAAAATGCATCTTTGTTTTAATGTTATGATCTTGAGGCTCCCAAACAAGGATTTGATGGAAATATATCAAAATAGCCTATAATATATAGTTTTTGAATATGATGTTTTGAATTTAGAAAATGAATCTTAATCAAACTATATATCACATGAGGTTTCATTCTAGGAAATGGAAAACCATTAGTGGAATCAGATCCAAATGATGATTAATTTTATCATTTATTTACCTTCATTCCTCAAATCATAATAGGGGAATGGAAAAATTCAGAAGAAAGGTTCCACTTGGTTACTTCCTATGCGCTAAAAGATGAAATCCTATATCATAGTTTTTTCTGACATTTGATATTGAATATGAATAGGATAAACCTTTGAAAAAAGCATTCATAGTATAAAAAGGAAGGTTCAAACCATAGTAGAAATTATTGAATATTAAAAACTTATTATATTATGAAGGTGAAATATCATAGGTGATATAATTAAAGGTGATCATTGACTAAAGATACCTTATTGAATAAGTAATAGTGGTTTTCATTGATAATCCACATATTGAGGATAAATATATAGATGAATCTGGAATCAAGGTAATAATTTGTATCTATGCTAGATGTGAAGTAGCATGTGATGAAATAAAGGTATATTTAAGTAATGTTAAATTGGTTAATATTGTTTTATATTATTTTAAGATATACATGAAATAATATAAAGACAAAAAATAATAATAGAAAGAAGATATTGAATAACATGGATTTGAACATTCTAGTAGCTAGGAGAGAGAAGTTGTGCTTAATATCAAAACTAATGAAGTAAACTAAATTTTATATTTCCTAACCAATTATGTGAATAATGGTTTTAAAATAATTAAATCAATCAATGGGTAGGTCATTATAAATTGATGAATGTGTGTGGATCATGTAACAATATTGACAATGTGATTTTCATTGGGAGTTCTAATACTCTTGCATCTATAGAGGCCAAGGAAGTTCATGGGGACTTTATATGAATAGTTGTGGACATCCCATTAGTGAAGAAGTTTATAGGTGATGGAAATTCTATTATAATTTAAGATCACATGAATTGATAATTCATGTTTCATACAAAGCCTCGATCTTCATGAATATAAAGGATGAATGATTTTCCTAACACTTAATTAACCACTTTTTATAAAACAATTGGAGAAATTGGAACATAAAATATCATGTGCTCTTGTTTTGGGATATTGGGTAATATCTAGTGATTGTTCTCCATTGCAAAAATATATTATGGGGTGATCGAAACCAAAATTTAAAAACAATATATCTTATATATTTTATGTTTTAGAGGAAACTTTTTTTACTATGAATGATTTGGTTGGGAAAGTTCAAACCTCTTGAATTGAATATCTATATTTTAAGCTGGGAATGTTCCAAGTGTTTTTTGAAAAATACCTTTGTATCCTAAGTTTTTTCATAAAAATTATCTTCCTTGTGATTTTTAATAAAGTACACCCATTTAAAATTCTAATTTTATATCCCAAAATTTCAAAAATAAAATATTTCCCAATATTTTTTCAAAACCATAAAATTTAAATTTAACTTCCTAAAAGAGTTAGTGAAGTATTTATATCCATTTAAAATTTAACTTCAAAACCCCTTATTAAATTTAAAATTATAGTCTACACAGAACATTTTAATTCTAGTCACATTTTTCATTTTAGAAAACATTTACTCATGTATTTGTATTAAATCCCTTGGGTCTCATGTAATAACCTTGGTTTTCTCAAAGGTATGGATTATTGTTTTAAAAAATATATTCATTTAATTTTTTTATTTGGGAAACCATTTTTATATTAAATATCCATATTTTCTATTAGGAAAAGGGTTCTCAAATAATATAGCTTTTGTTTTTTTATATTTCAGTTATTACATTCAATAGTTGTATTTATAAATTTCCTTCAATAAGTTTTTTTATTATGTGGGATGATAAACCATTTTTTAATCTTTCCCTTTTATATCAATAAATTAATGAGATCCATCTTCAATTGAACATATTTTATGTATTTATTTTGTTAAATATTAATATTACCGAATCAAATAGTATGAATATGAATAAATAATGGATGGATACCAATTGTATGAAAAAATAATATGAAGATGGAGTGAAAGATTTAATCAAGTTTTCAAAAGATCATGCATATGACCCTTATTAAATCCTTTTTCCATGTTTACACTATTTTTATTCAAGACTAATTAGTCTAGAGGAGTTTTAAGAACACTTGATCTGTCACAATATTGATCAAAGTTATAAATGTTGTAATAAACATTGGGAAAACTGAATATAGCTAGTGACTAGGATAACACTTCATTTTATGGATCATCTAATATGATTATAAGTGTGTACAATAAAGAAGACTATATCAAGGATGTGATTACAGAAATTAATGGTGATGAATATTGTATTGAGGAAATGAAAAATACATTTAAAAATGAACTTTGTGATTGTCCAAAATTGTTTGAGAAATTAACGAGTTGTGCAAGGACACCATTATATGTTGGTTGCACTAAATATGCAACATTTTCAACGGTGCTAAATTTTTATAAATAAGGCAACAGATGGAGTGACACCAGTTTTACTGAACTAATTTCTCTCTTGAATGATATTCTCTCAAAATATAATGATCTCCCAGAAGATAATGAGCTCCCTAGCCGAACATACGACACCAAACGAATGCTACGTTCAATGGGTATGATCTCTAAAATAATACATACCTACCCAAATGACGTTATTCTATTTCACAAGGACCAAAAATCCCTTAAATAATTCCCTAAATTTTGGTGCTTCTAAATATAAGAAAGATTAATTGAGTCCTTTGAAATTTTTATGGAACTTTTCAATCATTCCAAGGTTTAGGCACCTATATAGAAGTAAGGAGATTACATGGAAATTAACATGGCATGCAGATACAAGAAATAAATATGGAAAACTTCATCACCTGACAGGATATCCTCAGTGGAAAAAAATTGATCATGAGTATCTTGAATTTGGAAATGAGCTGAAAAAACCTTAATCATGCATTATCTATAGATGGAGTGAATCCTTTTGATTTTCAAAGCATCACTCATTGTACATGATCAATAGTTTTGGAAAATTATAATTTTCCACCATGGTTATGCATGAAATGAAAATAAATCATGTTTTTATGATTATATTAGGACCAAAACAACCAAGTAATGATATTTATGTTTATTTTACTCTATTGACTGAGGATTTAAAACTATTGTGGGATTCAGGTGCTATGTTGTATGATGCTTTTGGTAATGAAGATTTCACAATAAGAACCATGTTGCATGGGATAATACATTAATTTCCTACTTATGGAAATTTTTCAGGATATAGCAATAAAGGGAATCAAGGGTGTCCCATTTTCAAACAAGTTATACAATCAATCAGGTTAAAACATTCATTGAAGACCGTGTTTCTAGTAAATCGTATATTTATACCCCAATGACATATGTACTAATCTTGGACGACATCATTCAATGGATGTTCAGAAGAATGTACAACACCATCTCTACTAGCAGGTGATCAACTACTTGAGAAAATAAGAGATGTGGAAACTTCTTCTGGTAAACCATTTTCAAACAACCTTATGAAAATAATTTGAAAAAAGAGATCAGTTTTTTTGAATTACCATAAAGGAATTGCTTGTATGTCAGACATTTTCTTGATGTTAGGCATGTTGAAAAAATATATATATGTGATAGTTTAATTGGCACGTAACTAAATGCACCCAGCAACACAAATAATTAAATTAAGGCTAGCTTGGACATGGTTGACATGGGAATATGGGAATATTTTGCACTAGTGAAGAGTGAAAATGAACTTTTCTTTCTCCAGCTACTTACACTCTTTCCAATCAATAGAGATATCAATTTTTCAACTTATTTAATGGTATAAATATTATATAGTTATATTCATCGATTATCAAGAATATCATGTCAATGACTAATTTAAATTTAAGGGTTTGAAATCACATGACTACTTTGTTTTCATGCAAGATCTAATTCTTATATCTTTATGCTGCATTCTTCCCAATAATGTTTAACATATATTAACCAAGATTTGTTTCTTTTTCAAAGCTATATATAGAAAAGTTATAGACCTGGAGAAATTTTTGAATATGTAAAGGTAAATTTCCATTATATTATGTGTACTGGAAATGTTCTTCCCACCAACATTATTTGATATGATGGTTCAATTTATGGTTCATTTTGTGAGAGAGATTCAACCATGTGGTCATATACACTATAAATGGATGTACCCCATTGAACAATATACAAAGATTTTAAAAGGGTATGTCAAAAATCAATGTCGGATAGAGGGTTGTATTATGAAGTGATATATTGTTGAGGAAGACATTAAATTTGGTATTGACTACCTATCCGATATAGAAAGCATTGGTATACTGAAATCTCGTCACACTGGATGGTTTGCGGGTGAAGGGATTTCTAGAAGAGATTTTGTCACAATCAATATTATAGATTGAGAGTATGACCACCTGTAAGTTTTTCATAATATTTTTGAGGTTTCCCCATATGTTGAAACCCACAAATAAATTTTTAGGCATTTTAATCCATCAAGGGATAAAATATGGATATGAGATAAACATAATCAATAGTTTATAGGATGGATTCAGGACTGTATTTTTAAGGTGTCAGATAAAAATAAGAATTCAATTTCAGAATGACTTTGATGGCTAGCCAGAGGACCAATTGTGTATGTATTATTTTACAATGATTATGCAATTAAGGGTTATATGTTCTATACAAATGAACATGATGAAGGAATTACCATTCAAAATAGTGGAGTTACACTTGCAGTTAAAGCGATGCATGTTTTTGGTACGAAGGAAAAAAATCCAATTTAAGTGAATATGTCGTACTTTGGCATCATTAAACAAATATGGGAGTTGGATTATACTACATTCCAAGTGTCAATTCTTCAATGCAAGTGGTTTGATAACACGAGTGTTGTTAAAATAGATGAATTGAGATTCATGAAAGTGGATTTCAGTAAGTAAGGGTACAAAGATGAACCATTTATAATGGAATCATAGGTAGTACAAGTATTTTATATTCTATATCTCGTAAACCAAAAGTGGTCAATTATTTTATTATTGTACAAAACCACTGAACAATCATATGAAAATTCAAATGATGAGGATCCATTCATTGGGACGTCGCAATAATATCACATCAGTTCCAATGTAGATGGAGTTTTTTATGTCATAGGAGACAATAATGAAGGTATTTTGATACTTGATAGAGGGTTCAAATCCCTTTATCCTTAAAAATAGATTTAAATAATCAAGTTATATTTTTTTGAAATATACATTGTGTTACCTCATGTTATTATCTATTGACTGTTGCATTTATGTAATCCAAATTAAATGTTAAACCACTTATGTAGATAATGAATTCTATATGTGTTGGTTCTCCCAATCCTGAGGAACAATAGATCTCTTAACCTGTTGTTGCTCCCATTATAGAGGAACAATGACCTTCTGCATGTGCTAGTACTCCCAATCCTAAGGAACAACTAGTTTCTCAACCTGCTGCTGCTCCAAGTACAGAGGTGAAATGACCTTATGTACATATTAATTATACTAATCCAGAAGAATAATATGTTGATGATGTTGAATCCAAGGAAATGGTTGGAAAAAAGGACATGTGATGCATAAAAAATAGTAGCATTGTAATTTGATGGTTTTATAGAAAATAATTAAGTCGAAAAGAGAAATCATCAAATTAAAGGTCGGATGGAATGTTTGGGGATAACATGTTAACCCCAATATGTCCATGTTCAGTAGTTACATTTGACTCATCACACAGTAATGTGTTCCAATTGATGTATATTTAAGGTAACATGTTATGCCCATGCTTATGAAACTTATGTGGGATGAGATTACGGTAACATTATGATATCATTTCTTTATTTTACTAAAAAATAAAATAATAAAACATTGACTTAATCTTCATCATCACTCGTATTGTTCATTTATAGTAGATGACTCCAATAAGAAATATGTTTTTATTGTTTCTTGAAGGATTCACAGAGGCTTTCACACAATTCTAACAATATTTCATCATAAAGATGCTGAAGGAAAAAAATAACCCCACACCCATCACTTATGTATGCACACCTAATAACCTAAGAATCACGGGATGTGTTTAGTAACAATTGTGTGGAGGTGTCTTTTCAAGTACATTGTGGATGGTAATACATTTTTTGACAATACGTGTATTCATCACATTGATTGAGAATTTTTTTTATGAAACAGAAACTGAGTGCTGGAAATAAGGAATAGGAAGAAAAACCAACATACCCCTATCATAAAGAAAGAATGGGGTAGGCTTCACTTGAAAAAAATTGGTACATATTTTAAATCTACCGTAATACTTTTATGTGACATGAAACAATGACATAATTATGTTCCTCTATTTATATACAGATTAATGAATCCAAATCCAAATCCAATTTCATCCCATTCTATTTGCTATGGAAGAGGCATGTGAAAATGAATATGGGATACTAATAGATGAAAACACACAAAAGTGTGGGAAACATGTGTAAGTATTACATAATAAAAGTTTTTTTCTTTAAATAACTATTATATAACAATGATTACTTATTTTCCTATAATTTCTATCCGACATAGTCACAGGAATCATCAACATCAGTACCATATGAACACCTACTATCAGTGTCCTTGAAGCGGCTAGAACAATATGGTTATGTCAGAGGTGCGGGTTTTGGGGTGACACCTCAAACATATTTTGAGAAAAAACAAGAGGACAAAGATAAATAAATGATAAAGATGAAAGAAAGATTAGTTTCCCTTGAATAAAAATTTCATCGGATGACTGAGATTCTAGAGACTATTATTAGGGTATATATAGTAATATTTTATTATAAAAACACATATAAAAACAAATTAATTTTTTTAAATGTTTCTATAGTGTATGAAATAAAAAAAATGGAAAATATTGTGGTTATTATATTTTTAAATTTATGAGATAGATCATATTCTGTCAACAATTTATCATCCCTGAAGATGTATTTTTGAAGATAATTACTATTTCATTTAAAATATTTATTAATCTATTGTGTATTTATATTTTTCCAATACCACTATGACTATAAAAAATACTCATATTCACAAGACGATATAGATTTTCTTATAAATGAATGTGAAGCATATTGGATTGCAGAATGTACACAAATAACATGATTATGTGAATTCTATAGAAGTAATTCATTGTTTCATATTTATGTTTAATTTATTTATTTTCAGTATTACTCATATAAGAATTTTTTTCTTATACAAGTGGATTCCTTTGTTCCATTTGGGGTGGTTTGTTCGAAGCTACTCATGCTCATGAGAGATTGGACTTTGAGGCTGCAACTTAGATAATGAAAATAAGGAAATAGGTCAAGAATGTATGAAAACATCATGAAAAGGTGAATTCTTGCTACTTATTTAATTAATTTTGTCATTATTTTACCTACTATTTTTAAGATATTTTCCCTATCATTTTTATTTAATACTTATTTATTTGTTTTCACAGGTCATTTGGGAAGTCATATTTTTCTTTCAACTGTCTATAACAAGCCACGGAAGAGATAACAAGTTCATTTCTGCCAATGTTATAATGCTTTCCATTGATTCTATTTTTTGACATATCGACACTTCATATTGAGTAGATGTTATTATCTGAAAAACCTTTCTCTTTGTTGAAAACTAGAAGAGTGGAGGAATCTCTTGTTCCCATTTTGTTTAATTCTTGTGATATAATGGGCCTAAGAGCTTCCTTTACTCTTCTAGTTTTCAACAATAAGAAAGGTTTTTCAGCTAAGAACATCGACTCAATATGAAATTTTGGTAGTTAAACAACGAAAGACAATGATAATCATAGTAACATGGGATTTTAAAATTGTTTTTATACTTCAAGACGTTTAAGAATCAATGGAAACTGAATCCGGCACATGGTGTGACCAATATGACTCAAGGTGCATCTTTTTATTTAAAATTGACATTAATTTTAGTAAAATAGATATCTAACATACTAAAAACTAAAAAATGCATTTATATTGTTTTGATACTTTATTAAAATGATCCATAAGTCATTTAGGACATGTAATAATCAGTCGCACCTCAATCTGACACATGGTGTGACCGGTATGACTGAAAGTGTATGTTATCAGTTTAAAATCGACATTTTAGTTCAAATTGTGTTACTTACTAAAAACTATAAAAACATGCTCATATTGTCTTGATAATTTAGGACATCGATTCATAAATCATTTGGGGTCTTTAATAATCACTCACAACTCAATCTGATGCACGGTGTGACCGGTATAACTCCAAGTGTGTTTTTTATTAAAAATTAACATCAATTTTAGTAAAAATGAAAACTAGCCTACTCAATACTAATAGAATGAATTAGAATAGTTTTTATACATTATGATAATAATTCATAAGTCATTTGAGACTTGTAGGACACATCCACACCACAATATGATGTACGGTGTGACCGGTATGACTCCAAGTAATTCTTTTTATTTAAGATTGACATCAATTTTAGTAAAAAGGAAAATTGGCATACTAAAAACCAAGAAAATGTATTATTATTGTTTCAATACTTCGTTAAAATGTTCTATAAGTAATTTTTGACATGAAGGAATAAACCACACCTCAATCCGACACACTTTGTGACCGATATGACTCCATGCGTGTCCTTTTATTTTAAATTGGAATTAATTTTAGCAAAAGGAACAAGTGACATACTGGAAAATGATAAAACGCACTCATATTGTTTTGATACATTAGTAAAATGATATGTGAGTCATTTTGGATGTGTAGGAATCATTATCACCTCAATCTGATGCATTGTGTGACCGGTATGACTCAAAGTGCGTCTTTTTATTTAAAATTGACATCAGTTTAGTAAAAAGTTCAACTGATCCACTCAAAACTGAGAAAATGCATTAATATTGTTTTTATACTTTAGATAAATGATTTATAAGCCATTTTAGATGTGTAGGAATTATCTGAACATTAATACGATGAACGGTGTGTCCAGTATGACTCCCAGTGCATCTTTTTATTTAAAATTGACATTAATTTTAGTAAAAATGGACAATTGACCAACTCAAAATTGAGAAAATGCATTCGGATTGTTTGGATACTTTAGGAAAATTATCCATAAGTCATTTGTGATGTGTAAGAATAAACTTCACCTCAATCTGACACATGGTTTAACCAATATGACTCCAATGTATCTTTTTATTTTAAATTGACATTAATTTTAGAAAAATGATCAAGTGACATACTGAAAACCAAGTAAAACCATTTATATCATTTTGATACTTTATTAAAACGATCCATGATTCATTTTTGACATGTTGGAATCACTCTCACATCAATCTAACACACTATGTGATTGGTATGACTCCAAGTTCGTATTTTTATTTAAAATTGACATCAATTTTAGTAAAAAGGACAACTGACCTAATCAAAACCAAGAAAACACATTTGTACTTTTTTTATACTTTAGGTAAATGATCCATAAGTCATTAGAGATGTGTAGGGATCATTTTCACCTCAATATGATGCATAGTGTGACCGGTATGACTCCAAGTGCATCTTTTTATTTAAAATTGACATTAATTTTAGTAAAAAGAACAATTGACCTACTCAAAACCAAGTAAAGTCATTTATATTGTTTTTATACTTTAATAAAATGATCCATAAGTCATTTTTGATGCTTAGGAATCAATTTTGCCTTAATATGACACACGTTGTGACTGATATGAGTCTATGTGTGTCTTTTTATTTTAAATTGACATTAATTTTAGCAAAATGAACAAGTGACATACTGAAAAGTGAGAAAACACATTTGGATTATTTTGATACTATAGGTAAACAAATACATGAGTCATTTGGGATGTTTATTAATCATATTCACCTAAATCTGACAAATAGTGTGATCGGTATGAATCCAAGTGCGTCTTTTTATATAAAATTGGCATCAATTTTAGTAAAAAGTACAATTGATCCACTCAAAATTAAGAAAATGCATTCGGGTTGTTTTGATACTCTAGTTAAATGATCCATAAGTCATTTGAGATGTGTATGAATCATACTCACCTCAATTCGATGCACAATGTGACCAATATGATTCCAAGTGCATATTTTTATTTAAAATTTACATCAATTTTAGTAAAAATGAAAACTGACCTACTCAAAACTGAGAAAATGCATTTTTATTGTTTGGATACTTTAGTAAAATGACCCATAAGTCATTTGTGATGTATAGGAATCAAATAAACCGAAATCTGATGCACGTTGTGATCGATATTATTTCAAGTGTCTTTTTTATTTTAAATTGACATTAATTTTAAAAAAAGGAACAAGTGATGTATTGAAAACTAATTAAATGCATTAGGATTGTTTTGATACTTTAGGAAAAATATCCATGTGTAATTTTTGATTTTCATGAATCACTTGAACCTCAATTCGATGCATAGTCTGACCGGTATGACTCCAAGTTTATTTTTTTACTTAAAATTGACATCAATTTTAGTAAAAATGACAAATGACCTACTCAAAACGAAGAAAACACATTCTAATTGTTTTGATACTTTAGAGAAATTATCCATAAGTCATTTTAGATGTGTAGGAATCATCCTCACCTCAATCTGATGCACGGTGTGATAGGTATGGCTCCAAGTGCATCTTTATATTTAAAATCGACATTAATATTAGTAAAAATGAAAAATGACCTACTCAAAACAAAGAAAATGAATTCATATTATTTTGATACTTTATTAAAACAATAAATAATCCATTTTTGACAAGTAGTAATCAACCTCACCTCAATTCGATGCACAGTGTGATCGATATGACTCCATGTGTGTCTTTTTATTTTAAATTGACATTAATTAGAAAAAGGAACAAGTGACATGATGAAAAATGTGAAAATGCATTCATATTGTTTTGATACTTTAGGAAAATGATCCATGAGTCATTTCGGATGTGTATGAATCAATATAACCCCAATCTGACACACGATGTGACTAATATAACTCCAAGTGCATCTTTTTATATAAAATTTACATCAATTTTAGTAAAAAGTACAACTAACCTACTCAAAACCAATAAAATGCCTTCATATTGTTTTGATACTTTAAGTAAATGATTCACAAGTCATTTTAGACATGTAGAAATAATCTGAACCTCGATCCAACAAATGGTGCGGCTAGTATGACTCCAAGTACATATTTTTATTTAGAATTTACATAAATTTTAGTAAAAATGACAACTAACCTACTCAAAACTAAGAAAATGCTTTTGTATTGTTTTGATACTTTAGGAAAATGATCCAAAAGTCATTTTTTACATGTAGGAATCAACCAAACCTTAATTTGATGCATGGTATGACTGATATGACTCCAAGTGTGTTTTTTATTTTAAATTAACATTAATTTTAGCAAAAGGAATAAGTGACGTACTGATAACCAAGAAAATGCATTTGGACTATTTTGATACTTTATTACAATGATAAATGGGACATTTTTTGTGTGTATAAATAACTCGCACCTTAATCTGATGCACGGTGTAACTTGTATGACTCTTAGTGTGTCTTTTTATTTAAAATTGACATCAATTTTAGTAAAAAGGAAAATTGACCAACTCAAAACTAAGAAAATTCATTCTGATTTTTTTTATACTTTATAGAAATTATTTATAATTAATTGGGGACATGTAGGGGTTATCCACTCCTTAATATGATGCACATTGTGACTGATATGATTCCAAGTGTTTATTTTTATTTAAAATTGACATTACTTTTAGTTAAAATGAAAACTGGCCTACTCAAAACTGATAAAATGCATTAGTATTGTTTTGATACTTTAGTAAAATTATCCATAAGTAATTTTTGATTTTTAGGAATCAATCGCACATCAATACGATGCACAATGTAACCGATATGACTCCAAGTGTCTTTTTTATTTTAAATTGACATTAATTTTAGCAAATGGAACAAGTGATGTATTAAAAACTAAAAAATTCATTTGGATTGTTTTGATACTTTAAAAAAATGATCCATGGGTCATTTTTGATGTGTAGAAATCAACCAAACCTCAATTAGACACACAGAATTATCGATATGACTCCAAGTGCATCTTTTTTTTTAAATTGACGTCAATTTTAGTCAAAAGGACAACTGACCTACTCAAAACTGAGAAAACACATTCATATTGTTTTCATACTTTAGGGAAACGATTCATAAATCATTTGAGACGTGTAAAAATCATCCACACTTCAATCCAATGCATGATGTGACTGATATGACTCTATGTGTGTCTTTTTATTTAAAATTGACAATGCTTTTAGTAAAAAGGACAACTGGCCTACTAAAAATGGAGAAAATGCATTCATATTGTTTTGATACTTTAGTAAAATGATCTGTAAGTCATTTGTGATGTTTGGGAATCAATAACACCTCAATCTGATGTACATCATGACCGATATGACTCCAAGTGTGTCTTTATTTAAAAATGACATTAATTTCATTAAAAAGAATAATTGACATATTCAAAACCAAGAAAATGAATTCGAATTGTTTTTCTAATTTAGGAAAAAGATCCACGACTCATTTGTAACGTGTTGGAATCACCCGCACCTCAATACAACGCATGATGTGACTGGTATAACTTCAAGTGTGTCTTTTATTTAAATTTGACATTTTTTAATGTATTCTTTCATATTAATGTTTAATTTATTTCTTTATAATATTACTAACATAATATTTTTTTTATATAGGTGGATTCTTTTTCTCATGTTGAAGTGATTTTTTCGACAATGGATACCATGGGTAGACCTTTTTGAGAGGGGATCATGGGTGCCAAAGACGATGAAATATTAATTTTTTAAAATATTTTTGGATAGTAATTGTAAATTTAATTATAAAAAACATTGTTTTAAATGTATATCGTAATGTTTTTTTTTTGTATTCTTGATGTAAAATTAATTTCATTTAAATTATATATTTTGTGTACAGGTTACAGGTTACTGTAGTTTGTTGTTACACAAATAGCACACTGCAGTGGCTAATTTTGGTGTAGGTGTCTTTTATTTATTTATTTTTTAATTCAAGGGGTCTGTTTTTTTTTTTGAAAAATGGGTGTGTCGAGCGCCAATTCATTTGCTGCTCGACGCATTTACCTAGAGCGCCAATTCATTTGGCGCTCTTGGTTTTTTGCTTCCAAACCCCACGTAACCCCTCCCAAATCCCTTTATACATATATATATATATATATATATATCTTATGTATATTTATATAATTATAATTATAATTATAATAAATATATTTATAATAAATATAATAACAAAAATAAATACAACAAATTTATAATAATGTTTATTATAATTATAAAAATTATATAATTACAATAGATATATAATTATAATAAATATACAATTATAAAAATTATATAGTTACAGTAATTAAATAACTATAAATATAATAAATATATAATTATACAAAATCAAAGAGATGGCGGTGTGCGTGTCTGAGGGTCTCTCTCTACGCAGCCATGGCATCTAGTTTCTTTGAGAAAGATGACTGATTTAAACTGCTTCTTCTATCCGATCGAGGTGTTTGTTGGCCCTCCCAGGAAGGCTACGATGAAGGAAATAGCCGCTGCGATGGAGGTATGAAAATCTAACGGATTGACAGCGCTGGTTGCAGGTGATGCGGATCTTCGTGATCCGGTGTTGGGTGCCGAGGTTGAGCACAAAAAAGTGGAGGCGGTAACCAAGCATGGTTTATCTTGCAGATCTGAGGTAGATGGCCCGAGTTCGGCGAGATCTGAGAAGGGTGAAGGCTGCAAAGCTTCAGCGATGTCTGCGGCGGTGAATGATACAGTGGTCATAGCGGTGGCGGGGAGTGATGCGCCGGTCGCGGGTGGTGTTGTTGAGCGAGCCGCAGTTGTTGAGCGGGAATTGGATGAGGGATCTGTCCCGATTGTGGATAGATCTGGAAAAATTGATGATTGTGGGGCTCCGGTGATGTTTGCGGCGGTGACCGATGCGGTGGCAGTGATGGATCAGAGCAGTCAGTTGCCTTCAAAGGTCATGAACCCCTCATTGGGGGATGAGGCTGTGTTGCCGTGAGGGGAGTCTTGTGCAGCGGAGATATGGTCTAAAACCACGGTGGTTGTGGCGAGGACTTATGTTGTTGTGGTTGGCATGATAGGTACATGAAACCCTAGTAGGTACCATGTCGGGATGGAAGGGGATTCTGCCCGACAACATTTCAAATAAGTGTGTGATGGTGCTACTGAAAAAATTGTGAAAAAAGGTGATACAGCCCGTGTGGTTGAAAATAGAGAAATAATACTTGATAGATTTAAGCTTTGCGAGCATTCACTCATTTCCAGAATTGTTATTACTTATGGAGGAAAGCATTGGAAGATTGATGATTTGGTCAAGAAGTTGACTTCTGTTTGGGGTTTTTCCGATTGGCGATGCATATCCATGGGTCGAGGATTGTGTCACATTATTTTTCCATCAGAGGATCTGAAACGAAGTGCTTGGGGGATTAGATCAGTTTCACTAAAGCCATGTATGATTTGTTTTCAAGAATGGGACTTTAGCTTCAATCCTTTCTTAGTAAAAAATACCAGGGCTCAAGTTTGGATTAAAATTTTTGGTCTTCACTGGATTTTGTGGCATCCTAAGATTCTTTTTGACATTGCCTCTGTTGTGGGAATTCCAATCAAAATGGATAAGACCACTGAAGATGTGAAGTTTGGTCATTATGCTAGGGTCCTGGTTGATGTTGATCTAAGTTCTTGTCTGATTCATAATATTGTTTTGTCTGCATTGGATGACGACATCTCCCTAAAAATTGATTATGAGAGATTACCAAATTTCTGCTCAGAATGTAAAGTAATTGGTCATGTCAAAGATAGGTACTGCAGAAACATTATATGCTCTCTTTGCTCACAGAAAGGGCACCATGAGGCCTCTTGTAAGAGGAAGTTGAAGAAGCATATATTGCAGAAAAGTGGTGCTGGAAATGACAAAAGCTTTACTGATGTTGGTGTTCCACAAGCGGTGGAAGATATTCCTTATGAATTGGCACAAGGGTCTCAAGTGGTTCAGGAGGTTGAATCAAGCTTGCCTATGCATGCCGGGGAAGGTAGTACTGATTTGACTAGATCTGAGCTAGGTTTGGCCCTAGTGTTGGATCCTGAGCAGGGTGTTGAGGGAGGCATAATCTCAGGAATAGAGCAGCATGACTTTTGTCCTGCACTCGAGGGGAAACAAAATACAAGTGGTGTTTCAAAGATTCAGGAGGAAATTACCAAATTAAGGGAGACACAGGGCATCCATGGGAAGTGGGATGATGTTGAGGATGATTCCCCAAGAAAGTTATATTATAGCCAGGCTTTATCCAAAGGAAAAGTGGTTGTGAATGATGAAGGGTTCTAACCTGTTCCTCCTAAGAAAACAAGACCGAGGAAAGACTACTCACATCTGAAGCCAACTATGGTTACCCGGTCCCATGGTTCTTTTGATTATGAGTCTGATTGGGATGATGATTATGATGTTGCCTATTGTGGCTATGATTTTTGATGTTTTTTCTTCTGCTTGGCATGAGGCCATGTTGCTTGTTTGACCCCGTTCACCCTCTCTTAGTTTTCTTTTCTTCTTAATAAAAAGGGCTCTGCCCTAACTTTTCGATAATTATAAATATAATAATTATATAATTACAATAATTATAATAATTATACAATTGTAAATATAATAATAGAATAATTATAATAAATATACAATTATAATTACAATAATTATATAAGTATAAAGATAATAAAGATATAATTATAAAAATTATATAATTATAATAAATATATAATTATAAATATAATAATTATATAATCATAATAAATATACAATTACAATAAATATATAACTACAATAATTATATAATTATAAATAGAATAAATATATAAATATAATAAATATGCAATTATGATAATTATATAATTAAAATAATTATATAATTATAAATATAATAAATATACAATTATAATTATGATATAATTATAATAAATATATAATTATAAATATAATAAATATATAATTATAAATATAATTGTTATAATTATTAATAATTATATAATTGTTATAATTATTAATAATTATAACAATTATATAATTATAATAAATATATAAGTATTGTAATTACATAATTATTATAAATATATAATTTTTGTAATTATATAATTATTATAATTATATAATTATTGTAAATATATAATTATTGTAAATATACAATTATTGTAAATATATAATTATTATATATATATATATAATTGATAAGGTTTATTTATATAAAGATATGATTATAATAATTATATCATTATAATAATTATGTAATTAAAAATATAATAAATATGTAATGAAAAAAATAATAAATATATAGCTATAAATATAATAAATATATGATTATAATAATTATATAATTATAATAAATATGTAATTACAGTAATTGTATAAGATTTAATAAGGTTTATTTATATAAAGATAAATAATTTTAGTAATGTATATTTAAATATAAATTTATAAATTTTAAATATAAAGTTTATTTATATATAATTATTTAAATACATAAATAAACCATATTAAATTTATATATATATATATATATATAATTAAAATTATTTTTATTTATTATATTTATTATAATATATTATAATTATGTTTTTATTAAATTTATAATTATGTATTTATTATAATATTATATTATGTATTAAATTTATAATTATGTATTTATATTTAATAAGGTTTATTTATAATAAATATAATATTATAATTATTATAATACACCTTATTAAATATAAATAATTTTATATATATTATTATAATTATTATAATAATTATATATATAATTATTTATATTTAAATACATAATTATAAATTTAATATTATAATAAATACATAATTATAAATTTAATAAATACATAATTATAATATATTATAATAAGTACATAATTATAATATATTATAATATAAATACATAATTATAATATATTATAATATATTATAATAAATATATAAATATAAATTTCATAAATACATAATTATAAATTTCATAAATACATAATTATAATATAATATAATAAATATAAATAACATTAATAATGTTTATATATATATAAATATATATATATATATTTATAAATAAATTTAATATGGTTTATTTATGTATTTAAATAATTATATATAAATTTATAAATAATTTATAAATAAATTTAATATGGTTTATTTATGTATTATAATACATAATCATAAATTTAATAGATAATTATAATATTATAATAAATAAATAATTATAATATATTATAATAAATATAAATAATTTTAATAATGTATATATATATATATATAAATTTAATATGGTTTATTTATGTATTTAAATAATTATATATAAATTTATAAATAATTATATATAAATAAACCTTATATTTAAAATATATAAATTTATATTTAAATAAACATTATTAAAATTATTTATCTTTATATAAATAAACCTTATTAAATCTTATACAATTATTGTAATTACATATTTATTATAATTATATAATTATTATATTTATAATTATATATTTATTATATTTATATATTTATAATAATTAGATATTTGTTATAATTATATATTAATTATAATTATGGTTTTTTTATATTTATAATTATATAAATTATTGTAATTTCATAATTATTATTTTTATATATTCATTTTATTATAAATTTATTATAATTAAATATTTATTGTAATTATATAATTATTATATTTATAATTATATATTTATTATATTATTATATTTATATTTTTATAATAATTAGATATTTATTATAATTATATATTAATTATAATTATAGATTTGTTATATTTATAATTATAAAAATTATTGTAATTTCATTTTTATTATATTCATATATTTATTTTATTATATTCATATATTTATTTTATTATACATTTATTATAATTAAATATTTATTATAATTAAATATTCATTACAATTATATAATTATTCTATTTTTGTATTTATTATATTTATAATTATATAATTATTATAATTGTATAATTATTCTATTTATATAGTTATTATTATTATATATTTATCATAATTATATACTTATTATAATTATTATATTTATAATTATAAATTTATTATAATTATATAATTCTAATTATAATAATTATATGATTATAATAAATATATAATTATAAATATAATAATTATATATTTATCATATTTATTTTAGAAATTATATTTATTATAATAAATTTATTTATTATAAATATTATATTTAAATATTTAAATATTATATTTATATATATGTGGGGGGAGTTGGGGGAGCCGAAGGGGTCAGCACCACTTAAAGTGGCGATGTCCCACCAATTTGTCCAGCGCCAATTCAAGTGGCGTTGGACAAACTCATTTCCCCAAATAAAGTTAGCCCTACCCCATAAACAATGACGATCTGGAGAATTCTGTTGCCCCAGACCCACATTAAAATTTTTTCCCTAAATACATTGAGAGCTACAGTAAAGTAATAAAATTGATGCCCGTTTCTTTTTATTTTTTTCTTTCTTGTGTGTTTCCCTAGCCCATGGGCTCTTTGGGCTTGCCCTAAGTTCGGCCCTGCCCATAAACCAAAAAAACCCTTCTAGAAAATGTATCCCATTGTAGTTGGTGGGGCCTTTGTCTACGCTATTTCTAGCACTGATAAAGGGGATTCCGCCTTTAACAGTGCTAATATTAACAATGGTTTTTAGAATTGTTAAATGAATTTTTATGCGTTGTTAAAAGGAATATATGTAGTGTTGAATACACATAAATAAAATATAATGTATACATATATGAAGTATACATATAAAGTATAAAAGATTATAAAATCCAATGTGGTTTAGATCGGTTGGTGATCTGATTCCCCCAACGACATCAGGTTGGAGTGACCAGGAATCAAATCTCAGTCCTCTCTCATTTATGCCGATTATTATCATCTCTCATGTGGTCATCTTTGGCGGTGTGGCTTGGTGGCTCATGATTTGTGCGAGTGATGTTTAGCTCTACATTTGTGTGATGGTGTATAGGGGTTCTTAGTGGGCTCCAGGGAGACTACGATTGATGTGGTGGGAACTTAGGTGATGGAAACTGATGGAGGAACGGGATGTCGGTGGGCTCACGGGCACTACAGCTGTTGGGTGACGAGTTTTATGGGTCGGTGGTGAATGTGTGGGATAGCGAAGACGACCGCTGGAGGGGCGAGTTCCTCTTCGTTGTTGTTGTGGGCGTAGGTTGTCCATGGTTCCCCGATTGACAGTGGAAGAATCTCCATTGGTTGATGAGGACTTCACGTGGAAAAAGGTAGCTCACAAGGTGATGGAGACCCTAGATGAGGTAGTGCGTGTAAGGTGACAACGACCTTGGATGAGCACGATGATGGACGACATGCAACGTCCGGTTGCGGTGTTGTACAGTGGCTGTGTTGGCCTGGTGAAGCTCTGACGATGGGGAATCCATGGTGGGCATTGATGCTTGATGGTGTGAATCTGATGATGGAGCATGATGGCCCTAATGCTGGGGCGCAGTAATGGATGTGGCGGTTTTCGAGGGTCACAAGGCCGACGGTGCGAGCCGAAGATGGGTTTAAAGCGTGGCCAACGAGTGTGGGTGATGCACTGAGGCCTCGCATCACGGAGGGGGAGATGAACCAGTGGGGTAAGTGCTCCAATATAATATGTATAAATTAGTGAAGGTCATTCCTGATCTATCCCGAGGGGGATATTGACTTGACTTGATCCTAACATTTGTGTGTGTGTGTGTGTGTTTAATCATTATACCCCCAAGTACCTACCTAATATAAAGATTAGAAAATGTAATATAAACTACACATAAAGTTTAATTTATAAAGTATACAAAATATAAAAATGAAGTATAAACATAATGAAGTGTGCATGTGTGCACACAAGAACAGTGTACATATAAATGTGTGTGTGTGTAAAAATTTTATACACACAAATTGTCTACACATGAATGCATACACCCTCAAACACACATTATTTGTATATGTGTGTGTGTGTGTGTGTGTTTATTTATTTATGTATATATGAAATATATATATATACACACACGAATATACATATAAATATATATATATATATGCCAAAAAATATGGACACACACAAATAGATTTAATGATGACATGATAAAAATCACTTTATATTCACCATTATAATCCCTTTTTCAAAATTCCTTGAATGCACTGCTCCACACCCCACTTGGCTCCAACTACCATTCGATGAGCCTAGCTGAATCCCAAGGATATTGACCATCCATCCCACTAGCCGCCATCAGTTGATGTCTTCCTTCTATCATCTCCCCCACTCAAAAATATTATTGGTTGCGCCCAAATTTACCCTACTGGTAAAAGCGGTCGATGTAGTACATGTAGGGGTCGAATCCACAGGGACCGAAGAAGTAACCTTGAGACGCTATGATTTGGTGAAGGATGGGCTATGAAGTAGCCAACTTTGGGTTTGATTTTGGATGGTTTAATGAACACTAACAAACCTAAGTGAATTCAATTAAATGGAAATGGGTTGATCTAGGATTATGCTCGGGGTGGATTGAATGAATTTTATTTCTTTAAACAATTTTGGTTTTATTAATTCTTGATGAATCCATTCTTCAAAAATAACACTACCTTCATCATTTTCTGGTTTGGTGCTTACTAAACACAATTACTAATCCCCTATACACTTATAGAACCAAATTCATGATCTCTCCGAGTTATATGGTCATTTAGTAATTGAATTTAGTTTTCTCAAACACAGTAAAGATGAATAGTAGAAATAACTGAAGAATGGATGTCTTAAATTAATTATCCAATTAACAACAATTCATTCATAAAATAACATTCAATCCAGTCTTTGAATCCTTGTAAGATCAACCCATTAAAGGGTTATCCCTCCATTGATGGTATACTCTCAATGGTGGGTGGAAGATGACTAACAAGAATTGGATTGAAGAAATTAAAACTGCGGAAATAACGAGCACTCCTCCGTGTGTGTGAATGAAATTCACACCTATGTGTGAACTAATTCACAACAACACAGAGATATCACTGTGCTTTGTGATAATAAAGTTTTAATAAATGAACTGAAAATATAGAAGAGAAATAAGTTGATTAATAACATAAAGATACAAAAAAAACTTACATGGAAATGGAAAACATTACAAAGGAAATTTGGAAGCATAACCTTACAATGAAACAAGCAACAAAAGATGATAAGAAAAATATACACCCCCTATTACCTTCACCACTATCTACTTATATAGGCATATTAGGAGACTTAGGTCCATCCCCCAACAATTAATTCACCCCCCAACAATTAATAGAGTCAAATGGAGGGTGAATAATCAAAAGGAAATTGATGTTTCGAATTTGACCCGGAAAACTGTCTAGATTCTTCCACCATATTGACGTGTAAATTATCAAATGAAGCAGGCCGAATCCGGAGGGGTTGTAGAAGAGACATATCTTCTTCCATATGTCCTATATAATCTGTAAAAATTTCAGAAAATTTGGATTATCCGTTTGGAAGTTATGGTCGAACTGGTGGGACGGATTTCTGTGCATTAATGTCGGGTCCACCATTTAAATCTCAACTTCAGATCCCTTTATCATCATGAAAACATCATAATTAGCTCCAGACACAGTTGAATAAAATGATACTCATATTTTTATCTTTCTAATATATAAATTTTAGCTTCATTGGGCTTGGATTCTGGGCCCCACATTTGTTTGATGGGCCTTAGGCCCATTATGCTTTTTCCAGCAAGTTTCTGCCTTCAGGCACAAAATTATCCATCTTCATTTGGGATTCATCCATCGGACCTAAAAGATAAAATGTTCCAAACAAAGTGATCAATCATATCCCAAAATTTAAAATTCAGAAAATGAATATAATGTTGTCCAAAAACAAATGAATGATTGGGCCCAAATTTGCATTTTAAACATGAATTGCATTTTTGATGAGAAATGAAGTTCTATTTATGTAATGCACTAAAAACAATGTTTATGGACTTTGGAACAATGAATATAAAGATATTAATAATTAATATTAGCCACTTTCAGTGACTAATCACACCCCCCAACTTGAGTTTTGCTAGTCCCGAGAAAAATAAATTACAAATATGAAATTCAAATCCCCTTTTCCAAAAACATTTTAATACACATTGCTCACCCAAAGACCTCATACCAAAAAAATTATGGAACCCATCAAAATCATTTAAAACAAGCTAGGTCCATAAGCATATCCCAACCCTAAGCCCATTCCTTTGTTCAAATTCATCGCCACATTTCATCCAATTAAGTATGATAAAGTCTTGTGCATCACAAAAGATATGGGGCCCATTTTATTGTTCAAGGGGAAAAATTGAAGCGTTAGGTGGGAATCACATTAAACCTTAATATGAGTATCCATTTTTTTGATTTTTTTTTGATTTTTTTATCCACAATAGATATGAAAAGACTAACTCTGGGCAAGACAACTATGGAGTCACGAACCTCAAGTGTCGGATGCCACACATATTTTCAATTTCATGCTCTACAATAGAGATATAAATCCTAACTCTGGGAAAGACAACTATGGAGTCACGATCCCCAAGTTCCGGACGCCACGCATTTGGACAAAACATTGCTCTATGTGGTCATTTTTTTTATGGATACTCAAATTAAACTAAAAGTGACCCCAGAACCCTATGTTATAATAAAAGGGACCCAAGAACTCAAATTTACACACACGATCTAGTAGACGTGCATTGTGGCATTTTTATTAAGAGGATGAAAATGTAAACATTGAAAAATCACATCACACAACCACACTTTCCAAAAACTATGATCATGAACTTAAACTTGCATTAAAATCAGAATCAAGGCATGCAAAATTTATTTGATATCAAATTTTAGAGTTTGCAATGTGTGTTATCATGTTCAAGGTTAATGAAATTTTTCTTTTCATGCATGTTTTTATTCAAAAAAAATCATTTTTTATTTCATCTCCCCCCAACATAGAATAAAATTGTCCCTAGTGTTTAAAGAAAACATAGAAGGGGGTATGGGGGGTTGTTCAAAGAGGAAATTTAAAATGATAATCATGGAATGAAGTCACCTGTGGTTGATGATGATAGTGCATGCCACAGTCTCCCTTCAATCCTGGATTTGAGTCTTAGCGGCTTGGATGGCGGTGAATGGATTTTCCTTATGACTTACGACATGTCCTTTTATTTTTTAACCTATAAAAACATAATAATAAACAAAACAAAATAAACTGATGATACATTGTCTTCTTTTTAGATTTCTGGGTAAGGTATTACTCAGAGATCACGCCACGTGACACAGATGAATATGGTGCTCCCCTTTCATACCCATCCTTACTCATAAAAGAAGATCAGGTCAACAGTATATGGTAATTTATTATATGAAAATGAAAATGATTCAAAATGATTAGAAAACATGAAAACCATGGGTTTCCTCCCATGCAGCGCTTTTGTTTAACGTCGTTAGCTCGACTTGAACCCCCCAACTTATCCAATTCCAACTTTCAAAATTTCAATTAACCCATATTTCTCCACTCCAACAAGATTGAGATTGATTGTTTTTTTGAAATTTGTTTCGTATGAAATCCTATTTTCTACAATGATTGGTAAAATATAAGGAATGTATAAAATGGTTGATCGTGTTGTATCTGGATTATTTCCTATGATTTCAAGGTTCATTCCTACATGGTGAGATTCTTGATGAAAATTGATGATAATTGAATGGTCTTGGTTATCATAAATAGAGGGATTATTTAGTAGGGAAGGAATTATTAAAACATCAAGTTCAGTTTGATTGAATTTTCCTAAAGAAGAATAATAATTTGAATCAAAATTTGTTTCTTCTTTAAAAACATTTGAAATAATTGGTTCCTTTTGAAAAGATGATTCATCCACAAAATTTTCCATTTGAATTTCATGAGTGGGTATAGACACAGTATTCGTTATATCTCCCAATGGTTCAATTATCAGTGATTCTAAAAAATTTTTATTGGAGCAATATTCCAAACACTCAATCCATGAAGACAAATTTTCCCCTTGTGAATCCAAAAAATTAATTTCATCCTGATTTAAATACCCTTCAACATTTCTTTGATCTTGTTCAGTTATCCCATATCCAAAGGTTAGTTCTTTTTTTAATTCATGGGAGGTTTTTGGGATAAAGGATTCATCTATCAATGATGAGGAAAGAACATCTTGAGTGGGAACGGGTTCCTCAACAGTCTTAAAGCTTTGTAATTCTAATCTGAAATATGAAACTTCTGAATTCATTTTATCCATTTGTTCACACAATTGTTCAAAAAAAAATTCAGGATTAGGGTTGATATATGTTTGTACATCATGGAATTCCTCATTATTTATCTTTTCAATCATTCTTTATAGGTATGTAAATTGATCTTGTAAACATTCAGCATCTCATTGATTGTACATCTCATCTGGTGTGGTGTATTCAATTAAGGATTGGTCAATGAAATTCACTATGTGAGGTGTTTCCCAATATTGATTTCTGAATTGATTACAGCATTGATTTATGAAGGGGTATTTTGGAGGATAATCCATTGAAATTGATTGAAAATTAGTTTTGGGGTTTTTTTTGGACACACAGAAATAGAAAGGGGAAAAGAGAAGAGAAATTAGAGTGAGAATAGAGAATTTGGGGTGAGAAAAGAAGATTTGGGTCTAAGGTACTTACTTGGGTCCCCGGAAATGGCGCCAAAATTTGGTTGCACCCAAATTTACCCTACTGGTAAAAGCATTCGATGTAGTACATGTAGGGGTCGAATCCACAGGGACCGAAGAAGTAACCTTGAGACGCTATGATTTGGTGAAGGATAGGATATAAAGTAGCCAACTTTGGGTTTGATTTTGTATGGTTTAATGAACACTAATAAACCTAAGTGAATTCAATTAAATGGAAATGGGTTGATCTAGGATTATGCTCGGGGTGGATTGAATGAATTTTACTTCTTTAAACAATTTTGGTTTTATTAATTCTTGATGAATCCATTCTTCAAAAATAACACTACCTTCATCATTTTCTGGTTTGGTGCTTACTAAACACAATTACTAACCCCCTATACACTTATAGAACCAAATTCATGATCTCTCCAAGGTATATGGTCATTTAGTAATTGAATTTAGTTTGCTAAAACACAGTAAAGATGAAGAGTATAAATAACTGAAGAATGGATGTCTTAAATTAATTATCCAATTAACAACAATTCGTTCATAAAATAACATTCAATCCAGCCATTGAATCCTCCTAAGATCAAACCATTAAAGGGTTAGCCCTCCATTGATGTTATACTCTCAATGGTGGGCGGAATATGACTAACAAGAATTGGATTGAAGAAATTAAAACAGCATAAATAACGAGCACTCCTCCGTGTGTGTGAATGAAATTCACACCTATGTGTGAACTAATTCACAACAACACAGAGATATCACTGTGCTTTGTGATAATAAAGTTTTAATAAATTAAATGAAAAATATAGAAGAGAAATAAGTTGATTAATAACATAAAGATACAAAAAAGAAACTTACATGGAAATGGAAAACATTACAAAGGAAATTTGGAAGCATAACCTTACAATGAAACAAGCAACAAAAGATGATAAGAAAAATATCCACCCCCTATTCCCTTCACCACTATCTACTTATATAGGAATATTAGGATCCTTAGTTCCATCCCCCAACAATTAATTCACCCCCCCAACAATTAATAGAGTCAAATGGAGGTTGAATAATCAAAAGTAAATTGATGTTTCGAATTTGACCCGGAAAACTGTCTAGATTCGTCCACCATATTGACGTGTGAATTCTAAAATGAAGCAGGCCGAATCTATAGGGGTTGTAGAAGAGACATATATTCGTCCATCTGTCCTCTATGATCTGTAAACCTTTCAGGAAATTTGGATTATCCATTTGGAAGTTATGGTCTAACTGGTGGGACGGATTTCTGTGCATTAATGTCGGGTCCACCATTTAAATCTCAACTTCAGATCCCTTTATCATCATGAAAACATCAGAATTAGCTCCGGCCACAGTTGAATAAAATGATCCCCGTATTTTTATCTTTCTACTGTATAAATTTGAGCTTCATTGGGCTTGGATTCTGGGCCCCACATTTGTTTGATGGGCCTTAGGCCCATTATGCTTTTTCCAGCAAGTTTCTGCCTTCAGGCGCAAAATTCTCCATCTTCCTTTAGGATTCATCCATCGGACCTAAAAGATAAAATGTTCCAAACAAAGTGATCAATCATATCCCAAAATTTCAAATTCAGAAAATGAATATAATGTTGTCCAAAAACAAATGAATGATTGGGCCCAAATTTTCATTTTAAACATGAATTGCATTTTTGATGAGAAATGAAGTTCTATTTATGTAATGCACTAAAAACAATGTTTATGGACTTTGTAACAATGAATATAAAGATATTAAATATTAATATTAGCCACTTTCAGTGACTAATCACACCCCCCAACTTGAGTTTTGCTAGTCCCGAGCAAAATAAATTAAAAATATGAAATTCAAATCCCCTTTTCCAAAAACATTTTAATACACATTGCTCACCCAAAGACCTCATACCAAAAAAATTATGGAACCCATCAAAATCATTTAAAACAAGCTAGGTACAAAATCATATCCCAAGCCCAAGCCCATTCCTTTGTTCAAATTCATCGCCACATTTCATCCAATTAAGTATGATAAAGTGTTGTGCATCACAAAACATATGGGGCCTATTTTATTGTTCAAGGGGAAAAATTGAAGTGCTAGGTGGGAATCACATTAAACCTTAATATGAGTATCCATTTTTTTTATTTTTATTTTTATTTTTTTATCCACAATAGATATGAAAATACTATCTCTGGGAAAGACAACTATGGATTGACAATCCCAAAGTGTCGGACGCCACACATATTGTCAATTTCATGCTCTACAATAGAGATATAAAGCCTAACTCTGGGCAAGACAACTATGGAGTCACGATCCCCAAGTTCCGGATGCCACGCATTTGGACAAAACGTTGCTCTATGTGGTCAATTTTTTTTTATGGATACTCAAATTAAACTAAAAGTGACCCCGGAATCCTATGTTATAATGAAAGGGACCCAAGAACTCAAATTTACACCCACGATCTAGTAGGCATGCATTGTGGCATTTTTATTAAGAGGATGAAAATGTAAACATTGAAAAATCACATCAGACAACCACACTTTCCAAAAACTATGCTCATGAACTTAAACTTGCATTAAAATCAGAATCAAGGCATGCAAAATTTATTTGATATCCAATTTTAGAGTTTGCAATGTGTGTTATCATGTTCATGGTTAATGAAATTTTTCTTTTCATGCATGTTTTTATTCAAAAAAAATCATTTTTTATTTCATCTCCCCCCAACATAGAATAACATTGTCCCTAGTGTTTAAAGAAAACATAAAAGGTGTATGGGGGGTTGTTCAAAGAGGAAAATTAAAATGATAATCATGGAATGAATTCACCTGTGGTTGATGATAATAGTGCATGCCACAGTCTCCCTTCAATCCTGGATTTGAGTCTTAGCAGCTTGGATGGCGGTGAATGGATTTTCCTTATGAATTACAACATGTCCTTTTATTTTTTAACCTATAAAAACATAATAATAAACAAAACAAAATAAAATGATGATATATTGTCTTCTTTTTAGATTTCTGGGTAAGGTATTACTCAGAGATCACGCCACGTGACACAGATGAATATGGCGCTCCCCTTTCATACCCATCCTTACTCATAAAAGAAGATCAGGTCAACAGTCTATGGTAATTTATTATATGAAAATGAAAATGATTCAAAGTGATTAGAAAACATGAAAACCATGGGTTGCCTCCCATGCAGCACTTTTGTTTAACGTCGTTAGCTCGACTTGAACCCCCCAACTTATCCAATTCCAACTTTCAAAATTTTAATTAACCCATCTTTCTCCACTTCAACAAGATTGATATTGATTGTTTTTTTGAAATTTGTTTCGTATGAAATCCTATTTTCTACAATGATTGGTAAAATCTAAGGAATATATAAAATGGTTGATCGTGTTTTATCTGGATTATTTCCTATGATTTCAAGGTTCATTCCTAAATGGTGAGATTCTTGATGAAAATTGATGATAATTGAATGGTCTTGGTTATCATAAATAGAGGGATTATTGTATAGGTAAGGAAGTATTAAAACATTGAGTTCAGTTTGATTGAATTTTCCTAAAGAAGAATGATAATTTGAATCAAAAATTGTTTCTTCTTTAAAAACATTTGAAAGAATTGGTTCCTTTTGAAAAGATGATTCATCCACAAAATTTTCCATTTGAATTTCATGAGTGGGTATAGACACAATATTAGTTATATCTCCCAATGGTTCAGTGATCGGTGATTCTAAAAAATTGTTATTGGAGCAATATTCCGAACACTCAATCCATGAAGACAAATTTTCCCCTTGTGAATCCAAAAAATTAATTTCATCCTGATTTAAATACCCTTCAAAATTTCTTTGATCTTGTTTAGTTATCCCATATCCAAAGGTTAGTTCTTTTTTTAATTCATGGGAGGTTTTTGGGATAAAAGATTCATCTATCAATGATGAGGAAAGGACATCTTGAGTGGGAACGGGTTCCTCAAAAGTCTTAAAGCTTTGTAATTCTAATCTGAAAGATGAAACTTCTGAATTCATTTTATCCATTTGTTCACACAATTGTTCAAGAATTTTTTCAGGATTAGGGTTGATATATGTTTGTACATCATGGACTTCCTCATTATTTATCTTTTCAATCATTCTTTATAGGTATGGAAATTGATCTTGTAAACATTCAGCATCCCATTGATTGTACATCTCATCTGGTGTGGTGTATTCAATTAAGGATTGGTCAATGAAATTCCCTATGTGAGGTGTTTCCCAATATTGATTTCCGACTTGATTAAAGCATTGATTTATGAAGGGGTATTTTGGAGGATAATCCATTGGAATTGATTGAAAATTAGTTTTGGGGTTTTTTTTGGACACACAGAAATAGAAAGGGGAAAAGAGAAGAGAAATTAGAGTGAGAATAGAGAATTTGGGGTGAGAAAAGAAGATTTGGGTCTAAGGTACTTACTTGGGTCCCCGGAAATGACGCCAAAATTTGGTTGCGCCCAAATTTACCCTACTGGTAAAAGCATTCGATGTAGTACATGTAGGGGTCGAATCCACAGGGACCGAAGAAGTAACCTTGAGACGCTATGATTTGGTGAAGGATGGGCTATGAAGTAGCCAACTTTGGGTTTGATTTTGGATGGTTTAATGAACACTAATTAACCTAAGTGAATTCAATTAAATGGAAATGGGTTGATCTAGGATTATGCTCGGGGTGGATTGAATGAATTTTACTTCTTTAAACAATTTTGGTTTTATTAATTCTTTATGAATCCATTCTTCAAAAATAACACTACCTTCATCATTTTCTGGTTTGGTGCTTACTAAACACAATTACTAATCCCCTATACACTTAGAGAACCAAATTCATGATATCTCCGAGGTATATGGTCATTTAGTAATTGAATTTAGTTTGCTCAAACATAGTAAAGATGAAGAGTAGAAATAACTGAAGAATGGATGTCTTAAATTAATTATCCAATTAACAACAATTTGTTCATAAAATAACATTCAATCCAGCCTTTGAATCCTCCTAAGATCAACCCATTAAAGGTTTAGCCCTCAATTTATGGTATACTCTCAATGGTGGGAGGAAGATGACTAACAAGAATTGGATTGAAGAAATTAAAACCGCAGAAATAACGAGCACTCCTCCGTGTGTGTGAATGAAATTCACACCTATGTGTGAACTAATTCACAACAACACAGAGATATCACTGTGCTTTGTGATAATAAAGTTTTAATAAATGAAATGAAAAATATAGAAGAGAAATAAGTTGATTAATAACATAAAGATACAAAAAAGAAACTTACATGGAAATGGAAAACATTACAAAGGAAATTTGGAAGCATAACCTTACAATGAAACAAGCAACAAAAGATGATAAGAAAAATATCCACCCCCTATTACCTTCACCACTATCTCCTTATATAGGAATACTAGGAGCCTTAGGTCCATCCCCCAACAATTAATTCACCCCCCAACAATTAATAGAGTCAAATGGAGGGTGAATAATCAAAAGGAAATTGATGTTTCGAATTTGACCCGGAAAACTGTCTAGATTCGTCCACCATATTGACGTGTGAATTCGCAAATGAAGAAGGACAAATCCAGAGGGTATGTAGAAGATACATATATTCTTCCATCTATCCTCTATGAGCTTTAAAATTTCAGGAAATTTGGCTTAGCCGTTTGGAAGTTATGATCGAACTGGTGGGACGGATTTCTGTGCATTAATGTCGGGTCCACCATTTAAATCTCAACTTCAGATCCCTTTATCATCATGAAAAAATAAGAATTAGCTCTGGCCACAGTTGAATAAAATGTTACTCATATTTTTATCTTTCTACTGTATAAATTTGAGCTTCATTGGGCTTGGTTTCTAGGCCCCACATTTGTTTGATGGGTCTTAGGCCCATTATGCTTTTTCCAGCAAGTTTCTGCCTTCAGGCGCAAAATTCTCTATCTTCCTTTGGGATTAATCCATTGGACCTAAAAGATAAAATGTTCCAAACAAAGTGATAAATCATATCCCAAAATTTCAAATTCAGAAAATGAATATAATGTTGTCCAAAAACAAATGAATGATTGGGCCCAAATTTTCATTTTAAACATGAATTGCATTTTTGATGAGAAATGAAGTTCTATTTATGTAATGCACTAAAAACAATGTTTATGGACTTTGGAACAATGAATATAAAGATATTAACAATTAATATTAGCCACTTTCAGTGACTAATCAATTATAAATACCCTCCCCCTCTCCCTTCACCCCTATACCACACATCACATCACCCTTCCTTCGTCACCATGTCTGACGAGAAACATCATCACAACCACTTACACCACTACAAGGGCGATGACGATTATGGAGTTGGGGATGACATCGAGGGTTACTACGGTGGGGCTAACGTCAGGAGTTACTGTTATAATTTTATTCAAAATATGTGATTGCTATATTTTTATTCAAAATACTTATTAAAATAAATTGAGTGTTTTTTCACATTCAAACTGGTGTGTCCCTCACCAAAAGTTGTATCATTTCAGTAGAACCAAGGTATTCTTTGATCGAAAAGGTGATATCGAACTGGTGTGTCCCTCACCAAGAGTTGTCTTTTTTCAATCAAACCAGTGTGTTCTTTGACCGAACCGGTGCAATTCACACTGATTATTATTTATAAAAATGTGATGATGAGATTTATTATGGGTTAATTATGTTTTCAATCCAAGATATTCTCCAAACTTCTCCCAACATCGGTGTAGTGGGGTAATCAAAAATTAGTGTTCGATTTCTCCCAAATCTTGGTGAAATCCTTGATAGAAACTTCCACCAAAAACCCTACACCATTAATGTGGGGGTGGATCAATCCCTTTTGGATAGTGAATTAAATCCATGCATCAAGTTTAAATCTTTCTTCCCTTTCAGCCTACATATTTTCCAACAATCAAAAGGGTTTGAAACTGAATGCATAACCTAGAATATGGATTTTGAATCCATCAAAGTGATGAACCAAGACATGGTCAAACTTTACCATTTTGGTGAAAACAACTTATCATGGTGACAAGACAAGATGAATTTTATTCTTACAGTGTAGAAGATTTCTTACATTCTGGAACTGAATCTTCCTCCCATTCCTGAGGAACCCGCTTCAAATTCTGATGGAACACCCATTAACATGAATCAAGTCGAACAAATTTGGGAAATGAGGAAAAAACATGAATATGATGAAGTTTTTTGTTGAGAAAATATTCTCAACACATTGTCAAATCTTCTTTATGACTACTTCCACCAAATGAAGATTGCTCAAGAGATTTGGGATTCACTCAAGTTCAAATACAAAGTTAAGGAATAAGGTACCAATAAGTTTCTTATTTCAAAGTATCTAAACTACAATATGGTTTATAACAATCCTAATTTAGTTCAAGTTCATGAGTTTCATGTTTTAGCAAATAAACTTCTCTCCCTTAAGATTATAATATACTAGAAAATTTTCAATTAGGTGAAATTGTTTCTAAATTTCCACCTATGTGGAAATATTTTGGTAAATCAGTTATTAGAATGAGTGATGATATTTCCTTAGATCAATTCCAAAATATTCTTCATATTGAAGAAGAGCCCATGTTGAGAAATGTGGGTATGGTTTCACAATTTTATACCAAAGTTGATATCGTTGAGGGAAAGGCACAACCAAACTCTTACTTACATGTCAAAAAAAGTCAACAATTCAAGAAGAAATTAAATCCTTCTAATAAGAAATAATAATTCTTTTTCTTTGTAAAACTAAGGAATTTTGAAAGGTAATGTTACCATCGAATTTTTTTTTGATAAAACCTTTGCAAATATGATGAATAAAAAAATCTAGTTGCAATGATATACAAAGTCAATATGACTTTGATGAAGGAGGGATGTTGGCTAGATTTTGGAACAATGGTGTATATGTGCAAGGATCATTCAATGTTCAAAACATTTGATGATTATACTATCGTGAAAGAAGTACATATTGGAAACAATGCATGCATCAATGTTAGCAGACATAGAAGTGTGGAGAAAGACTTTAATTTTGGGAAGAAGTTGACTCTTCTTAATGCGTTCTATGTTCTTGAAATTCGAAAGAACTTAGTTTTTGTTGATCTTCTGTGTAAGAAGGGATTTCAGGTTTCATTCGAATCTGACAATGTTATCTTGTCGAAGGGAGGCATATTCATGGGAAAAGGGTGATCGAATGATATCATGTATCAACTATCCATTAATAATATGATTGAATCTTCTGCTTACTTGATTGAATCTTCTAATTTGTGACATGATCATTTAGCACATGTTAATTATAACTCATTAAAATTAATGAAGATATTAAACTTGATTAAATTTGAAAATGATTTTAACAAATTTGAAACATGTGTAGAATCTAAAATAGTTAAGAAGCCTTTTCATAACGTTGAAAGAAATTATGATATATTAGAATTAGTGCATTCTGAAATTTTTGAATTAAATGGCTTATTAACTCATGGATGAAAAAAAGATATTTTGTTACTTTTATTGATGATTGTAGTAGATATATATATATATATATATATATATATATATATATATATCTTATTAGAACAAAGGATGAAGCCTTTAATGTGTTTAATAAGTATAAAGCAGAAGTTGAAAACCAATTAAACTAAAAGATTAAAGTATTATGCTCAGATAGAGGTGTTGAATACTTTATGAATAAATTTAATGAGTTCCATGAAGAAAATGGTATAATTCACCAAAGAAATGCTTGTTACACACCTCAACAAAATGGATTAGCTGAAAGGAAAAATCGCACATTATTAGAAATAATAAATTGCATGATTAATAAATCTATGCTACCATTAAATTTATGGGGTGGAGCTTTATTGGTTGCATGTCATATTCATAATAGGATTCACTACTGGAAAATAGGTCTATACCCACGGTTTTTCAAAAAACTGTGGGTATAGGGTACCCCTATGCCCACGGTTTTCTCAAACCGTGGGTATTGTTTTCTTTTAAGACCTATACCCACGGTTTTGGAGAAAACCGTAGGTATAGGGTATTTTCCAAAGACCTATACCGACGGTTCTTCAAAACCGTAGGTATTGCGGTTTTTTTTAAGACCTATACCCACGGTCCCGCGTTATGGCGGGGAAAAAATATTAGGCGGGACAAAAAAAAAAAATTGGCGGGAAGATGTTTGTTCACGGATTATATTAATATATATAAGCAGATAAGTCGCTATATGTTGAATAATATTGTTAGCTCAGCTGGTAAGCGACGTAGGGGATTTTCGCGAGACAATAGTTCGATTCCCCGCAGGCACGTTTTTTGAATTTAAATAAGTTTTATATTAAAATATATAAGTACATAAATGATTGTATAACAGATTAAAACAATAGGTCGTTTGGTCCGTCATCGGGAGTCGGCGCGAGATGTAGGAGGAGTCGCAGGTTCGAATCACCGAAGACTCGCTTTTTGAATATGCGATGTAGGATTTATTAATATATATTTGCAGATATGTATATATGTAACATATAATAGTTGCAGCTTGGTTGGTCCAGCGGATCACTTTGGAGTGTCCCGTGCAGGGTTCAAACATTGCTGGTGGTCATTTTTTTAAAATGAATCGAATAAATTCCCCATGACTCGAATAAATTCTAGTGCCTGCCACGCTGTACCGCCGACCCGGCTCATTGTCATCACTTTTATGAAGCACTACCTCGGACAAGACAAGCCGCAATCACAGGACGAATCATCAAGCTGTCATGACTTTGTCCGGAGGCCGTTTTTCCATGTCCATGGGCATGTCACTGGGTGGCTCTGGGCACGCAGGACAAGACCCACGCCCAGGGGGGGTCGCCGACCCGGCTCATTGTCATCACTTTTATGAAGCACTGCCTCGGACAAGACAAGCCGCAATCACAGGACGAATCATCAAGCTGTCATGACTTTGTCCGGAGGCCATTTTTCCATGTCCATGGGCATGTCACTGGGTGGCTCTGGGCACGCAGGACAAGACCCACGCCCAGGGGGGGTCGCCGACCACTCCCCCCCTAAAGAGACATTTTTGCATTTCCAGCTGTCCCACTAGGAAACATCAACACTGACGAGGAGACATACTGATGGGTTTAGACAACCCTGTGGGCACCACAGCGCATGAAAGACATACTGTGTGACACACCTATACCCACAGTTCTACCAAACCGTGGGTATAGGTTAAGACCCCTATACCGACGCTGTTCCATCCCACGGTTCCCAAAACTGTGGGTATAGGCTATACCCACGGTTTTGGGGGCTATACCCACAGTTTTGAACCGTGGGTATAGCCTCTTTTTCCAGTAGTGATTGTCTCAAGGAAAACTAATTTATCCCCTTTTGAAATTTGGAGAGGTAGAAAACCTAATCTTCCTTATTTCAAAGTGTAGGGGTTTTTATCTTACTATAGAGTTCCTGATCCTAAAAGAACTAAAATTGGTCCTAGAGTAATTAAAGGTGTTTTGTTGGACATGCATAAAATATAAAAGCATATAGAATTATGGATTTATGAGCTAATATAATTATTGAATCAAGGGATGTATAATTTTTTGAAAATAAGTTTTATAAAGATGATGTGGAGGAATTTATTCCTCATACCCCTATCTTATGTAATCCATCTAGTTCAAATACAATAGTAGAGAATAATGATGATTCTTGAGTTGAACCTAAATGAAGTATAAGAATTAGGAAGGAGAAACACATACATCTTGATTTTATTTCTCTCGATTCAATAATTTTCCTTGTTAAAGGTGATCAAAATAATCATATTGTGAATAATTATCATATGGTATTGACTATAGAAGGTGACCCAAAGACTTATAAAGAGGCTACGACTTCAAGAGATGTTGCTTTCTGAAAAGAATCAATTAATGATGAAATGGATTCTGTTATGGGGAATAATACTTGGGTCATTATGAATTTTCCAAGATATTCAAAACCTATTGATAGTAAATGGGGGTTTAGAAAGAAATATGATTCCAATGGTAAAATTAAAGATTTCAAATCTATATTGGTTTCCAATGGTTTCAGACAAAAGAAGGGATTTATTATTTTGATACTTATGCCCCTGTAACTCGAATTACTTCAATAAGGGTATTGTTTTCATTAGCTTCAATTAATCATTTGTATGTTCATCAAATTGATGTTAAAACTGCTTTTTTAAATGGAGAATTAAATGAAGAGATTTACATGGAACAACCAGAAGGGTTTGTTTTACTAGGTAATGAAAACAAATTATGTAAACTAGTTAAATATCTTTATGGTATTAAACAAACTTTGAAGCACATGAGAAATTCGATTCTATTATTTTATCTAATGGATTTACTCATAATAATGTGGATAAATGTGTTTATTCAAAGTTCACAATTTAATATGGTGTTATTGTGTGTCTATATGTGGATGATATGTTAATTTTTGGAACCAATATGATTTGTGTAATTGAGACAAAGAATCACTTATCTTCTATGTTTAAAATAAAGGATCTTGGAATAGTTGATACTATTTTAGGTATTAAAGTTAGAAAACATAGTGGGGGTTATTCTTTAAGTCAGTCTCATTACATAGAAAAAATGTTAAATAAATTTGATCATCTTGGTTTCAAGGATTCCAATACTCCATTTGATTCTAGTGTTAAACTTTTTATAAATACGGGTAGAGCTATAGCACAAATTGAGTATGCTAATGCATTTGGTTCTTTAATGTATGTGATGCGCTACACTAGACTTGATATTGCTTTTGCAGTATGTAAAATGAGTAGATATACTAGTAATTCTAGTGTGGATCATTGGAGATATATAACAAGAATTTTTTGATACTTAAGAAAGACCAAAGATTTAAGTTTATACTATAATGATTATCCGGCTGTATTATAAGTATACATCGATGCAAGTTGAATTACCAATATTGGTGATAACCAATCCACTTCTGGATCCTTGTTTACTCTTGGAGGTTGTGTTGTTTCTTGGGCAAGCATGAAACAAACATGTATTTCACATTCGACCATGGAATCAGAGTTTATCGCCTTAGTGGCATGTGGAAAGGAAGCTGAATGGATTTGGAATCTATTATTGGATATTAGATTGTGGCCTTGTTTGATTCCTCTTATCTCTGTCAGTTGCGATAGTGAATCAACATTATCAAGGGAATATAGTTGCATGTACAATGGAAAGTCTAGACATATACGTTTGAGACTTGATTATGTGAGAAAATTGTTACAAGATGATACCATGACTATTGTTTATGTGAGATCGTGTAAAAACCTTGCGAATCTGTTTACAAAATCTATGTCGAGAGAGATTAGTTGTGCAACTAATAAAGATATGGGGTTAAAGCCCGTAGAATAAATCATTTTAGTAATCACTACTACAAAAACGGGCAAGGGATGCGCTTCACTTTTATCAGTGCTAAAAAAAAGTGCTGATAAAGGGGGCATTTATCAGCGCTTTTCCCGAGCGCTGATAAATGTTAAGTTTCAAAAAAAAAATTTTTTCATGAAAAATAATATTTTGTTATATAAGTATATTTATGTTGATATAAATACAATATATATTTTTTAAATATGTTATAAATACGTATAAATAGACTATTACATTTAATATATAAGAAATTTAGTGAAAATGGCTTCAAAATATTTTAAAAAAAATATTATTAATTAATAATTTTCTAATTATTATCGATTAAAAATCATTTAATAACAATTTGAGGACACAAAAAATCAAAACAATAATAAAAGATCTAAAATATGTTGAAAATGTAACTCAAACTTCAAACGGCCATAACTTTTGATCCGGGTGTCCGTTTGAGCTCTACAACATATCAAATCGAAGCCTGCAACGAGCTCTACACGCTAGTGACCAAAGAAAAGCCTCTGTCACATTTTTTGAGCCCAAAAAAGGCCCATAAGGCCTCCAAAACTGAGTTTTTAGTCGGGATACCCCGATTTTTTAACATCCAAACAAGTATAACTTCTGATCCGGATGTCCGTTAGGCCTGTACCACATATCATATCGAAGATTGTTTAATTTCCTTCGATTTGACTAGTTTTGGCATTGAAACGGAATTATAGATTATAAGTTATGGTCGTTTTAACATTCTATGGATTTTCAAATACACATATATATGTGTCTATGTGTGGGTGGGTGTCTATGTGTGTGTCTGTGTGTTGTATATATGTATATATGTATTTATTTATTTATTTACTTATAAACACACATCAAAAACATATTTTTTTATAAATGTATTTAAAACTAATCTTATAAGTACATTCTATGGCTTTTCAAATACACATATATATGTATTTATTCATAAATATTAATGTGTTTGTGTGTGTGTGTCTCTGTGTGTTTGTGTGTCTATATGTTGTATATATCTATGTATGTATGTATTTATTTATTTATTTATAAACACACATAAAAAACATATTTTTGCATAAATGTATTTAAAACTAGTCTTATAAGTATATATTAATATACAAATAAATATACGTAGAAAAATTATAACTAAATATAAATATATATAAATATATTAATATACGAATTAATATATATATACTAATATATGAATAAATATATTTATATTAATATGAATCTATATCAATATATGAATAAATATAACTATATATATATATATATCATTAAATAGAGAACAAAACCAAATGACTTAGTGGTAAAGGTGCACCTGCGAAATGGGGGAGGTCTCGGGTTTGAGTTCGGGTGGAAGCGAAGGGGGTGCGCGCGTATAAGGATGCGCGGGAAGAGCAGCGCGCAGGAGACCTCATAGCGCTGATAAAAGGGGTGTGAAGCGCTGATAAAAGCACTCCCAACATTATTTTTAATTATTTTTATTTTTATTTTTTATGTTTTTTCACCTTTATCAACGCTTTTTAAAAGCGCTAATAAATGCTCGTTTTATCAACGCTAAAAAAACTCTGATAAAAGTGTCTTTTATCAGCACTTTTTTTAGCACTGATAAAAGCGGGCTTTATCAGCGCTTTTCAGAGCGCTGATAAAAAGGACCCCCCTATATTAGCGCTGAGCTTTACAGTGCTTTTTTAGCGCTGTTAAGCCCGTTTTGAGCGCTAATAACGGAAGCACATTCTAATATTTTTTTCTATGTGAACTTAGAAGTGGTAACACTTCTTACAGGAGTTTATAGGTTTACTCCTTAAAGAGTTCATGAAAAGGATATAAGCACATGACCATAAAAGTGCTACAAAATGAGATGTCAGATGAAAGTTTCAATGTATGTATGATATCTCTAGTTTATCTTAAAGGTTAATAAGTTTAATGTTTCAACAACTTATAAATCTGATAAAATTTTGAGATATTGGTTTAAATCGAAAGATACCTTTATTATGCATAGTGACTCGCTTGAGATCTGAAGAATTAATATTTGTGAATAAAATTGGGGGATTGTTATAATTTTATTCAAAATATTTATTAAAATAAATTGAGAGTTTTTTTCAAATTTGAACTGGTGTGTCCCTCACCAATAGTTGTATCGTTTCGGTTGAACCAAGGTGTTCTTTGGTCGAAATGGTGAGATTGAACCGATGTGTCACTTACCAAGAGTTGTCTTGTTTCGGTCAAACTAATGCATTCTTTGACCGAACCAGTGCAATTCAAACCGATTCCGATTTATAAATAAGCGATGATGAGATCGCTTATGGGTTGATCATTTTTCAATTCAACAAATTTTCTAGATTTCTCCTAACATCAGTGCAGCGGAACAATCGAAAATTGGTGTTCGTTTTCCTCAAATCTTGGCGAAATCCTTAACGGAAACTTTCATCGAGAACCCTACACCATCAACGTGGGGTGGATCAAATCCTTTTGGACAGTGGATTCAATTCACGCATTAAGGTTTAAAGTGTCTTCTCTTTATGTCTGCATATTTTTCAATGTATAGTTTACTTTATAAAGTATATAAAATATACAAATGAAGTATAAACATAAATAAGTGTGCACATGCTCACATAAAAACACTGTACATATATATACATGCATGTTAAAATTCTACACACAAATCGTCTACACACATGCGTGCACACACACTCAAACACACATTTTTTCTAGATATATATATGTATACATTTATTTATGTATGTAAACAATATATATATATATATATATATATATATATGCGAAAAACATGACGCCATAAAAATAACTTGATATTCACCATTATCACGCCCTTTTCAAAATGCCTTGAATCCCCAATCGTCTCCCACCACCATTCGATGAATGTAGCTGGAATCCCAATGATCCTGACCGTCCATCCCAGCCGGCGCCATCGGTTGATGCCGTCCTTCAACCGTCTCCCCCACTCAAAATATTATAAATACCCTCTCCCTCTCCCTTCACCCCTGTATCACTCTCCCTTCCTCACCATGTCCGAAGAGAAGCATCATCACGGCCTCTTCCGCCACCGCAAGGACGGCGACGATTATAGCGGCAGCGATAACGCCGGTGGTCACGGCGGCGGGGCTGACGCCGGGGGTTACGGCGGCGGGGACACGACGGAAGTCTACGGGTCAGGCGGCGTCGGGGGGTACGGCGGGAGGGGTGACGGAGGTTACGGCGGCCTGGAATCAAGAGACGGTTATGGGTCCGGTTATGGCGGCGGAGCTGACGCCGGTGGTCACGGCGGCGGGGCTGACGCCGGGGGTTACGGCGGCGGGGACACGACGGAAGTCTACGGGTCAGGCGGCGTCGGGGGGAACGGCAGGAGGGGTGACGGAGGTTACGGCGGCAAGGAATCAAGAGACGGTTATGGGTCCAGTTACGGCGGCGGGGCGGACGCCGGGGGTTACGGCGGCGGGGACTCGACGGAAGTCTACGGGTCAGGCGGCGGCGCGGGCTACGGCGGGAGGGGTGACGGAGGTTACGGCGGCCGGGAATCAAGAGAAGGTTACGGGTCCGGGTACGGCGGTGGAGAAAAAGTAGGGGGTTACGGCGGCGGAGGTGAGGAAGCAAGGGAAGGTTATGGGGGCAAAGGGGGGAAGTCGGAGTACAAGAAGGAAGAGAAGCATCACAGTCACATGGAGCGCGTGGGGGAGGTGGGGAGTGGTGCGGCCGGCGTCTTTGCCCTGGTACGTAGAGGTTCTGGATAAATGACTAACAAAAAACAAATTTGTAATCTTTTTTTGAATGGGTGGCGTTGGCAGCACGAGAAGCAGCAGTTGAAGAAGGATCCGGAGCAGGCCCACAAGCACAAGATCGAGGAGGAGGTTGCGGCGGCGGCGGCTGTTGGGGCGGGCGGGTATGCCTTCCACGAGCACCACGGGAAGAAGGAAAGCAAGGAGGAGGGGCACCACCACCGCCACATCTTCTGAGCCGCCGTCGGCTTCGCCGGTGTCCGGCCGCCGGCGTTTTAAGGTGAGGGTGTGGTGGTTGCAATAAGAAGTGAGGGATGCCACATCACAAATAATGAGATATTTGTGGGTTATCGGTGTGTTTTAAGAGCCCTTGACATGGGCATATCCCAAATATTCTCAAATGGAAGTGGTTTTTTTATACCATAATTCATCTCAGGTTTGAATTATATGTATTTACATTCAATACATGAATTATATTAATAAGAGAGCGAGAGCCCTTTACAATGGTCCTAACGAGAGATTTTTTAGGAATCCTAATTCCAACATGAAAATAAAACTTTTCTGGTCTAGAACCCCCCAGGGAGATATGAAGGTCATACACCCACCCAACATCTAAAAATGTGATACCCACCCAACATCTAAAAATGTGATGGAAGAGTGGCCATTAAGATTGGGTTTATATGAAGGTCATACACCCACCCAACATCTAAAAATGTGATACCCACCTAACATCTAAAAATGTGATGGAAGAGTGGCCAAGTTCTATTCAAATAGAACCTGTTCCTAAGAAATAAAACTTTTCTGGTCTAGAACCCCCGGGGAGATCCAATTTATATGAAGGTCAAACACCCACCCAACATCTAAATATGAAGGTCAAACACCCACCCAACATCTAAAATTTTGATGAAAGAGTGGGCATTAAGTTCTATTCACATAGAACCTCTTCCTACGACACCTTACAATCTCTTATTGTTTCCTAATATCACTTCTCGTTCCACCCTTTCTGTTAATTCATGGAATGACTCCCTAGCGAGACACATGAAATGAACACCCGAAATCAAGGACCCACTCACCAATGAGAACATGCCTAGGGCTTCAACAGTATCATAACCAGAGGGACTGGTCAATTATTTCTTCAGTTTTAGGCTTTTGTTCAGGTTTCCTCAGTTCTAATGTGCCTGTGTTTCCTATGGTTATAAAATACAACCTTTCTATCCATAGACTTTGACCTTGGTTTGGGTTTCTTGGTCTTGGTTTTATCTTTATTATAATCCTTCTTCTTTCCCTTAGTCTTAAGTTTGGCCCCTTGTATACAGACTCTAGATCTGACTTCTTCAAGAGTCAATGAGTCTCATCCATACATCATAGTTCCTACCAATGTGCTATAGGAATTATCAAGAGATATCAAGAGGATCGTATCTTACATAACAATAGTATTGGATAGGTCAAGCATGATCTTATTAAAATCATCTAGATGTGCTTTAATAGAACACGCCTTAACCAGGACATTGGAAAGGACATCCTAGTATATGGTAAAGGTATGTCCATCATCACGATGGGTTACAAGAGATTTCTTTGGGCCATAAAAAGCATATATAAACCCCTATTGTACAAGCAGAGACCTCGTTTAAATTCAGAACTGTTTAAAGTCATTGTCACCATTGAATTTTTTGATTTCATACATAGCAGAAGCTCTGATACCATTTTTTGGGGACAAAGATTGGTGTACAACCATAAGAAACAACCATGATCCCAAAATATACAATCATGTAAGTATTTGTATTCGAAGGGGATATCACAGTTAAAATGATTTCAGTTACAAACATAGAAGTAAATGTGATGATTTAAGATGAATTTAATATGAAGAATTAAAATAGAAACTATTTTTGAAACAAAGATCAAGTTTGAATGCACATGAAAGAAAGTAGTAAAAGAAGAAAAATGATTTAATGTGCTTCGACCCATTTTGGACCAACATGCATGACAAGAATACCACCTACACACACCATTTATTATGCTCAAAAGAATGTGATAAAAGATATAATACATTAATATGAAAAAGAACAAAATAAAAGAAACAAAAGCTTTGTTTTTGAAACTAAAATAATTAGGGAATAATAACACTTAAATGATAATGTCATCATTACTGCACCATAAACGGTCTATGATAGGTATTAAAGGAGGAAGATGGGTCGAAATCAAATCTCACACAAAGCAAGCTCACCATGATGAGTTAGGATTTCACCACAAAAAAATGAGAGTTGAAACTAGGGAAGGAATGAGCTGAATGCTGAAGGGATTCTGAGGAAAGAGGTGATGAAACTCCCTGACACCAACACGTAACTGAAACGACTTGTCCAAGTCAAAACATTCCACCAAGCCATTACCGAACAGAAAGTCAAACATACTTGGGCAATAAGACCCATAGGTGGATGAAATGATTCAAAAGGGTGGTTCATAGATTTATGACTAGGAGGAATACCATGGTGGATCGATGAAATGTCAATAGAGAAGGAGTGCAGGATGACTGAAATAGAAGCAGGCCGCATGAGGCCCCTCACAAAAAGGACCACATGAAGGCCCATAAACCCAATGTAAAAGGGGATTGTTGGAATTGCAAACCAAAAAATATGAGTCAAAGCTGCCTGCGACGTCATTTATTACTTGCACATTTTTTTTTCTTCCATGGGTCAACCTCCATTTATTTTCTTTGAATAAATTTAAATGCTTTGCATTTAAAGATTTGGTATATCTTTGTACTGTCATAAATGCTCTGCATTTAGTATTTTGGTCTTTCCTTGTACCGTCACAGATTCTCTATATTTTATGTTTTGGTCTTTATTTGTAGGTCTTTATTTGTACCAACATAAATGCTAGGCATTTAATGTTGTGGGTCTATAAATTGATGTAATTGTAGCCTGAAATTTCAATCGTGAAAAATTGTGAAGTTGTGTGAAATACAAAGCTTGAAAGCTTCTTTGTGCCGTGTGCCAATTTTCTACCTCTTCCATTCTTCCTCTCATATTTCTCGGCTTGTATAGCCAAAAAACTGGTATCAGAGGCCAAGTTACCAAGATCCTCCATTTTTTTAAGATGGCCGCAATCCAACCGCAAGTTCCAAAGTTGTCCAAGGACAACTATGAAAGATGGTGCATCCAGATGAAGTCATTATTCGGGTCGCAAGAATTATGGGAGATCGTTACCGACGGGTATGTTGTACCCACTACGGCGGAAGAAGCTACTTTCACAAATGAAGAAAAGACGGCCCTCAAAAATCAAAGAAAGAAAGACAACAAGGCGTTGTTCCTCCTCTATCAAGGGTTGGATGAATCAACATTCGAAAAGATTGCCGAAGCAACATCAAGCAAGCAAGCTTGGGATACCCTTGCCACCGTCTTCAAAGGTGTTGATCGAGTGAAGCGGGTACGTCTTCAAACATTAAGAGCAGAATTTGAAGCGGCACACATGAAAGAAGGTGAGAGCATTTCCGATTATTTCTCAAGATTAATTGTTATTTTTAACAATTTGAAAAGGAATGGTGAAAAAATGGAGGACATTCGAGTTATCGAAAAATCACTTTGATCTCTCACAACCAAGTTTGAGCATGTGGTTGTGGCAATCGAGGAATCAAAGGATTTGGAGAAACTGTCCATTGAAGAACTGATGGGGTCGTTGCAAGTGCATGAGCAACGGATGCAAAAGAATACCGGTTCAACAATAGAGCATGCCTTGGAGTCCAAGTTGACTCTACAAGAACAAAAGAATGACCACACGCAACGAGGCGGTCATCGTGGAAGAGGAAGAGGGCGTGGATATTATCCAAGCCATCAACAAAAGCAACAAAATCCTACCAGCTTTCGTGGGAGAGGGAATGGAGGAGGACGATTCACGCGTGGTCGTGGAAACGCAAAGAACATTCAATGCCATAACTGTAAGAAATTTGGGCATTATGCGTCTGATTGTTGGAGCAAAGTGGATCATGATGAACGATCCAACTATGCCGAAGCATCTCATCATGAAGAAGAAGGTACCACACTCCTCCTCGCACAAGAAAAGGCATGTGAACGCCCCGATGTTTGGTATCTCGACACGGGTGCAAGCAACCACATGAGTGGTAACAAATAACTGTTCGAGGAACTCACCGAAGAAGTTCATGGCGACGTGAGTTTTGGCGACTCATCCAAGGTACCCGTGAAAGGCAAAGGTAAGATCAAAATCTATCTAAAGAATGGAGAGTCGAATTACATTTCTAATGTATATTACGTACCAAGTATGAAAAATAATATCATCAGTCTCGGCCAACTTCTTGAGAAGGGGTATGTCATACACTTGGAAAATTCTCTTTTGTCTATAAGAGATGCTCACAGGAGACTTGTTGCTCAAGTCCAAATGGCGAAGAATCGCATGTTTCCGCTGCATATCAACACAAAGGCCGAGGAGTGTCTCTTTGGGCTCATGAAGAATGACTCATGGAGATGGCATCTACGATTTGGACATCTGCATTTTAGCGGGCTTAAACTTCTATCCTCATCAAGCATGGTGCGCGGATTGCCAGCAATTAAAGTTCCCAATCATATGTGTGAGGCGTGTACACTCGGAAAACAACAAAGGAACTCATTTCCAAGTGGAGTGTCTAGAAGAGAAACGAAACCACTTCAGTTGGTTCACACTGATATCTGCGGACCACTTGAAACACCGTCACTTGGAGGTAATAGATATTTTATTACCCTTATTGATGATTTCAGCAGAAAGTTGTGGGTGTATTGCATCAAAGAAAAATCTTCCGCTTTCACTGTCTTTAAAACTTTTAAAGCTCATGTTGAAACTGAAAGTGGCCACAGAATCAAAGTACTCAGATCTGACAGAGGTGGAGAATACACCTCAAATGCATTTCAAGATTTCTGTAGAGAACATGGCATCAAACAGCAATACACTGCAGCCTACACGCCACAGCAGAATGGCATCGCAGAAAGGAAGAACCGCACCATCCTTGACATGACGAGGACCATGCTGAAAGAGAAAGGCTTGCCAAAGAACTTCTGGGCAGAAGCAGTGGCATGTACTGCCTATCTGCTCAATCGGTGTCCAACCAAGAGCGTCAGAAACATGACACCACAAGAGGCATGGAGTGGCTACAAACCGAGCGTAGCACACCTAAGAATCTTCGGGTGTGTTGCCTACGCTCAAGTTCCAGAAGCGAGAAGAAGGAAGCTTGATGATCGTGGTGAAAAGTGCATCTTCATTGGCTACAATGAAGAGTCTAAAGCCTATAAGCTCTACAATCCACTAACCAATAAATTAGTGGTGAGTAGAGATGTGGTCTTTAGCGAGGAAGAAGCTTGGAAATGGAATGATGAAGAACCAAACAAAGAGATTCCAGTCGAAACAGAAGATCCTGAAGAAAGGCGTGATCATCAGGAGAAAACGCCAGCAACACCTTCCTCGGGCACATCATCAGTACACAGGAGTCCAGGAGGACATTCCATCGCTCCTGAAAGGACTCCATCAAGTCAAAATTTGGCGAGCTCATCCTCACCCATGGTGCCCATAAAGATGAAAAGCTTAAGCGACATTTATGAACAAACCGAAGAGGTAAATCTTTTTTGCCTGTATGCAGATCATGAGCCTCTGACGTTTCAGGAAGCCGTAAGGGAAGAATGTTGGAGAATGGCTATGGGAGAAGAAATTTGCGCCATAGAGAAAAATGACACATGGGAGATGACCACAATTCCTAATAGCCAGAAATCCATTGGTGTCAAATGGGTGTACAAGATCAAGCGAAATGCTAATGGTGAAATCGATCGCTACAAGGCAAGGCTTGTAGCAAAGGGGTACAAACAGAAGTATGGGGTGGACTATGAAGAAGTCTTCGCTCCAGTTGCTCGCCTTGACACTGTGAGAATGATTATCTCTCTTGTTGTTCATCACAGTTGGATGATCTACCAATTGGATGTGAAGTCTGCATTCCTGAATGGAATTCTAGAGGAAGAGGTCTATGTAGACCAGCCTGAAGGTTTTGTTATGCAAGGGGAGGAAGACAAAGTGTATCGACTGAAGAAAGCTCTTTATGGGTTGAAGCAGGCTCCTCGTGCTTGGAATGCACACATTGACAGCTATCTTCAAGAGAACGGCTTCACCAAATGTCCATATGAGCATGCAGTTTACATCAAGAAGAATGATTGTGGCGATATAATCATTGCATGCTTGTATGTTGATGATTTGCTGTTTACAGGGAATAGTCGAAAAATGTTTGATGATTTCAAGAAGGCTATGTTCAAGGAGTTCGAGATGACCGACGGAGGTCTCATGTCCTTCTTTCTGGGCATAGAAGTAAAGCAACAACATGGAGGCATCTATATTTCTCAGAAGAGGTATGCTAAGGAGTTGCTTGAAAAATTCAACATGACTAATTGCAATGCTGTAAACACACCTGTGGCAATGAGCTTAAAACTGACAAAAGATGGAGAAGGAAGAAGTGTTGACTCGACTCTCTTCAAGAGTCTAATTGGAAGCCTGAGGTATCTCACAATCACAAGGTCTGATATTGTCTATAGTGTTGGGCTTCTAAGCAGGTACATGGAAGCACCAAAAGATTCCCACTGGTTAGCGGCAAAACGTATCCTCAGGTACGTTAAAGGAACAATGGATTTTGGTCTTTTTTATCCATACAATAAAGAAGCAAATCTGCATGGATACTCAGACAGTGACTGGGGAGGCGATCAAGATGAAAGAAAAAGCACCACTGGGTATGTATTTTTTCTTGGATCGACTGCTTTTACGTGGAATTCAAGGAAGCAAAGTGTGGTCGCCTTGTCTACATGTGAAGCAGAGTACGTGGCGGCATCATCCACTGTTTGTGAAGGAATCTGGTTGAGAAATCTGCTAAAGGAGTTGCAGCATCCGCAGGATGGATCCACAGTGATATATGTGGATAACAAGTCGGCAATTGAACTTGCCAAAAATCCGGTGCAGCATGGAAGAAGCAAACATATTGATACCCGATTCCATTTTTTGCGAGATCATGTGAAGCAGAAAACGATAAAATTGGAATATTGTCATACTATGGAGCAGGTGGATGATATTTTCACAAAGGCATTACCGTCAGATGCATTCAAAAGACTCAGAACGATGCTCGGAATGAAACCGGTTTTGGTTTGAAGGGGAGTGTTGGAATTGAAAACCAAAAAACATGAGTCAAAGCTGCCTGCGGCGTCATTTATTACTTGCAAATTTTTTTTTCTTCCATGGGTCAACCTCCATTTATTTTCTTTGAATAAATTTAAATGCTTTGCATTTAAAGATTTGGTATATCTTTGTACTGTCATAAATGCTCTGCATTTAGTATTTTGGTCTTTCCTTGTACCGTCACAGATTCTCTATATTTTATGTTTTGGTCTTTATTTGTACCAACATAAATGCTAGGAATTTAATGTTGTGGGTCTATAAATTGATGTAATTGTATCCTGAAATTTCAATCGTGAAAAATTGTGAAGTTGTGTGAAATACAAAGCTTGAAAGCTTCTTTGTGCCGTGTGCCAATTTTCTACCTCTTCCATTCTTCCTCTCATATTTCTCGGCTTGTATAGCCAACAGGGATCCTAGAAATGAATATTTATGCATAATGATAAGAATTAAATCATTATTCATGTAGGAATTAAAAGAGAATTTATAAAAGGATTGAAATTAGAATGAATAGTCATGGAACCAAAAGCAATGATACAAAAATAGGGTTCCGTCGGCAACAACAAAAGTTTCTAGATGTGCATGGGAGGATGCGTTTCAGGTGTAAGCTATTCATTATAAGGATAAGGGGAGTCAATACATTCAGTGGGAAGCTGGTGGTTACCTTAAGGAACTAATTTTCTACCATAAGAGATTTTTTATAAATATATGAGTGCATCACTTTCACTAGACATGTCAATGTTGTTGTTAAAGAATCAATTAGCTTGTGCTTTAGAGTGGGTCTAAGGGCTAGTTCATTTTTCTCTTGGGTAGTGAACTTGTATTTAGGAACTTGTAACTCAGTGTCTGTAATATTTTTCTGTATTAAATTGAAGTTATAGTTTTTCTTGTGGACTGAATCATAGTTCTGCATTTGAGGTCCTAGAAGGAACTTCTGGATTGAGGGTTTCCAACACAACAAGTGGTATTAGAGAAGGTGGTTCTGCTGTTGTTACACTAAAAAAAATAATGTATTTAGAGGGGTTATTTTTTCCATTAGTAATGATGACAACCCCATCTAAAGTGGCTATTTACTTATGTTAGCGGTGGTTATACACAAGTGATGGTAATGTGTCATGAACCAGCTCTGGGCACCCCTGAACCAGGAACAGAGCCATCCCACAACATACCCAAGGGCCAAACCTGATCCATATACGCTAGTGATAAGATCTAAGGAATTATACATACATGAGTGAGGATGGTTTCACCCTATTATTATAATCTACTATGTAGCAGAATTGAATCAAAATTTTGGCATGACCAGTCCATACATTAGACGTCCATTCGAAATAAAATAAATTGTTTTTTAAAATAAAATGAAACCAAATGGAATACAACTAGTGAAAACATACAGCTCAACAAAATAAAATAAAATAGGACATGATCTTATATACAACTAATGAGAATGCCGAAATGTCTGATACAATAACAATATGAAAATAAAACTACAAAATGATACCCAAACTAATGTCCATGTGAATCTATAAGTCACTATCAAACCTCAAGAACCATCAATACTATATGAGTGATAAAAAGTTGAACCTAAAATTGAAATGATATATATTTTCATGAGCATGAAATCTCAGTAGGTATGTCAAGAGAAACCACACCCAATGCATTGCATTTAACTAAAATATCCATTTCATGCTAGTTTGAAATACAACTAAAAAGTAACTTTTCCATTTTATTTGAAAAAATACATGTAATCAATAATTTAAGACTAATTCTTTTTAAAATATGCGGGTGATGAATTTTAGATAAAAATAGTATTCTTAACACTTTAAATAAAGAGAAAACATTTAATTTTAATTTATTTACGTTTTAAGAATGATGAACCATTTATTTTCTTTTAAAATAAATACAACAACAATGAGAAACTATAGACAAAAATTATAATAATAATAACATCAAAAAAATCATACAATAAACAGTTCCATATCTAAGAATAAGTAAACATGGGTACACCTCAGATTGGGTGGGTGGGTGGGTGGGGGGGGGGGGGTCTAGAAAAATACTATACCAGATCAATCCTATCAATATGTTTGTTGTAATCCAACCGCTATAATACTCATTTTTACCCTGCCTAGACTGAACGAGGGGAAAATTCCCCAAAGAATAGTGTATTCATACTATGGACCACAATACACAACATAATTCTAAACTAGTGCATCATGTGTATTTAGATATCCCTCTATATGTTCTTAGTTTCTTATGGAATACCAACGAAGGTTGGTGAATCAATAAAATGAATAAGTGGTATGGAGTACACATACATAGTGTAACACCCCAAGATTTTATGAAATATTTTTTTCCAATAAATATAATTTTTTTTAGCTTGTGTTACATGAAATACCAAGTTTTAACGAACTACAATATACTATTTATATTATTATTCAAACTTGACCATTATAACCTAGTTGTTAAACTTGGCAGTATGGATTAGAATAAACAATTTTTGAAAATTAATTATAATGGTTTTATATAAATGAAACATATTCAGCTAAAAATTAATTAATTTATATTCTTTAAAAATTCATATTTTCTACAAAAATGTTTTTATTTATTTTTTGAACAAATAATAAATTTAATTTTTTCTAGTTTTTAAAAATTTATTTGAAAATATTAACTTAATTTTTGGAATCAAAATGTAAAAATTATCTTAGTCTTAATTTTTATGATTTTTCTGAAAAGTTTTAATTTTTTTGATGAATAGTGAAAATACTGGTTTTTATTGAAAAATGCCTTTTTGTTTAAAGAATTTAATTGGTTCAATTTTGTTTTAAAATGATTTTAAGAGTAAAATTAGTCCAATTATATTATAATTAATCCAATTTATGTAATTTTAATCAATTTCATATTGAATTTAGATATTAAAACTTCATATATATATGAAAATTTTCTCTTTGGAAAACCGCTTTTTTTGTCGTGTCCGCGAGTTTACTTTTAAATAAAAATTTTCCACTTATGTGAATGGAATATGAGAAAATGGATTAAATATTTTTAATCATCATAAATAATATTTCATAACAAGATAAAGTTAATTTTTAGTCAAAATAAATAGTAAAAGTAGTAAAAATTAATTATCACGGTTAATGTCAAAATGAGTTTACCGAGGGTTAAACTAAAAATATAAGAGGTAAAATGACATAAAAACTTGTTAAACTACAATTTTATGGACATATCTAGACCTTATATCATCTAATGTTTGAAAATTGTCAATTTTGGTTCCTTTTTTATTTTTTAAAACATGGGTACACCTTTTTCTTTTCAAAAAACCCAATTGTGTCCTCTCCCTAACTTATAAAAGGCCACATCCTCTCCTCTCCACTTCACACTTACATATCCATTTGGTTTATAAAATAACTACCCAAATAAATTATTTATTTATCTCCCAAAATTATATATTCCTTATTTTCATTAGGAAACTCTCCTAAGAAGTATTTTGGTGCTAACCGAAGGAGGTTGTCTGAAGAAGAGGTATTGTTCTTAACCGAGCATTTTTATTTTATTTATTCATCCCCCTCATTAAAATACTCTTAAACTATTCTGATATAATAAAATATATTTATACCATATATTGAGGTGTTAACAAAACCGTCGATCGTGTGTACGGTGGACTACGCCTTGCGAACCGATGTAATTCGTTTTCCATCACCACCTCTTACGAGTGGATATAATGATGGATTTAAATTATATATATATATATTATGTTCATATAATAATTATACTTCTATAATTATAATATAATATACACCTTCTTACTTCCCATTCATTGGGAATACGATAGCGTTGCTCTTATGTATGACAGACTACCGCCTCATGAAGTGACGTGATTAGTTTTTCAATTATGATTTAAATGGAATGTAATAAGGATAAATTTAATTAAAATATTTGATATATATTAGAAAAAAAAGAATCTATAAATGTGATATATTATTTTCCTTCCTTCCATTCCTTCCGTCGAGAAAATGGCAACAACGTTCATGCTTACGTACAACCTACCGTCTCCATGAATGGGGTAATTATTTTTTTATATCTAACTTTTATGGATCACTCTAAATACATATGTAATGAATATATATTATATCTATATTATGGTTAAAATTCCATAGATTATGAAACCATGATCAAAATAAAATTACTGAAAATACCAAATCAAAACATACATGAAAAAAGCAATTATTACATAAAATGGGATTTTAACAAGAAATTGTTAATAAACAGGAAATAAAAGGTCATAAGTAAACCATATATGATATCATATATATAATTATGGTTATATTATATATTTATAATAATCCTATATTTATTATACTGGAGGTTCGAATGTTTATGAAGGAAGTCGAGACTTAAGGTAAGAGAATTTCATTTCAAATTATATTCTTTGGGACATATGTTATGTTATGAACCTATTTTCTTCTATGAGGAATATATAAAACACCTATTAATTGTTTTATCATCAATTTATTTATTCTCAATGTATTTAATGTTTCATTTAAACATATTCTTTCATTAGGCTTATGATTCAGAAGACACCCAAGTGGTAAAAGTTTTATGTCATAATCTCATTGTTTATCAAAAAATTTTATGATTAAGTTTATGATGAAAAAATATTATGATATAACTTTCAATAAAATCATATATTTTCTTATACCATGGTTATTTCATGAAAATATATGTTTTACTTTCATTTTCATCCCCTTATGTACTCACGAGTCCAAAATAATGTTTTTAAAGAAAATTCACTTTATTTCTCTCTTCGTCAGAAAATTATTTTTCTTTCATGTACATGTTTTCTTAAAATGTTTTCAAGAAAGTTTTTACTATTATAAAAATAATTTTTAAAGTAATTTTTATTGATGTTTTTTTTTTTTACAAAATGGGTTTAAAGGAATATTCTTTTCATTTTCTGAATGAGGTGGTTTTGATTTTTTATCAAAAATGTGAAAGAAATATTTGTTTTGAAATGTAAAGAATGAATGGAATTTTAATCCATCATAGAAATTCAATGATTTAAAATTCCTTTACAAATTTATAATTATATTTTCAAATTAAAAGTTTTATTTAATATTTTATAAATATTTATATATTAAAGTAAAAAATGATATTTTTCTCAAGAAATTTTTCATGTGATCTATGAAAATAATTTTCTAACTAAGATGAAATATTTTAATGTTAATTAAGATTTATTGGGGATATGATCTAATGACACCATTCTTATTATTTCTATAGATGGTTTATGTTTATGATGTTAATTTTTTTATGAAACCTGTTCGTCTTCCATAGGTTGTGTTATGATGAAATGTTTATGAAACCCATTTCATTTCCCCAGGTTATGATATGACGAAATAATGAAATGTTAATGAAACCAATTTATTTTCATTGGTTTTAATATGATTAATATTTTATGATATTTTTACACACATATGTATTATTTTCAATATGTGATAGGTGAGACCTATATCTCCCTCCAATGCATTGGGTAAAGATTGATATATCATGAGACAAACAAGACTGTAATGAGGAGTGAACATAGTTCAGTAAGGGACTATATCCACTTTTATAGTCTTGGGAATGAAACTTGACTGTAATGATGGTTTTAAGAGTGAACCCATTCTACTATGATAACATTGGAAATGATCCTTGACTACTAAAGAAATGATTTTCTGTGCTTAAGTGTATGACACAAATCCATGCCTTATGCCTATGTTATGATATCATGGCTCATTTTCTTTACTTTTTTGATGATTTGTGTATTATGAACAACCATTATTTATTCCATGAATTAATTTTATGATCTATGATATATAGGGTATGGTTTTAAAATTTTATTATCATGTTATTATACCATTATGCTCATTTTATGTTAATACCTTCCTTGTTTACACTTACTGAGCATCCAAGCTGATCCTTTCTTATATTTCATTTCCCATGTTATAAATAAAGGTGTAACAGATCTAATTTTCCTGGTACTATTTTTATAAAATTATTGGGAAAATTACAAGACCAGGCGCGGAGATGACGTGTGATTCTGAGGCTCGGTGTGCCCGAAATGGTTCGTCGAAAATTGTTAAGTTTTAACTAGCACGCGTGAGCAGTTTTCCTAAAAAAGTAGAATAACTCTTAAACAGGTGCCTAGATAATAAATCCAAGGGCACCGTTATGTTTAGGATGACGGGTTTACCGTAGGTGTGACTTTACTTTAGTCGGCATGGGTCTCAAGTTAGAAAACCCGAAAATGGCATAACAGTAAATAAAATAATTAAATAAAATTATTATTTTTTAAAATCCTTATAACTCTTGAACGGTGACTCATATTGAAAATATGAGACCACCATTGATCTTGTGAGGGCGTTCTTTCCTTAGGTAGAGCCTAACATTGGCCAGCGCGGGCCAACTATGGAAAATAGTTTTTGGGACGTGATTGTAAATAAAATAATTAAATTATTTTATTTTCAAATACTTATAACTCTTAAATGGTAACTTGGATTGGAAATCTGATGGTACCATTGAAATTAGGAGGGCGTGTTTCCCTTATCCTGAGCTTAACCTTGACCGGCGCAGGTCGAGGGTGAAAGTTAGTTTTTGAACCTTTTTTAAGCGAATTAAAATGCTCAGCGTGAATGATTTTTGAAACTTCTAAAAAGGTGCTCAGATTGAAAATTTGAGGGCACCGTTGCATTTGAAATGACAACATTACCTAAGAATAAACCTAACCTCGACCGACACAGGTCTAGGGAAAAATTTAATTTTCAGACGTTTTAAGAAAAATAAAATAAACTTAAAAGGTTTATTTTATTCAAAAATTGTTTTGATTTAATGCAGCGATGAGCAGACTATTTAATTCCATAAATGAAACAACGTAATGAATCTTTAACTGAAGCATAACATAAAAATGGTTTCATAAATGAAACAGTGTAATGACATGATGACTAAGCATAACAGAAATGTTGTGATGTGTTTCTCTTTTGATGAGATAACGGGGTTGGAGAAACAAAGCTAGATCTGGAATTCCTTTGATGAAAGAAGAAAGAATCCTCTCCAATGAAAAATGTTAGCGAATTGAAAAGCAGTGATGACACCCCTTGAAGAATGGATCTGGGACCAGAGATCGATGAATGCCCGCGACATCGAACGGATCGTGAATCCCCGTGGACAGATCACCACCAGCAACGAGCCTTCCCTCCAACCAAATATTCTCCAGGTATGGGTTTTTATTTTGAGAATTTTAATTTCACATTATTTTTTCTAAAACAATGAATGCGGATCAACCCATGAACGCGTTGATTCATGAGTCTCTTGTTCTTACAGGATAACATTTTTCACGGATTTTAGATTCGAGGTTTAACTTGATAGAACCTCAAATCTCCATCAATGTTTTTAAAACTCTAATACGTAGGGTACAAGATGACACGAACAAGGCCTTAACCCCTTCGTTGTGGGTGTTATTGTGTTCTTCATAGACGAACCTTTGGATCAACGATGGTGGTGAACAACGGTAGAACGTGACGGCGCATGAGTCAGCGTGCGACAGTGAAGGAGGCAGCGTGCAGCGGTGCAGGAGGCAGCCCACGGCGGCCCAAAAGGCAGTGCCCAGCGATGCAGGTGGCAGCCCGCGACAGTGCAGGAGGTAGCGCATGCCGCTGTGGAGGAGGCTGCTGATAGGCAGCTAGTGGTGATGTGGAACCATGACTCTAACAGGGCACCACGTCAGGTCGGGAGGCCACAACCATTAGGTCATGGAAGTGCAGGACCACGACATCAGCAGGGCATCGTGCCCGATGGAGGAGGTTGTGGCCATCAGGCCACAGCGGCGCATGTGACGATGCCCCGCGGCATCAGCCATGGGTAGGGGGACGGGCTGCCGACAATGGTCGGAGGGGCACGGTCCAACTGGACTACGATAGGTGGGCCCTGTGGCGACCCACAGGGTGGTCCTGTGGTGCATTTTCCACGCTGATGAGGACCAGATACAGTGGTTGTTGCTGCGTCAGTGTGTGGCTAGCCAACCCGCTCAGAGCGGGTCGGGCTGTAAGAGCCCCCCTAGGCGGCCAAACAGATCGGGCCCACCTACCCAAATATCAAGACCTGGGTTGGTTCGTTGGGCCCTAGATCGACAAGGTCGGGTCAGTCCGCCCAGGTCAGACCAGACCCTGACCTAACTGACCCCTTTTCGCTCAAACAACCATAAATCTCAAACGAAGCATCCATTTGACGAGCCATCTATGGAATTTGGACCCTTGAGAAGAGACTGACCTTTTGAGATACTTTAAGTGAGTTTTTGTGAAAGTTGGACGATATCCTAATGGTTTTAGGAGTATGTCATTCCGGTACAAAAACGCTTGAGCAGGAATCAATGTGTCTTGTAAAGGTAGAACCCCCACATCGTGGGGTGTGGGTTCTCTTCCTTTAGGTAGCTTCCTCCAAGGGTGTCACTCCCCTGAAGTACTAGGGTGTTGGTTCATGGAGATGTTCATAAAGGTAGAATAGGTACTCCCCTGTGGGACTAGGGAACGAGTCCTCTATCTGTGGAGTCAGTTTTCCCTTATAGGATTAGGGTGCGAGTCCTCCACATCTAACGTACATAGAGTTGGTACTCCCCTACCGGGTAGGGTGCATGTCTTTTATGATAGGATTTAGTATTTCCATGTTGATTCATGGTTCGGGTCCTCCATTCATGATTGAATAGAGTCAGTACTCCCCTATCGGGTAGGGTGTGGGTCCTCTATGATTGGAGTCGGTACTCCCTTATCATACTACGGTGTGGGTCCTCCACACATGAATGACAGATTCGTTACTCCTCTATTGTAGTCGGGTACGGGTCCTCTAGTCACTGAGTAGTACTCCCCTACCAGGTAGGGTGTGGGTCCTTGATTGGATTTGGAACTCCCTCGACTGTTGGAAAGAGTAGTGAGGGGTGATCCCATCCACTTAATGAGAATGTTACCTAGATAGGATCTAGTGCTCCCTTGATAGACTGAGGTGCAAGACACTCCACATAGGAGTGACAAAAGTTTCATGAGATGGTTAGGAGTTGGAATCCCTCATATGTGTATAGAGGTGAGGGCGGGCCTCTCCACTTGGGTTTCCTTAGTCTTGAGTTGGGCACAAGACAACGATGATTGAACCTCTGGTGCTGGGAAATGGAGATAGACCTAGTAGGATGTTCCCTATGGAGCATGTTCTCTTGGACGTACCATTAGGGATGGTAGAGTTTTTCCTGATAGAGTGTATCTCTTGGATGGGCATCATATTGGATGGCTAAGATCATGGAGCGTGTTTCTCCTAGTTTTATGTGTTGCCTTTCGAACCTATGATGAGAATCCTATTGTTGGCTATGAGGTTGGAACCTTATAATTATTAGTGTAAAAAATGAGTATATCTAGATGTTATTGGTATATGTATGGGCATATACCTGTGTGGAGTTGACTGTGTATTACTTTGTGGTTTTCCCTTGTGCTTTCCCTTTGTGGTTTCATGGTGTCCTACTAAGTATTGTTTTACTCACCCCTGCACGGGCTTTTCCCACACGTGTCATTTCTTGTGCAGACGTTCGACGCTTTGACATAGTCCAGGGAGGGCTAGGACCAGGTGGTACTTAGTGAGATCAGACAGATGAGGCATACTCCTATGGATTCAGGTAGCTACTCTTCACCTACCATTCAGGTAGTGTTGTCAGTGGACGAGCTTCAGGGACTTTGAGTTTTACTTATGTTCTATCTTTATTTTGGTGGGCTTGTATACTGGCCTGATTTTCCACCCTGTACATTACTTTTGTTTCACTCTTTTTGTGTTATACTTAGTGTTTTTCATACATATCTTCCTTAGCTTTCTTACTTCCCAACATCTTTGGTTTGGAGTTTTGTGTGTATGTGCAGGTACTTAGGCTAATGCCTCCTATTTATGGGATATGCCTACTCGATGTTAGTTTCCAAACCTTGACTTATCAGAGACGGGCTTGGGGTAGTCACGACACGGGCCCGCGGGATGGTATGTGATAGATTGGTATGAGAGGAGGCTGGTTCTACCTTAGGACCATAGTGTAGTGATATTGGTTTGGGTTTCATAGGACAATGTTGAGATGTTTTGAGTTGAGCTCTCAAGCCAGAGGTTCTAGTGTTGGTGCGACGACCGACGTATCCATTCATTGGGACTTTGATAACCCGATTTTTGACTCGGTGCATTAGGACACTAGTTCCTAGGAAATAAATGGTATGTGTATCATATAGGAATGATTTGTGTTTTATATGTCCTTATTGAATCATCTCTCCAAATATACTCTATTAACCGTGGTTCATCTTGATCCATTTAAGGATGCCTCTACGACAACAGCTTGGTAGGATTCTACAGTGTGATCGTGATGAAGATATTCCCTGTGAGGAGGCTTTAGTACATGGAACTGGTTCTGAGGAGTTACCTCAGGGTGGTCTGCTGATGGTGTCACTGTTGGTAAAAAACCCCTCAAGCTATCATTGAATCATTTTTGAGATGATTGTGTTTGTTGACAATGCATGACTCTATGTTGTGTTTGTTGACAAAGAGAGTCTCAATGACTCAAACTGTTGACAAAGGGGGTTTTCTTGGAGAATGGGGAAAAGTGTTTTTGGCACACGGAGTTGTGCTCTTGTGTTAATGAGGTTTCTAATGTTGTACGCCAGGAATTTTTCGAATTGAGAACATCAAAAATTTGGCAAATAAAAAGTGGCGCGCAAGTCCAAAAGTGGCGCGCAAGTGTGGCGCACAAGTCCAAAAGTGGCGCGCAAGTCCTAAAGTGGCACGCAAGTATGACACACAAGTATGGCGCACAAGTGTGGTGCGCAAGTCATATTTCAAGATCATCATATCAAAATATGACAAAGGAAAGAAAGAGGTGTGCAAGTGTGGCGTGCAAGTCCTAAAGTGGCGCGCAAGTATGATGTGCAAGTATGGCGCACAAGTGTAGCACACAATTCATATTTCAAGATCATCATATCAAAATATAAAAAAGTAAATAAAGAGGCACGCAAGTGTGGCATGCAAGTTTGGCGCACAAGTGTGGTGCGCAAGTCCTCAAAATGCTGATAAATAGACGGCTACTCTCCTCATTTATTAATGAGCTCAATACTTAGAAAAAATCTGAGCTCTGATCGTGCAAGTGGAAGTGACGTGCAAGTTCAATGTGCGTGCAAGTGGGGCACGTAAGTGTGTGGGGAAAGTGTGATGAACAAGTGTACCATGCAAGTTTACCATGCAAGTGTGCCGCACAAGCAGTGTGGAGTGCAAGTTTGGCGTGCTAGTGTGGCGCGCAAGTGTGGCGCACAAGTGTGGCACACAAGTGTAGCGCGAAAGTGTGGTGCGCAAGTTGGTTTTTCCACAATGAAGGCAGAGGATATGCACTAGTTAAAGGGGCACACAAGTCACCCTAGGTTGCGTGAAAGTTATAAATTTCCCAGAACATCTGTGGTAAAGCATTATTCATCAGTGGATGAACTATGTACTTCAATAGAGCATCTATCAACAGTTGAGGATGCATTATTTCATGAAAATGAAGAGACCTATAGGTCTATAAACTGTGAGTGGATATTCTGAAGAAGTAGTGAGCTCACTTTGGTTTAGAGACCAGTGAGTTATCAAATTGTGAGTGGTTGTAAACTAGGAGGGACAGTGAGTCCACTTCGAACTTGTAAACAACAGTGCACTTATAGTAGAATTGGTACATAGGCACACTACCGATGTATGCTCCTTGGATGCAACTCAGTGAGGGTGAACCAAGTAAAAATTTGCTGTTTCCTGTGCATGCTTTAAGTTTTATTCATACTCTGCATCGGGAATGAGAGAGAAGAGGGTTTTGTCTAACAGAAAAACAAGATCAAAATGGGCAGTTGTTTTAATCTGTCATACCCTGATTCACCCCCCTCTTAGGGTATCTAGCCTAGTGGACCTAACAATTAGTATCAGAGGGAAATTTTGATATCAATGTTTCTCTCTCAAATGTAGGTCACTAATCATAAAGGGATTCCGATCTTTGACGGGAACAATTTTCAACTATGGAAGAATCGGATGAAACACTACTTACGAACTTTGGGAATGGATGTGTTTACAACAACAATGCATGGTATCACAGCTGATATTAATAGCGGTGCATTATCAGAAGCTGAGCAAAGATAATTGGATGTTGACGCAAAGGGAATCAATGCTTTGGGAGGAGCCCTACCCAATGCTATATATACCAAGGTGATTTCATGAAAAACATCACATGCTTTGTGGGAAAAGTTTTTGAACATATATGAATGAGATAAAAAGGTCAGAGAAGCGAAGCTACAAGTATTATGGAACAAGTATAAAGATCTAAGAATGAACCCAAATGAGTCTGTTGATGGATTCTTTGACAAGGTAAATGTTGTTGTGGAAGATATGCGAGGTCTGATAGAAGTCATTGAAGACATAAAGATCGTAAAACACATCTTGAGAAAATTTCCACCACGGTTCAATCTGAAGGTTTTAGTACTAGAAGATAAAGTTCCAAAGGATCTAACATTGGACAATTTTCATAATACCTTGGTTGCATATGAAATGAGAAATGATGATAACGAGGCTATGGAAAATGGGAAATATAAAGAAGTGGCATTCAAGGCCATGAAGAAGCTCACCATTGAAGATTCTCAGGAAGAAGAAGAGACAGATGAGGTGATGCCATTCCTCTCCTCAAAACTTCTAAGAGGAAAAGGAAAGTTTAAAGGGAAACTTCCACTGGCCTGTTTTTGATGTGGAAATGTTGGTCATCTTGAAGCAAGGTTTCCCAAAAAGTTACAAGAAGATGATGATGTCGATGAAGTCGAAATTCCCAAGAAGAAGTCATCAGCCTATGGGAAAGGCAAGAAACATTTTAAGAGAAATTTCTTTAAGAATAAAAATCTCATTTCAAAAGAATGCGACAGTTCGGATGAGTATGAGGCTGAGGAGGTTTAAGAGATAGAGAACTGCAAAGATCATGGAGAAAATGATATGGTGGCAGTGGTCAGTATTTCTCAAGAGAATAATGAAACCGAAGGTGATGAAGAAGAAGAAGTTGAAGGAAGAATAGATATGCAAGCTAAGTTAGAGGATGCTCTTGAGGAGATAGATGTTTGGATATCCAAAACAAAGAAAGCTAACAAAGTTGTTCATGATTCCAAACTCTATATGCAGCAGCAGGAAGAAGAGAAGTATGAGTTGATGGATAAAATTGAGAAACTCAAGTCATCAACACTAGAGAACTCAGAATCAATTAGTGAGTATAAAATAAAGATTGAATAACAGAAAAGGGAGATAAATGGCTTAAAAAACACAAGGAAAGATCACGTCAAGTGTATCAAAGAGCTTGAAGAGGAAGTTGTCGGTCTGCGGAGAAAAGTTAAAGACCAGGAAAAACCTTTGATTCCCAACACATTCTTGGGAAATCATGTCATTATGAAGACTAAAAAGATGAAAAAGGAGCCTAGTAGTTCAATAGGAAATAAGCAGTAATTGAGATCAGACGTTAAGGATGATTCATGGCTTGATCAGAAACAAAAATCTGTGAAAATTGAAGTCAGACCACAAACACCCATCCCGATATTGAAGGTTGATTTGGGCACAAAGTAGAATCAGAATATTCAGAGATCCAAAGGGGAAAATCATAGTGCAGAAGTAACACAAATGAATGCACCTTATATCAGGTGTTATTGTTGTGTAAATATGATACATTCACAGTATGTGTGTTCTATAGCCAAGAGATATCGAAGGGAACAAGAACAAAGGTGGTAGACAAATAGAGAACGGTTCTCTAGAACATATTTCAAAGGGAACTGATTTTGGTGTGGAGGATTTGGGAACATGGCTAGGTACCACACTTCGTCCATACAGAGGAATGTGCCAAAGTAGAATCAAAATGTTCAGAAGTAGCAGATCAATAAACCAACATGTGTGTTAAAAATGAAAAATAGATTTGAAGCTTTGCAAGATGAAGCTGGTCCATCATACTCTGATAAAGAACAGAAGTCTCAATCCATGCCGAGTGTGAAGGAAAATATATAGACCAAAAAGAAGAAGGATGAGAAGGCCGTGGTGGCAGGAATTTCCCTTAAAGCATCATATCGCTCTGGTGTGTGGATCCTTGATAGTGGTTGCACATCTCACATGACAGGTAATAAGGATCTTATTACAGGCATAAAATATGATAAAGAAGGAGTTTTCAAGTTTGGAAATGATGAATTCCTGAAGATTATTGGCATATTAAAGGCCAAGTTTGGGGGCAAAGAGATGAGACATGCTGATGTCTTAGTAGTAGAAGGCCTCAGTCAAAATTTTCTCAGCGTCAGTCAACTATGTGACTCAGGAAATTATATAAGGTTTACTAAGAAGACGTGTGTTGTCAAAGGAAGATATGGGGAAATAGTTCTATAGGGAAAAAGAAAAAAGGGAAATCTCTACCTGGTAAGTGGATAAGAAGATATGTGTTTTCTGTCCAGAGAGGAAGAAAACAAGTTGTGGCATAAACGGCTTGGTCATCTTTTCCAACCATCCCTGGAAGATCTGGTGAAGTGTGATGCAGCAAGAGACCTCCATAATCTATCACATGATTATACTCACACGTGCGATGCATGCCAACAAGGGGAGCTTATCAGAAAGATGTATAATCCAAAGGAAAAGAAGTCGACAAGAGTGCTCGAATTGGCGCATGTTGATGTTTGTGGCCCTATCACACCAAGAGAAATTGACGAAAAGAGGTACTATGTTATTTTCATTGATGACTATAGCAGAATGGAATGGGTATTTGTTATTTCCCATAAGTCAGATGTGTTCAGCTACTTAAAACAGTACCAGAGGGAGTGTGAAAGGATGCTTGGACAGAAAATTTTGAAGCTTCGTACTGACAATGGTAAGGAACTCACAAACAGTCAGGTGGAAGGTTATCTCAAGAAACATGGGATAAGGCATCAAGTTTCCTCAGTAAGAAATCCCCAACAGAATGGAGTGGTTGAAAGGAGAAATCGGATCATCAACAACATGGACAGAACGATGATCATTGAAAAAGGCCTACTAGAGAAATTTTGGAAGGAAGCAGTTTTGACAGCAGTCTATATTTCTAACAGGTCTTTGTTGTGTCCGAAGGAAGGAAAGAATCCGTACGTGATGTGGTATGGAAATAATCCAATGGTCAAATACTTTCAAATATTTGAAAGTAAGTTATTTATCCTCAACAAGGAAAAACATAGGAAATATGAGTCATGATGAGATGAAGGGATATTCCTTGGCTACTCAAGACAAATTAAGGCATATAAATGCTTTAATAAAAGGCTGGGAAAAGTAGTTGAGAGCAATGATGTCATAGTAGTAGAGAATGAGGAGATCATTCAACAGTGTGGTGAACAATTTATTGATGAGAGTGATGAGGAAGAAAGCAATGTAGGGGGAGGATAAGTGGATGATGTTGATTTAGAAGAAGATACTGATGATGAGCATAAGGAAGTAAAATCTGTATCTACACAAAAGACAAGGAGTCTAGCTAAAATTGACAGGCATAATATCATTGGTGATCAGTCAGCTCCAGTTTAGACAAGAAGAATGAAATAACTACAACAGACATCTTTACCATCACAAGTTGAGCCGAAATGCTTTTTTGATGCAGCTGAAGCTGAAAAATGGATTCAGGAAATGGATGAAGAGCTAGATCAGATTGAGAATAATCAGACGTGGGAGATTGTTTCGAGGCCAGCAGATAAGAACGTCATCAGGACTAAATGGGTATTTCGAAAAAATATGAATGAATATGACATAGTGATTCGAAACAAAGAATGACTGGTGTGCAAAGGATACTCCCAAATAGAGGTTATTGATGTTGATGAGACATTTTCACCGGTTGCAAGGCTGGAGACAATCAGATTATTTTTATCCATAGTAGTGCAAAGAAAGTTCAAAGTGTTCCAGATGGATGTCAAATCTGCATTTCTGAATGGGTTTCTGGAAGAAGAGGTGTACATTGAGCAGCCAGATGGGTTTCTCATTAATGAAGATGAGAATAAAGTTTTTCGGTTGAAGAAATCACTATATGGGTTGAAACAAGCACCAAGAGCATGGTACTCAAGGCTAGATCAGTATTTGAAGAATCTTGGGTTTCAATGTGATGGAGTTGATTACAATATCAAGTTTAACAACAATAGTAATAAAAGGATGATGGTGCTGGTTTATGTCGATGACATAATATTTGGTGGACCAGATGAAGATCAGTGCAAATAGTTTTCTGAATTCATGAAAAGTGAGTTCGAAATGTCAATTATTGGTGAGCTGACAATTTTACTTGGTTTACAGGTGACATAAGGAAGTAATGACACTTTCATTTCTCAATCCAAATACGCCAAGTAGGTTCTGAGAAGGTTTGGGATGGATAATTCCAAGGATATGAAGACTCCGGTTGCTACCCGGATGAAATTATCAAAATATTATAGTGACAGGGCAGTTAATATCACTAAATACAGGTAGATTATCAGTAGTTTATTGTACCTAATAGCAACATGACCTGATATTTTTTTCTCCACATGCTAATAATCATGTTACCAAAGAAATCCAAATGAAATCCACATGCTCGCAGTAAAAATAATACTTGGTTATGTCAAAGGCACCATGGATTTTGGTCTAATGTATAATGACAAATCTCAGCCACAATTATTGGGATATACAGATACAAATTGGTCTGGATCAACAAAAAATAGAAAATCAACATCAGGAGGTTCATTCTATCTTAGTAGATTGTGTATTTCTTGGCTAAGCAAGAAACAAGATTGCATTTCTCTGAGCACCGCAGAGGATGAGTATATTGCGGCCACTCAATCATGCACACAGTTATTGAGGATGAAGAAATAGCTTGAAGATATGGGAGTTGAAGTGAAGTCTCCGATTAGAATCCTATGTGATAACTCAAGTGATATCAATCTTAGAAAAAATTCAGTTCATCACTCAAGGACAAAGCACATTGAGATTAAATATCATTTCATCAAGGAGAATTTTGAGCAAGGGCTTGTGAAGTTGGAGTATGTTCCTACAGAGCTACATGTTGTAGATATTCTAACAAAGGCCTTACCCAAAGAAGCTTTTGAGAGACATTGACTGGCTATGGTATTCCAGTCGACTCCCCACACTTGAAAAGTGTGGATGTGGGACCAAAACCCTCTCCATGAGGTATGGTTTGTTTTTCCCTTATGTTATTATATGTGTTTTTACCCTACTATAGACTATAAAGGAGTTCCCTTTGGGTTCATTGAAAAAGGGGGAGAAAACTTAAAAAAATATGATTGTTCAAGTGGGAGAAAATGTCTTAGTCAAGACACGGGGAGAAGCTGACAGGTGGATCAGCGGGATAGGGGGAGAAATGAGATAGGGGGAAAAAATTAAATCAGATGATGCTAGATGTGATCGATCAAAGAATATATATCACGACAACTGAGGATCATGATAAAAGAAGAAGTGTGGTTGGTATCAGGTTGGTATGCAAATTTCAATTGGTGTCAGGTTGGTATCAACAGTGGTGTCAGAAACGAAGTGACTCATAGATGAACTTTTCATGATAATCTTGTTTCTCACACCAAGCATTGCTCACATGGGCTTATAGTATGTGTTGAGTAAATCTTTGATCACTATCTGTATCGCAAGAGGTGAATGGTAGCTGAAGATGAATGAATCCTTATTGAGGTATCAAAGAATAGAGAATTGTTTTGAGAAGAGTTTTCAATAAACCCAAAGGGGTAGATTGTTGGGAAAAAATCCCTCAAGGTATCATTGAATCATTTTTGAGATGGTTGTGTTTGTTGACAATGCAGGACTCCATGTTGTGTTTGTTGACAAAGAGAGTCTCAATGAATCAAACTGTTGACAAAGGGGGTTTTCCTGGAGAATGGGGAAAGGTGTTTTTTGAAAAGGGAGTTGTGATCTTATGTTAAGGAGGTTTCTAAAGTTGTATTCCAGGAATTTTTAGAATTCAGAACATAAAAAATTTGGCAAAGGAAAATGGCGCGCAAGTCCAAAAGTGGCACACAAGTGTGGCACACAAGTCAAAAAGTGTCGCGCAAGTGTGGCGCGCAAGTCCTAAAGTGGTGCGCAAGTATGACATGAAAGTATGGCATAAAAGTGTGGCAAAAAATTCATATTTCAAGATCATCATATCAAAATATGACAAAGGAAAAAAAGAGGCGTGCAAGTGTGGTGTGAAAGTCCTAAAGTCGTGCGCAAGTATGATGCGCAAGTATAGCGCACAAGTGAGGTGTTCAAGTCATATTTCAAGATCATCATACAAAAATATGAAAAAGGAAATAAAGATGAATTCAAGTGTGGTGTGAAAGTGTGGCACACAAGTCCTCAAAATGCCTATAAATAGATGGCTACTCTCCTCATTTATTAACGAGCTCAATACTTAGAAAAAATCCAAGCTCTGATCGCACAAGTGGAAGTGACGTGCAAGTTTAGTGTGTGCGCAAGTGGGGTGTGCTAGTGTGCGGGGAAGTGTGATGCGCAAGTGTACCATGCAAGTTTACCACACAAGTGTGTCGTGCAAGAAGTGTGGAGTGAAAGTTTGGTGCGCTAGTGTGGTGCGCAAGTGTGGCGCGCAAGTTGGTTTTTATGCAACGAAGGCAGAGGTTGTGCACTAGTTAAAGGGGCACACAAGTCAGACTAGGGTTGCGTGAAAGTTAGAAATTTACCAGAAAATCTTTGGTAAAATGGTATTCATCAGTGTATGAACTTTGATCTTCAATAGAGCATCTATCAACAGTTGAGGATGCATTATTTCATGAAAACGAAGAGACCTACAGGTCTATAAACTGTGAGTGGATCTTCTGAAGAAGCAGTGAGCTCACTTTGGTTGAGAGAGCAGTGAGTTCTTAAATTTTGAGTGGTTTTAAACCAATAGAGATAGTGATTCCACTTAGAACTTGTAAACAGTAGTGCACTTATAGTGGAATTGGTACATCGGCACACTACCGGTGTATGCTCCTTGGACGTAGCCTAGTGAGGGTGAACCAAGTAAAAATTCACTGTGTCCTGTGCATGCTTTAAGTTTTATTCACACTCTGCATCAGGAAGGATAGATAAGAGGGTTTTTTCTAATAGCAAAACAAGATCAAAGGGGGAAGTTGTTTTAATCTGTCATACCCTGATTCACCCTCCCCCCTATCAGGGTATCTAGCCTAGTGGACCTAACAACCGCCACCCGTAGAGCAACATGTTTTATTGGTAGTTCAGACTGAGGATGCATGTAGGTTGAGTGAACTACACAATTTCCAGAGGTTGCGACCTTTGATATATCAGGGTGATCCAGAACCTCAGGAAGTAGATGATTGGCTTGAGGCAGTCACTAAAGTTTTCGGCTTAGTGAGTACACCTCCCGATCAGATGGTGGTCCTAGCTGTGAGCCTTCTTCAGGGATCAGCGGGATGCTGGTGGATCTTGGTGATATAGTCTCATGATGAGGTGACACTCACTTGGGAGGAGTTAGAAAGACTCTTTAGGGAAGAGTTTTACCCAGCAATGCTGAGGTCAATGCGTATCTAGGAGCTTCTGTAGCTTTGACAGGGAAACATGACAGTGGAGGAGTTTTTAGTGAGGTTCACCGATTAGTCACAATAATCTATATACATGGTGCAATACTGGTTTTTCAGAGCTCAAACCTTCAATTTGGGCTTTCACCGAGAGATCAGGGTGTCGGTGGTTCTATTGAATATTCCCACCTATGATGGGGTGCTAGAGCAAGACCTGGTGGTCGAGAGTTTTTTGGACAAGGAGCAGATAGATGCGACCTACAATAGAGATCACGAGACAGAGGCATCTGCAAGAGCTAGTAGACAACAAGTGACGATATTGTGGTGTAGGAGGCATAACCATTCCCAAACTCAGACATATAGGATTGTGGCATAGGAGCGGAGCCCAGGAACTGATCATCCATAGGAGAGGTGGTGTTATGATTGTAATGGCCGAGGGCATCTCGCTAGAGATTTTCCGACCCATCATGCCACTGAGAGGGAGCTGGCTGATGAGCTACCTTGGAAGAGAAAGCACTTGGAGAAAGGAGTTACACAAGATGGTGAGTGTGGAAGAGGAACTGAAAGAGTAGTAGGTGGTCCACACCGGGCTTAGGGAGCTGGAGGACATGGGTGAGGACAACTACACGCGATCATGACTTATGTACCATATAATCCAGTAGAGATTCGAGGAAAGACCTATATATTTTCCTTTTTGACGCCGTATTAATGGAAACATGAGCTATTTTCCCTCCTTTTTTCCCACGAGTTTCATTTGAGACATAGAGGTTCCAGTCAAACTATGGAATTGACCCTTACGCTTAGAGACGCCTACTAGAGGAGACCCGATGATTACACACTAGCAATGATTGTGTGACCCAACTCTTGGAGGTAAGAGTTGTTGTTGGGATATCTTCGTCGTTGCATCTAGGACTTACGACATCATTCTTGGTATGGGCTACAATTATTTATTCCTAGATTGACTATTTTAGGAAAAAAGGGTATGGTGTATCCGCAACAATGGAATGAGTTTTCCTTGGTTAGTGAAAAGGAAATTGAGATAGTACCGGATAGACTCTCACATAGGACTTGAAAAAAAGGATCCTTCATGGATGATCTTTTCCCTTAGTGAGTTTTGAAGGCATAATAAGGATCTTAAGAGGAGCACACGGGAGCGGGAGGCTCTGATTCGTGCTCGGTTCTCTCACCTTTTGTTTAATTAAACCTTATTTGGATTTTTGAGTACATAAAGAGTTAAGGTGGGGGTAATGTAACAGATCTTATTTTCCCTATTCTATTTTTTAAAAGTTTTTGGGAAAATTAGGAGACCAGGTGCTAAGACGGCGTGCGATTATGAGGCCCGTTGTGCCCAGAATGGCCCATCGAAAATTGTTAAGCTTTAACTAGAGTGTGTGAGCAGTTTTCCTAAAAAATTGGAATAACTATTAAATGGTTTCCTATATCATAAATCCAAGGGCACCGTTGTGTTCAACATGGAGGGTTTATATTAGGCATGGCTTAAATTTAGTCAGTGCGAGCCTCTATTGAGAAAACCTGAAAATGGCAAAACTATAAATAAAATAATAAAATATATATTTTTTCAAATCCTTATAAACCATGAACGGTGACTCGGATTGGAGATCTGAGATGACCGTTGAGCTCATGAGGGAGTTCATTCATTAGGCGGATCCTAACATTGGCCAGCGTGGGCCAACTGTGGAAATTAGTTTTTGGGACGTGAATTTAAATAAAATAATTAAATTATTTTATTTTAAAATCCTTATAACTCATAAATGGTAAATCAGATTAGAAAATGAGAGTATCTTTGAGCTCATAAGAGAGTGTTTCCCTTAGCTAGAGCTTAACTTCAAGCGGTGTGAGTCAAGAGTGAATGATTTTTTGATCTTTTTTTTAAGCGGATTAAAATGGCGTGCGTGAACAGTTTTGGAAACTTCTAAACAGTCGCTTGGATTGAAAATATGAGGGCACCATTGCGTCCAGAATGAAGAAATTACCTAGGAATGTACCTAACCTTGACTGTCATAGGTTGAGGGAAAATTTTAATTTTTAGACGTTTTAAGAAAAATAAAATAAATTTAAAAGGTTTATTTTATTCAAAAAAAAATTCGCCGCAATGCAGTGATGATCCGACTATTTCATTTTATAAATTAAATAGCATAATGAATCTTTAATTGAAGCGTAATAGAAACGATGCTCCATAAATGAAATAGCATAACGATGTGATGACTAAGCATAACAAAAACACTGTGACACATTTCTATTTTAATGAGTTAACAGGGTTATAGAAACAAAGATATATTTGGAATTACTCTGATGAACGATGAATGAATCCTATCCAACGATTAACGTCGGCGAATTGGAAAGCGGTGATGACACCCCTTGAAGAACGGATTCGAGACCAGAGATCAAAAAATTCCAACAGCTTCAAACGGGTCGTGAATCCCTGTGGATGTATTTCCACCACCAACGAGCCTTCCCTCCGATCAAAGATTCTCTAGGTTGGGGTTTGTCTTATGAGAATTTGAATGCGTCGTTATTCTTTCTAAAACAATGAACGCAGATCAACACACGAACAGGTTGATCTGTGAGTCTCTTGTTCATGTGGGGTGGCGTTTTATCTCGGGGTTTAGATTCAGGGTTTAACATGATAGAACCTAAAATCTCCCTCAATTATTTTAAAACTCTAATGGAGAGGGTACAGTCTGACATGAAAAAGGCCCGAGCCCCTATTCCATGGGAATTATTTTGTTCTTTGTGGACAAACCTTCAGATCGATGATAACGGCGTGGAACATCGTAGGAGGTAGCGCACACCGTAGTGGAGGAGGCCACTAATAGGCGGCCGATGGCGGTGCGGAACCGCAATGCCAGAAAGGCTCCACGTTAGGCCGGGAGTCCATGAACATTGGGCCATGGCGGTGCAGGACCACGAAGCTAGCAAGGTGTCGTGCAGGGCGGATGAGGCCACGACCATTAAGCCACAACAAAGCAAGGGGCAGCACGTGCGACAACACGCTGTGACGACAAGGCGACCTGTGACATCGGCTGCGGGTGGTGGGATGGGCCATCGGAAATGGATGGCGGCGGTAGCTTCGGTGACACACCACTAAGCCGCGTCGCATAGCCCGAAGAGCCACAATCCAGCTAGACCATGGAAGGTGGGCCCTGTGACGCATTCTCTACATTGACCAGGTCCAGATGTGGTAACCGACACCAAATCCATGTGTGGTGAGCCAAATTTATCATAATGGCCTGGGTTTTAGGTGGCTGGTCGCCCCGGGTGACCCAACAGATTGGTCCCGCCTGCCCAGTGGGTCGGACCCGCAACCTAATGGTCTGGGTTGGATTTGGGCTAGGTTAGACCTGGGTCGGGTTGGTGGGTCCCGGGCCAGGTAGGGTTGGGTCGGTCTGACCGGGTAAGACCCAACCCAGACCCAACAGTCTCCTTTTCGCTCAAACTCCCATAACTCTCAAACGAAGCGCCTGTTTGACAAGCTGTTTATGGCATTGCGACACTTGCAACAAGACAATAGTTTTGAGTTAATTTAAGTGAGTTTTTTTAAAATTTTTCCAACGACCTAATGGTTTGAGGAGTAGGTCCTTTTGGTACAAACATGCTTGATCAAGAATCAACGTGTTTCATAAAGGTAGAAACCCCACGTCGTGGGGTTCAAGTTCGCTTCCTTTGGGTAGCTTTCTCTGGGGGTGTCACTCCACTAAAGGACTAGGGTGAGGGTTCCTAAATATGTTCGTGATGGTAGAGTAGGTACTCCCCTATGGGACTGTGGAGCGATTCCTATATCTGTGGAGTCGGTACCCTCCTATAGGACTAGGGTGTGGGTCTTCCACATCTAACATACATATATTCGGTACTCTCCTACTAGGTAGGGTGCATGTCCTCTATGATAGGAGTCAGTAATCCCCTTTTTTTTTAGGGAATGGGCCCTCCTCACATGATCAAATAGAGTTAGTACTCCCCTACCGAGTAGGGTGAAGGTCCTCGATGATGGGATTTGGTACTCCTCTGTCGTACCAGGGTGCAGGTCCTCTAGTCACTGAGTAGTACTCCCCTACCGGGTAGGGTGAGGGTACTATATTTGAGTTGGATCTCCCTTGGATGTGGGACACAGTAGTGAGGATAGGGCCCATCCATTTGATGAGAACGTTACCTATATAGGATCTAGTTCTCTCTCGATGGACTGAGGTGTGGGACAATATATATAGGAGCAACAGAGGTTTCACGAGATGCTTATGAGAAGGTATTCCTCATCTGTTTATAGTGGTGAGAGAGGGCCTCTCCACTTGGGTTTCCTTAGTCTTGCATTGGGCACAGGACAACGATGACTGAACCTCCGGTGCTGAGAAATAGAGCTAGACCTAGTAGGATGTTCCCGATGGAGCACATTATCTCAGATGTACCAGTATGAATGCTAGATTTTTTCCCAATGGAGTGTACCTCTCAGGCGAGTACCATCTTGGATAGATGATCTCGTGGAGCATGTTTCTCCTGGTTTTATGTGTGGCATTTTGAACCTATGATGAGAATCCAGTTTCTAGCTATGAGATTGTAACCTTATGATTCTTAGTGTCTGAAATGAGTATATCTAGATGTTATTGGTATATGTATGGGAATATAACTATGTGAAGCTAACTATGCATTTCATTGTGGTTTTTCCCTTGTACTTTACCTTTGTGGTTTCGAGGTGTCCTACTGTGTATTGTTTTACTCACCCTGCATGAGCTTTTCCCACACATGTCGTGTCTTGTGCAGATGTTTATGAGAGGCCCAGGACTTGGTGGTGCTCAGTGATATTAGACAGAAAAGGCATACTCCTATGACATTAGGTAGCTACCCTTCACCTACCCTTCAGGTTGGGTTTTCGGCAGATGATCTTTAGGGACTTGGAGTTTTACTTGTGTTCTTTCTTCCTTTTTGTGATCTTGTATACTAGCCCAGTTTACCACCCTATACTTTACTTTTTTTTGAACTCTAGTTGTGTTATACTTAGTTGTTTTCATGCATATCTTCCTTGGCTTTTTTACTTCCCAGCATATTTGGTTTGGAGTTGTGTGCATGTGTACAAGTACTTAGGATAATGCCTCCCATTTGTGGGATATTCCTGATAGGTGCTAGTCGCCAGCCCCTAGCCTATCATAGGTGGGCTTGGGTGGTCACATAATGGGCCTCAGGGGATGGTTTGTAACAAAAGGTATTATGTATGACATGTTTAAGAAGAGTACTAGTTAGGTGGGACTTAGTGGGAAATTATATATTTCAATTATAAAATAGTTTTTTATGTATTTGAGTTTCCAAAGGCACTATACCAAAATGATTATGGAATGGATCATTATGTTATATAATGAATATTCACTTAATAAGATTTCATATATATGTATGAAAAGTGTAATTCTCTATAGTTGGTATCATATAAATATTTAGTTAAACCATTAAAAACTAGGACGAGAGGTCTTTAGTGAGAACCATAAGGCTTAGCCTGTGTATAAGAAAATATCATAGAACTTTGGTGAAGGATAGAGTGAGTGGTTTTCAAGAAATTACATCCCTATATGGATACTAAAAGTGGATATGGATCTAGAATATTTGTACCTAGGGGTACCTATATCAAGAAGGGTGCATTGATCTAGACTCAATTGTCACTCGGTGCATGAAAATGAGCCTTTCTACACACCTGATTTGACACTTTTAGGGGATATGTTTTGGAAATTCACAAACTCTTTACGAAAAATCATGAAGGATTTGAATAATGACCATGAATAAACTAGGTTAAACATAAGGTTTAATAGATTAAAAATAATGTGTCTTGATTTAGACATCCTATAATTTATTTTTCATGATTATGTGGTTTTAAACTATGATTAATGTTGTTCACATTTTTTATTTTGGTTTTAGTAAATGGATGGATCTAAAAGAAAACATATTAATGATGAGTGTGAAAAACAATACAATGATTGTCCTATTGATCAAAAAAATGTTTTGGTATATGGAATACAAAATCTCGCTTCTATACTCACATAACTTTGTCAAGCTATGAATCATGATGAACTTCCAAATGAGTAAAAGAGGGGAGCCACTTCAGTGGTGGCATAGTTTTAAGGGAGAAGGGTCATAACAAAAACATTTATTTGATGGTTTGGGATTTGAATCCTTGGATCCCACTCTTGGGGTAATTTCCACCTCACTCAGTTCACTCACGTTGTTGGGTCACTTGGTGCTACCTTAGGTGGGAAGAAGGGAGCAACTCACCTAGCTGACAAATTTTTGTGTCAAACCATCACTGATCAGGCTGTTACCCTATGGGACACTCTTCCATCTTTTCTAGAAATGGATCCTTCACATTTGGGGATCTTTCTAGAGTGATCCCTTCATGGGGAGGGGGGATTCCTAGGTTGAAGGGTTTGAAAAGGACACTCTCAAGGATTCCATTTTTAAAGAATATTAAAGGAGGGAACAATGTTCCATTGAGTCCTTAATGTGGAAACATCCTCCTTATTTTTACGGTTCTATTGATCCACTTGTTTCTGAGCCATTGATCAGTACCACTAAAAATATATTTTTCATTCTATAGTGTTTGAATCCTGAAAAATTCATTTTGTCCATCTATCATTTGGAAGGTGAAGCAGATCAATGGCGGGCACTTATCAATAATGTATGTTAATAAGATAAAATTGAATCCATGGAATGGTATGAGTTTAATAACTTATTTTTAATAGGAATTTTTTCGTATTCATCACATAAAAATGGAGAAGGATTTACTTGAATAAAAGAGTAAGGATGATGAATCGTTTAGTACTTATGAGGTAAATTTTAAAAGACTTGTTGGGTTTTGTTTTTATATTATCATCTAGCTTGAAAGTGAGTTTTATCAATCCTTAGTGGCTTAAAACTAAGTCTTTAAAGGGTGTTTTTTATAAGGTAATTTAGTAGATATGAAGAAATCATTTTTTGTGCTATCATGGTTGAAATGGGGAGTGGAGTTATCTATAAATCACATGGTTTATATAAGAAAAGAATGATAAAATTCAAAGGAAACTCAAAAAATCACAGAGAAAAGAAGGTGATCTTTACTTTAAGCTCAACGTGTAGAAAGAAACATAGAGGAAATTTTATTAAGGGGGGTGGTAAATGTTTTATGTGTGGGAAGTAAGGTCATAGAGAAATTGATTGCTGAAGTGATAGGAAGAAGTTAACTAATGTTACAAATATAGATAAAGATCCATAGAATACACCACCCACACTCAAGTGTTTCAAATTCTAGGAGTATCAGAATTATACTAACTAGTTGCAAAATCCAAAGGTTAATGATGATGATCGACATCAATAACCTCTTAAGAATAGAGATAAAGGGAAATCTCATGCGATCACTATTTCTAATGAAGGGTATGATAAAGACATAGTAAAAGGTGGACATACCATCCACCCTAGAACTGCTAATTTATTATTTGATTTTGGATCTACCCACTAATTTATATCTGAATAATTTGATAAGGGTATAAAAATACCATGTCAATTATTAGATATTGAATTAGTAGTGAAAACCCCCAATGGTATAATTATTTCATCTCAACTATATGATTCTTCTCCATTTGATGTTTTTGGGAATGTTCTCCCTATAAAACACATTATTCTCACTCAGTTGAAATTGATGTTATCTTATGAAGGGATTAGATTTCTCTACATAAATCCCACACTATTTTATGAGTAAGGGAAGTCATGTTTTATATTCAAAACCAACCTATGATTGTCTATCAATGTGATGATAAATATAAACTTATGATGGAAATCAAATCCATTGTATGAGTCTTAATTACCATTTAAAAGGTATGTGTATCCTCAGTGGTTGGGGAGAAACTCAACATCGATGATAAACCTATTATATGAGAGTTTGTTGATGTCTTTCTAGAATAGTTTCTTAGTCTTCCACCAAAACCTGATGTTGAGTTTCCAATATAACTCATACCTAGTGCTATACATATTTCAAATTCTCCCTATAAAATGGACTTTATTAAGTTGAATGAATTAAATAAGTAACCCCAAGAGAATCTTGACAAGGGATTCATTCAGCCAAGTGTGTCACCTTGGGGTTCACTGGACCTTTTTGTTAAAAAAAAGATGAATCAATGCAACCCTGTAATGATTATCAAGAGCTAAACACGATCACAATCAGGAACAAGTATCCTCTACCCCATACTGATGACTCGTTTGATCAACTATGCTAAGCTTAGTATTTTTCCAAGATTGACCTTCATTCTGGATACCATAAATTGAGGGCCAAGAAAGAGGATATACCCAAGAAAGAATCTTATACTAGGTAAGGACACTATGAGTATATAATGATTCAATTCCATCTTACTAATACCTATGTTATCTTCATGGATTTAATTAATAGAGTCTTTAGTGATTACCATGATCATTTTTGGTAGTCTTTATATAATATATTCATATTTATTCAAACTGAAAGGAAGGTAATGAAGATCACTTGATAATTGTATTAAAGACCCTAATGAAGGAGAATCCAAATGTAAAATTTATGAAGTGTGAATTTAGGATATAAAATGTTTCATTTTTTGGTCTTATAATCTCAAGAGAGGGTATATTGGTGGATCCATCAAATATTAATGTCATTGAACATTTGACCAGACCGATCACTATGACCTAAATATGATTTTTTCTTGGTTTTTCTGGATATTATCAAGAGTTTTTAGAGAATTCATCATAACTATCTAATACACTCACCATGTTAACCTGGAAGGGATCCCAGTTCCTCTAGATGGATGAATATGAGAAAAAATTCACAGAACTGGAGAGAAGATTAGTCAGTGCACCTGTACTTACATTACCCTACTATTTGTAACAGTATTGTAAAAACTCTTATTTTTATATATATTACTTTAGAATATTATATGAATTATTTTTAGATATATTTTCTGAGACAGTGTGATATTCCGAGGCTCGATGAGCCTAGAATTAATTTTTGAAATATATTAAATATATTAAATATTCCATATTTGAAGTTTTCATGAAAAAAAGGAATAACTCTTAAAAATATACTCAGATCAGAAATATGAGGGCACCATTGAGTTTAAAGTGTGAGTTTTACCCTAGGAACGACATAACCTTGGAGCACATTGGACATTCGGGTTGGTCATGGTCATGGATGAATGTTTAAAAAAATTAATTTATTAAATTAATTTATTTAATTAAATTTACATGGCATGAATTTTTCTTATAAATATATGGCTATTTTGAAATATTAGGGTTATCCACATAACCCTAAAACAGTTGGATAGAGCATTATAAGACTGTTCTTGGGTGAAAAACAACTGGATCATGGTTCATCGATTGGTGATAAATGGGATTTGTGGATCTTTCCAATGAAAATGGAAAAAATTCTTTCTTCATTAGTGATCAATACACCTTAAGGTATGATTTTTTTAATGTGGATTTATCCTTGTTTGATTTCTATGATAATGAATGTGAATCAATCATTTAACAGATTAATTCATAGATTGAGTGTATTGAGAGTATGGGTTAGATTTATCTAGGATTGGGTATTTATTTTATTGAATTATATTATATCTCTTCATACTTCATTCCAAAACAAATGAAGTTAGTCCAACATGAACATTGGATAAGGTCTATTCCTCATATTTGAGTTTGGTGCATTTCTTCCCCCATTCTTCGTACGTTCATCACAAGAAATTCCTTTGGCCCAAAGTTCAATGAATACCCAATATTTTATTGTTTTGAGACTAATATTTAGTGAAACAAAAAAATACCATGGGTACATATGTAGTCAAGGCTATGATTGTGGGGAAATATGATTATAGGTGATCGATCTGTTCATATTTGGGGGTACCCATTCTTTTCATTTTCAGCAAGCAACAATGGTCAAGCTCATTGGATGATTTATGAGTACATCAAGGAATGATTTTTAGTGATAAAGTGATGGTGAGGATCAGTCAAAATAAATGAAAAAATTTGAGGTGAGATCAGTGGTGAAACTAGAGGCGATGATAGCGCGAGCATACAAGGAGGAGGAACCTCATATTCTGGGGAATTCCAGGTTACCCAATATGTAATTTGGGACTACATGCTATGTGGGACCCTCTATGTAGTGCCAGGGTTTCTATGCAGAGATAAGGGTGAAATATCATGTGACACATGTCACACACTGTGTGACCCTTTCTGACCATCTCAGTGTGTACTGAGGTATATGCTTAGAAGACCGAGTAGTATTATAGAGTGTGTGGCCAAGACACACACTATGTATAACCTGGAAGATAACTCAGAGTGTACAAGGGGTAAATTCCTAGGAGACCATGTGTCCCCAAATGATGTGTGTGTTAGCTACACATTCTGAACATAGACACAGACACAAGCATGGGATATGATACCCGAGTAGAACCCTGTTTCGAAGGGATATGCCATGTATTTCCAGTACACGCCATGTACTTCTTCAAAGATGGCTTGGAGCCCTTTTACTCTTCATCTTGGACAAGCTTCATTAGTTTAAATTCCCTTTATTATTTCCCTAAGGGTTATTATGGAATCATTTCCTATTCATAGGATGGTGATCCCCTCTAAGGACGGTCAGTTTCAAATAGATTGGTTATAATCCCTTTGTGAGGCCCGAAGTGAGATCCTCTTTCATCATTATCCCTATGTGGGGTTCTTAGTATCATCATGACCAACACTACATAGGCATAGATCCCACACTTAGTGGTTTAATACATATTGGTTTGTTGGTATACCCCATGTAATTGGGTGTGATCCCTATCTATGTATCAATCTCTTCAGACTTACAACATGTACTGATTATGGTGATACTTGATGAGCATGACCTCTCAGATGGACGTCATCTGTGCTATCTGACTCGTGGCATGTGTTCTCCTGGATGAGTGTTATATGGAACCTTTGAGTAGTAATACTAGTCTAGATTTATTATTATGACCTCACCTTGAGTATTTGTGACTACTTAGAGTATATCTAGATGTTCTTGTCATGTATTCCATTGACATATCCCTATGATGATCTGACTATTACTGTTGATGCTATATGCTTTCTGATTTTGGGGTGACATACTGAGTAATATTAAACTCACCTATGCATGGTATTTTCTCACACATGTAGTGTATTATGCATATGATTGACCTTTTGATAGAGTCCTAGAGGGATCAATACCAAGAAGATATTAGTGATCCAGACAGATCAATGTGTGTTCTAGTTGTATCATTTACAACAGTCCTCTCCCACTTCATAGGTTGGACTTGTTTCCAATTTATTTTTTTGGATTTTATTTATACATTACTTTCCAATACATTATTTTTTTACTCTAAAAGTGATATTTTTTAGATGTATTCATGCATGGTTATTGGTTGTTTTACAATTCAGCATTTTATGGGCTTAGAGATGTGTACGTGGGTACATGTACATTAGGCCAAGGCCTCCCATGTGTGTGATATTCCTACTCAGCACTGGTCACCATCCTCTATCCTATTAGAGGTGGGATTGGGGTAGTCGTATATTGGGCCCCATCGATCTGGGTTATGATATTGTGGTATTATAGGAGTCGTTTCTACTATAGGATAGGAGTCTATGAGATTGGTTTGGGTTTTATGGAAATATTGTTAAATGTTTCAAGTTCGGATCTCAGGAAAGGGACTCAAGTGTTAGTGTGGTGGATGATGTATCCATAAATTTTGAATTATACTCCCTATTTTTTGACTTGGCACATGTAGGCCTTGGTTGTGGGGAAAATTTTTAGTTCATGCATCATATAGGAATGAGTTACGGTTTCCATGTACTTCTTGAGTTATATCATCAGATATAATCATTGATCAAGATGTATTTTGTCTTTTTCAGGATTACTCGATGACATTTTCCATCAGGATTCAGTATAAGGATCACAAGGATAATCCCTTTAGTGGAAATTATTTGATACATGGACCTTTTTAGGAGGCTTTACCTATAGGCAGTGCACTAGTTTTTCCACCAACTATTGAGAAATAGATAATATCAATAGTAAAAATGGATGATATTTTATGGATAAACATGATTCATGATTTTCAACATTAGTGACCACCTAGATTCACGGGAGATCCATACCTACAAGAAGATAATGATTGTATTTAGGTGATGATGTGAGTCTTTTCTCTCATCAAGACACCTACAGACTAGATAGTGGTCTTGGAAGCAAGCCTTCTTCATAGCTTTGTGTTATGATGGTGGGGATTAATGGAATAGTCATATGATGAGGTGACTCTAGAATGGTAAAAGTTCAAGAAAATTTTTATAGAGGAGTTTTCTCCAGCTATATTGAGGGCTGTGCACATATAATAGATTCTAGAGCTTCATATGGTTAATATGTATGTGGATAAGTATTCATCGAGGTTCTCCAACATCTATCGATACTCAATGGATATGGCACGTGATTAGTTATTTCAAGATCATAACTTCGAGAGAGGTATGCATATATATATCCAATCCATCATGATACTTCTATGAATTCCTACCCATACTGGGGTGCTAGAGAATGCTTTGGTCTTCAAGAGTTTCGTGTCTAAGAAGACACAGATAGTTGGTGCCAGTAGTAGGAAAATGAGAGTTGAGACTTCAGGGAAAGGGAGCCGACAATATTATCTAGGACCTATAAATGTCAAAAAATTTATGATGAAGTCCTGGGATATTAGATCTATGGTTTGGGGCTCACAGGATGGATCTAGTCATCCTAGAGAGAGGAAATGATACTCTTGTGATAGTTAGGGACATATTACATGAGATTTTCCCACCCTACATGTAGCTGATAGAGAGATAGTGCAGGGGACTCCTAGGCATAGGTATCGGTATGAGTATGCTGGTCTTTAGGGTGGAATATGTGACATAGGGGATGGGATAGAAGCTAGAGGTGGTAGACATTTTGACTAATTACTACCACTACACCCTTTTGGTCCTCACGAAGCTCAGGGAGTAGGTGTTCAGGGATGAGGGTAACTGTTGGGGGTCGAGGATTATGAACCAATGGATCCAGATAAGATGTGAGGTATTATCTTTTTCTTGTCTAATTTAGCTATAGTATTGATAGATACAGGTACAATACACTCCTTTATTTCCACTACTCTGGTTAGAGGCTTAGAGATTATGATTGAGCCTTTGAATTGACCCTTTCACTTGGAGACTCTAACTAGAGGCTACATAGTAATCACACACTTCAATTGATAGTGTTACCTAACTCTTAGAGGTGAGAGTTTTCAAACCCAGATGGACTATTTCAGGCGAAGGATGCAACGTGTCTATGGTGATGGGATGCGGTTTTCTTTTGTGGGTGAAAAGGAAACCCAAAAAGAGAAGGATGGGTCCATGAATAGTAGGGTGTAGCTGTTTACACACCAGTTATCTTGTACGAATCTTGGTGTAGTAGATACGATGAGATTACAGTTTCCTACAATAGTGACGGAGTATGAGAACATTTTTTATGAGGACGTTTCAGGCTTTACTACCCATTGATAAATAGACTTATGAATTTATCTACACCTCAATAAGGACTTGATATCTATTCTAGGATATCATATGGATCCCACAGAGCTTCATGAGCTAAGGGTAAAGTTAGAGGACTAGTAGAGAAATGGCTTTGTTAGGCCCAATGTTTCACCTTGGACATCCCTAGTGTTTTTCACCAAGAAGGTAGATGAGAGCTTGAGGTTGCGTGTGGATTTCCATCACTTAAACTATGTGACTATAAAGAAAAATTATCCACTAATGAAGATTTATAACCTCTTAGATCAGTAGATAGGGGAACAATGGTTCTCAAAGATTGACCTTAGATCAGGATATCACCAGCTTCAAGTACGGGAAGAGGATATACCGATGACAACATTCAGTTATTTCTATGGTCACTATAAGTACTTAGTGATGTGATTCTGTGTGACAAATTCCACAATAGTATTTATGGGACTCATGAATTGGATCTTTAATCCTTTATTAGAACAATTTTTGATATCATTTATCGACGATATCCTAGTCTACTTAGCCTCTGAGGTGGAGTATATGAGACACTTGAGGATGGTCTTAGATGTAATCTAAGGGAACCATCTATATGGGAATCTCTTGAAGTTCCATTTCAATATTTAGGTGGTCTAATTACTAGGGCATGCTATCTTGGAAGACAATATAGGAGTGAAGTTGACAAAGGTTAAGGCGTTGTTAGCTTGAGAGCCACCTAAGAGTGTAACAGAGGTGCAAAGCTTCCTTGGGTTGACATGCTACTATTGAATATTCATACCCAATTTTTCTAGGATATTAGCTCCCTTAAAATATTTGACACAAAATGGGTAGCCTTTAATATGGGTAGATAGGTGATAATAGTATTTTCATGAGTTGAGGTAGAGATTTACAAGAACTTTCATATTGAGATTGATGGAGGAGGGTGTAAAGTACATAGTGTTCTATGATGTATTAAAGACTGGGCTTGGTTGTGTCTTGATGTAGAGGTAGGTTGTGATTGCCTATAGTTCACATCAGTTGAAACCACATGAGAATAACTACATGACCGATGAGGGTGTAAAGTACATAGCGAGTGGCTATGAAACACATTGTGTACAACCTAGAAGATAGCTCTGCATGTATAGGGGGTACATGACCAGGAGACTGTGTGTCCTCACATGCTATATGTGTTGGACACACACTATATAATCATACATAGACACAAGAATGCGCCATAATACATGTGTATAACCTAGTGTCAAATGGGTACACTGTGAATTTATAGTACATGCTGTGTACTTATTCAAAGATGGATTGAATCCCTTATCATCTTCATCTTGGAAAAGTTTTTTTAGGATACATTCCCTTGATCCTTTCCCTAAGGGTTGTTATGGAATCATTTTTAGTGCATAGGATGGTGATCTGCTATGAGGAACTTCAGTCTCGGATAGAGTTGTTGGAATCCCTCTGTGAGGCATGGAGTGAGATCCTCTGCCATCATCAGCCCTAGGTGGGTTTTTTTGGTATCTTCATGACCAAAAATACATGAGCATTAATACCCTACATAGAAAGTTAATTGATATTGGCTTGTTAGTATACCCCCATGACCTTGGGTGTGATCCCCATCCATGTATTGATCTCTTCATACCACCATCATGTACTTCATATGGAGAGACCCGATGAACATGACCTCTCAGATTGAATTCATCAATGATATCTTACTTGTGGCATGTGTTCTCTTAGAAGAGTGTTATATATAACATTCAAGAAATAATACTAGGATGGATTTATGATTGTGACCTTAACTAGAGGTTATATTTCTACTTTGAGTATATCAAGATTTTTTTTTATTTATAGCGTTGAGATATCCTTGTGTTGAGATCACCATTATTCTTGATGCTATATGCTTATTGATTTTGGGGTGCCTTACCGGGTATTGTTATAACCACCCTTCACTACAAAAAAATGAATTATACCAACAAAAATTTATTGTCAGATAATATATCTGTTGGTATAAGTGAACAATTCCAACAGATATTAATTTTTATTGGTATTAGTTTTAATTACCAACACTTGTTTTTACCAACATATATATTTGTTGATATTGATCGTTCAATACCAACAAATATTTTACCAACAGTAATATCTATTGCTCCATCATACTAATACCAACATTTTCTTATTACTAACACATAAATTCGTTATCAATAATAACTATCAAAAAAAATATTTTCTATTAATAAAAATTGTTATAATAAACCAATCAATAACAACAAATATTTTATCAATAACCAATCAAAAGAAACAAATTTATATATATATATTATTATTTTTACACTAAAGTCAATATTCATTTTTTGGTTTTATTAAAAATATGTTATTAATTGATTTTAATTTCCAATTTTCTCTAAATATCAATATTGTATATTTTTCAATGTTGTTCATTTAATAATCATTTAAATATTTTTTGTACACTCTCTCTATACATGAAAATTTATTTGTTATATGTAATTTAACAAACATAATTAAATATAATAATTTTTTTTAATAAATTAATTATTTAATTATTTAATTTTAATATGGGGGATTCTCTCTTGAATGTATGAATCCCTAATCGACGATGGATGTGTCGGACCCCTCCTTCCTCTCCAAGGGGCTAGCTACATGGGAAGGGCTCGATTCATCTCCTGTCTCGAAAGATCTTCCTAAAATCGAACATTTTCCTCTTGCAGTATTTCAATTCATGTTGGTTAGAGTCTTTGTTTGGATTCAAAAGTATCTATGGTGGTTTCGAGTTCTTGTTGAGGTTGTTTTGGTGGATGGTTTTCATATCGGTGAAGCCTGGCGACGCGTCTTGGGGTCCTGGTGTTGCTCGATAGTGATTTTGGTACCTGACAGCAATGGACCCTGTTTCATTGAAGGGTTTGGTGTTGAGGATCTAGAAGATGTTCTCTAGTGATCGTCGGTTCGTTTTCTCATTTCAGCTCTTTAAATTGGGTCTGAGTTCACACTCAAGATGCTGGTGGTTCTGTTGGTTTGATGTTTAGTCTGTCAAATTAGAGTTCTTAGCCATCTGATTGTTCGGAGTCGGTTTGCTGCTGGTATTTTTGTTGTTTCTTATGTGGGAAACAAATTCACTGGATATAATTGATTTTTTCTCAAGTGGCTGGTTGAACTGTAATCTGGTAATTATTTTGCATTGATTTATGATTAGGACAACCTAAAATGTTACTTTAATAATGGATAGTTTGGGAAGCTGGTGATCAGGTGAACTGAAATGTGCACTGCTATTTGGTACGGAACCTGGGATAGTGATTATGTAGATTGGTTTCAGATTTGATGAGGTGCTTCAATGTCTTCATCCAGCATCATATCAGCATAATTCTTTTTATCATTAATACATATTATGATGGTAATCCATGATATCCCCATGTCAGCATGGATATGTAAATTTTTTACCAAGCCATTTATAAGTAGATTTGATGAATTATATGCTTGTATGATTAATGTTTTTTGTTATTGTTTATCAAAATTCTATTTTTTATACCAGCCTTGGTTGCTTAGGATGCTTACACTGTTAACAGCTATGAAACACAATTAGGATCCCACCCTTCGTAATGATTACTGCTGCAATCGTGAAGTTCACTCTTTAGACATAACATATTTTGATAACATATAATTGGATTCTAATAATTATTTCTCTTGCATAAACTATAGAAATTGTCCCTTATTTGGGAAAATTTACATCTCAATGCCTTAAACACATTTGTTCTTTGCATATTATTGCTAAACAACCTGAGCATCACAAATATTCTCTACATTTCACTAACTTTATTAAATTTCTTTTTCAATTCATATTGAGGTATATTTATTCATATTCATAGATATATTCTTTACTCAACCTCACTCTATTTAGTATTGAAAACCAATTGTTTTATATATTTATTTCAGAGAAATTTACTCCTGGGTTTTGATGAAGAAGATATCATACCTAAAACGGAGGAATAGATCATACCTGAAGATGTTACAGTCTATATCATAACTAAAGTGTATAACTTAGAAACTAACATGTCAATTGATGCCAATGAGAAAAATCCAGCCATATTGAATGTTGAAGATGTTACAATTGATGATCGTACACTTGATTTCATTGAAAGCTATTGACGTGTCTTGAGAAGAACTCTTTTATTTTTGTGAGTAAGATTTTTTATCTACATCTTAGTGTCTCATTTATTTTGTGTGTGTGTGTTTTTGTGGTTGTGTCCTTTGTAACATGATTATTATTTTTAAATGACACACTAGGTTTTACATAAATTTTATGAATTTTAAAATGGAAAATAAACCATTATTTTGCATGTCTTTTGTGAGTATACTTTAGATGATATTGAAATATATGTTGAGTATGGTCATGTTGTTTCACATGTTTTGTTAAATGAAAATGAAATTTTGTGTGAAACCGGTAATGTGAGATCCTTTTAAGCTACTTCTAAAAATGAAAACTCACATTGAGATGATATTACAACTGCTAAAATGACTGAATCTAATGAATTTAATTATGAAATTCATAAAAACAGTGGTTAAAAATTAATTATAGATTTTTTTGTGATGATTTTTCTAATGGAAATAAAAAAGGAAATGAAGAAGAACACGTTGAATTGGACTTAGAGGTGTCATTTACCACTTTTTATTTTCCATAAAAAGATTAAATGAATTCTTGAAACCCAAAATCTACATACTTCTTCATTACTGAAAGTAATATTTTTTTTGCTGAAGTTTCTTGTGAACATATAGAAATTGACCACCTTGCTAAAAAAAATGTGGATCACATTTTTTTGATACTGAAATAAATGATTTCAATCAATTTAAATTGAAAACTCAGCCTTTTGAACATAAATTACTTAATTAATTGAATAATGATTTTGAAATTGAAAATGACCTTGAAATTTTTGAATTACATGTTGAATTGAATGAAATTGATTTTTCAGTGATGAAATTTATTCTGAAATGATTTTTTTTGATGGTATGAAAGAGATAGTGTACTGATTTGAAAACTTATAAAAATATAAATGAGTGCTTTGTTAGTGTAGAGAACATATAGTTTGAATTACCCCTTTCTACAAACATAATATTTCAACCTTTAGAAGATGAAGAGTAATTGGTTTCTAATGATGAAATCAGTGTTGAATTTTTATTTGAAGAGGACTTGCACCTAACACTTTCACCAACATTGAATGCAGTTGATTTTTTTGAGAGAATAAATGAGAATATGACTCCCTTTTATGAAAACAATTTCAAAACATTCATTTTTGAAATAAAATATTTAAGTGGGACTTATTTCTTGTATAAAATTGAAATTTTTTCTTATTGCTTACCTCTATCAAACATGAACTATAATCATTTATTTAGTGTTTTGGCAAGGTGTTATATGTTTTGTATAGGAGAAAAGAGAGAGCAAGTCAAGATTCATGTATGGATTCTAGTGCCATTTGATCCCAGTGTATTACTAGAGGTTTCAGAAATAAAGATTGATTGGCCACGTACATACAATGGAGTAGCTGTTCACCTTGAAATAAAACACTCAGGTATGTGTTTCTTTTGTTGTTTTTTAATTATATTAATGTTTTTTCTTATTTCTTTTGCAGGAAAATAAAGATAGAAATGCAGTTCACCATATTAAAGACAACTTCAAGCAGTTATCCACTTCAACAATTGAGCATCTGGGTCATATCCTAACACCCTATTATTTTTAAATGTCTAATTTCTTCTCACATGCTGATATATAAACATGGGGGGGGGGAGGGAGGTAAACTATATACATGCTTGCTTAATCTATTATTTTCCCAACTGATTTATACCACTATTTACCACTGATGCCTACTATTTCTAATTTTATGTTGGCTATGAAACTATATATATACTGATTTTGTAATGTGCATGCTGAATCGATCTTGAAAATGTAACATGAACCAAAATTCTAAAATGTTACATTGTATTTTTTGAAAAAAAGGCTTGAGAAAGGTTAGCTTTTCAACAGAGTGATTTATGAGGCGAATTTTTATTTTATATCATGAATGGTGATTCCACTTTCAGGATCCCTTATGTTCTTTGTAACTCTTTGTTTCATCTTTATGTTTCTTGTTGGTATAAGACATCAAAAAAAGTTTTTGGGGGTGATGCATCGACCAATATCATGATTCCAGTACACTCACTGCATTCACCTTTGCCTCCCAATCTGATAGCATCAAGCTGAGGTTTCACCACCTTCACCCTTGCCTCTAAATCATGATGAATTTATGCTTGTCACTTATTTGTTTCATCATTCTTTTCATAACTTTTTGTTTCATCATTATAATCCTCTATGAACATCACCACCTCCAGTAGATATTCAACAAAATTACACAAAAGAACCATTATCAAGAATCATAAGTCGATAAAAATATAAATGTGATCAATATAAATAATGGATCCCTAACTTGTGATGTTTTTTCGATCATCTTGTTTTGTATACACATGATCTGTAATACAACTCTGTTTTCCTCTAATCAGTAGGTCTGTTATTGGAATATAGAAATTATGTGATCTATTTTTCCCTCTAGAGAAGAGGTTTTTAATAGGTGAAGGTGAACTACTACCCTTATTAATAATAATAATTCAAGAGAAGAAAGTAAAAACAATATATCCTAAATAAGTTCCTAGTTTTTTAATGTCATAAATGTAATATAAATGTGTAATGATTTGAATTCCTACTTCAAGAACATGCAAAACATTTGTGTAAACTTTTATTTCTGATTCATAATTTACATGCCTACCTCTAGCTCAGCGCCAAACTTCTCCAGTTGGGCAGCGTCGGCATCTAGGTCCTATACCACCGTGTGGTTGACACTCCCACATCATCCATGCTTGCATCAACCTACCATCCACCAAACTATCACCCATTCATTAACTATATGCTCTTATTCATTTTTCCTATCCTTAACTTCATCAGGACAATACCCTGAGGATGATTCTCACAATCCTTGATGGAGTCAACTAGACCAAGCTTTGCACATTCCTCTTCAACGTCCGATTATAATTCTGAATGCAAATTCATATCAGATCTCATTTAAGAAGTAGTAAACGTATGGTGAAGGATAACAATATCCAGAATTGACACATGGGAATCATCACAGTCACCCCATCCAAGCATCTTCTATTAAACCAATGTTCCTTCTTCTTTCTCTTGTCCACTTGTTTTGCTATGAATTTCTCCAACTTTTTCTAAAATTTGGATTGGGTCACTAACATGGGGGTATTGCAGCCTAGTCAAACAGTTGTCCAATCCAAGATCTATAGATCCAAAGTAACTAAAGGTTCCTTCAAATATGTAACAAGTGCATCACCCTTTTTTTCCTATTTCCTTGTTAACATAGATCTTTACTCTAGACATTTTTGTTTCGAGGTACTCCTTTATCATCCCTCACTTGGAAAAAACCTCCACAACCTCATCAGAAGAAACATCTTATAGCAATAAATTAACATAAACATGTGTGTTTACTTTTAATTCAAACCTCCAGGAGACAATAAGTTCCTAGTTATATTCATATAATTTGAAAATTTCCTTCAATACCATCTTTGTAACTCTATACTTAATGCCTAAGGTTTTTCATTGCACTAAACGGGGTTTCATCTATTGAATTAGTAATCATTCTCAATAAAAAAGTATTTTCATTCTCTATTGAAAGTAGCTTTAATATATTATGGAATTTCATGTAATGTTACTGGATTATGGAATTTAATGTAGTGTTACTAGATTATATATTTTGTGTTATATGTCACTCTTAATTGAAATTAGTGTCATTATCAATGGTTTTTGGTCACAGGATAGATAATATTCTTGTTATTTTTATATCATGCATTGTTATTTTTAGTTGTGGTCACTGGTTATCTTTTGTTAATGTGGTCGCTTATATTTTTTTGTAGTCAATGGTTCTTATAGTCATTTTTCTATTGTTTTTCTCTCTGGTTATTTTTTTTATCATGTATTGTGCAGAAGTTGTGCTCATTGGTTTCATATTCTTGTTGTGCTCATTGGTTGCATATTCTTGTTGTGATCACTGGATGGATAATCTTCTGGTTATTGTGGTCTCTTGTTTGATCATATTATGGTTGTTGTTTCCACTAGTTATATAATCTTCTTGTTGTGGTCATTGGATGATATTTTTGTATCATGTGTTTAAATGAAAACTATTTGTTGGGTTGTGTTTGGACAAGTGATGCTTGTGGTCAGAGCAGGAGATGGGCATGTGCTACTTTTTATCATAATGTTTCTTGTGATTGTTGCTTGTAAGTAGACAGGTGCTGCTAGTGGACAGGTGATGCTTGTGAGTGGACGAGTTCTGCTAGTGGACAAGTGTTGCTTGTAAGTGAATAGACGCATCTTGTGAATAGGTTCTTATAAGTGGACAAGTGATTCTTATGATCTGAACGTTTCTTGTGAACAAGTGTTGCCTGTGAACATTTCTTGGAAGTGGACAGGTGCTACGTGTGATCATAATGTTGCTGGTGATGGTGATGTCTAAAGTGGACAAGTGTTGCTTCAAACATACAAGGGTGGTCCTCAAACAGATATATTGTGTGGGTGGGGTGTGATGGATATTTTTGTATTAAATTTCATTATTAATATAATTAATTTTTTTCTAAGATTGAACATTTTTTAAAATCTTATTTGGTTTAATAATTAATGTAGATGTATTATATATGATAAATTAATTAATATTTATAATATGAAACTTGTTTGAACATGTGTTAAAATCGTATTCAGTTTATTAAATAAAATCGATGTATTATATATGATAAAATAATAAATATGATATTTAATTTTATGAGCAATAAAATTTTATAAATTTTATTCAAATGTAATTTATAAATAAATATATATTATATGCTGTTAATATTATTAACAACATATAAATTTGTCATCAAAACATGTTGCTAAATACTTTAACCAACATATATATTATATGTTGGTAATATTATTACCAACAAAAAAAATTTCATTATAACCTGTTGCTAAACATTATAACCAACATATATATTATCTGTTGGTATTATTATAATTTCAACAGAATGATTTTATCTGTTACAAAAGCATTTAGTGACAGAGTTTTTACCAACAGTTTAGTGATAGGGACATATATGTTGGTAAAACGTTTTACCAACAAAAAATGCACTTTTACCGATAGATATGATCCTGTTGGAAAAAGTGAAATATTTTGTAGTGCTTGCATAGGATTTTCATGCACATGGCATGTCTTATATATATGACCGAACTTTTGACAGAGCCCTATATGGACCAGTACTTAGTGGATCTTAGTGATCTAGAAAGACCAAGGTCTGTTATAATGGTTTCATTTACAACTGTCCATCCCACTTCATAGGTTAGACTTACTTCAAGATTCATTTGGTGGGCTTGTATTTGGACATTTTTTTCTATTACTTTGTTTTCGTACTCTAATGATGGTATTTTTCAGATTTATTTATGCATGGTGATTGGTTTTTTTACATTTCATAATTTTATGGACTTCGAGATGTGTGTGTGTAGGTACATTAGGACAAGGCCTCCCATGTGTGTGATATTCCTACTCGATTTTGGTCACCAGCCCTGGAATATTGGAGGCGAGCTTGGGGTAGTCGTAGCTTAGACCCCATTGGGACAGGTCAAGAAAGGTATGAAATATACATTTATGGATCGAGGAATTCATTGGAATGCGTTCTTATGCAGAATGATATGGTGATAACTAATGGATCATGATGATTGAAGGTTTATGATCAAAATTACCCTACTCATGATTTGAAGTTATCAGCGGTATTTTTTTCATTAAATATATGAAGTCATTATATTTATGGAGAAAAGTGTGATATACATACTGATAAAAATTTTAAAGTATATATTCATATAGAAGGAGTTGAACATTCTCTAGAGAAGATGGTTGGAGGTGATTAAAAATTATGATTGCTCAATACATTACCACCCATGGAATGTGAAGAAAGTGGTATATGATTTGGGTCAAAAGGATCATTCTAGCTTATCTATGATGAGGATATAAAATATCCAATATTTATGGATTTTCAAAGAATAGATATGAAAATTGTTAAGGAATGGGTAAATTATTATCTTGCTCAAATAAGTGTTCAACAATCAATCCAAGTGAGGATTAAAGAGGTGCAGAAGGAAGATGTAGAGCTACCAAAGAAGGTGAGAAATGTTCCTAAGTTTAACCTTGACTATGATAGAATTATAAGGTTCATGAATCGTGAATGTGTCCTATCTATACCATATTATAAGAAGGATCTATTATAAGAAGCTCATAGATCTTCATTCTTTATTTATCTTGGAAGTAAAAATATTTATAGAGATTTGAAAGAGTATTTCTGGTGGGATGACATGAAGAGAGATATTATATAGTTTTTATCTCTATTCTTGGTATATTAGAAAGTTAATGATGAGAGATAAAAGTATAAGGGGATGTTATAAACATTACCCATAATTGGATAGAAATGGGAAAACATAACCATGGATTTTTTCACCAGACTCTCCAAAACATCTAAAGGGAACAATTTTATTTGGGTTGTAGTCAATTTCCTCATGAATTAAACACACTTCATAACTATTAGAGAAGATATATATCCACATAATATTTTTGGGATATAAATTAAATAAGTGAAAAATTTGTGTGGAGTACAACATTATATTGTATTTGTTCGGGATTTGAGGTTTACCATGAAGTTTTGGAGAAGCCTTCTGTATTCTCTTGATAGAGAATTGAGTTTTAGAACTTTGTATCATTCATAGATAGATGGTTAGTATGAGAGAAAAATTTATACCCTAGAGTATATATTTATATCTTGTTCTATATATTTTATATGTGTTCTAGATCAACACCTTCCTCTAGTTGAGTTATATTACAACAACTACTTTTACTCAAGCATTCAGATGGATCCATAAGAATTCCTCTATGGAAAGAAGTATAAAAATACAACATAATGGGATGAAGTTGGAGAAATAAATCTAATGGGACCTGATCTAACTAAATAAATGGAAATAATTTTGTATCCATTTATCAACATATAATAGTATCACAAAGTTGGAAGACATGTTATATTGATAATCATCAACCAAATCTTGAATTTGAAGTTGGTGACAAGGCGTTTCTAAGAATTTCTCCATGGAAGAAGGTTATGAGATCTAGAATGAAATGAAAAATAATCCATAGGTATATTGTCTTCTTTGATATCCTTGATAAAGTAGGGATGGTTTCTTATCGATTGGCTCTTCCACCGAACCTCCCTTAATTTCACAATGTGTTCCATGTATCTCTCCTAAGGAAGTACATACCTGATCCTTCACATGTACTAAACTTAGTGGTCATACCTCTAAAAAAGATCTTTTTTATGAGGAACAAATAAAAGAGACTCTAAATTATAGAGATAAAGTTCTACAAAATAACACCACTTACTTGGTCAATGTTTTGTAGTGAAACCACCATCTTGAGAAAGCTACGTGGGAACCTAAGGATGCGATGAGGAAAAAGTAGCCTCATTTATTTATACCAGAGTGATGAATTTATAGAGATAAATTCATTTTAATGGGGTACAATGTAACACCCTAATATTTTATGAAATATTTTTTTCAATAAATTTAACTTCTTCAGTTTCTTGCGTTACACGAAACATCGAGTTTTAACAAACCACAATATACTATTTATATTATTATTCAAACTTGACCATTATAATATAGAAGTTAAACATGGAATAATGAATAATAATATCCATATTTGGAAAATTAATTATAATGGTTTTATATAAATAAACATATTGATAAAAATTACTTAATTTTTAGTAAATCCTATACATTCTTCAAAAATTCCCTTTTTTCAAAAAAAGGTGTTTATCTCTGTTTTTGAAAAGATAATAAAATTAAAATTTTCCAATTTTTAAGATTTTATTTAAAAAAAAATATGTTGTTTTAATAAATATGTAAAAATTATATTAGGGTGAATTTTTCATATTTTTCTGAATTTTTTTAATTTTTTGATGAATAGTGAAAATACTAGTTTTTATTGAAAACAACATTTTTGTTTAAATAATTTATATGGTTTTGTTTTCTTAAATAGTTTTAAAAGTAAAAATAGGTTAATTATATTACAATTAATCTAATTTAGGTCATTGGAATCAATTTAATATTGAATTTAGATATTACAACGTTCTATACTTATGAAAATTTTCTCTTTGGACAACCGCTTTTATCGTGTTTGTAGATATCATTTTAATTTAGAACTTCCAATTTTATGATTTGAATATATAAAAATGTATTAAATATTTTTATTAACCATAATTAATATTTTATAAAAATTTCAACTTAATTTTTGGTCAAATTGAATAGTACCAATAGTAAAAATTAATTACCATGGTTATAGTTAAAATGAGTTTACCGAGGGGTTAAACTAGAAAGAAAATAATTAAAATGAACTAAAAACTAATAAAAATCCTATTTTCAAGTCATATTTATACCCTATGTCATATAATGTTTTAAAATTAGCTATTTTGGTTCCTTTGGGACTGTCTAAAACATGGGTAGACATTTTTCTTTTCAAAAATTTCAAGTGTGTCCTCTCCCCCACTTATAAAAGGCCATTCCTCTCTTCTCCACTTTACACTTCAAAAAAACATTGTTTCCAAAAATAAATTCCCAAATACATTACTTAATTCCACCCCCAAATTCTACATGCATTATTTTTAATAGGAAACTTTTTTATGTAGGCTTTTGGTGGTAATCTAAGGAGGCTGTCTGAAGAAGAGGTAACGTTCTTAACCGAAAATTTTTATTTTATATGTTTTCTTCCAAATCATTAAATTCATCTTAAAATATGTTTATATAATAATATTATTATATTAGATAAAATAAAGTGTTATTATTTTAATGGAATAATTCATATTTATCTCATCTTCCATAAAATGAGAAACAAAACTATTGATCGTGTGTACGGTGGACTACCTCCTTGCGAACCAATGTAATTCATTTTCCTTAACTGCCTCTCATGGGTGTATATAATGATGGATTTAAATTATATAAATGATATTTATAACATAATTATACTTATTTAATTATTATATCATATATGACTTCTTAGTTTCCATTCCTTAGAAATATTATAATGTCGCTCGTGTGTACGACAGACAACCATCTCGCGAAGCGATGTAATTAGTTTTATTTTATGATTTTAATGAAAGGTTATAAGGATATATTTAATGAAAATATGTGATATATGTGACAAAAAATTTCTCTATAAATAAGAAATATTATTTACCTTCCTTATGTTCTTTTCATTGAGAAAATGGAAACAACGTTAATACGTACGTACGACCTACTATCTCCATGAACGGTGTAATTAATTATATATATATAAATTTTATGGATTAATATATATTCATATGTAATTAATATATATTATATTTTTATCAGGTATAAAATTTTGGAGATTATGGAACCATGATCAAAGTTAAAGGAATGAAAATACCAAATTAAAACAAACATGAAAAACAAAGAAATTTCTACTTGAAATGTGATTTAAATAGGGAATTGATAAACTAGTAATAAAATATCATTGGTAAAATATATATGGTATAATATATTTATAAATAACCTATATTTATTATACAGGAGGTTTGAACTTGTTTGAAGTAAGTTGAGACTTAAGGCAAGTGAATTTCATCTCAAATTGTATTCTTTGGGATATATATTATATTATGAACCTATATTGTTTTATGAGGTGTATATATAGAACCTATTACACGTTATATCATGAATTTATTTACCCTCATGATATTTAATGTTTCATTTAAAGTTATTATTTCATGGGGTTTATGATTCCATAGATACCCAAGTGGTAAAAGTTTTATCTTATAATCTTATTGTTTATTGGGATTGATTATGATTAAGTTTAGGATGATGAGATATTATTATATAAATCTCAATAAAATAATTTATTTTCATCTAAATTAATTATTTCTAGAAAATAAATATTACCCTTTCATTTTCCTTGCTTTATGCACTCAAGAGTCCAGAATAATTTTTTTAAGTAAAAACAACTTTATTTATCTCTTCAGTCAAAAATCATTTTTCTTCCATGTCCATGTTTTCAAAAAATGTTTTAAATAAAGTTTTTAATATTATATAAATACCTTTTGAAGTTAATTTTACCCATATTTTACTTTTTTACAAAATGGTTTTAATAGAATCTACTTGTCATTTTCCAAATGAGGTGCTTTTGAATTTTTACAAAACATGTGGAAGGAATATTTTTTTAACATGTATGACGTGAAAAATATTTTTTGTTGTCACAACCACTAAATTATTTAAATAATACTTTTAAATTATACAAGGATAATTTCAAATAAATTTTTTTATTTAATATTTGAGAAATGTTTTGATTTTAAATAAGTGATTTCAAAGTAAAAAGGATATTTTCCTCAAGAAATGTTCCATGTGATATTTTAAAATAATTTTCCTTCTAATATGACATCCTTTGATATTATTTAATCCTTAACGGGGATAAAAACTAGGATACCATCATTATTATCTATTTTTATGGTTTATTTTTTATGATTAAAATATTTTTATGAAATTGTTTCCTTTTCCACAGGTTATGCTATTATGAAATGTTTTTGGAACCTATTCCTTTTCCACGGGCTATGATACGATGATATAATGAAATTTTTATAAAACCCATTTCCTTTAATGTGTTCGGATATGATGAATGTTTTATTAAATTCTATCACATATATTTATTATTTTCATGATGTGTGGGGTGAGACCAATATCTCCCTCCAATGCATTGGTTAGAGATTTATATCTCATGAGATAAATAGGACTGGAATGGGGAGTTGACCTAGTTTAGTGAGATACTTTCTACACTATGATAGTCTTGAGAGTGAAACTTTAATAATATTATGATTTTTGGAGTGAACCAATTCTACTATGATATCCTTGGAAATGATCTTTCAATACTAAGGAAATTATTTTCTATGCATATTTGTATGCCATAAATCCCTATATTATGCTTATGTTATGATCTCATGGATCATGTTCTTTGATTAATTTATTATTTGTGTCTTATAAAATACCAATATTTATTCCACGACTCAATTTTATGATCCATGACATGCAAGGTATGATTTCCAAATTTTATTCTCATGTTCCTATACCCTTATGCTCATGTTATGTTGATATCGCCCCCATTTACCCTTATTGAGAATTTGAGCTCAAACATTATTATGTTTCCTTTACCTAGGTTATGAATAAAGTTATTATGTATGAGATTTCTAATAAGGATTACAGTTATTAATAAATTAATGGGAAATAATATATTTCACTTATGAACCATTTGTTTATGTATCCATGTTTCCAAAGGCACTAGAGCTAAATGATTCTAGTGTGGATCATTATGTTATGTAATGAATATTCATATAATAATATGTGACATCTATATATGAAAAGTGTGGGTTTCCATAAATATTTATATATATATAGATTTACATACATAAATATAAGCACACACACACACACAAACATACACACATATATATTACACAGACCATATGCACACCCACCCTCGAACATCTGTTCCACAAAATCACCCCATAATTCCAATATAAATATAATGTACTATGATAAGGAATCAATAAAAAAACATATGGGGTTCAATTCTAGGAATTCACTTTTATAAAATATACTTAGAAAGTGCCAAGATAACCTCATAATAATTTTTTAAAACTATAAATTATAAAACTAGCTTAAACCAATAACCTAGATTTATAAAATATCTAAACCATGTAGTTTTTTTAAACATTTCTTTTTAGAACCAAGAAAACCTTTTAAAATTATTTTCAAGATAAAAAAACTCTCAAATGTTTCAAAATACCTTTATAAAATAAATTTAGGAAATTAATTAAACACTTGGTGTGCATGGTGGTTGAAAAAAACATAAAACCATATATTTCCATAGAATGACCTTTTACATCAAAAAAAGAGTGAAAACCTAGATGTATACTTAGGAATTAAATAAACATATATGTTACTATTATTAGGAGTCTAAAACTTAAATTTAAAACACAACTAGTCAATGGTTCTATATTTTAATGGCCAATACAAGGGGAAACCTACCTCAATCAGAGAGAAAACCATATCATTCGATGAACATTACTAGAATATGGTTCAATATGAACTTCACAATCCCTAGACACAAAAAATAAAAAATTATAGACCTTCTTTCCACCTAGGTTATGAAAACCATGGCCTCATGAGGGAACTAGATAAAGGAATAAGATAAGGAGTATGAATAAGAAGTGAAAAGGATGAGGATAATCAAAACCTTGAAGAACCAGCCAAAAACCACGAATAAACCACTTGAAATATCCATGTAAAGGAGAAGAGTAAATGGATAGGTATTATAAGGGTCATGTGTATCAAATCGAGGATGAAATAAGGTTTAGAGGTTTAAAATCGAGGAGGGGTAGTTTGGTAAATTCAATATTTTAAAATTATTGGCAGGATGCATAGTTTGGATGTACAGTTTTCCAAATTGTGCACCAAACATAATCCCATCAGTAAGAATACAAGGTAACTTCATGGTTGGATCACATGGTTATAAAAACCATGTGTCAACCATGAAATATGTATTATTCAAAAATTGAAGCTCACCTGAATGGTTGTCACATGGTTTTTAATTACCCTGAGCCTTTTTCTAAAACCCCCAAAACTCATAATTTCAATATAGAATAGATCAAGACTCATGGAAAAGAACAAAATTCAATAAATAAATAAAATAATAGGGAAAATAAAGGTCTAGGTGTGAAAATTATTTCCACTATAAAGATTTCTTCCCCATAAATATTAAATAAATTTAGTTGATCAATGAAAAGGAAATATTCAGTCCTCCCAAACATGACACAATTCTTCAAAACAAAGGAACACTATGATCACCATTTAGACAATGCCTAATAATTCAACAAAAAAGATCCAAAATCATTTCCTAACTCAATTCATCCCTTGAATATTTACAAGGACCACAAAAAACAACTCAATAATCCATCAACATTACAAAAAACAACAAGAATCTCTAACTAGATCACTAAAAGGACCATATTTGGACCAACTATAATGATCTCCCCACCATATTTTCATGGTTCCTGTATAAGGATAAAATGAAAAAAACCATAAATGGTATCATATATTAGTTTTATAAAGCATTTCCTAGTTTCTTAAGACACCCTTTGTTATTTGGGTGAGCTTGGTAGGTTAGATCTAGCACTATCAAAGCTATAAAGGTATGTGGGGGAAGATTCTACCTAACTCTTACTCACACTAATCCTTGAGCTACCATGGGTGGTCGGGTTAGATTCATGATTTTTAAGCTCACGATTTTTTTTGTTTTGATGTATTTTTATTTAAATGGGTGATGTTTTGAATAATATTGTGGTCATGTGGATTGGTTCAAGAAATCAGGTAAAAATACTAGTGGGGGTTTTATCCTATTCTATTTTTTTAACAAAAACTAATATGTGTAATTACCATTAAAAACATAATATATTGAAGATTTTTTTTAAAAAAATTATTAGGGGTGGATACAACAACCACCCATGATGAAATTATTTAGTTTTTAAAAAATGGGTGCTTTAAACAATCCCACTTTCATCTACCCTACTAGAACCTGCACTCTCCCCTTCCCCATGAGCATGAACCCAACCGAAAACTTCTCATCACTCCCACACACATTCAACCAACTCCACTGGTTATCATACACACACCCACACACTGTCCCCCTACTCCCATAAATATGAAAAACCAAGCGAGATTTGAACCTGTGATTTGTGAGTTCATGGATAGTACACCACACCACAGTGCTATAAAAGTTTCTTTTTATTTATATATACACCTTTATATTTATATATATGTGTATATTATAAAAAATATATTTTAATTATTTAATTTATTTAAATACATAACCTATATATACATATATATAAATTAATGTATTAAAATTTATATTATGTATTTATTACTATAAAATATTCTTGTCTTTCCAATATGGGTATATCTATTTGTAAAAGTAAACTTTCTATTGGTAAAACATTTAACCAATAGATATGTATCTATTACTAAATCATTATTAAAATGTCTGTCACTAAATTTTATTGTTATAAATAAAATAGTTCTAATAAAATTTTAATTATACCAATATATAATATATATTTTGGAAAAAATGTTTAGAAAAAGATTCATATGATAAATGTATCAATTGATAATAAAATTAATAGTATTTATATTTCTATTATTATTATTAAAACTAACATATTTATTAGTAAAAAGAAATCTAATAAATAATATATGTTTGTAATTCAATTTTAAATAAAGTATTAATATTAACAAATATGATGGTAAATTTTTTTAATACATTTATTAATATAAATATACATAATTTACCAATTATAGTTATTTTATCATTTGGTATTGTTATATCTATTTCAATTATTACAAGGATGTTATGATATTTAAAAAAATATAATAATATTAAAGATCATGTATGAAAATAGATTAAAAAAATAGTAAAAAACACATGTACTACCTATTTTAAATATATTCCAATCACCCAAGGAATCCATTGCCTGTTTTTTTCACCTACATGAAAACTCGACTACATTTTGACACCAACCTGTATCGGAAGTAGTAATAGAAAAACTTTCCAAATTATACGAACAAATGGAATAAAATAAAAGAGAATATTTTTGTTCTCAAGAATATATAAGGAATTTAAGAGCACCTTATAATGTTTAGTGTAGTTGATAGATGCAAAGGTTGGGAACTAAGAACTAAAAAATCTTGACGAGGAACTCCAGGGTCATGTCTTGGAATAATCAATACATAAATCTCACCAATGTAATATTTTTACTTCACCTCTATCATTAATTTTTATTGACCAAAATCCATAGAATAATTTAATTTTAATCATGTACAAAAATCAACATTATCATTATCTTCTTTTTTTTAATATCTTTTAACCATAAACACACCAATTTCTGATTGTAATATTTCTTCACCTCCATAATGAAAAAATATTTTTATCCAAATCTATTCACATGATTCCATCTATTGTAAGAGATTATATAGAGAATGTTTTACTAGATAGTTATTCACCCTCTATCTTGTAATAACAATTCCATATAAGAAACCCTGAGCAATGATAAAAAACACTTCCTAATAAATAAATAATTCCTAAAATGTCTTTAAATCCAAAAAAAAAAATTCATATCAAACAAAATAAATAACCACAAGAAAAACCAATTAAATGAAATGAATAAACATAAAATAGGTTGAAATTTTCATTCATTAGATATTCCTTATGTAGTCATAAACCCAAAAAATTATTCATAGATAAATAATGATAGATCAAGTATCAAAAATATACTTAAAACATAAAGATTACAAGCTTCATAAAAAACAATTAACATCTAAATAGGTGCATGATCTTGAAAGAAAACTAATAAAGTATAAAATAATTTAATGTACAAATAAACTCACATGTTCATTGGATCACTTCTAGTAATCACATGCCAATCCTTATAATCCAAAGTATGATAACATATATTTAGAGGCATTTATCCCACAAGATCATCCCATTTGAAATTAATAAAATTCAAAATGGACTAATATTGTTTTGGAAAACCCAAATATGAATAAATATACCAATTATTTACAATCTGGAAGAACCTATAATCCATGTGTGTTAGTGGTAGACTTCCTATTTGGTGTCCACCATCTTATGGAATTAAATAAATTAAGAAAACTAGGATCTTTTCTGGAATAATATTTAATTTTTTAGTAGAATCTATAGAAAAATCATCTATCTTTTATCTTATTCATGTCCACCCTATAATATTATATTATATGAAATGACACAACACTGAGTCTATTATTGATCAAGTTCACTAAATTCTTGGATCCATTATTAACTATAATCATTTCATTGTAACTACATAGATCTGAGTATAATAGGGCCTACAAAACCAACCTAGTTGAGTAAAAAGAGAGAGATAAAATATATCATATAGAAATATGAACCCAAATTTCCTACAAGAATGCTCAAAATATTAACTAAAAATGATTAATTGTTAGACCCATTTTGTGTTTGTGTTGTATTTATTGTCAATAAGGATAAAATTAATTATGGGAAACTATCTTCAATAATGATGATATGTGGAAAAAGTAATTTCATAGATGTATATTAGAGTTCCCAAGAATGATTGAGAAGAAATAAAGATATTCCAAAGAAAATATGTTAGTATTTAAATATTATGTTAGGATTGGAAGTTATATAAGTTTCAAAAAATGATTATTTGGGAAAGAAATTAAAATAATAATGAATTTATTCAATTAGATTCAAGGAGGTTCATTAACATGACAGAAAATATGATTGGTGATGTGAGTTGATTCCATTATTTATATGGAAAAGTTTAAGGGAATTTCTTGTAGGAATATTATTTTATTTTATGCGATGAATCTCTTGGAATTTATTTTGTGAGTTTCAATGAGTATTGTGATTTGATGTGTTTGAAGATCCATTCACTTAGAAAAAGTTCACTGAATACATGTGATGTTTTTTTGTGTTTTTATTCATATAAAAGTTAAGTGATGATTATGAAAGTAATATATACAATACTTAATGGAATTTGGAAGAAGACAACTAATATGGATATTAAATAATGATTATTTTACAGGTCAATCTAGTCAAGAAGATGAAGAAACCATCCAAGGAGTATTGAACATGGAAGCTTATATATCGAGTGAAGGAACACCTTTGGATGATATTTTGAAATGTTTTGAATCACTTTAGAAGTACTATAGATAAATTAAAGGAGTTATAGTTCATATTTAGTTAAATATTTAAAAATGACTATGTCCATATTCATGTTTGGGTGATCCATGAAAGTGTAGTCAATTAAGGGGATCCACATGTAAGGGAATTAATGTATTCATATAAAAGAATGATGGTATACATATTAGGATTCATTTATATGTATATAACTTAGGAGATTACTCATATAAGAGTTACCATGTATGAGGATTGGCCTAAATCACTACTATAAATATGACCTATACCAACGTTTTTGGAAAAAATGTTGGTATAGGTCACTAATATGGACCTATACCAACGGTTTGTCCAAAATTGTTGGTATAGGGGGGACCTATACCAACAGGTTGGCCAAACCATTGGTATAGGTCCATTATAGAGACCCTATACCAACGGTTTGTCCAAAACCATTGGTATAGGTCCCAAAATCAAAGAACCTAGACCAACGGTTCTCAAAACCATTGGTATAGGTCTATTCCAACGATTTTGAGAACTGTTGGTATAATTACATGTATTTTTTTATGGAATATTCTTACCGAGAACATTAAATAAATAAAAATTTAAAATAATTATGATAATACATATATATATTTATGAAATTATGTTCACAAAATTCAAGTTAGGTTAGTGGTTAGGTTGTTCAATAATAAACTGTAGGTACTGGGATCAAAACCCATCGAATGCTTTTTTTTGAAATACATATACCAACAGTTTAATGGAACCGTTGGTATAGATTTTTCATATTACTTATACCAACGGTTTTAAAAACCATTGGTATAGGTATATACCAATGGTTTTGGGAAAACTGTTGGTATAGACCTATCCTCACGGCTTACTTGGCCACAGTTCTCCAAACCGTTGGTATAGGCTATACCAATGGTTTGGAGGCCTATACCAATGGTTCCAAATTGTTGGTATAGGTTATTTTTCTAGTAGTGAATATAGTCGATGTTGGAGTAGATCTCGATACAAGAGTGATAATGTATAAGGATCTAGTGTTGGAGATTGATATATGGGTGAACATATAAAGGGATTCATCACCGGGTCATCAACATAAGTGGATCTATGTTAGAGTGATTGACATAAGTATATTCACATAATAGGATTATGTATCATTATATTGATATTGGTATTTCCCAAAATTATATTCTAGATGACTTGGAAAGTTAATATAATGATTCTTATGCACTGGTATTCAATGGAATTAAACATCACAATTTGATTGAAAATTCATTATGATTTGATTTGAGTTTACAACATTAATTTGGAGGTGATGATGTGTGAATAGAAATATATCATACTATGTTTTAATAGATTTATTCACTGTAAGTTTTAGCACCACATCATAATTCATGAGTTAATTCACACGTGGATAAGAAATATGGATGATTTTAAAGAGAAAAAATAATTGAATAATTATAAAGAGAATAAAGTGTTGGAATTTTAGAGATATTTATGAAGGTTTGAAACTAATTATTTAGGTTAGTTAGAGGAAAATATCTATGAATTAAATTCTGATATTTTAGGGAGTATGAATAGAACAAAATTATAGAAATTAAAAGTGCAATATTCATGTGGTGTAGTGAATATAAATGAGATAAAAAAATAAGAGGGAAGTAACTTGACATTAAACATATAATAAATATTCTATAATTTTAAGGGAAAAAATAATTGATAGGTATGATACAAAAACTCAATGAATACATTGAAGTATTAAATAAATAGAGAGAGAGAGGGAACTAATACTGCATGTAGAATAAGTTCCCTTTACATCAAAGAAGAATAGGCGATAAATTTTTGGTATGGGCTACTGTGAATCATATTTAGGCCAAGAAGATGAGTGAACTAGCCTAAAAATATCATCTACTGAAGAAGTATAATAAAGAATGATATAAAACACTAATATTTTTAGTTGAGGTGCAAAGGATTGTTGTATGTTGAGGAAGGAGATCAGGTTTTTTGTGTTAAGAGAAGAATGAAACTGAGTTTCTTATCACAATTTATTAGGAATATGTTGAATCTTTTTTCTTTATTAAGACAAGTTAAAATCCATCAATTAATTTTTACTTGTTCAGTGATAGGATAATGGGTCCAAGGACATACCCTTCAATGTGATTCTTTTTATAATAAGAAGGAATTTGTGTAAAAATGGGATAATAACTAATTTATACTGGGTATATAGCCATCCCAACATAATAAAACCACATTAAAAATCCTATAGTTCTTGGTTGGTTTATTTCATATTTATCTGCATACATATCGACTAAAAGTATGATAATGAAAGAGACAAAAAAATAACAAGGAATATATTCACTAAACAAGTGAAGATGTGATAAGGGATGAAATTTTAAATTGGTTTAAAATTATACCAATATCAATTAACCCTCAGTGTTGATCACATACCTTTTTTATCCTTTCAATTAGTATTAGAGTAGGTCACACCTCTATTTGAATTCTCTATAATCTCAAAGTTTTAATTTTTTCTTGAGGTTCTCATCCAAAGTTAACATGGAATGAAAACTTGGAGTAGTTGAATCGATGACTAATATTAGTTTAATCTCTTATAATAATATAAGGGAAAAGTTAAATATATATTAAGAAACTAAATAATAAATCTATCCCTTGTAATGATGAAGATGATGTATTTTTACCATGTTGTAATTATAATAATAAAGGATATTTCATTGGAGAATAAGATCTAGTAGTTAAATCAACTACTAAAGAGTTATACAATATTTATTCCCTAAAATAATTAAATCATTTTAATGATGAAAATGTGTAAATTGATATTTATTATTAAAATAATCCTATATATGAACCAATCATATGTTGGAAAGATCACATCTCTGATTATTTTGAAAATAAATCTATCTTTACTTTAAAATAATTCATGTATAATTTCCCAAAAGATATTATCACTTAAGTTTTTTTCATATTTCAATTTTTTGTAGATGTATATCACCAACATTTTATAATAGGATAAGAAAAGAGTGAGAGATAACTGGCACATAAGGTGATGATGTGTGTATATTTCACAATGTAATGCAATACCACAAGTGTAAAAATTATGTTTATTGAAGAAAAATGATATCAAGATAGAAATGATTGGCTTGAAGAAATCATTAAGAAATATTAATCCATTTAATGTCTTGATAAAAAGTTCCATGAACCTTAGTAAAATCAAAATCCCTATATTGATGGAAATACTACTGAAGTAGAATTGAAATCTAATACGATCAATGAACATTGAAATTTGTCGTAAGAAAGGAAAAAACTGCATAAAGATGATATTGAGAAGATAAGAAATTGAGTGTGAAGATAAATTGAAAATAGTGGTGGATGAAAAAAACATCCTAAATATGAAAATCATTTAACTTGAAGTTATAATAAAGAATCATGAATTAGTTAATTCCATGTATTCATAAAATATTAAAAATAAAATTATTTCCACATGCAATTCCTAGGTGGTCTACTATGAAAAATGAAATATATTTGGTGAAAAAATATACTAAGATTATATAATGATCAATATATTATATCCACAAAATAAAATTTACCATTCAAATATGTGAATAATGATTACATTGAATCTATTTTCCTAAAAAATAAATATTTAAATTCAATATTAGTGAAAATTTGGGTGATAAAAAATATTGGGGAGGACACCACTACCTATATTGGGGATGGGATTAATTTCTAGGGAAGTTTTTCCCCAAAGGAAGCTCAAATAAGGAGTAATATGTCACAAAAACAACAAGCATATAGTTCTGGATAGAATGGATCTCAGAATAAAAGATCCAGGTTTGTTGGTAATTGCTATTACTGTAATAGATTTGAGCATAGGGTATTGAAATTTTGAAATAGTATGTAAATTCCTAAAGTAAAATTAAATCCTACATTAAGTAGGATAAAAGGAGTAAAGAATAAAAATATACTGATGAAAGGTAAAAATCTGGTTGCTATATTTTTTTTTGGGAAAACATAGATTTTTATATGGTAGTTGTAATAAAATTGGTCATATAAGTGATATATGATTATCAATATCAACTAAGAATTATTCCAAAGAAAATCATAAGGAAATAATATATAAATAGAATAAGGGAGATTTGATAATCTTGGGAAGAAATTTTAAGATACATGATGACTAGAATATTCCCAAGAATATAGCATTTAAGAAATGCAATACATCCTTGGGTTACAAGAAAAAGAATAAGTCTACTAAAAAACCATAATAAGAAATAAAAGAATAATTAACCAAAGATAAAAGTATGATTCTTTTATTATAAATGAGGATATTTTATGTATTATTATAAATATTCCATAGAAATAAATGCTGATAAAAGAAAGCTTAAGAATAATGGAAAATTAGTCCAAACTAAAATCAAGAAGAATGATTTGGTGAATAACTCTCCTAACAAGACATGCAGAAGAACCAAAAAGGCCAAGAACATTCCCAAGGAATGTATGATCATTAATTTATCTAATTTGTAAAAAGAAATGAAAATGGATATAACAGAATAGAAGGAAACTACAAAAAGGGAATGGAAAGATTCCACATGATGGATAAATTTAATCTTATAAGATGTTATCAAATTATGATAGCCATAGATATGATGAGGTTATATGTGGGGGGTGAAATAAATCTAGACGTAATTAAAATTATTGTTTGATAATTATACTAACCCAAGAAGAAATCTTAAATAAAATGAAGGCTACACCAAGAGAATCAAGTTTCTTGTTATCTTATTAAATGAAGAAGATTACACAAATAAATAAATTAAAGTGAAAAAGTATCCATGTTAAAAAAGAAAAAATTATTGGAGAAAAAGATAACTATAATGAAGAATTCATTTGAACATGGATCTAAAAAAGAAAGAGAAAATTTGTTGAAAAGACATTCTCAACATATCTACACACATTGATGAGAAAGGTGTTCCCCATTATTTCTATATAGATTATGTTGTATTTGTATGATTTAATTATAGGGAATTTAAGGTGAAATTAGTTATCAATAAGGGAAATAATGAAGGGAATAATTATGGAATAATTATTACAAATATTAGAAATTCACCATCTTGGTATGATTTAACAACTGGTATTCTAAATAATATCTAAAGAAAAGATATACCTTGAATAATTGATGATGGAGGTCATCCCCTGAGGGGGAGTTTACATGGAGAGGCTACCCGAGTCATATTATATAAAAATATAAAATTTCTATAAGGTTCTTGAAATTTTTATTAAAATATTTTCAATTCTTATTATCTCATTATTTTTTTTCTCCAAAATCAATTCTATTATTAAGGAGGATAAATTGATTCAATCAATGATAAGAAGTTGAATACAATTAAAGGATATCTTAAGTATGATTTCTAAAACCTACTATATGAGTTTTAATGTTTCTAATATGTGTATTGATATGAGTGTAAGAACTCATGTTGTTATTACAAAGATAAATGAAGTTATCAAGTTGTGTCACTAGGTTTCAGTATGAGCACATTTGGATAACCTTTGAATGAGTTATGGTTATTTGTATGATTTGGAATCATATTCTTGGAATTATGAACATTCTTGATGTATAAATAAAACCCTTAAATTTTCTATATTGACCATGGATCATTTAGACTTTGAGTTGGATGATTTATGGAAAATTTATTATGTATGAAGTGATACCATCATATCTCATATAAATTATATTTATTTTCAATAAGGGGGAGAGAGAAGAAAATTAAAAATGAGAAAAATAAAAATGAAATATATTCGCATATTGATGTGTCATTTTTAAAAGGTATGGAAAATAAATATAAAGAAAGAGATCGTTATACCAACTATGTGTTTGTGATGTATTTTTTGTTAATAATGATCAAAAGAATCACGGGAATCTATCTTAGATAATGTTAAATATGAATAATTTTAATTGGTTAGATGTAAATTGGACTTTCCAATCAAGATTTATAATGATGAAAGAGGTTACCAATTAAAGGTGACAATATATGCATCTTATAGGAGGCTTGGAAGTGATGTAAACCACCACCACTAATAATGTGGAAAAGATACGAAAATAAGAATAAGGTTATTACACTAGATTCAAGGAAGATCAGCCACATGATGTAAATGATTATTGGTGATGTGAATTACTTACATTATTTATATGTAAAATAATGAGGGAGTTGGGATGAGGATACTGATAATAATTTATGGATGAAATATTTTGGGATAAATTTGGTGACTTTTTGTGAGTACTACAATTGGATATGTTTGAAGATAAATTCACTAGTAAAAGGTTCATTGAATACATGTTACGACATTTTTTTCTATTATTCATGTTAAAGGAATGTTTTTATGCTGATATTACTATCCAAAATATTTAATGTAATTTGTAATAATCTAGAAAATGGGGAGATTAAAGAATGATTATTTAAAAGGTCAAGCTATCTGAGAAGATGAAAAAACCATCCAAGGTGTGTTGGACATAGAAATTGATATATATAGTGATGGAATGCATTTGGATGATGTTTTGAGATGTGTTAAATCCCTTGAGAATTTTTATAGATGAATTGATGGAGCTTTGGTTTAAATGAAGTGAAATATGGAATAATAAACAAGTCTAGCATTATGTATGGGTGATCCAAAAAATAGTTCTCACATAAGGGGATCCACATATTAGGAGATTCAAATATATGGATACATGAATGAATGTATATTTATGGGTATTCATCTAGGAATATCCACATAAGTAGAGTACTCATATAATAGTTCTCGCATATGGGCATTGGCCTAAGGATGGATAATGTAGGTGTAGAGCATGATGTAAGAGTGGAAAAGTAAGGGGATGAACACATAAATTGATTCATCACTAGGTTATCCATGTAATGGGACTCACATTATAGTGATTGATATAAGTATATTCTCATAATAGGATTATTTATCATTATACTAATATTGAGATTTCCAGAAATTATATTCTATAGAATTTGGAGAGTTAAATCTAAAAATTATTATTCATTAATCCTCAATGGAATTAAATATCACAATGATATTGAAAATTAATTATGATTTGAGTTGAGTTTAAAACATCAACCTATAGTTACCCTTGCTTAACATACATCAAAATTACATTATTTTTTTGGAATACTTAATACAATACACAAACAGACACCCAAATATCGTATTAGCTTAGTGACTTTAGAAACATGGAAACATAACACTAGTACATAAGTGAGATACATTATATCCCACTAGTTTATTCATGAATAACACCCTTATTAGACACATTATACATAATACATACCATCATAAACTGGGAAATGAAACATAAAAATGGGTGAGATTAGATGCTCAGTATTGGTAAACAAGGGAGACATGTAAGCCTAAACATTAGAATAAGGATATGAGAATGTGATCATGAAATTAAAATATCACAACCTTTATATTAAAGATAAAAAAACATGGATCATGACATAAAGATTGGTAGTTCATAATTCATTAATCATAAGGAAATCACTACTAGAAAAATAACCTATAACCACGGACCTATAGCCATGATTTAGTTGGTCTGTGGATATAGGTTAAGATATATCCACGGTTATTAGAAAACTGTAGTTTTAGAATAGATAAAGCCATGGTAAAAAAGATCCTGTGGAAACAGTGATTCCTCCCTCATCGTGACTCATTTCCCTCATCGCGACTCATCTCCCACCCACAATCCCATCCCTCATTGTGACTCATCTCATCTCCCACCTGTAATCCCCTCCCTTATCGCAACTCATCTCCCACCCTCGAAACAATCCTCCCTCGTCATCGACCGATCGATTCTCCCTCGACCGATCCTCACTGGATTCTCTATTTGGTTCCTCTATCCCTCGTGCAATCCCTCCCATCCCCTTCATTATGCGTCCTTCTCCTCCACTACCTTCGTCTGGAATTCCTCCTCCAATCGGTGCGTCGGCCAAACTGACACCTTCCATGAGTGGGATCCCTGCGAGTTGACCCCTACACTTTATGTGAAGATTACTGTAGTTACTCCTTCATGAAATCTTCTTTCCAATGAAATTCATACTATCTCCAGTGATCGTTCGGCCATACCTCTATAATCGATGGCGATTTTCAAGGTTCTTCCCCCTACTACAAACGTTTCAATTGCTAAAAATACATTTATTTCATATTAATAACCGTGTTCATGTTTTTCTGTATAGGTATTTCTTTTCCAGTATTACTCACACTGCTATTCAATTCCTAGGGTTTGAATGAGTAAGTATACTGAATTAAACCTTATTGTATTTTGTTTACACATAGGTCAATAATTCTTTTACTGTGTTGTGTATACATATTAAGAAGAAAAACATTATTTAATTTTTTGTTTAGATTTTTTATTGATCATATTACTATATTTATACACTGAGTGTATTTTTTTCCAACAACAACCACTTATGTTGGTGAATTCCCCTGTTTTCTAGTATTACTGATCACAGATATCAATACCTTTTTGTTGCAGTAGCTCATCATAACAAATATTTATATGATATATTCTAATTTTAGACCCATGAAAGTGATTCATTATTCATTAATTAATCAATGTGAAACGTAGCACTGATTCTGATTATCATGGGTCCAAATTCTGCTCTCATGAAAATGATCTACAGTTCCATTTATTTTCTTATTATGAATGGTATTTATGGAAACATTAATTTAAGTCCCGATGAACATATAATTTCAGGCCCATTGTCTTCTAAATTTCATGATCTCTTGATGCTAAAGGATGCAAGGAGTTGTCCTTCAATTAAACCATTACCATCATATGGAAGAGGGAGAGAGCGTCCCAAAGAGAGGTTCATGAGCTTTATCCATGAAAGCAAAGTTGAGGACGCGATAATTACTGGTGAGTATAAACAAAATCCCTGAACTTGAAATTTCCTTAAGATGAAATAATGTTATGAAAGCATTTTATTCTCATCTTTGATCAGTATTTGAACAAGATATCTTCACTACACCATAAAGGAATAAATCCAACCCAATGTATGATTCTTTGGGGTGGGGTTTAGGGTATATAAATATATTCAAGTATCACTTAACCCTACCCTTGAATTCTAGTCAACTTTTTGGTGGGTATCATCATCATCCCTTCTATATGGTGTTTTATTCATGAAGAAGGGTACATCTTGTACATTTAGTTAAGGCTGAGTGATAGAGTGAAAAAAATAAGCGGTGTTTGTTCAATTTCTCAAACTGTTAATCACAAGAAATAAGTGTTGTAAAAAGTTTCAGATTTGTTCTCAAACAGAGCCTTAAATAAGCGACGCAAAAATATTTTTTAGTAAGTAATCTAGAAATACTTATACAGAAGCATGTATCATAAGTGATAAGTGATAGAAGTGCTTTTCAATAAGTTTTACCAAACTCAATTTAAATGGGATGTCATATATTTTATTTTAACACATGATGATGCATGAAAAATGTGTTCTTTTCATATATTTCACCTCCCCCTTCTCCTCCCAGATTTAGGTTAATTACCTTTTTGAGTTTTAGGTGAGAATGGGACAATTGATGGACAGGTAGATGATGTTTGGTGGAACATATGGAGGCGAAAAACATTGCAATTCACTAGACCACATCTTATTGAATTCATGCATTATCAGGACATCATCATTTCATATGTGACATTTCGGAAAGAAATGATGAAAATCATCTTGGGGATTCATATAGATCAAGAAAATTAAGGTAATATGAAGATCAAATAAATAAATTTGATCATCCATAGGAATAATGTTTTTCCATATCGTTCATATTAAAATAAATTTTGATGACAATATGAAGTTCTTTCTAAACTTGTTAAGCTAGCTAGGTGAAAGGAATTTTTCCAGCTATAACTCCAAAGAATCTATCAATTTTATTTCTCCTATAAACATGCATGTCCTTGCTACAATAAAGCTTAGATTTCCTCCAACTAATGGATTGTCTTGAGACAGATTCATAATGCTCAAAAATCCCCTTGATGAAAGAAAGTGATCGGTCATCATTTTGACAAAAAATGAGAATTTCATCAACATAAAACAAGTGGGTGGGTGCTCTTATCTTTCTAGTGTCCTTAACTGGTGATAAATCCCCATAATCTGTAGCTTTTAGGAGGCATTTTTTATGTTAATCCCTGATAATTCCAAATAAAAAAGTTGAGGGAGGATCCCCCTATCTCACCCATTGGGTATGATCAAAGTATCTTTTGTGAGAACTAATAATAATGAAATAGAGTCTTGATTTGTAGATAAGGTCTTGAATAAGCTTAATAAATATGGCTGAGAAACAAAAACTGTCAAGTACTTAAAAAGTGAAATCCTAGCTAAGAGTGTCAAAATCTTTAGAGATGTTAATATTTAAATCAATATTTCCAAGCTTGGATCTCCTCTATAATATATTCACACATTAAAAGTTAGTATATAAATAATACTTAACTTCTATGTATAAGTACCAACTAATTTAGAGAAACAATGGAACTTACAATAGCCCCCAAACTTATAATAGTCACCTTACTGATGAGCTTATGAAGATTATTTTTCACAATGATAGGCTTATAGTCTCCAACATCAAGGTAATGTTCAACATTTGGAATTATGGTTATTAATTGAGATTTGTTACCTAAAGGAAGAAATTCTAGTCTAAAAAATTATTGAACAACTTGTACAAGTTCCAAATGAGTCACATCCCAAAATTGAATTAAGAAGTGATTAGAGAATATGTCTAGTTCAGTTGCACTATCCTTATTATGAGATAAAAGTACCTATTTAATTTCATCCTTAGTTGGTAAGGCAGTGAGAAAGGAATTCTTACTCAAGACTTTCAATATTAAATAGAGGTTCAAAGTGACTGAACAAAGCATTGGATATACTCCCCTAATTATTAAGAGTCTCTCCATTCACCTTAATGATGGTGAAATTTTTTATATTCCTTATTTTCTTATTCATGATGTGAAAAAATCAAGTGTTTCTATCACCCTATTTGAACCATATTAACTGAATATACTTTATAAGAATCCTCTTATGTGTAAGAATGATCTCCTTAATCTCAAATTTCAGTAGAAATTCTTCATATGAGGGGGTATCAAGGTTAGAAGAACTGTTTTAACATTTCAAAATATCATCCACAAAATACTTGATTTACTCATTCAATTTGGTGAATTTATCCCTGGTCTATCCTTTTATAGAATATTTAGTAGCTTTAAGCTTTAACATGAGCCTTTGGAAATCATTTACTTGAAATCTCCTCATCCATTTCTATTGTACAATTTCACTGCATTCCTTAAAATGGATCCAAGCATTACTGAATTTAAAAGGGATAACATGTATCATTTCATTAGTGGATAAAAAAAATAGAAGTGGGTGGTGATATGAGTAAACATTGTGAAGATATATACAGGATAAGATAGAATCCATATCAAGGTTATTAAGGTAAATAAAGGCCTTATCAATCCTACTAGACTGCCTTCTGTTAACAGTGTATTTGGTCTAGGTGAACTCAGCTCCTTAAGAATAAATTTCATAAAAGAGTCCATGATCAATTAATCTCTAAAATTATATGGATACGACATGAAAAAAATTATATATCTTTATTTCATAAAGACTAATAATTGAATTAAATTCCCCTAACAGTAACTAATTACAAGATGAAGGCACTACTGTAGAGACTACTTTTGGGAAGACTGTCATTGCTACATTTTTATCGGATTGATTGTTCATTTTTGTCACCCACTTTTTTAAAATTATTTATTATTCCTATGGATTCCATGCATTATTTCTTTTTTCACCATTGGTGTTGCAACTTTTTTTATGCTGGTTTGGTTCTATGCATACAACATTAGCGACAATCCATGCTATCATTTTTGGAAATTATTGCTCAAGATGGTCGAATTGATTGGAGTCTAACAATATAGAACTTTATTATTTTTTGGTTTCTCTAAATTCTGAAATATCTATCCTATATTATCCCCTTCTCCTTTTCTCTAGGTAATTTTCTTTGATCATTAGTACATTCTGAGAAAGTTCTATAACACTTATTGTTTTGTTTTTCAAATTTTTCTCAGGTGGATCCCTCTTTGGTTCTTCCAATTTTGGCATCTAGCTTCCATATGGATCTTGAGTCGGTTAGTAATACTTATTCTATATTCAATTATCAAAGAGTTAAATGAGTTTTTCATGTTATTTTAAAACCATACGTTGGAAATCGTGGCCATGTAGCTTCTCACATATTACAACCATTCACTAGTTGAAAACTCATGTAACATCAGTGGCCTTTTCTGGGAGATCATATTTCTTCTCTTCCTTGTCTAATTCTTATGCAAAGTTAGATGATTCTGTTGTTGCTAATGAATACATTGATCTATTGACAATTTCATTATCCAATTCCTTTCTTGGAATGGATGCCAATGATCTTCCTAAAACATTGGAAACCGTGAAATTTATTGGTTCCATATTTTCCAATGTAAGAACTAGCTTTCATAAAAAAACATGATATATGTGCTTTTACATGGAGAATAAAACTTCTGTTTCATTTGAGAATTGTTATAGATAACTGCCCTGGAATATGACAATGATGGTTTATCATTCATGCCAATGATCCAATTTTTCGAATGGCCGGATGAGTTCTCGTGTCATCTATTTTCTTTACTTCTACACTTGGAACCAAACAGTGTTATGTAAGTGTTTATGCCTCTTTTTTTCTATCCCTTTATTCAATAATTCATGTATTATTCTAATATTTAGTTATGAATTGTCTAGTTATTAATTAGTTTATGGTATTTCAGAAGTTAAGGGCTACACTCTTCATCGGTTTTAGGAATGTTCCTGATTGAGGATGGTCCCTATTATTTTTTCATGCTGAAAATCCTGCTTGGGAAGCTCTCTCAAAGTCTCTATAGTCAGGTATGTCCTGTAATTGAAGGTTGTTCAATCTAGTAGATTCAAGAATCCAATTTTCTTCATTTTTTAAGATGATTTAATCTTTGGAAAATCTGTATAATTACCTAAAGCTTGTAAAATGTGTCCTTTTTTTCTGTCTACAGTTGACACACTGATCACATATATATAAGAAGTTGTTATATCTCATTTCTTTCCCCACTATTTTCTTATAGGTGGTTTCTTATGATAAGACCAGTTCTATCCACCACCATCGAAGACAATGAGTTCCAGATTTGGGTAAGGTTTATTCCGTTTTTATTCTTTGGCCCAATTTTAATTAGGGCTTTTTTGATTTTTGGGTTCCTTATATTTTTGTTGTGTGTTTTGGATTTCATTGAGGTGGATTCGAGTCGCCGTTGACGAAGGCTTACATGTGTATTCATAGGTAGGAATATGCATATATAAGTTCCCCCTTTATATATATTCACTCATGGAAGTTTGAATATATATATATATATTGGGGCTAGGTGTGCTTATATATAGATATGAAAAATGCATACGCGTGTAAGTATAAAAGGGTATATACAAGTATAAAAATATATCTAAGGACCCCCTTGTGCATATTTGGCCATGAAAATATGTACATAGGGGCTAGGTGTCCTTATATATATGTTAAGTTTCATATGCGTGCAAGCGGAAAAAAGGAAGATTCGAGTTGTCGTCGTCAAAAGAAAACGCGCCTTGAGGTTGAGGTAGGGTCCCTCTCCTAGCCTATTTAATTAAAGAATGTTTTAAATTGTATTTAGTTTCCTTATTAATTTTTCATGTTTATATTAAATTTCAATTCTTGAATAAGTGTTAGTTAAGATAATTGTTTCATTTGATAAATAAGTCATGGTTTTGTAATAAAACTCCTCCAACGGAGGTGCGCTGTCTGTGAAAACTCACAGTGGTATACATTTCTTAACATTATTGCATTGATGTTTTCCTTATACTTTATGTCATTGTTAGTCCTAAAGAACACATCATACTTGACCCTTTTTATATCCCTGTAGGGGTTTTTCCTTTTTTTATTAAAATGGTCGTTCGAATCAGCCCACACCATCCCCCCAACACCTGCAACTATCCCCCTTCCACCTGCATTCGAGCCCTCACTGAATTAGGTATATCAGGGGTCATCCAATCCTCTAGTCATCACAGATTAGCATTCATTTATTTAAATATTCTAAGAAAACATCCTCTCATGCCATCCATATCAGCCTATTTGAAACTAAGTGAAAGATGCTGCCCCGCGAATTTCGATGGACCGGGCCAACACGCTGCGGTCATGCCGCGGTCACGCCGTGGTAATGCCATGATTTGGACCTGCTCCGGCCACATCCAGCCCACACTAGCCCCCTTCCACCTTCATTTCAACCCACTTCCACCAGCATTCCAGCCCTCAACAGCCCCCCTTCCACCTTTGAATCAGCCCGCACCATCCCCCCAGCACCTGCAACCAGCCCCCTTCCACTTGCATTCGAGCCCTCACCGAATTAGGTATATCAGGGGTCATCCAATCCTCTAGTCATCACAGATTAACATTAATTTCTATAAATATTCTGAGAAAACATCCTCTCATTCCATCCATATCATCCTATTTGAAACTAAGTGGAAGATTTTGCCCCGTGGATGTCACTGGACTGAGCCAACACGCTACGGTCATGCCGTGGTCACGCCGCGGTCACGCCGCGGTCACGCCACGATCACGCCTCGGTCATGCCGCGGTCACACCGTGGTCACGCCGTGGTCACGCCACGGTCACGCCACAGTCACGCTGCGGTTTGGCCCTGCTCCAGCCACATCCAGCCCACACCATCCCCCTTCCACCTTCATTTCAGCCCGCTTCCACCAACATTCCAGCCCGCAACAACCCCCCTACCACCTTCGAATCAGCCCGTAGCATCCCCCTAGAACCTGCAACCAACCCCCTTCCACCAGCATTCGAGCCCTCACTGAATTAGGTATATCAGGGGTCATCCAATCCTCTAGTCATCACATATTAGCATTCATTTCTTTAAATATTCTAAGAAAACATCCTCTCATGCCATCCATATCATCCTATTTGAAACTAAGTGGAAGATGCTTCCCTACGGATGTCGCTGGACCGGGCCAACACGCTGTGGTCACGCCGCGGTCACACCGCGGTTTGGCCCTGCTCCAGCCACATCCAGCCCACACCAGCCCCCTTCCACCTTCATTTTAGCCCCCTACCACCAGAATTCCAGTCCGCAATAGCCCCCCTGCCACCAGCATTCCAGCCCGCAACAGCCCCCTGCCACCTTCGAATCAGCCCGCACCATCCCCCCAGCACCTGCAACCAAGCCCCTTCCACCAGCATTCGAGCCCTCACAAAATTAGGTATATCAGGAGTCATCCAATCCTCTAGTCATCACATATTAGCATTCATTTCTTTAAATATTCTGAGAAAACATCCTCTCATTCCATCCATATCATCCTATTTGAAACTAAGTGGAAGATGCTGCCCCGCAGATGTCACTGGACCGGGACAACATGCTGTGGTCACACCGCGGTCACGCCGCAGTCACACCGCGGTCACGCCACAGTCACGCCGCGGTCACACCGCGATAATGCCATGATTTGACCCTGCTCCAGCCACATCCATCCCACACCATCCCCCTTCCACCTTCATTTCAGCCCACTTCCACCAACATTCCATCCCGCAACAGCCCCCCCCCCCCTGCCACCTTCGAATTATCCCGCACCATCCCCTAGCACCTGCAACTAGCCCCCTTCCACCAGCATTCCATCCCCCTTCCACCTGCATTCGAGCCCGCACCAGCCCCCAGCCACCTGCAATCCAGCTTGCACCATTTAGGTCATGCCCTTTGGATTAAATAATGATGACACTACATACCAACACTACACACATTATATCATTAATACCTTATTATAAATAATAGACTAATGATTTTGTTAATGACGTGGTTATCAAATCTCAATAGAGACGTGATTATTTCAAAGATCTTGAAACAATATTTAACAAGTTGCAGTAGCACAACCTAAACATGAATCTGGTAAAATGTGTTTTCAGGGTAACGCTAGAGAAATTAGATAGATTTGTGGTGTGATACCATGAAATTGAGTTTGAATCTAAAAAAACAAGTTCAGTTTTATCAATTTCACTCCCTCAGATTCTTAAAGAATTGAGGGGGATCTAGGGGAACCTTTCTTACATTTATAACTTCATAGATAACTTGGATGACATGTCTCTACACTTAACCATGTTAATGAAGAAGGGAGTCACCTTCCATTTCGATGAGGAATTCCATGAAGCCTTTGAGATTCTAAATAAATACTTACTTCACTAACTAGTATTGATTCCATTAGTGGAAGGAATTACACTCATCTTATTTTTTGCCTTCATAAATTGATTTATCAGTGTTATCATTGCACATGATATATTTTTTTTTCTCTACCTCCCAGAGTCCTATCAACAAAAGTATGGAGAAACCAAAGATTATCTGTGTATGTACAGGGATTTAATTACTTTCTCTAGACAAAGTAATTTTTCTATACTCATTCTCATTATCTGATGGATGGAAAAATAATTAGATAGAATATGAAGCCCTAATTTTTATCTTGGAAATGGCACTATAGCTGAAAATAGACTACCTAAATATCATAGGAGATTTAAAGATAGTGATAAAATATATGATGATGAATATGCAATAAAAAATGATGAACTAGACCCTCTCACTGGATATGTTTGAAGATTGATGGAAGATTTCCATTTTGAACCCACATTGTATCTTGTACCCTATCAAAAAATGATTTTACTGATGTAATGTCTAATGAAATATTAGTTTTAGCTGACCCTGATCAGTATGAGGTTTTCTACCACATTGCGCATCAAAGGATGGTCTCATATATCATCATCTGTGACATGGAGGAAACAATTAGATCAAAACTTCCCTAGTTCCTGATGAACTGATATCGACCCCTAGATGGCAGGTGCCCATAATTGATTATCTTCAAAATGGGACCCTCCTGATATAGCGAGTTGGAAGGGAAAAAATTTGGCACTAGGAATAGGGATTTACACTTTAGGATGGCCCAAAAGAAAAAAAATCCTTCTACAATATGGAAAATGAGACCAACTTCTTCTATAGATAGTTAAAGAAAGTGTACCAGGAGTATACCATTGAGTCTAACTGATAGAATCCAACAGATGCTGAAAAGTAGGCTGCTGTGAGATGTTGTTTGGAAGGGGGAATAATAAAAGGGGGATATTGTTTTTTAGAAAATGGATCTGCTGTGCAGATACAGGGGCAGCGGCCATCGGCCTCGCGGTGGGACCACATGGAGTCCTTTCTTCAACTGTTCTTCTTTTTTCCTACTGTAAATTCTGCTTGTTATTGTAGTTGAAATGAACAGAAACTCTTGTTTTTATTCTCTATCTGACTTGAACACCTATCACTAACCACTCATACTGCTATTATGTAGCAACAAATGGACAGATTCAGGCCTCCAATAAGTCTCCATCGAATAAGTAGTAGAATATGGTTGAAAAATAGAATAAGTCCTAGACAGACAAGCTCCTACATGATTTATGGGCCTACCATACCACCATGTGAACTACTACCCAAGAGACACCGTATACAAAACTGAGCTAGTTTTTCCCATTGAAGTCCAATTTCCATCGCTACAAATAGCTATCTGTGGAAAACTCTACATTTGGGCCAGACCTATATAGGGAACAACCCGTTCATGAACTACATGTGGGTTTAATTATCCCATGAAATGATGCATAGTGACACCCATATCTATTGTCTTGGATCCAACCACAATATTTCATTTTCATGCTATGGAACCTACATCCTTTATGCATTACATTAAACTACATGGTTTTTGAAGAACTATGTGTGGTTTGATTCCAGTCATTACACGATATGTAGTGATGCATGAAGCTCCCATCCTTGGTCCAGCTGCAAAAATCAATAGGAACAATATCCCCCTCTACATATGGGTCAGACCTACATAGATAGTTTCCCATTCAAGAACTATATGTGGATTTATTTATGTTATCACGGGATATAGAGTGACACCCAAATATCCAATCTTGTGTCCAGCTACAATAATTAATGGGAACAATGCCCCTCTCTATGTATGGGGAAGACTTGTATAGATATTTTCCCATTCAAGAACTTCATGTGGATATATTTCTTTCATTATAGGATATTTGGGTCTGATTGGATCTCCAATCTTGGGTCCATTTACAACAATCAACATGAAAATTATCCCTCCCTGCATACAAGTTAGACCTGCATAGGTATATTTTATACAAGAACAACATAAAACATTATTACTTCCATCATAGGATAAATATGGAAAAATAAATCTTTAATAATGGGTTCAATCACAACATGTAAGATGATAAAAATTCATCTCTAAACATCATATGTACTGGACCTATGTAGTAAGCCATCTGAGACCCACTCTCGCACAACTTAACAAACTTCCTAGTTTTCCCCTGTTTCTCCCACTGATCATTTATCATGTGAGATCAGGGAACCTGGCTGGCTAAGGGTTCTTTTATCAAACCCCATTTGATACCATGTAGAATGATAAGAGAGTTGAACCAGTACCCAAGATACCTCTTAAGAGAGGCCTTGGAGCTTATTTATAGAGAAATATAAAGATGACAAAACACTCATGTCCGATGTGGAACACCGACTCCAATAATGAAAATAAATTGTTTAAATATTAATGATATATATTTTTAAAAATATATTATTTTAATAATAACCAGTATAACCATGGTTTGATAATTGAATCTTTAATGAGTGATTTAGCTAGTTCGATGTTCAGTCCACTTCTGAAAACATTGGACAAATGAGAAAACTAAACTATCCTCAGCTAAATTTCACAACACTTAATGAAAAGTACATTATGATTATAAAAAAATAGTTACATATATATTTCTAGAGAATATTACTTAAATGAGTGATAAAAATACATCTTTTTAATAGTGTTAGGACTCTTGCCTAACAATGGTACTGATTAGGTAGGAAGAAGAGAACAAAAATATGGCAGAAGTTGTTATATCCAGTAGAAGTAATTGGGACAGAGTTAACAACAAACTAAGAAGAAAAAAATGAAAAATAAAATGAAGAGGGAAGAGAAGAACTTCTCCTAGAAAGATCACTTCTCAAAGGGCCTCCCAGACCTCCCGAGGATCAGATCTTATCCACACCGTTATTTAATACCCCAACCCAACAACCATCCACCCCTACCTACTATTACCAACCCCTAGTAACTAATAAAAGTAAAAGACAATGTTTCCCTTAGGAAATCCCACCATCCACACCCACATAAGGATATCCCTGCTAAGCACAACTGACAGCCACACATCCACACTCCTAGCATTTCCACCCTTACAAAAACCCACCTTTTCCTCAAGGTGAATATCTAGAAACCGCTAACAGAAATCGTTGCCTGGTTGATTGCACATGCTTCAAAGAGTCTCAACTCATGAGAAAACTTCATCTTCATCAAGTAAAACATTATTTCTTCCATCACCAGCATCGTCGTCACCACCACCATTGAATTAATTTCCTGACTAGGAGAGCATGGCCGACATGTTTCTTTGCTATTACAGTCAATGTATTTGAAGTACTAGTGGCACTAGAAACCAATTATTATTTTTTATTTGCCTCTAAAAGTAATAAATGGACAAGTTTAGGCTTTCCATCATCATTGATACCAAGAGAAGTGATAAATCCAACACCTATAACCATGGGAAACATTGGTTTTCACTCTTCAGTCCAAACATCATATTGTCTCATTTCATCTTTAAGACGGTTGTTGGATATAACTGCAATATCCTTCTATCCCTCCATAATAGCATTATCTGGAACATGTAGGAGCTCCTTCCAGTGCAGTGCTTCTTGAAACATTATGTCCTTTCATCCACCAACATCCTGTGTAAAACCAAACAGTTTTAGCATAGATATCCCAACTATAATGGAATCCCAACTATAGCCTTTATTCACCATTCCAAAAAACAAGTGTTTCTCATCCATAGTCTATTTGGCCCACCTAAGAAAACCTTCCAGTACTCTAACAGGATTCTGATGTGTTGCTACTTTGAAAAACTAAAACATATGTACAGTAGGGGGTGTCCAGGTAGGGGGACTGGCAGGGGGCAGGGGGGACTGGAAGGGGGGTGGCAGGGGGCATGAGGGACTGTCTGGGGGACTAACAGGGGGTAGGGGGACTAGCAGGGGGCAGGGGGACTAGCAGGGGACTGGAAGGGGTCCTATCAGGGTGCAGGGGGGACTGGTAGGGGGGACTAGCAGGGGGCAGGGGGACTAGCAGGGGGTAGGGGGGACTGGAAGGGGGGCTGGCAGGGGGCAGGGGGGCTGGCAGGGGGACTAGCAGGGGGGACTGGAAGGGGGTGGTAGGGGGGACTAGAAGGGGGGTGGAGGGGGGAAGGGGGGACTGGCAGGGGGGTGGAAGGGGGGACTAGCAGGGGTAGGGAGACTAGCAGGGGGTAGGGGGACTGGAAAGGGGGTGGTAGGGGGTAGGGGGGACTGGTAGGGGGACTAGTAGGGGGTAGGGGGGACTGGCTGGCCTGTAGGCCTGCTGTGTTTTTTTATTGAACTTTGATCTATAGCCACAGTTTCTAACCATGGCTATAAGTATTGTTTTTGTTTTACCTTCTTCCACAGTTTGAAACCATGGCTATAATGCTTTATCCAGGGTTTAAAACCATGGATATAGGGCTATAGCCATGGTTTGAATTGTGACTATAGGATTTAGCCACGGTTATAAACTGTGTCTATAGGAGTTTCCCTATATCCACACCAATACCAGCCACAGTTCATTGAACCGTGGCTATAACCTATAACCATAGTTTTTGGGCTTATATCCATGGTTTGAAATCGTGGCTATAGCCTAAATTTCTAGTAGTGAATCAATACCATAATCCATGAAATCATAACACAGTAATAAGACATGGAATTGTGGAAGACACATTAAAATGTAATATCATCCCCCATAAGTCAAGGAACATTTACAAAACTTATCAGGGAACTAAATGGGGACTACACCTAATGGGTGGGACACTCCACCATCCCCATTCATGGACCATTCCTTATAAGGGATCAGGTTTCCCCATCATCCCATATAAAATAGTGGATAAATCCCATTGACTTTATTCCCATCATTATATCATGATATATAAATTTTCACCCAATGAATTGGAGGTAGATATAGGTACCATCCATCTCATAATGAAATCATATATATGTGTTCCACTGGATCACAGACATTAATCATATCATAACCCATTAAATGAAATGGGTATCATAAACATGTAATAACATCATAACTTATGGAGAATAGATAGGTTTTATAATCATTTCATCAAATCATAACCCATGAAAAGAATTGGGTTTCATAATCATATTCCCCATGAAAGAGAAACCGATTTTATAAATATCATGCCATCAAAACATAAACCATTCAGAGAAAGATTATGAACTAAAACTTTATATATTTTCACAATAAAGTCATGAGTAACACAAAAGGATTTAATCTTAGATGGAAAATAATTTTGAAATATCTTTTAAAGATATTTCTTGATGAAAATATCCTTTCTTCTTTGAAAAATACTTAAAAAAAACATTTTTGAAAACCTTTTTATTTCAAAATAGATTTTGAAAACATATAAATGGATATTTTAAAATAATAAAACATTTATAAAATAATTTTCCTTGAAAATGGGATTTTAAGATCAATTTAAAAACATTTTTGAAAACATTTTTGAAAACATGATTTTTTGAATAAAATAGGTTTCCGACTGAAAAGAGAAATGAAGTCAGATTTTCTTAATTTTATTTCTCAATTATCTTAAGTACCAAACAATGTAAAAATGGTACTAATACATGAATAAATAATAAATAAATATAGTAGAATAAAATTCATGAGTTTTATTGAGATGTGGATCATAATTCTTCATTAATGGATGCATAATCATAAAGAATCTCGATAAACAATGAGATTTTTGGAATAAAATTTTACCACTTGGTAACTTTGAATCATACTCCCCATCTAAGAAAATGAGATTAAATAAATCTTAAAATATCACGAAAATATTTATATTCATGATATAACATGTTAAAGGGTAGTATATACACCTCATAATAGAATATCAGTGTATAACAAAACATGTGTCTCGAAGAAGGCAAGTTGAGACAAAACTACCTTATCAATTTGGTAACTTTTGAACCATAAAACCCCATGAAATAGATATCATCAAATGGATATTTATATACCAATAAATTTAAGTATAAAATCATATAATAAATTATTGTGTAGTTTCTACACCACAAAAAATAAATGAGTGGTGAATAAGGTATAAATCTCATACAAATAAAAGTGAGATGAGAAAACCCTTACCTTTTGTCATGACTCTCATCTTACTTGTTCAAACCTCATGTATAATAAATATAAGTCTATTATAAATATAAAAAATAAAAATATTCTTATTTATTATACCATATATTATTTTATTATTAATTTATATTACCCTTTTATTAATGATTCCGTGTTAAAATTACTTTTCATGTAATAATCTCTTTTTTTAGTATATGTTTTGACTTATTATTCTTGATCCTCTTACTTAGATCACGATTTAATTATTTAAATAATTTAAAACATGATATAAATATCATATATATTCAGTATACAAATATTTATCATAATATATAAAAGGTCTAAATAGAAAATTAAATACCCCATTTAGGGAGATGGTAGATCGTACATACGCATGAACGCTGTTTGCATTTTATTGTCATTTTGAAAGAAAGAAATCACATGAAATATATGTATATATTTATATAATATAATTATATTAGAATTATTATTAAATATTTATCAGATAATTTTAATAAACCTATCCTTAATACATTCCATGTAAAGTTTGAACGCATCACATCACTTTGAGGAGGTAGTATTCCACACGTTCAGAAACGAAGTTATCACATTTAAAAAAAATGGAAAGCATGAAGGTATGTGTTATATAATAAATTAAGAAGCATAAATAAACCATAAATATAATTTGTAACATATAAATATAGTATTTACATCATAATTTCCACCCATGATAGGTGGTAAACAAAAAATGAACGACATTGTTTCGCATGGTGGTAGTCTGCCGTACAAATAAATGGTAAGTTTATTACCCATTTGATGGAAGTGTGTGTGGGTCTAGGTCAAACCGTATAATAAAAAAATATCAGAATATTTAGGATAAAAATTTAATTATATAATAATTTAATAATAATATTTTAGGGGGTGGAGAATGAAAATTAAACAAAATATCTTATGGAAGGATGTTACCTCTTCTTTGGGAAACTCTTTTTGGTTTACAGAAAAGGGATTCCTTGGTTGGATTTATTCCCAAAGGGATGATTATAGGATAAAGGGAGGTAATTTTTTAGGATATTTGAGTAGGTTTTGGATGAAAAAAATAGCTTTAGATATGTGAAGAAGTGAGGGGGTGAGTTCCCTTTTATAGTGGAGGAGGAGTGACATTCTTATAAATATAAAAAGGTAAACACTATTGAGAGGTATCCATGACATAATGTTCACCCAATAATTTTAAATTTTATATAAAATAAGGGACCTGGTTGAAATATTTCCATACAATGGATTTCAAAAAAATTTCTAGGTTATTTGGACTTTTAGGATTAAAGTTTAACTATTAAGTAAACATGTTTTTACCTTAATCACTGTAATTAATTTTTTTTACTTTCATTAATACTTTTGGTCAAAAAAATGAACTTATTAAAAATTAAAAATTATTATTATTAAAAATATTTAATCCTTTTTTTCCAAATTCTAATTAGATATGTAGAAAAAATTAATTTAAAATCAATCCAGCAAACATGTCATGACAACGGGGTTTTAAGAGAAAATGTTTCAAAGTTTAAAATGTTTTTATATCCAATTTTAATGTGAAATAAATTACAATGACATAAATTGGATTAATTGATGTAAAATTTATCTAATTAAAATTTTAAACCAAATTAAAATACATTTTATCAATATAAATAAATTAGATGAAAAATAAGTTTTGAATTAAAAATTATTATTTTTCACTATTCATTCAAAAATAAAATTTTCTAGAAAAATACCAAAAATGCATCCTAAGATATTTTTTCATTTATGAATTCAAAAATTAAGTTTATTTTATAAAATTAAATTTCAAGTGTCTAAAATTAATTTTATTATTGTTCACATACAAACATAAAGAGTGGTTCATTTGAGAAAATTGTACTTTCAAACCTATAAAGACTTTACAAAAAATTATATGTTTTAATATCAATATGTTTTTTATATATAACCATTATAAACAATATTTACAATTTTTTTATTAATATTCATATTACTAAGTTTAACAGTTATGTTATTACTATCTCATTTAAATAATTATAATAATAAACTATTGTTTCATAGAAACTTAGGGTTTCATGTAATGCAATCCATATAGGTGTTTCATGTTGTGAAATATTAAATTGTTATAGTGTATAATGTAAGGTTAACTTGGTGTATCATGAAATTCAAGACATTAAATAAAAATTAAGTAATTTAAAATAAAATGTTCATAAAAACCCGAAGCATTACATTCTACCCCCCTTAAAATGAATTTTACCCTTGAAATTCATCATTCGGATACAAAAAAATGAGAATAATTCTTCCACATAATATCCTCAAGTTCCCATGTAAATTCATATAACTGGTGGTTTCTTTAAAAAACTATAACCAAGTGAGTAATTTTATTTCATAGAACATTCATTGTATGATATGGAATTTCAACTGGTCATTCTTCGTAAGAAACATCGTGCTCTAGCGGTATGACCTCTGAGTTTAGTACATGTGAAGGTTTAGTTATATACTTCCTTAAGAGAGATACATGGAACACATCATTGACTTGAGAGAGATTTAGAGGAAGTTCTAAGCAATAGGCTACCACCCCAATACGATCAATAATTTCAAAGGGATCGATATACCTAGGGATTAGTTTCTCTTCTCGAATCTCAAAACCATATTCCATGGAAAATTTGTAGAGACAAATTCTCACAAAATTCAAATTATATATCACATATATAGTTATCATCATAACGTTTCTACCAAAATTTATCTTCCTAGATATTCCAATGAATGGTTCTAACATTCATAGTAATTTCTTAAGTGATCTTAGGTCTCAATAGATTTCTTTCTCAAAATTCATCCCAAAACATTGGAGCTATACATTTCTTCCAATAGAGGTCTTCATAAGGATCCACTTTAATTCTTGAGTGAAATCTATTATTGTAAGAAAACTCAACTAGAGGAATGTGTTGATCCCAACCACCATTGAAATCTAAAGAACAAGATTACAATATATCCTCTAGGGTTTGAATTGTTCTGTTAGACCGACCATCTATATAAGGATGATAAGTATTGGTGGAACTAAATTATGTATCAAGTTCTTGATGAAGAATTTTACAAAAATTTGAGGTAATCCTCATACAACGATTAGATACAATAGAATTTGGTACTCCTTGAAACCTTACCACTTCCTTAACATATATCCTGAAAACATAATCTGGAGAGAAGTATTCCCTGATAGCGATGATGTGTGCTAAATTAGTAAGGAGGTTGACTACCATCCATATATAATTTAACCCTTTAAAGGTTTTGGGGACTCCAATGACAAAATCCATAGTGATGTTCTCCCATTTCCATTCTGGTATGGGTAATGGATGCTACATCCCCTTAGAAATTTGTCTTTCAACCTTAAATTTCCATCATACCAAGCATCGAGATACAAACTCCACGATATCTCTATTTATTCCATCCCACCAAAAGTATACTTTCAAGTCTCTACACATCTTCATACTTCTAGGATGAATAGAGAATTAATAACTATTAGATTCTTCTAATAGCTCCATCTTCAAATCTAGTATGGAAGGAACACATACATGGTTCCTGAAAATTAACATTTCATTGTGATCAAGGTTAAACTCATGAAAATTTATAAGCTTCTTTTGTAACTCTACATCTTCAATCTTCACCTCTTTAATCCTCACTTGGATAGAGGGTTGAACATTCAATTGAGTAAGATAATATTTTTCCATTCCATCAAGATTTCTAGATCTATCCTTTTAAAATCTATGAATATTGTATCTTTTTCAATCCCCATCATAGATAAGCTACCATGATCTTTTAGACTCAAATCATTGGAAACCATGTTCACTTTACTAGGGTGATAATGTATTGAGAAGTCATAATACTTTATCAGCTCTAACCATATTCTCTGGTGTATATTAAACTCCTTCTATGTGAATATATATTTCAAACTTTTATGATCGGTAAATATATCAAAATTTTCTCCATAATGATAATGCCTCCATATATTTAATGAAAGAATTAATTCGGCTAACTCCAAATCATGATTTGAGTAATTTTTCTCATGGATCTTCAATTTTCATGATTCATAAGTGATAACCATGTTATTCTATATAAGAACACATCCCAATCTATTCTTGGATGAATCACTATAGATTACAAACCCTTTTAAACCATAGGGTAATGTAAGCACATGTTCACTTCAATAACTTGAACATTTACTCACATTCATCTATCCATAATAACTTTTCACCTTTCTGAGTTAACATGGTTAGAGGATTATATAGTCATGAGAAATTCTCCACAAAACATTGATAATATATAGATAAACCAAAGGATATATGGATATAAGCCACCATGGTTGGTTTATTCCAACATTAAATAACTTACGTATTTGATGGATCTATTGTTATACCCTCTCTTGAGATTATATGACCCAAAAATTAAACATTTTTCATCCAAAATTCACACTTTGTAAATTTTTCAAATATTTTCTACTTCCTTATGGTTTTTAGTAAAATTATCAAGTGGTATTCATGCTCTCCATTTCTCTCTTAATAGATAATAAAATCTTCTATAAAGACTACAACAAATTGATCGAGCTAATCTCTAAAGACTATATTAATCAAATCCTTGAAGATAATAGGGTAATTAGTAAGACCGAAATGAATCACTATATATTCATAGTGACCATACCTTATACAAAATGTCATCTTGGGTATATCCTCCTTCTTGACCGTCAATTTATGATATCTATAATGAAGGTCTTTCTTGGAAAAGTATTGAGCTCCATGTAGTTGATCAAAAAAGTCATCAATACAGGGAAGATGATACTTGTTCTTGATTGTGATCTTGTTCAACTCCTGATAATCAATATAGAGATTCATTGAACCATATTTCTTTTTCACAAAAAGAATAGGTTCACCCCAAGGGGACACATTGGGCTAAATGAATCCCTTATCAAGGTTTTCTTGTATTTTATTATTCAATTCCTAAAACTCAATTGGGGACATTCTATAGGGAGTCTTTGAAATTAGTGTGGAACCCAGTATGAACACTATCGAGAAATAAACTTCACGTTTAGGTGGAATGCTAAGAAAATATTCTGAAAAGACATCCACAAATTACTAAACAATAGACATATCATTGATTTCTATTTTATCCCCAACCATTTTATATAAAAAACCTTTACAAATGAGAATTAAGACCCATACACTAGATGTAATCTCTATAGGAAGTATATACTTATCATCACTTTGATAAATGATCATAGGTTGGTTTTAAATATCAAACATAACTTCATTTCCCAATAATTGAGGTGGTATTTATGTAGATAAATCCAATCTATACATAAGATGGCATCAAATCCAACTAAATGAATAACGACAAGATTTTCAGGAAGAAAATTCCAACAAATGTCAACCAGAGAGGAATCATAGACTTAAGATGTAATCATCATACTATTAGGGGTTTTCATTGTTAATTCCACATCTAATTTTTTGGGTGGAATATTAATACCCATATAAAATTCTTTATATATGAAAGAGTGGGTAGATCTAGAATAAATTAAGAAATTATTAGTTATATAGTGGATGGTAATTGTACCATTCACCACGTCTTTATTGCACCCCTCATCTGAAAAAGTGTTTGCAAGATATTTCCCCTTGTCCCTAAGATTAAGAGGTTGCTGATACCAATATTTATTACTAACCCTTAGGTTTGGTCACTGGTTAACATAATTCACATTCTCCTTAAACTTGAATCACTAAAGCGTGGGAGGTGAATTCTGTGCAGCTTTCCCTATATTTTTTTTATCATTATCCAACTTCTTCCCATTAGTTCAATAATAAATTTCCCGATATCCTTATATTCCGATATTAAAACATTTATTAGAACCTATAATAAAATTCCATCCATTATTCCTTACACACCTATAACATAATGGAAATATCATCTTCTTCTCTCCATGAATTTTCAATTTTCCTTCAAACTCCATATTCAATTTCTTGTTTAAACCATGATATTGATATGTAACTCCAACCTCTATTTCAACTTTTATTAAACAATGAAAATATATTTATATATACTAAAGTCTATTAAGGAAAATTCCCTTCATAGAATTGTCTTTAACCCACTGAAGAACCCATCAACTTTACTTTTGAGTTGGATGATAATACTATAAGCGTACCTCACAAGTCTTGTAAAATCAGCCTCTTAGGTACTGATAGATTAATCATCCATTTTCTTCAACTCAAGGAACTCTTTGTCCATATTTTTACCATGAAAACATGGAAAGTACTTATTAAATAATAAGTTCTTGAACTTATCCCAATAAATGGATTAAATTTTATCTTGATTACTTGTATTCTTGATTAGAGTCCGCTACTAGTCTACTTCACCTTCTAAATAATAAACAACCAAAATTACTTTATCATTTTATAAACATTGGAGGATGGAAAATATATATTCATTGGTATCTATTCATTGTTCATCCACAATTGGATTAGAATACCCACTAGAAGAAGGTGGATGTTGCCTCATGAGGGAATCATTATAATTTTCCCCCACCTTTTCTTATTTGGAAGTCCAGTATTATTCATAGCTTGAAAAATTTGGGTGAGCATAACAATGGGTTTTTTCATTCCAGATCCTATAGAATTAAATTGATCAAGAGGAAAATAATTTCATTTTCCTTATTAATCACCATTAACGTGGTTCCTTTGGGTTTCATCCACTAACTAATACAAAAAATCCAAGTGTAAGAAACTGTTACCATTTTGAGGAACCACATAATCATGAAAACCACTTATAGGATGTCAAAATTACGTCACCTTATTTAATATATGACAACTTGGGTTTATTCTAGTTTATTAATATCCAAATTATATTTCAATCCTTCATGATAGTTCATGAAGATTTTGTGAATTCCCAAAGCATATCTCTTGGGAGTGTCAAACCATGTGTGCAGTAAGGCCTGTTTTTCTGCACTAGTTTCTGATCAAGTGTAGATCAATATGGTGTTTTTATGGTTTTTACCCCCATATAAATCTATGTAATATCCACATACACTTTTAGTATCTAAACATGTATTTATTTCTGGGAAACCACTCACTTTATTCTTTACCAAAATTCCAAGATATTTTCCTATACTTTTCCTTAACCTTAGACTTATCCTTAGACATATTATTGGTGTTATCACTAAGGTTTTATCATCCTATTTTAAAAATGATAACTAAAATTTTTCTATGATACAAACTACAACAATCCTCACTTAACATACATTAACATTACATAATTTTTTTCAGAATACTTAATACATTACACAAACAGACTCCCAAAGACTGTATTAGCTTACTGCCTTTGGAAACATGGAAACATAACACTGGTACATAAGTGAGATACATTATCTCCCACCAGGTTCTTCATGAATGGAACCCTTCTTAGAAAAATCATATATAATACATACCTTAATAACCTGGGAAAGGAAACATAAAAAGTGGTGAGATCAGATTCTCAGTAAAGGTAAACAAGGGTGATATTCAATAATAAACTTGAGAATAAGGGTATGAGAAAATGATAATGACATTCTAAGTTCATACCCTGTATATCAAATGTTATAAACATGAATCATGGAATAAATATTAGATGTTCATAAAACATGAATCATAAGTAAATCAAGATCATAAGACATGAAAGAATAAGACAAGAATATGACATGGAATTGTGGTAGACAAATTAACATGTAATATAATTCTCCCAAGTCAAGGTACATTTTCAAAACTTATCAAGGCACTTCATGGGGTCTACACCTATTGGGCGGGACACACCACCATCCCCAGTTGAGGTTCTTTCCTTATAATGGATCAGGTTTCCCCATCTTCCCATAGTGGACCAGTTTTCCCCTTCTTCCCATAGTGAATTAGGTATCCCTATATTACATAGTGTATCAAGCCCATAAATTTTATTCCCATCATTATCTCATGATATATAAATCTTTATCCAATTCATTTTAGGTATATATAGGTCTCAACCATATCATAATGAAATCATACATATGTGTTCCACTAGATCATAAACATTCATCATATTCTAACCTATGAAATGAAATAGGTATCATAAACATGTAATCACATCATAACATGTGTAAAATAGATATATTTCATAATAATTTCATCAAATAATAGCCCATGAAAATAAGTTGGGTTCATAAGCATATAACCTATGAAATAGAAACGAGTTTCATAAACATCATGCCGTCAAAACATAAACCATTTAAAGAAATAATATGAATGGAAACTTAGGATCTTTCCCCCAAATGTCATTATTAACCCCAATGTATTTAATCTTATATGGAAAACAATTTGGAAAGATCCTTTAAAAACATTTCTCGAGGAAAATATCATTTCTTCTTTGAAAATTTATTTTTAAAAACATAAAACATTGGTGAAAAAAAATTTCTTTGAAAATAGATTTGAAAAATTATAAAGGATAATTTGAAAACCATAAGAAAAATTAAAAATCCATTTTACTTGAAAATGAGTTTAAAATATCATTTTGAAAATATTTTTGAAAACATATTTGAGAACATGTTTTTTTGAATAAAATAGATTTCTGACCGAAAAGAGAAACAAGGTCAGTTTTTTTAAAAATATTTTATTAATTATATTAAGTACCAAAGAGTAGGAAAATGGTACTAATACATAAATAAATCATAAATAACCAAATGAGAAGAAAATTAATGATTTTTCTTGAGATATGTATCATAATATTTCCTTAATGGAAACATACTCATAAACAATCCTCATAAATAATGAGATTGTTGCAATAAACTTTTACCACTTGGTAACTTTGAATCATAATCTCCACGTATGAAAATTAAATTACATGAATATTAAAATTTCATTAAAATAAGGGTATTTAATATATATATTTTTAAATGGAAATATATACACCTCGTTAAAGAATATAGGTGGATAACAAAACATGTGTCGAAAAGAAGGAAAATTGATACAAAACCACCTTATCGATTTAGTAACTTTTGAACCTTAAAACCCATGAAAAATAGATCATAATATGAATATGTAAATACCAATAATAATAATATAATACATTAATTCTCAGTATATACAAGAAACAAAATAAATGAGTGGTAAATTAGGCAAAAGTCTTATAGAAACAAAAGTGAGATGAGAAAACCGTTACCTTATGTCTTGACTCTCTTCGTACTCATTCAAACCTCCTGTATAATAAATATTGATTTACTATAAATATTAAAAATCTATATATTATTATATATAATACCATATATTATTTTATTATGACTTTATATTACCCATTTATTAACATTTCTGTGTTAAAATTACTTTTCGGGAAATAACCGCTTTGTTTTTCGTATATGTTGTGACATATTATTCTTGATCTTATTACATAGATGATGATTTAATTATTTAAATAATGTAAAAAATGATATAAGTATCATATACATTCACTATATATATATTTATAATAATATAAAAAATATATAAATAGAAAATTAAATACACTATTCATGGAGACGGTAGGCCGTACGTACGTATGAACGTTGTTACCATTTTATTATAGTTTTGAAAGAAAAAAAGTAAATGACACGTATGTAAATTTTTATATAATATAATTATATTATAATTATTATTTCATATTTATCATAAAATTTTACTAATCCCATTTTTAATACATTCCATGTAATGTGTGAATGAATCACATCACTTTGAGGAGATGGTAGTCCACACGTTCAAAAACGAAGTTATCGTATTTACATAAAATGGAAATCATGAAGGTATGTATTATATAATAATTAAAAAATAATAAATAAATAATAAATATCATGTATAATAACCAAAAATAGTATCTCCATCACAACTCTCCCATTAGAGGTGGTAAAGTAAAAACGAATGACATCGTTTCAGGAGGCGGTAGTCTGCCGCACACACGAATGGTAAGTCCGTTACCCATTTGATGGAAGTGTGTATGTGTTTACGTAAAAAACATATAACAAAAAATATAAGAATATTTATGATACTTATGTTGTTATATAATCTTGTAATAATAATATTTTATAGGTTAGATAATGAAAATAAAATAAAAGAGCTTGTGGAAGGATGTTACCTATTCTTGGGGTAACTTCTTTTGGATTGAATCAAAGGGATTCCTTGGTTGGATTTATTCCCAAATGGATGATTCTAGGACGAAGTTAGGAAATTTTGGAGCATATTTCAGTAGGGTTTGGATGATACAAAGATATTTATATTTTCAATGAAGTAAGGTTGTTGATTTCCCTTTTATAGTGGAGGAGTGGCATTCTTGTTAATACAAAAAGGTAAAAAATATTGAGAGGTCTCTCTTACATAATGTTCCTCCAATAATTTTCCATTTTTGATAAAAAAGAGTAATTGGTTGAAATATTTCTAAACAATTAAATTTGGATATGTGTCTTGGTTATGTGTCTTTTAAGATTAAATCTTAACCATTAAGTAAACACTTTTTTACCTTAATCATTATAATTAATTTTAATTACTTTCGCTAATATGTTTGGTCAAAAACTAAATTGAACTTATTAGAAATTATATATTATGATGGTTATAAATATCCATTTTTCTAAATTATAATCACATAAGTGTTGCAAATTAATTTAAAATTATCCTCGTAGATGTTTTGTGACAGTTGGTTTTTAAGTGAAAATGTTTAAAAGATTAAAATGCTTTTATATCGAATTTGAATGTGAAATTCGTTCCAATGACCTAAATTGGATTAATTTTTCTAAAATTGATCTAATTAAACTTTAAAACCCAATTAGAATATAATTTATCAATATAAATAAATTAGGTGAAAAAGAAGTTTTGAATTAAAATTCAGTATTTTTCACTATTCATCCAAAAATGAAGTTTTTCAGAAAAATATCAAAAAATCATCCTAAGATAATTTTGAAATTCTGAATTAAAAAATTTATTTTATTTTATAAAAAAAAATTTCTAAAAGTTTCTAAAATTTATTTTATTATTTTTCATAGAAGGATATAAAAAGAAGTTCATTTGAGAAAATAGTATTTTAAAACCTATAAATACATTACCAAAAATTATATGTTATATTATAAATATGTTTTATTTATATAAAACCATTATAAATAATATTAAAAGTAGTTATTAATTTTAATATTACTACTTTTAATGGCTATGTTATAAATATATCATTTAAATAATAATAATAATAATTTTTTTTGTAGAAAATTAGTGTTGCGTGTAATGCAAGACAATTCGGTGTTGCATGTAGCACAAGATTAACTTATTATAGCGTATAAAAAAAATCATAAAATGGTGTTTTTTGAAACATAATAAATCAAAGAAAAATTAATTTATAAAAAAAAGGTTCTTAAAAACTCAGGGTGTTACACAACCCAAATGTGATGTTGTGTGAAGAGGAAGATTTGTTGATACAATAAAAAATAGCTCTATATGACAAGATGTAGTGTCACATCATATAGCATGAGTTCATGTACACATGGATAAGAAATCAAATTGATTTAAAAGATCATGATTCCTTGAATAATTATAAATTGAATAAATTTTGATAATTAGAGAGATATTTATAAATGGTTGATGCTGAGTCATTGGGTGAGTAAGAGGAAAATATCGATGAGATAAGGAATGATATTTTAGGGAGTTTGAATAAATTTAGATTATGTAAATTATAATTGAAATATTTATATGGAGTAGTGAATATAAATGAAACATGAAATAAATAGATGGTAAGTGACATAATGCTTAAAATATATTGAATATTTAGTAAGTCAAAGAAAAAAGAAGAAGTGAGAGACTTTATACAGAAACTCCTTACAAACCTTAAAGTAATGAAGGAAGATACGGAGGTAAATGGTGATGTGTGTAGAAGAAATTCCCTATGCACTAAAGAAGAATAGGAGAGAAAATACTATCATAGGCTACTATAAATCAAATTCAGTCCAAGAATATGAGTGAACTAGACTACAACATTCATATATTATATAAGAATAAACAAGTATGATAAAAACACACTAATTATTGAAATTGAGGCAGTGTTGGAGATTACTACATAGTGAGGAAGTAGATCAAGTTATTTTTATCGAGAAAAGACCAGAGTTGAGTTGTTGATCACACTCCATTAGGAGTGAGCAAAATATTTTATCTCTATAAATAGATGTTTTAAGATATTGATTGATTTATACTTGGTCAGTGTTAGGATGATGGTTATAAAGACATAACCTTGTTTTTTATTATTTTGATAATAAGAATAATGATGCGTGCGAGTGGGATAATAACTATTTCACATTGGGGATGTAGTCATCCTAATAAAGGAAAACCTCATTAACAAACCCTATTGTTCTTTTTTTTGTGTGTGTTGATTTCTTATTTATCTACATAAATTTTGAAAAAAGGTAAGATAATTAATTATTGAACAATGAATAAGGAATCCATTCACTAAATAGGTAAAGTGGTGTCAAGGGATAATTTTTTGAATTATACCAACACCGATTCAACCCCTCTAAGTGTAGGCAACATACCTTTGCGATCCTTTCAAGAATAGAAGATCAAATAGACTTTGAATCATAATAATTATAATATAGAATTTTATTAAAACTTGTAAAACCTATTAGTTAGTGTTAGCCCATTATTTTTATTATAAAAGAATTGGAAATAAAGGAAAAATGTAATATATCATGTGATCTAAGTGAAACCAAATTTTTTTATAAGCCTAATAAAAAATACTCAGAGATCCCTCTAATGGAATCTCATGATAGTAACAACGAAGGTATTTGATTATGATATGATGAATAATAATTAATTTATCATAAAATCAAAACTCCTAGAATTTTCATATATTTTTTTTCAATATTCTCAAGACTATATAAAAAGTCACATTTGAAAATATAAAACTCCCACTAATCCCCAAGGATATCTGAATATTAAACTCATCAAGATAGAAAGAGGGTGATTGTTAGAAATACATGAAAATAAAAATTCCTAGTATATAACATTTTAAGGAAAATAACATCACATTATATGGAATTAAACATAATAACATGTTGCAAAGTAGTATATGGACAATAAAGTAGACGAATGAAAAATTCATAAACTATTTTTAAAATTTTATATTATTGGTATATTTGGATTGAATGATATTTTTTTAGATTTATAATTGTAATGAAAATAATAAAATATAAATTGAAGGTTAGAGTAATATAATTTAGGATTGATTAATACATGAAGTGAATTTATTGTAAAAAAATAATCATTATTGGCATAAATTACTACTAAGTCACTTTACACTTTATCTGAGTATCAATTTTTAGATTACTATGTTGCTTTGCAGTGTGAAAGTTGGTAATATTTTAAATTAATTATGAGGTAATTTTAAATCATAAATACTAAGAAATGGAATTATAATGCATGTTAAAAAATATAACATCTGTTAGAAATAATATTTATTCAGAATCAAAACTAAGGCCACCAAACCTCCAAAGGGGGGAAGTGCGAAAAAAATTAAACTACAATAAAATAAAAATAAACAAAATTGAATATATAGAAATGATCATGTAATATAAAATATAAATAATTATTTAAAAAGAATATATACTATTTTTGTTTAATATTTTTTAATTAATATTTCTTTTTAATTTGATTAAATTTCAAAATTTTGGTAATTTATATTTAAATATGAATGAGTTGTTAAAATATGAAATTTAATTTTAGTGAAAATTTATCCAATTATATAAAATCAAGATAATAACCCATACTTAATAAAACCTATGTTAGAGTTGTCTCAAAATGTGGTATGCTGCCCCAAATATTTCTTATATTTCAACGGCTCATTTTAGGAATCATAATCATGATTTCATTATAATAAATCCTCCAGACACTTATTAGTAACATAATTGATTCTCTTCATCATATTTAATTTTACATATATGAATATATTATCAAAAAATTTCAAAAATTACATACTTATTATCCACAACTTTTTAAAAATATTTTTACTTTTCTTGTTCAACCATTAAATCCTCTGATAATTTCTAAAAATATTTGAGAATATTTGTTAAAGTTTCAGAATTTTATTTGTAGGGGTTATACATACACAGGGAATGGGAAATGATATGAGATTCCAAAATAGGTTACATTATTCATCTATTATGAAAAAAAATATCTACAATCATATAAATAATACTCCAAAATCATAAAAATAATCTATTGTGGAAATTTATTTATTAAAATTCTATGATTTTGGGATGAAGGAATGTTATTGTGCTAGTTTGAAATATAGTCCAAAAAACTATCATGAAAATGTAAGTACCCGTGTTATTACATAGAATAAACACAAAAAAATTAATATCTATTGAAATTTATCAATTTTACCAAAATATGTAACGCCCCGACCCCAGTTACCCAGAGTCGGTGCATTATTACATAACATTGGCATGATCACAAGAAAGATCAAATCTCGAAAGACCGATTGGTTTAGTAGCCTTGGAAACACTAGATATATTCATAAGTTTTACATTACATCATTAAACGAAAAATTACTACAACAACATATTGTATCTATAATCCACACTCATATCCCCACATAATATCCCTGTAGGTCATTCATAACTTACTTCTTCACTTCCTGGGAAAAATAAAACATAGAAAAGGGGTGAGCTCAAATGCCCAGTAAGGATAACAATATAGCGGAAACTTTCATAAATAAGAATAAACTTTTAAGGCAATGTATAACTAAAACAAAAGCCTTTTAAATATGAACTTTCAACATGTATGGCATAAATAAAATGAAATAATGCCATTTACTTATTCACATGGATATTCTACTAATCGAATAATCACATGCAAAAATCAATAACCACTTTCATAATGTTGGAATGCATAATGCCAGACTATCATAACCACATAGCCAAGGCCTCGTGCCAAGACTACAAATAAGATTTTGTCAAGGCCTTGTGCCAAGACACTAGTTTGTCTCATGAGACCTACCGATGCATCGAGGAGCTATAGCGGGCTCCACCCGTCACTTATTAAGTCCAATGCATTCCCATATGAAAAGGTTTAAACATAACATAAACATTCGTATTAAAACTAGCATACGAAATGTCAATACTTTCACAATAAACTATGAATGGTATAAAAATAGCACATCCACATTCAAACATATCACAAAACCTTCAATACAATATAGAAGTTTTGTATCATAATAAATCAACTTCAAATAATCTTAAAATCCATCAAAGGATGTTGACATAGATGAAATCAAAATTCTTTTTAAAGAAATATCTCCTTTTATTTTGAAATCATTTAAGATCCATATAAAATAAAACATTTTCTTTGAAAATATTCTTATAAGCTTGTAAGGAAAGCTTTGAAGATTTTATAACGGTGTAAAATAACCGCACCCGCCGTATAAGTTAAAAAAAACATTCTTACCTCAATTCTGTCGAAAAGGTTAAAAAGGACATTGTTTTGAAAACGACGGAAAGATTCCTTTATAAACCTCTTATAAAAAGTCAAACAAGGGTATAAATGACTTTAACCCATATTCTTGTAAATAGTAAAAATGTTTTGAAATACATTTTTAAGAAAACATGGATGTGGATGATAAAGAGATCCCAGTAGATTATTACGTATAATACAACCTCGGATAATGAAGAGATTGTGAAATAACCCTTACCTTGTACTTTTCCTTGGTTGGGGTAGGTTAACCTCCTGTATAATGGTGAAATAGTTGTTATTAAATTATACAAGAATCATATATGTTAATATGATATCATATATGATCTTTTAACATTGATTTGTTAATAATATCTTAGAATTATCGTCGTTTCGGGAGTTAACTTACTCATTTTCTTTTATATGTTTTGTTACATAAGCCAAAGTTGTTTTATCTTATTCATATCCAGAATGATATCCAGTCCTTAAACATCATTTTTAAATCATCAAATGATAATTATACTTGAATGGATACGATGGAGAATGAATCTCATCGCGTTCGTGGAGACGGTAGTCCGTACGTACGCACGAGCGACAATATCATTCTTTTGATATTAAAATAATATATAAATGGATGGTATATCATATATACAGAATCATTAACATGTTATATTTATTATTTACATGAGTTACACATCATTATTATACCCATCCAAATAATATTATATTGAATAACAATTACACCACGACGTGGAGACGGTAAGCCGTACGTACGCACGTATGGTGAAATGTTATTCAAAGGGTGGATAGAATACTGAATATGATTGTACCATATTTATAATAACATCACAGTATATGTGAGATACTGGAGTTATTATTTTATAATGGTAAGAACAAAGGAAGAAGAAGTGGAAGAAGAAATGAACTTGGAGAAGGGTGGTGAAATCATTACCTCTTCTTCGGGTTCTTCCTTTTGATTTGATCAAAAGGGCTCCTTAGGTTGGCTTTCTGATCAAACTAAGGCATCTAGGTTGTAGTGAGGGATGTTGGGAGAGTATTTGGGCATAGTTTGGCCGAACCAAAAGGCTTTGAAGGTGTGAAGAAATGAGAAGGAGGAGTGCCCTTTTATAAAAGGGGTGAGGGGCACCTTTGGAAAAGCTAGAAATATTAATTTATAATAAATTCATATTCGGTTTCTAATGGCTCCAAAGTTGATTATTCAAAGTTTAAGGTGGGGATAGGTCGAAAACCACTCAACCAATAGAATTTAGACAGGTTTGGGTACCTATATTAACCTTATCTTTAAGTATTAACTCTAAGTTAATTAGTTTCACTTTTACAATGTCTCTTTGTATTTTTATATAATATGGTTAATAAAATTACTATATACATCCAAGAGACCCCCAAGTGGTACATTAATGATTAACCTATCATGATATAAGTCTCTTGGCCGAACCTTAGATTTTTAGGAATTTAATATCAATTAATAATATAATATTTGTTTTAAGAACTCTTTTATGTCAATTTTGACACTATTCAATAGTTGATTTTTGTGAAACTCATAACAGATTGATTACTTCGAACAAAGTCAATTAAATAAATCCTAATATATCATATTATCCTAGAAAATTAGTTTAATTCATTAAAAGTTTCATATTATATTTATTTGTGTATTTATAATATCAATTATTTTAATTTTTCACTATTATAGTAATTACTGCATCATCATTATGTCATAAATAAAATTAATTATTTAATGTCTAAAAATTATAAATAAAATATCATTATGTAGGAAATCGTTTTAGCTTTCTAATGAATATTTATAATCTAAAATCCAACTTATATAACTCTATGTAACAATTGTTTTGCTAAAAGATATATGCTTGTGTCATTTTTGTATTCATTTTGACTTAATTAAAATAAAGTGTCATTATCACTTACAAGTGGATCCATGGGGTCCCAAAATTGACACAAAGATGACCATGGTAGACCATTTATCAACCAATAGGGTTAAGACACGTTTTAGGGTAATTTAGTATTATTATAATATTATTTTTTTAACCCTTATTTACCGGATTTACCCTTAACCATGGTAAATAAAATATTTACCGCAGTAATTATTCAAAATGTCTAAAAATAAAAGTTACCTATTTACACAATTTGAACATCCTGATTCCAAATATGGAATCCATTTTCCTAAATTCTAAACACAGAAGTGGCAGAAAATAATTTAAAATTAATTCCCGCTGTCAAAACAAAAAGCGTGTTTTTAAGAGATAATAACTATCAAAAGATTGACACTTGTTTATGTTCGGTTTAATTGTAAAATTATGTCCAATGACCAACATTATATTAAATAGTAAAAATATATTCTAAATATACTTTAAAACCACTCAAATTCATAATTTATCACTATTAATTATTTTGATTAAAAAAGTTGTTTTTAATTAAAATTTAGTAATTTTCACTATTCATCAAAATATGAAAGTTATCCGAAAAGTACCAAAATTTCACCTTAGGCTAAATTTGATATTCCGAATCCAAAAATGAAGTCCATTTTAAAATATAAAATATATATAACTTCAAAAGGTAGGTATTACTATTCATAACAGCTAGTTTGATAGGTTACGGTGTGTTAGAACTCGAAGTTGCGTACAACACACGCTACTGTTTTATTCAAAGGAAAGCGTACCGTGGAAGCTTGGGATGTTTCATTTTAAATTTTTTGATGTATCCATTTAGTCAAAAAGTTTGAAATATTGTATTTAAAAAGGTTTCACTATCAAAAGTTGATAAAAGTGCAATACTGAAAATGAATCTGTTCTTGCATTATGACTAAGAAACTCATAATATGGATTCTAAAATTATAAGGATTATATAAAGTTTAAAATTTAGTTAATACTATTCATGGCCTCTTTTAATGGCTTTTTTTTTTGGTAAGTCATGGTGCAATTGAACTCAGTGTTGCGTGTAGTGCAAGTTATTTAATTATTTTGAAGAAATAACACACTATGAAATCTTGGGGTGTTACATTCTCCCCTCCTTCAATAAATTGCGTCCTCGCAATTTGAAATTGTTCTTCAAAAATAAAAGGTTGAAAGTAGAAAATATATTTGTGGGAAAACCCACATCGGAAATTGGGTTACTAAAATTTAGTCTTAATATGAGGAAAAGAGAAATCAAAGGGTCACCACCAAATTATGATCTCGATTAGGAGAACATTGGTGGAAATTAGAGACATATAATCGGAGGAAAGACGTAAATATTTATAGGTAGTGATTGAGGTCATCAATCACAAACAAGTGTATAATTGAGGTCCTTAAATTCATCAATCTATGATGATTTGAAATACCATCGGTTCAACAAAACATAGGGTATTAGGATAACACATTTTTGACGTTTCAAAATATCTTAGTTGAAATCCCACATCGAAAAATGAATTAATGAGGTCTCTATTTAAAATAAAGAGTCGAAAGTATGAAGATTACCGAAAATAACACATACTAGGGTTCCATGTAGGAAAATATGGATATGGAAGAAAAATCTAACCATCAATTATCTGATGGAGAGTGGTAGAGAACATGGCTATAAAAAGGCCAACAATCCCAAAGCCATAAATTAGTGATGATTTAAGGTACCATCTAGGAAAACATTTTTGTTCAAAGTTGCTTTTCTTAATATTGAGGAATTTATTAATGAGATTGGATAAGATCATAAGGAGATATACTTACTTTATAATTAGAGTTTTATTCATTAATAAATTTCTACCACAAACTCATCTTTCACTCTAAAACATAATAGAACGTAAAAAAAAAATTCTATTCACACTATTCGTATAGGGTTCCAAAATAAACGAATTTATAATTCATCTACATGATCTTTTAATAAAAACTACATTATTTAATCCAGGACATCTCATGGTCCAGCGGTAGGTGATACACCCTTGTCGCCCTTCGGTTGCGGGTTCAAGTCTCGCAGCCTTGCCGGACGCGACGGGTTGCCGCCCGACCTCCGGGTTGTCCTTTTATGGAAATCCAAAATAATCCAAACTAGAACTATCCAAAATACATCTGTCCAAACTCACAGTCTAACATTTATAAGGAAGGTAAACATAATATAGATCCTTTTTACCCCGTAATAGCATATGAATACCTTCATCAGGTATTACCATATTCCTTATTGATTACATTCATGCTCCCTTATTCCATATAGAATGCAGGATATACTTCATCAATCCAAAAATGTTTTAAACCCCAAAAATGATGGAATATACAAATCATTAATCAGTTCCAAGGTAGTCAAGAATATCCAATATATTTTTTCCAAAATAATCATGTATTATTCGAAAATCACGACCTCGGTATCAGAACTATATTATGGTTTATCATTCTCTCAACCATATATTTTCCAAAAATTTATCCTGCTATTGAGTCACTTTTCTTTGTTCCACACAATCTCAAGTCCTTAATGAAATAGTACTGCAGTACAATCCTTATATACTCCATAATTATTATAACAAGTACATTGTTGATACAACACTCAATTGACATAATCAACATAAGAACTCTAATCATTCCTCTTCATCTGTGGTAGTATCATAACTTGATTATTATCCGATAACATCATTTGAGGCATATTCTGATGACTGGGACATAGGTTCGCATAGTGTCCAAACTCCTTGCAAATGAAGCATTGTACATTTGAAACCATTTTCTTACCCTTGCAGTCACGTACTTTGTGCCCTTTTCCTCCACACTTATAACAAACTCCCATTCCTTTCAGGCAAGCTCCAGGGTGTTTCTTTCCACAGTTACCACATATGGGAAAATTCCTCTTTTCCCCCTCCCCTTTATCCATCTTTCTCTCTTCCATCTTGTTCTTCTCTTGCTTCACTTCAAGGCCATAGGACTCAGCAAACACTTTACTTATCTTATCAACACATGATATTATATCTTCATATGATGATAATACATGGGAGACTATTTCTCTTATAAATTCTAGCTTAAGACCATGAAAGATATGATCCTTCCTTCTCTTTGGATCATGTGCATTTCTGGAGTTCTCATTTCTTCTACTGGGCGCCATTTCTAAACAATGGCATACACTAGATCAGTTTATGAATCAAAATACATAATCCCATACTTATAAAACACTTAACATAAATTGAACTATTTATGGATATAATCCATAATCATAAGATTTTTTTTTCTTTGAGGATGAATATACTCATAATCCCTTCAAAATGATTTGTAAAGAAAATGAGAGTTATCCTAAGCATATACCCCGGGAGTGTCGTAACCAAGAGTGCAGCAAGGCCCGTTGTCGTGCACCAGTTCCCGTTTGAGTCTAGCTCAAAGCGGTGTTTTCGGGTTTTACCCCTAGGTACATCTGTGCCAGAGCCGCCTCTACCTGCTCGTATCCAGACAGGGATGTATTGCTCGGAAAACTCACAAAATCTCTACAATACCAAAATTCTAGGAAGTTCTTCTATACTAATCCTCAAAGTTCATCTTAGGTCTACGTGCTCTAATCAGAGTTTATCTAAATCTAGCTTCCAAGGTTTGTACTAAACTTCCTCTGATACCAACTGTAACGCCCCGACCCCAGTTACCCAGAGTCGGTGCATTATTACATAACATTGGCATGATCACAAGAAAGATCAAATCTCGAAAGATCGATTGGTTTAGTAGCCTTGGAAACACTAGATATATTCATAAGTTTTACATTACATCATTAAACGAAAAATTACTACAACAACATATTGTATCTATAATCCACACTCATATCCCCACATAATATCCCTGTAGGTCATTCATAACTTACTTCTTCACTTCCTGGGAAAAATAAAACATAGAAAAGGGGTGAGCTCAAATGCCCAGTAAGGATAACAATATAGCGGAAACTTTCATAAATAAGAATAAACTTTTAAGGCAATGTATAACTAAAACAAAAGCCTTTTAAATATGAACTTTCAACATGTATGGCATAAATAAAATGAAATAATGCAATTTACTTATTCACATGGATATTCTACTAATCGAATAATCACATGAAAAAATCAATAACCACTTTCATAATGTTGGAATGCATAATGCCAGACTATCATAACCACATAGCCAAGGCCTCGTGCCAAGACTACAAATAAGATTTTGTCAAGGCCTTGTGCCAAGACACTAGTTTGTCTCATGAGACCTACCGATGCATCGAGGAGCTATAGCGGGCTCCACCCGTCACTTATTAAGTCCAATGCATTCCCATATGAAAAGGTTTAAACATAACATAAACATTCGTATTAAAACTAGCATACGCAATGTCAATACTTTCACAATAAACTATGAATGGTATAAAAATAGCACATCCACATTCAAACATATCACAAAACCTTCAATACAATATAGAAGTTTTGTATCATAATAAATCAACTTCAAATAATCTTAAAATCCATCAAAGGATGTTGACATAGATGAAATCAAAATTCTTTTTAAAGAAATATCTCCTTTTATTTTGAAATCATTTAAGATCCATATAAAATAAAACATTTTCTTTGAAAATATTCTTATAAGCTTGTAAGGAAAGCTTTGAAGATTTTATAACGGCGTAAAATAACCGCACCCGCCGTATAAGTTAAAAAAAACATTCTTACCTCAATTCTGTCGAAAAGGTTAAAAAGGACATTGTTTTGAAAACGACGGAAAGATTCCTTTATAAACCTCTTATAAAAAGTCAAACAAGGGTATAAATGACTTTAACCCATATTCTTGTAAATAGTAAAAATGTTTTGAAATACATTTTTAAGAAAACATGGATGTGGATGATAAAGAGATCCCAGTAGATTATTACGTATAATACAACCTCGGATAATGAAGAGATTGTGAAATAACCCTTACCTTGTACTTTTCCTTGGTTGGAGTAGGTTAACCTCCTGTATAATGGTGAAATAGTTGTTATTAAATTATACAAGAATCATATATGTTAATATGATATCATATATGATCTTTTAACATTGATTTGTTAATAATATCTTAGAATTATCGTCGTTTCGGGAGTTAACTTACTCATTTTCTTTTATATGTTTTGTTACATAAGCCAAGGTTGTTTTATCTTATTCATATCCAGAATGATATCCAGTCCTTAAACATCATTTTTAAATCATCAAATGATAATTATACTTGAATGGATACGATGGAGAATGAATCTCATCGCGTTCGTGGAGACGGTAGTCCGTACGTACGCACGAGCGACAATATCATTCTTTTGATATTAAAATAATATATAAATGGATGGTATATCATATATACAGAATCATTAACATGTTATATTTATTATTTACATGAGTTACACATCATTATTATACCCATCCAAATAATATTATATTGAATAACAATTACACCACGACGTGGAGACGGTAAGCCGTACGTACGCACGTATGGTGAAATGTTATTCAAAGGGTGGATAGAATACTGAATATGATTGTACCATATTTATAATAACATCACAGTATATGTGAGATACTGGAGTTATTATTTTATAATGGTAAGAACAAAGGAAGAAGAAGTGGAAGAAGAAATGAACTTGGAGAAGGGTGGTGAAATCATTACCTCTTCTTCGGGTTCTTCCTTTTGATTTGATCAAAAGGGCTCCTTAGGTTGGCTTTCTGATCAAACTAAGGCATCTAGGTTGTAGTGAGGGATGTTGGGAGAGTATTTGGGCAGAGTTTGGCCGAACCAAAAGGCTTTGAAGGTGTGAAGAAATGATAAGGAGGAGTGCCCTTTTATAAAAGGGGTGAGGGGCACCTTTGGAAAAGCTAGAAATATTAATTTATAATAAATTCATATTCGGTTTCTAATGGCTACAAAGTTGATTATTCAAAGTTTAAGGTGGGGATAGGTCGAAAACCACTCAACCAATAGAATTTAGACAGGTTTGGGTACCTATATTAACCTTATCTTTAAGTATTAACTCTAAGTTAATTAGTTTCACTTTTACAATGTCTCTTTGTATTTTTATATAATATGGTTAATAAACTTACTATATACATCCAAGCGACCCCCAAGTGGTACATTAATGATGAACCTATCATGATATAAGTCTCTTGGCCGAACCTTAGATTTTTAGGAATTTAATATCAATTAATAATATAATATTTGTTTTAAGAACTCTTTTATGTCAATTTTGACACTATTCAATAGTTGATTTTTGTGAAACTCATAACAGATTGATTACTTCGAACAAAGTCAATTAAATAAATCCTAATATATCATATTATCCTAGAAAATTAGTTTAATTCATTAAAAGTTTCATATTATATTTATTTGTGTATTTATAATATCAATTATTTTAATTTTTCACTATTATAGTAATTACTGCATTATCATTATGTCATAAATAAAATTAATTATTTAATGTCTAAAAATTATAAATAAAATATCATTATGTAGGAAATCGTTTTAGCTTTCTAATGAATATTTATAATCTAAAATCCAACTTATATAACTCTATGTAACAATTGTTTTGCTAAAAGATATATGCTTGTGTCATTTTTGTATTCATTTTGACTTAATTAAAATAAAGTGTCATTATCACTTACAAGTGGATCCATGGGGTCCCAAAATTGACACAAAGATGCCCATGGTCGACCATTTATCAACCAATAGGGTTAAGACACGTTTTAGGGTAATTTAGTATTATTATAATATTATTTTTTTAACCCTTATTTACCGGATTTACCCTTAACCATGGTAAATAAAATATTTACCGCAGTAATTATTCAAAATGTCTAAAAATAAAAGTTACCTATTTACACAATTTGAACATCCTGATTCCAAATATGGAATCCATTTTCCTAAATTCTAAACACAGAAGTGGCAGAAAATAATTTAAAATTAATTCCCGCTGTCAAAACAAAAAGCGTGTTTTTAAGAGATAATAACTATCAAAAGATTGACACTTGTTTATGTTCGGTTTAATTGTAAAATTATGTCCAATGACCAACATTATATTAAATAGTAAAAATATATTCTAAATATACTTTAAAACCACTCAAATTCATAATTTATCACTATTAATTATTTTGATTAAAAAAGTTGTTTTTAATTAAAATTTAGTAATTTTCACTATTCATCAAAATATGAAAGTTATCCGAAAAGTACCAAAATTTCACCTTAGGCTAAATTTGATATTCCGAATCCAAAAATGAAGTCCATTTTAAAATATAAAATATATATAACTTCAAAAGGTAGGTATTACTATTCATAACAGCTAGTTTGATAGGTTACGGTGTGTTAGAACTCGAAGTTGCGTACAACACACGCTACTGTTTTATTCAAAGGAAAGCGTACCGTGGAAGCTTGGGATGTTTCATTTTAAATTTTTTGATGTATCCATTTAGTCAAAAAGTTTGAAATATTGTATTTAAAAAGGTTTCACTATCAAAAGTTGATAAAAGTGTAATACTGAAAATGAATCTGTTCTTGCATTATGACTAAGAAACTCATAATATGGATTCTAAAATTATAAGGATTATATAAAGTTTAAAATTTAGTTAATACTATTCATGACCTCTTTTAATGGCTTTTTTTTTGGTAAGTCATGGTGCAATTGAACTCAGTGTTGCGTGTAGTGCAAGTTATTTAATTATTTTGAAGAAATAACACACTATGAAATCTTGGGGTGTTACAAAATATATATTATCTTTGGTTGAATTATCATTGGTTTAAATCAATTTTTTTCATTGACTATTTAATGGATTGATTATATGAACTCTATCCATTGAAATATCCAATAAATAATAAAATAAAAATAAATTTCAAAAGACAATTATCTCATCAATGAAGCAATTTTCAAGCAATTTTTATGTAGATGAATTCAAGGAAATTAGAAAAAAATAAAGCATAGGGATTTTTATTTAATAATAAATATTTTACCATTATACATGAGAAAAATCATATAAAATAATAAGATATATACCACCATAGACTCACTAATATAAAGTGAAATTTAAATTGAGGGAGTTTAAATGAACATGTAAGTATAATTTATACTTAAAAATAAAAAAATAGAATCATTATATATATAATTGAGAATATTATGCCACTATAATGGGAAAAAATATTCATCTACCTCCTTCAAATCATTTTTTTATGAAATTTACTTTCAGGGGTATAGTGGGAACCCACATACTTACCAAATCACACCTTTCAGTGGGAGAGAAACACATTCAAAATTCAAGGACACAAATTCAAAATTCAAAATCAAAAGAAACAAACAAAGTGGAGCATTCATCATGGGAATCGTAATTCAGTGAAAAACCCTGCAAATCACATGAGCCACGAAAGAAAACCTTCATCGAGGATGACACGTCGAGCCACTGCATCATCTATGTCATTTCTATCATCATCACTAAACCATCGTCATCATCACATCTTCATTATCCACTCCAAAAGTCATAACCATTTCCATCGCCTACTGTTGAGATGAGATGTCCTATAACCGGTTGTCGTCTTCTTGACTTCATCAGTGAGAACCCACCAGAACATCTCACTGAACAAAACCCATCAAACCTTCATCAATTGAACTAGAAAACATCCCCCTATAGAGAATCACTAGAAATTACTCATCTGTACCATTTCCATAGAATCACTAATAACTGAACCAACCCAAAGAAACCACTTGCAAAGCTGAAACTAAAATATATCATCCCTATATAGATAAAAAACTATCATAAGTGACACTTTACAACTATCCATCATAATTTTACCTTGCACAAAAATGAAATAAACCAGATATTTCATTGATGGAATTGAAATCTTCCAAAATACCTCACAACATATTCATAATTTAAAACACAAACGAATCATCAAAATCACCATCATCAAAAACCACAGCCAAACAACCTATCATAGTAAAACCGAACAACATACCATAAAAAATCCATCTAAACCACACCATGAAAATTGAAAAGAATCCAAATGATAACTAAATTTTATAGTGATAAAGAACCACTAGAGTATCCGAATAAAAAAAGAAACCAAAAATATTATAAATAAACCAATGTCGGTGTAGAAAGTGCATTGAGACTGCTGGAATCCCCCTACAACACCATCCCATGTTTTCCTGAAACCCACATCGAGCCCGAAAAAGATGGAAATTTTTTGTAATAATAATTATTAATAATAGATTATATATTTAACATCCCATTACCTTTATTGGGTTATTTTTCCCTCATTCTAAGTTCCATTCTTGTTTTAAAATACTTTTATGTGATTTTTTTGGGTTTACTGCAGACTACAGAATAGGTACACACCATGTACCTAAAGTACATATAGTTTACTTGGTGCTGGTTTCATGTCATGGTCTGGGAGACCATGTTGTGAAGTGGGAGGTCACGCTGTGATATAGTACACGTTGTGAATTATGTGAAAACTTATTATAGGGTGAAAATTTCAGTTTTTAATTCGAGGAAACTATTTTTTTGGCATAACTTATCCAGTATGGCCTTCCCATCATGACCTAGGGGTACATGACGTGACCCAAACCTCACCTAGTTTAAAGTCACACATTTGGAGTTTTGGTCTCTTCTTTTCTCTCTAAAATTCATTACTCTCAACCCTAGACTCTCCCTTGGAATTTTTCTGAGGTGTCTCATCTTCCAAATCAATCTGATCGGCTCTGTTTCATTATTTCTTCTACGATGCGTCTCTCTGGGTAAGTGTTCTCTCATATTATTCCTTGAGATTTATCGTGATAGCACCCTAGCCTTGAGTTATTAGATCTACTAATCCATGTTGGGTGTTTCTTTTTGTCCTCATCTAGATCTACTATGAGATCTTGTCACGATGCCTGTTTCTTGGGTAGTTGGGGTGAGGCAGATGTTCATTATTGAGGTACGTGGGCTTTATTCTATCCGCCAACCCCTTGTCTTCTATTTTAAATCAATCCTTTGAGGGGCGTGTTTGATTCTAGGGCCTTTTTTATGGTGTTATTGGGTTGCGTTGCTTTAGTTTTCTGTTGTGGGTGTGCATGACCCGAACATTGAGGTAGGTGGTTCCATCTCTAGATAATGATAACGAACCTACTTGTTTTACTATGCACATTTATCTATAAATTGATTTATGAAATTGGCATGATTGTTGGGTGTATTGAAAAAGGGTTTTTAAAGAAAAATGGTTTTCCTTAGATTTGGATAAATGGATTATAAATGGTTTCAAATGTTTTTCATGCATTTGAAATGGGTTTGTGAAAAAGAGAACATGGGTTACCATGGGTAATTAGGTGGAAGGTTTTGCTTGATTCCATTTTCCATTGTTTTGTGATTATCCAAGAGGTTTTTATTGGGGATTTCCTTTGTTTCCTAGGCCTATTGTTCTAGTGGAACAGTATTTCCATTTTGGGGGGTTTACTAATGGGGTATTACTCTACTTTCTAGGCCCTTTGTTCTAGGATTAGTTTTGTGCACTTGATTATTTTGGTACGAGTAGTCTGCTACCTATATTTTCATTATTCCTTAGTGTTTTGATACCTATGCTTTTGGTTTATGCTTCTTGGATTTCTGAGTTAGCCTTGATATATATGTTGATGCTTGTGAAAAATGATATGGAAATATGGTTTTGGAAAATAATATACCTTCTTTTGTTTAGAAATGCGGAAAAGGAAAGTATTTATTATTTTTTCTATAAAATCACTTACTACTTATCATGCCATGTTTTACTTTAAAAATGAGCATACATGATTTTTTATACAGAGAATTGTTACGGAACACCTAGGTGGTGTCCTACTGAGCCTATTAGCTTACACCCTGATCACTTATTTGGTGGTGAATAGACCTTTATTCGTCTTCCCGCATAGGGAAAGGCAAGGGGCTGCAGTGAGGCAGTGAGGTTCGTGTCAGCTAGGATGGGTAGCTGATGATGAGATGGTTGGAGTTCGTCTATGCCATTTTTGGAGTAGCTGTTGGTTTTGAGTCCCTTGAAGTCAGAATTGTCTTTTGGAGTTTTTTCTGTGGTTATAGTTGTTTTGTTTCTGCTATTTTCTTACAGTTTTTTCATATATATTTTTTTCGTCTTCTGTTGTTCCTTTATTTCATTTTATATGTATTCCATGTGATTATTCAGGTTAGAAAAAAATTTTCCCTCGTTTTTATCGTTTGATGCCCAGGTGCTTGTCGCCATCCCATAGGGATCAGAAACGCCCTTTGGGTATGTGAAGGATCAGATCAGAAGCTGGGTTTAAGGGTAACCCAGGCCAGTTCATTACAATTTGATATCAGAGGAGGTCTGTCTTCAATAATCATTTCTTGGGATGTCGGTTAGACTGGAGATAGGATTTTAGATACTTGATGGGTATGTTTCGATGAGTGCCTAACCATCTCTTATCGTAACAAGAATCAAGTTACCATGGGATGTTAGGATATGTGTCTCTAGTGTAGGTTTTTTCTTTTGAAATCTCATTTTCTACTTATGGGTTTTCTAGTTTGAATTGAGATTTTTTCTGTGTCTAATCGTTCATATGTTTCGGTATGAATCAGTATGACTCCTAGTCTTCTTCCACATTTTCCTCAGGAAGGTGCAACTAGTGATCCTCAAGGAAATCCACCTATGGATCAGAATCTCATCGAGACTATTGTATGGGCAGTCTATTCTGTCGATCAAGATGTTCCACAAGTTCCGAATGTAGTGGTTGAAGTACAACCAAGAGCTAGAGGAGAAAGAGATCGATCACGAGAGTTCTTGAATGAGAAACCAACATCCTTTAAAGGTAAAACTGAACCTCAAGAGGTGGAGGATTGTCCGAAAATGATCAATAAAATATTCAAATTCTTGGAGACGCCTGAGAATATCAGGGTGAAGTGTGAAAAGTTCATAATGAAGGGTTCTGGAAAGTATTTGTGGGACTCTATGGCCCAGAAAGATAGACATGTGGGATTGGATTGGAAGGGTTTCAAAACCCTATTCTTTTAGATTTTTTTCCCAGAGACTCTGATGTTGGAAAAATATCTGGAGTTATTATCGTTGTAGTAGGGAGAGAATTCGGTTTCAGTATACACTAACTGGTTTTATGAACTTGTCTGTTTTTCTCTGGATATGGTAAGAAATGACCAGATGGAGGTGCGTAAGTACCAACAGGGTTTGATACTAGAATTTAGATTGTAGGTGTTCATGTTGAATATTTTTACCTATACAGATACAATGGATAGAGTAATGATTGCAGATATGGAAATGGTAGGAAAGTCCAACACTACTTCCTCTTCTCTTCCAACCAGCGACAACTTCAATGACATGCATGGGAAGAAGAGGAAGTGGTAGGACCATCACAAAAGTGGTGGAGGTGTGTCTCAGTAGCTATCCTCCACCTCACTACCCGTTGCTGCTGGCAGTGTGCCTATGACTTGCTACCAGTGTGGCAAGGGGGGCCACACCACACGCTATTGTCATATGACCGTAAGGACTTACAATAGCTATGGATGTGTTGGTCATCTACAAAATTTATGTCAGGATATGAATACTCCCTGTTTTGGTCAAGGTTTGTCAACTCAAAAGGCTACTGCGGTACAGTCAAAATCATCAAAGACTATAGGGCTCCATCCACAAAACTCAGGAGTGAAGCATTTTTATGTAGTAGATGAGTGTCCAATGGAAGTTGATGCAGGTCCGACAATAGTGAGAGGTACTTTTCTTATTGAATATTTAGTTGCTACTGTTTGTTTGACACTGGTGCCTCCCACTTTTTTATATCTTCCTGTTTTTTTATATACTTAAACTTCCAATAGAACATATTCCCTTTACAATGGAGTTAGTGACACCTCTTAGAAAGAGGAAAGAGCAGGGGTTTCAGTGTCCTTGTTCGTTCACAATAGATGACATGGAGTTGGTCTGCTATTTTCTCATTCTTGATCTGTATCTTTTTGACTTAATCATTGGTATGGATTGGCTTGTCAGTCATCAAGTTGAGGTTGATTGTTATCATAGGCGTGTTTCGTTTCTTACTACTGATGGGAGATCTCATTTGATTCATGGAGAGTGGGACCCGAGGTCAGGTCGTGCAGGACCATCCCGCCCAGATCACAAGAGTATGTTGGTTTCTATTGTGTTTGAGCCCGATGGCATTTCATCTATTGAGGGTATTCCTATTATTTTCTAAGACTTTATTGACATTTTTCTAGAAGAATTATCTGGTATTCCTCTAAATAGAGAGGTAGAGTTTACGATTGACTTAGTGCCAGGTACGTAACTGATATTGATTCCTTCTTACCGTATAGTACTAGTGGAGTTAAAAGAAATCAAGATACAGTTGGAAGAACTATTAGAGAAGGGTTTTGTTCACCCTAGTGTTTCACCTTGAGAATCCCCTGTGCCCTTTTCTAAGAAAGAGGATGGTTCACTTTAGTTATATGTGGACTATCAAAAGTTGAACTAGGTAACAGTTAAGAAAAAATATTCTTTACCTCATGTGAATGATTTTTTTGATCAGTTAAAGGGAGAAAAGTGTTTTTCAAATATTGATCTTCTATCGGGTTATAATCAAATCAGATTCTGGGAGTCTGATATATCAAAGATGGCCATCAGGAGTAGGTATAGAAATTATGAATATCTTGTGATGTCTTTTAGTCTAAATAATGCTCCTATAGTTTTTATGGCCTTAATGAATTGAATATTCCACCAATATCTTGAAAATGTTGTGGTAGTGTTTGTGGATGATATTCTGGTTTATTCAATGTCCGAGTGTGAGCACAAGAACCATCTGAGTTTGGTTATGGAGATATTGATAAATCACCATCTGTATAGAAAGATTTAAAAATGTAGTTTCTGGATTCAGGAAGTGAAATTATCAGGGCACAGAATTTTTGAACATGGATTATCAGTTTATCCAGAGAAGGTAAAAAAAGTTTTTTCCCAGAAGGAACCATGAATTGTGTTTGAGATATGAATATTCCTTGGTATTACTATATACTATCGATGGTTCATTAAGGACTTCTCTAATCTAGAATCGCCTTTGACTACTCTTACCAAGAAAGCGGTGAAATTATCATGGGATAAAAAGTGTCAGTCTTCTTTCAATAGACTAAAATGACTTCTGACATCGACAACTATTCTGATCTTACTTAAGCCCGATAAGGGGTACGTGGTGTTTTATGATTCATCAGGTTTTGTTTTGGGATGCGTGATTATACAGGATAATCATGTGGTATCTTATGGACCTCATCATCTCTAGACGCATGAGAATAACTCTCCCACTCATGATTTAGATCTTGATGCGGTGATGCACATTCTAAAGTGTTGGTAGCACTATCTATTTAGGGAGAAGTTCACAGTTTTATCTGATCATAAGAGTGGGAGCTATATCTTTTACCCGAAGGACTTGAATCTCAAATAGAGACGATGGGTAGAATAACTTCATATGTTTGATTTTGACATCGCATACACTCCAAGGAAAGGGAATGCAGTTACAGATGCTTTAAGTAAGAAGGTACCATCACGTGATTTTCTGTAATCGAAGGAAGAGTAGAATCTTATAGGGATTTTTGCTCAATTGCACTTGGATGCTCAAGAGGATGTCTTAGGTGTGGTTCTATCCAGTGTTCAGTTGTCAAAATCTATCCTAGAGTCAATTTTAAAAATTCACCCACAAGATGATGAGTTTTAGAAGTTTCAGAAAAACCTCTATGGTGGGGAGACTGTTCCCGGTTGGTCTCTTTCTTCAGATGACATACTTCTCTTCAGAAAGTGAGTTTTTGTCCCCACATCTGTGAGAAGTTCAGTCTTGTTTGGTTGTAATAGATCTTTATGGTTTATTCATCCATGCTCTAAAAAGATGTATTATGACATGATAAGATAATTCTGGTGGCTGGGTATAAAGCGTGATATTGCATATTATGTGTCCCGCTGTTACACCTACCAACGGATAAAGGCAGAGCACTTAAAGCCCTCTGGTTTTCTTCAACCTCTTCCAGTGATAGTTTAGAAGTGTGATGAGGTGTACATGGATTTTTTGTTGGGTTACCATGGACACCCCAAGGAAAAAATTCTATCTGGGTGGTTTTTGATCATCTGAAGAAGTCTTCTCACTTAATTACAATCAAAGACACCACTAAAGTTGAAGATATGGGTTAGATGTATGTGTAAGAGATTGTGAGGTTACATGGGATTCCTTCTACCATTGTTTCATATAAGTATCCTAGGTGTACCTCAGGGTTCTGGAGGAGTCTTCTAGGGGAAATGGGGACACAGTTCAAGTTGAGCACAACTTACCATCCACAGAAAGTTTTTCAGACAGAGTGTGTAATTCAGATCCTAGAGGATATACTTCATGCCTATGTCTTGGATTTCAATGGATCATGGGATAGCCATCTGGGACTGGTTGAGTTTGTTTAAAAAACTAGTTTCTAGTCATCGATCAGAATGGATCCTTTTGAAGTGTTGTATGATCACCCATGTAGAACACATATTATTGAGAAGAGGTGGGAGGATTAGCTTTGGTTGGACCAAGTCTGGTTCATGAGATGTCAGAAAATATTCAGGAGGTGCAGTGACATCTGGTTACTTCCCAAAGTTGACAGAAATCATATGAAGATCGACGATGTCATCCTTTGTAGTTTTCTGTTAGTGAATGGGTTTTATTGAAAATTTATCCTCAGTTGGGTCACCATAAACTTGGAAAATAGGAAAATATATCTCTAATATATGTTGGATCATTTGAGATCCCTTAACGACTTGGGAAATTTACTTATCAGTTATCACTTTCGGTTCTGCTGATAAATATTCATGATGTTTTCCACATATCTCAGTTCACAAAGTATCACCATGACCCCACTCATGTTCTAAGTTGGTAAGAAATTGAGTTAGAGCCAAATTATTCTATTTTGGAGAAACCAGTTGAGATCGTTGAATCTCAAATGAAAGAATTTCTTGGGAAGTCAATTTTGTTGGTCAGAGTTCTATGGAAACAATGATCAGATTCTCATGAGACTTGGGAATGTGATTCATTGATGAGAGAGATTTGGCCTCATCTCTTTCCAGAGGATACATATTCCACATGACTTCCCATGGATGGAAAGTCTCTATGGTGGGGAGTTTGTAACATCTCGTTACCTTGATCGGGTTAGTTTTCCCTCATTATAAGTTCCCTTATGGTTTTAAAATCCTTTTATGTAATTTTTTTGTGTTTACTACAAACTGCAGAATAGGTACATGTCGTGTACCAGAAGTACACATTGTATACTTGGTGCTGGTTGCATGTCGGGGCCTGGCAGACCGTGTAATGAAGGGGGAGGTCATGTTGTGATCTTGTAAACATCATGAATGATGGGTACAAATAATGTAGGGTGAAAATGTTAGTTTTTAATATGAGGTAACGAGTTTTTCTATGTAACATATCCAACATGGCCTTTACGTCGTGAACAAGGGGTACATGTCGTGACCCATCCCATGCCCAGCTTAAAGTCAAGCATTCAAGAGTTTTGGCTGATCCTTTTCTCTTCAAATGTTGTGGCTCTCAACCATAGACTCTCCCTAGGAATTTTTCATAGGTATCTCATCTTCTGTATCGATTCGATTGGGTCTGGTTCATCATTGATTCTACGATACATCTCTCAGGGTAAGCGTACTCTCCGATTCTTCCTTACGATTGACTATGATAGAGCCCTATCCTTGAATTATCAGATCCGTAGATCCAAGTTAGATTTTTATGGTTTTCCTCATCTAGATCTATTGTGAGATCTTGTCTCGAAGTAATTTCTTGGCTAGTTTTGGTGAGGCGTACATTCGTTCTTGAGGTATAGGGGCTTTCTTATATCTTCTAACCCCTTGTATTTTATTTTGAATCAGTCCTTTGAGGTATGGGTTTGATTCTATGGCCTTTGTGATGGAATTGTTGGTTTTCTTTGCTTTTTTATTCCATTGTGGGAGTGTGAGACCCAAACATGGAGGCAGGTGGTTCCTTCTCTAGACTATGATAATAAACTTGCTTGTTTTTCTTTGAAAATTTCTTTATAAATTGATTTATGAAATTGGAATTATTGTTGTGTGTGTTGAAAATGGGTTTTGAAAGAAATTTTTTTTCCATGTATTTTAATAAATGAATTATAAATGTTTTTGAATGATTTTCAAGGCATTGAAATGGGTTTTTGAAAAAGAGAACATGGGTTACCTTGGGTACTTAGGTGGAAGGGTTAGCTTGCGGCCATCATCCATTGCATTGTGATTATTAAGGGGGTTTGTCTTGGAGATTTCCTTTTTTTCCTAGGCCTATTTTTCTAGGGGAAAAATATTGAAATTTTGGGGGGGTTTACTCATGAGGTATTCTTCTACTTCCTAGGCCCGTTGTTTTAGGATCAATTTCGTGCACTTGATTATTTTGGTACGAGTAGTCTACTGCCTAGACCTGTAGTATTCCTTGGTGTTGTGATACCTGTGCTTATACTTTATACTACTTGGCTTTTAGAGTTAGCCTTGATATGCATGTTGATGCTTGTGAAAAATGTTATGGGAATATGCTTTGGAAAATGATATACCTTATTTTTTTTATAACTGTGTTAAAGGAAATTATTTACCATGTTTTATATAAATCCTCTTACTACTTATCATGACATGTTTTATTTTAAAAATGAGCATACCGGATTTTTTATATAGATACTTTTTATGGAACACCTGAGTGGGATCCTACTAAGCCTATTAGCTCACACCCTGCGCACTACTTTGGTGGTGCGTAGAACTTTATTTTTCTTCCTGTGCAGGGAAATACAAGGCACTGTAGTGAGGCGGAGAGCTTCGTGTTAGCTGGGATGGGTAGCTGATGGTGAGTTGGTTGGAGTTTGTCCATGCCATCATTGGAGTAGCTACTGGTTTTGAGTCCCTTACAGTCAGACTTGTCTTTTGTAGTTTTTAGCTGTGGTTATAGTTTTTTTGTTTATGCTATTTTATTATATTTATGACATATATATTTTGTTCATATTCTGTTGTTCCTTTATTTACTTGTATATGTATGCCATGTGGTTGTTTTGGTTGGGCAAAATCATTCCCTCGTTTTTGTCGTTCGATGCCCGGGTGCTTGTCACCAGCCTGTGGGGATCAGGAACGCCCATCACGCAGGTGACAGATCGGGTCGGGTTCCAGGTATAAGGGTAACCCAGGTTAGTTCATTACAATTTATTGGTAAAATAATTGTTAATGTTAATATGATCAAACAACAGATTTCACTATTAGTAAAATATTTTTTGGTATTGAATAATTAATATCAATAGATTTATCTGATGACAAAAACAATTGTTGGTACCTAAAAATGATACCCATAAGACATAATATATGTTGGATTTACTCATTTTTATCAACAAATATATAATCTATCATTAAATTTATATTAGTATATCTCAATTATTCTTTAGTGCATGTATTTGTATTATAATACAGTTATATGATATTAAATACATATATTTTTTTTACATTTATATAAATTTTTATATTATATATTAAATACACATATATGTACAAATATAAATATAGTATATATTTTAAAAAATATAAAATAATATATATATATGTATAACATATAATATATATAAAAGGTCCCTTGACTGCATCCAGTTTCGATAGTATATATATATTTATATATATTTACATATAATATAATATAATATTTATTTATATATAAATAAAATTTTAAATATATTTATATATATAAAAATATTATATATTTATAAATATATCCAGACTTATATTTATAAATACATTTATTTTATGTATAAAAATATTTATTTAATATATTAATTTAAATAAATTTATGTATATTAATATAAATTTATGTTTATATATAGATATTTTTTTAATATAATACAATATATATATACTTATGCACACCCCTTAAATTATATATTTAAGTATATTTAAATAAATATATTTATACATATATTTATAAATACATTTATATATAATGTATAAAAATATACACATATTTATATATTCATATAAACTATTTATATATCGAAATACTCACACATATAAACATGTTTATTTATATAATGTATATAAAAATATTGATAAAAGTATTTATATAATACATTTATAAATATATTTATATAATGTGTTTATATAATATAATTATATATATATATATATAATTTTTTTAAATAAAAAAATTTAGAGGAGGTTAAAACCATCGCTAATATAAGGAATTAGTGACTATTTATGAATGTCTTCTAATCACCTATATTAGCGATATTTTTAAGGCCCTTTAGTTTTTTTAAATTAAATGAGTTATATATTTAGGGTTGGTTTTCCCAAAATAACCACTAAATTAATATTTATCAGTGGTTTTGGGGTGACCACTGCTAAATATATAATCGATTTAATTTAAAAGAACAATTTTTTTTATATATTTACTAAATTATTTTATAATATAAATATATAATATATAAATAATAGAATTATATAATATATATATGTAATATAAAAAATATATGTGTTTTTGTAATTATTTTTATATACTTATATATATATATATAATGTATTTATATATTTAATATATTAATTTAAATTCACTTATTTATATACTAAAATCATAAATACATCTATGTAATGTTTTTTTTATAATAATAAAAAAATATTAAATATGTATATATATAAAATTTATTGTATATTTTATTATGTATACAAATATATATAACATAGAAAAAATTAAATACATATATATATATTTTATATTTATCTGATATATTTATAATATTTATTCACATCTCACTCTAAATTATATATTTATATATATTTGTATAATTATATTTTTACATATATTTATATTTATATTTATAATATATATAAAAATTCAAACTTATTTATATATTTATAAATATGTTTATTTTAAGTATATATATATTTGAATACATACACATATATATATGTCTATATAATGTATATATAAGTATTTAATTAATGTATTTATATATTGTCTTTATAAATATATCTATATAATATGTTTATATAATGTATTTAAATAGATTTATATTATGTGTTTATATAATATATTTTAATATATATATATATATATACACATATGTTTATATATATTTTAATTTAAAAAAAATAAAATAATTGAGGAGGATAAAAATCACTACTAATCATGTATATTAGCAGCAGTTTTCAATCCCCTCTAATTTTAGTTTTTTTAATAAACTAGAAATACTTTAGTGTCATTTATGGATGATCCACCACTAAAATATAACCAATTTATAAAAAAGAAAAGAAAAATTAAATAGAAGGTGTTTAAACCACCACTATTTTTTAATAAATCAAGTATACTTTAGCGGTTATTCTTCCATAACTACAACTAAATTATTACTTAGAGGTGGTTTTGGGATAACCACCACTAATCTATTTTGAAAATCAATTTAGAGGTGGTTTTTTATAATCCCCTCCAAATAATCTCATATAATCTTCTATTTTTTGTAGTGTTCTAGTGAGATCCACCAACATATTCATAAAAATAGTGGTTTTATTATCCATTACTTTTTTGTTTCAGTGGGGGTATTCTAATTTGGAAACATGACATTGTAAAATGGAAAGGAATAGCTATAAAAGTCCAAGGAATCAAATTACAGATTCTAGATGATGAAGGTGGGGGATTATCTATATTAGAGAGATCTAGAGTTTCTTTTGATAGGAATCAAGTGAGAAATAATGGAAAAGAAAGAATAGGAAATGATCAAATAGAAGGTTCTAGTTACGATACAGATGATGTTTGATCAGAATGTGGCATTATACATCTCTGAGGTGAAGACTACTACTGAATTATAGTATACACTTGAAAATATGTATAATAATCATTCCATAATAAAAAAGTGTTTCTGATGTGGTGACTTTTTGGTATGAAGATCTCAGAAGGATTGTCAATGGAATATCATTTAAATTAATTCAATGCAATTCATAATCAACTAGAGTCCATTATGGTGAAGTTTGTTAGAGGTCTGTAGAAATTGATACTTATATCATCACCTCTAGAATTATGGTTTGAAATGGTTATAGTTGTGAGAAACTCTAAGAGTAATAATGACATGCTATTTAAGAAAATTTGAGATTTGATTTCGAAAGAATGGATTCAAAATAATGAAGCCTCAAGTGATACAAAATGATGTTTATAGCAGAAGGTAGGGGACATAACACTTAAAGGAAAATCCAATGTTATAATAAGGATGATGAAAAAAGAGAAAGGTTCTAATGAAATTAGGATGTTTTGGTTGATTATTCATGCTAGAACTATATAAATAAAGGGAATTTATGAAAAAACTATCAAGGAAAATGCGTCCACTGCAAAAATTATTCATTTTCTTCATCCATAAACTCTATAATTGAAGAAGAAAACACTTTGATCTTAAGAGTTATAGATTAATTAGATTCATGGATATAATATAATAGATTACCTTTTTATTAACACTCAAAAAGGATATTCTCATCCCTAAAAAGTGCTGAGAAATCCAACATTAAGAAAAGTGGGGTATTTTCCTAGTTTTCAAAAAACATTGATAATGAATCCTTTCTCAACACCTTTTTAGTGTTAAGAAAGGCCCTGAAAAAATATTACAACCACTTTTAGTGATATAAAATCCCCCAAAATAAAACATAATATAATACATACAAAAAATATCAGAATTGATATAATCACCATCATAAGAAATATAAAACATTGAAAAATTGATAAAATTCATATAATATAGAAATATAATTATTTCACCAACTAATCATACATGAAGTTATTATTTTAACTTTTATAAACACAAAACATGTTTTGTAGAGTGTATTTATGAATCAGTGATCTTATGAATTTTAAAAAACCACATAAATGTACTTATAATTGTAATGAGAAACATATATATAAGAAATAATAAACTAAATTTGTTTTATTAAAAACACTTAATAAATTTAAATCTATATTGAAATTGAAAAATACACATTCAGTCATGTCTTCTACCACAAACATTAGAATGATGTGCAATTACTTCATACAAGACAAAAATTAATCAAATATTATTTTAAAAGATTTTGATGACAATCTGAGTGCATTTTCTCAATTTTTAGTAGGTGATATGTGTTTTGAACTTATTTAACACTTAAAAAAATCATAGGTCATTTTGATCACACCATGCATTGGAATGATGAATTGTTCATTCCAACAGTTTAGGAATGAATATAAGATTATTTTCCTATACTTTTATGAAAATTCAAGATTAGTTTCATAGTTTTAAGTATGTGATGCATGTGTTGAAGTGAAATATTTTTTATACTATAAGTATGCAATTTTATTCATATTATCCACACCACATGTATGAATAAAAATAAGATAATTAATATATATATATATAATTAATCTACAACCATTTTTGTTGTGTTATATGATCATCCAAGCACAATTTCTCAGTTTTGAGCATGAGATCTGTGTTTTGAACTTATTTAACACTTAAAATGAAAAATAAACATCAGGTTATTTTCAATAAAAAAACACATCAGAATGAAATGTTGTTAATTTATACATGTCACAAATGAATAAGTTCTGATTTTCATATAATTTGATGATAATCTAAGTTGGTTTTCTTAGTTTTGAGTTTGTGACAAGTGTTTTGAATTAATAAATAAATTTTAAATTAAAATCACACACTTTCAGTCGCACCATCCACCCTACATATCAAAATAAATTATGGTTATTTCTTACATATAAAAAATTTATCAATGACCTTTTCATATATTTTGATGAATATATGAGAAAATATGATCAATTTTGAGTATGTGATATAGGTTTTAAACTTATTTAACACTTAAAATGGAAAAATACACTTTAGGTTATTTTGAATAGTCCACATGTTAGAATTATTTGCAGTTTATTCCTACATGCCAAAATGAATAGAACATAATTTTCCTAAATTTTTATGAAAATATGTTGTTATTTTCTCAGTTTTTATTATGTGATACACATTATGAACTAAAATATCATTTTATATTAAAAACACACACTTTCATTCACAATATCCTCAACATATGTTGGAATGATGTGAGGATAATTCCTACATTTCAAAAATTAATTAGTGATCACTTTCATAGAGTTTCATGATATTCCAAGCATGTTTTCTTAGTTTTGTTCATGTGATACATGTTTTAAAAACATTTAATACTTAAAACGAACAAAACACTTTTGGTTATTTTTACTACAAAACACATAAAAATGACGTGTGGAAAATTATTACATGTATCAAATGAATCAATGATCATTGTTTTCATATTTTGATGACATTATTATTGGGTTTACCCAATTTTCCATATGTGATGTGACGTCCCGACCCAGGTTCCACTAAATGGTTCCCCAAGCTAGTTGGCCACATGCCCTCAAGGGTGCCTCCCCATATGCCAGAGGGTGATGAATAGAAATGAGGGTCTGGTAAGTCAGTATTGGGGAGACTATACCCTCTTTTATCAGAATAAAACACCAATAGAAGCATACACCAATAACCAAGTGTGGAAGAATCTAAATAACCATAACAATACCATGTCATATGATGTTCAAAATAAGAAAATAAAATAATCAACTGAAAGGTAAAAAATGCGATGACAATGCGAATGTCAAGTGTCTATAATACAACTAAAATTAAAGACACAACGAATCCCAAGCAGGTCCCGAACCACATCTGGTTCCATCTACCATGCCCCAATACCAAAAAATAACCTATCCCATGGCCTTGACCTTCTCCTATATCACAAAAACCAAGTCTACTCTGGTTCTGATCTAGCTTCCCAAATAGGGAGTGAGTGAAACTCAGTAGGCCACCACCAATGATGTCTAAAATGAGTATAGTCAAAAGATAGTGTATGTAGATTTATGAAGTAATAAATACAATGCATAATTAAATAGTTATCACATTGTCATTTAATATTTAATCATCACATTAGGCCCAATATCAATCCATGTTCTCCATTTGAATCATCATTCATTATTATCATTAATTTGGTGTTCAATGTCACATCAAGCACCCCAAATATCATTTAGTTTAGGTCGCTATACCTAACACTCCATATCTCACTCAGTGTAGGTCTTCATGCCTATAAATCCATATTTCATTCAGTGTAGGTCATCATGACTAGATCCCCAACATCTCAAACTTGGATAACTATTGAGGAAGAACACCATGTCCAAGTCCCAACTTCTAATTGGTCTATAACACCATGTCTAGCACCACAAAAATATCATCCATTTAATTATTCTTTAATTCAGAATAATTAACCACATCATTCCATTACTAATCCAATGATTAGTTAAACATTTCAAAGGCCATTAGTTAAATCAACAATTAACTAAGCACATAACCCATTAATTAATTCATCAAATAATTAATCAATTAACATAATTTTCATTACATAATTAATTCTCAAAAATTAATTATCCATATCAAATCTCAACTTTTCTTAATTAATTCTCACAATTAATTATCTTTGATCAACATCATGGCACATAATTAATTCTCAGAATTAATTATCTTATATATCCAAACATCATTTCATAATTAATTTCCCCTAATTAATTATCTTAACATGATAAATTCAATATCTAAATTACAATATCTCAACCCATAACCAATCTCTAAAAAAAATATATAATTGGGAAACCCCCCCTTTATTTGTTCCCTAATTCAATTATCAATTAATCACCAAGGCAGTCACAAGTCAATTCCATATTTTTAATTACTCTAATTTAGGAAGTCAATTATCAAGGGAAGCTAGAAAATACACAAACTAACATACACATATCGAATCCATGAATATGGGAGTTTGATTTAGACCACCTACCTTAGTTTATTGATGGATGTTATCCCAATGGAAATCCCCAAAATCTAAGCAGTGCAATGTCGTCGATCAAACTATGGATCTAAATACTTAGATCAAAATTATGATCAAAGGCATCAAGATTTTAAAAATCTAGATCTAGATCCACAATACTAGATCTAGATCTCATCACATAGGTTTAGATCTATAGAAACAGTGGATATCTTCCATGAAAAGATCAAGAAACGATAGGCGAATTAATGGGAGAAGTAATGGGATGAAATTCACTTAATAAGAAGAGAGAAGATATTAACTACAAGATTTCAATCTCAACGAACAGTGTTATAATTACCTGAGAATCCCTTATAAAGGCTCTGGGATCACCTAGAATTTGTCAAGCCCAATTCAATTTTGAAATATGGGAGTCTCGGGAGTTCAAGTGGATTTAAAATATATTTTCAGATAATTAATCCTACGCGCACGGTTTCCTAGACCGGGGTACACGGTTAGGAAAAACCATTAGAAAACTATGCGGACCTATCTATCCAGGTTTTCCCAGTTAGAATGGTTTAGTCGCACAGTTTATCAAATTGTGTGAAAACCTTGTGGACCTCTCTATCCTATTTTTCATAGTTTGTATAGTTTATTCACAAAATTTGTCAAATCATGTGCAAACCATGCACAACCCACTGTCCATTAGTTTTTCTTAATAAATCACCCAAATGCACCTCAATCCACTACTCTATTACATATGTACTTAAAAAACTCAAAACATACTTGAAAACACACCCGAGGTTACTCTATAAAAGGCCAAGATCTTATAATCTCCCCACCTTATAAAAAATCACCCCCAAGCTTCACTTCCGAACTTCTCTAAGATTCTGAGCCAAAAATATTAGCCCATTGAGACCTCTTGTCTTCTTCTTGTTCCCAAGTTTCCTCTTGAACACTTCCATGTTTCCATAATACACGAACTAGCATCATAGTCTTTCCTTATAACACTTTCTCACTACGACCCAACACACATATCAGATGCTCCTCAAAGGACGCATCTGTCTCAAGGTCAACATCTTCCACATCGATCACATGAGAAATTTTGGGGTGATAACATTATAGTTGTGACAAATGGAAAACATCATGCATAACACTGAATTTCTGTGGAAGGGCTAATCGGTAAGCCACCATACCAATTCTCTCCAGTACCTCAAATAGTCCTACAAACCTAGGCGCTAACTTGCCCTACCTCTATATACTATGGTGACCCAATATAGGCAACACCCGAAGGAAAACACGATCACCCTCTGTAAACTCTAGGGGTAATCTCCGTCTATTATCATACAACTTCTACCTACTCTGATCTGCATCCCTACGTTTCAAAATCAACTACACCTACTCCAATGTCTCCTAAATGAGACTCAGTCCCAATAGCTTTGACTCACCCACCTCAAACCAATATAGCAGTGATCTATAAGGTCTACCATAAGGTGCCTCGTATGGTTCCATCTATATAGTTTCCTGATAACTATTGTTATAGGTGAAATCCACTAAATCCAAGTGCTTCTCCCAAGAACACCAAAGTCAAGAACACATACTCACAACATATCCTATAACACCTGTACGGTACGCTCCAACTACCCATCTTTTTGTGGGTGGAAGGCCGTACTTAACAAAACCTATGTACCAAGTTCCTTCTATAATCCCTGCCAGAAGCATGATGTAAAGTGAAAATCACAATATGAAACTATAGTTCGTGGAAACCTTGAAAACAAATAATATCTCATACATATAGTTCACCCAAATGTTCTAGAATAAAGGTTTACCTGATAGGTAAGAAATGTGCTACCTTCATTAGTCGATCCACAATGACCCAAATAGAATCATTCTAGCAAACCGTCTTGGGAATTCCTACCCCAAAATCCATAGTCACGTCATCCCACTTCCATTCTAGAATAGGAAATGACTGCAATAGTCCTCCAGGTCGTTGATGCTATGCTTTCAACTGGTGATAGGTGAAACACATTTTTATAAACCCTGTTATCTCATTTTTCATTTTTGGCCTCCAAAAATATCATCATAGGTCATTGTACATTTTTGTCACCCTAGGATGTACCGTCCACTTTGAGTCATGAAATTATCGCATGAGTTCCCCTCACATACATGTGAGAACAAACCCCATTTTTCACATAGACGATCTGATACTCATCTATTATCCAGTCTAAAGGTGTCTCCCAACTTCAAGGATTTCCTTTACGACTAAACACTACAAATAATCATACTACCTATCCCTGATTCATCTCAAGAGTGTAGAATCCACTGCTATAGAAACTAGAGTCATTATATCCTGACTCTCTTGAACTTACACATGAATTTCCACCAGAAAATTCATTTTATTCCACTTTTCACTCGACACTTATACCAACTGAGTTTGTTTTTTCCTTATCAAGACATCAACCACACTATTCTCCTTTTTGGGTGTATATTCCAGTTCAAAATATAAGGACTGCATATACTCTACCCATATTCGCTGCCGAAGATTCAAGTCGTACTGTGAAAAGATATACTTCAAGATTTTGTGATCTTTAAAAACTTTAAACTTTTCACCCATAAGATAGTGTCACCATCACTTTAGAGCATAAACCACTACTTCCAACTCCAGGTTTGGAACAGGGTAATTCCGTTCATGTGGCCTCAACTACGGAGACCCATAAGCAATGAATTGATCTCCTTGCGTCAACACAACTCCAAGTACGATCCCAAGAGCTTCACAATACACCGTGTAATCCCCACTTAACACAGGTAAGATAAAAATTGGTATCGATGTCAAGAGCTTATTCAACTATTGGAAAGAATTCATGCATGATTATGTCCAATCAAACTTTACCCCTTTCTTTATCAAACTTGAAAGCGGTGCTGCCAATCAGAAAAAGTATTGGATGAACCTATTGTAATAACCAACTAATCCCAAAAATCTTTTGATATCACAATCATTCTTGGGATACTCTCAAGAAACCAATACCTGCACTTTTTCTAGGTCCACTGCCCCACCTTCTTCTCAGATGATATGCCCTAAAAAGTGTACCATGTTAATCCAATACTAACATTTAGATTGCTTGGTGTATAGCCAATTATCTCTTAGTGTACCTAGGATGATGTCAAGATGTTGGGCATGATCGTCACTAGTTTTAGAGTACACCAAGATGTTTTCCACAAACACAACCACAAACTGATCTAAGTACGGATGAAATATCCTATTCATCAAAGTCATAAATACTACTGGAGCATTTGTCAACCCAAACAACATTAAAAAAACTCATAAACGCCATACCTAATTTTGAAGAAAGTTCTTGGTATATTAGAGGTCCAAAATCTCACCTGATGATACCCTGATCTCATATCAATCATTGAGAACATGCAAACCCCCTTCAGCTGGTCAAATAGATCATTGATACGTGGAAGAGGATATCAGTTCATCATGGTCATTTTATTCAACTTCCGGTAGTTAAAATACAAGCATAAACTCCCATCATCCTTCTTTTCAAACAATGATAGTGATCACCAAGACAATGTACTTGGATGGATAAAAAATTTATCCTCCTACTCCTCCAACTGCATTTTGAGATCTTGAAGCTCAGTCGATGCCATTCTGTAAGGTGGAATAGATACAAGATCATCTCCCAGCCTGATCTTAATAGTGAATTACACATCTCTCTCAGGTGGAAACCTTGAAAAGTCTTCAAGAAAGACATCCTGAAATAATTATACTATTGGTGTAATGATATATTTCCTACCACTCCCATAATACGGCAAAATACTAGCAATTTGGGCTGTGAGCTCTCACAATTGATGAGTAATTGGCCTAGCTCGTTCTGCAAGGATATCCCATTCTCCATGATGAACATAATGGTCACCCTCAAGAGATACAAATTTCACTCTCCTATGGTGACAATCTATGTGGGTTCGGTAAGAGACTATCCAGTCTATACCCATAATCAATTAAAAGCCTATTATATCAAGGACATATTTATCCCAAAGAAAAGGATACTCTCTGATCTCTAGCGAACATTCCTAGCATAAACAGATATCCCTACACTGTGTTCCCAATGGTGTATCGATATTCATCACCCCGCTTAAGGACTCCACCTCCAGGCTCAAACCATTAACAATATTTGCAGATATAAAGGAATGAGAGTCACCAGTATTGAACAAGGTTGTATCTAAAGTAGAAGAAACTAGTATATTACCTCTCACTATCGATAGACCAGACTCACTCTCCTTAAGTGTAGGCTGCACTACATGTAACTATCCTACCCCTCTTACCTGTGTCATCGTGTGACTCTACTGATTAGAACCACTCTGCTGATATAGGCGCTCATACCCTGAAGAAACATGTCCACTACCTATACCTCCTCTCCCAGTAGAACTCTAGCTACCAGACCTATATGGTGTAAAAGTCCCCCTTCCCACACTCTAACTCTGAGTAGATGACCCCTTAGCACTAACTTGTCGCTAATTCCTGCAGAACTAATGCAGGTGACCCATCTTGCCACAAAACTGGCACACCACTGGAGGTCGAGGTCAATGTGTACAATAGTTTCCTTACCTACCACACTGGTGAAAAAGCACATGAGTAAGATCCAGTGCAACTGTTCCTCCTGAATTCCCACCTTTCTTTCCACATTCCTGACTAAGGTTCTCATAACATTGCTTCATTCTCTCAAAAGACTCACTCCTTGATCATCCAGTGGAAGCTACCTGTCAAGTACTAGAAGAATCCTTCAAGTTCCCCTCTAAAATGAGAGCATGATTAACCACTTTTGAGAATTTCTTCAGGCTAAATATATTCACCTGGGACTTAATTTTACACTTACGTCTGTCTTGAAATCGTTTTGCCAAAGAAGCCTCATCTATTGGAAAAAATGGGGCAAAACGCTGTAAATCTGTGAAAAATCCAACTTAATCTATTATGGACATGTTTCCTTGGGTCAAATGCATAAACTTTGAAGCCTTATCTTATCTCAACGTATCTTGATAGAATTTCTCCAAGAACTTCTCTAGAAATTCCTTCCATAACATATCATCAATCTATCCAGATTATACATGGATATCCCACTAGTGCTTCGATGAACCCCGTAGCATATAAGCAGCCAACATGACCCTCCTTCCAGTAGGTGTCTCCAAATGGTCAAGTATTTTCTCTATAGATTCTATCCATAATTCATCTCCCTAAGGTCCACCATCTCCAGTAAAAGTAAGATGGTGTTGTAGGTGAATCTCCCTTGTCAACTCAGATGTTCTTTTTAGAACGCTCCCTAGGTATCTCTCCATGAATTTAATGAAATTATCAAAGTTCTCTTGGAACTATTCTCCTTACTCCTCAGCTTGAACCAATGGTGCCTGAAGTTCCTTATCTAGAAGTTCATTCTGGGCCATACCCCTTAGTCTCTACCTCAATAATAATCTTGGAGGCCTATATCTTCAAATACAAACACACTTCTTAGGTCTCATATTGCAACCTTATAACATTTACGTCAGAGGAGAAACTAACAAAATAAGTTTCAACATGTCATTTCTACATTTTCTTGCCACACGGTCAACACCGAGGCCTTATCACTAACCTTAACCATACAACACCAAGGTCTTGGTTAAAAACGGTACATACCTTCTCATTAATTAATTAAACCATTAATTAATCAAAATATCTCAAATTACTTAATTGAATAATTAATTTATTAATAATACTGATTTCATCAAACAAGGATCTCATTTGACACCCATTTATTCTCATTTTGCATCATTATTTCAATCTCACAATAAGGAAAAATAGGTCAAGTTCAACAACTTACCCATAACCTTTTTTCTCGTGAGTTCCTAGAATGATGCATGTCACAACAACCCTGAGTGCCTAGAATGATGCATGAAGACTCAACTATCATGCCTCTATAGGCCACGAATAAAAATTCAACAATTTTTTTAAAACAAATATCACATCATACCACAAGTACATCAACCAAGGTGAAATAATATCCAACTGTAAAAAAAAACAATCACAACAATTCCACCCTGAGTACTTGGATTTTCCCTTATACATGGGTTTGTAACTCCCATGCATGAGAAAATTACCAAGCATAAAATCTTCTTCGTCTCCTATATAAATTTCCCAAAATAGTAATACAAAAGAAGAAGAATAAAAGAAAACTCCTCCGATACCACTTTGTGACATCCCGACCTGGGTGCCACTAAATGGTGCCTCGAGCCGGTTGGTCACATGCCCTCAAGCGCGCCACCCCATATTCTAGAGTGTGCCAACTAGAAAAGAGGGTTTCATAAGTCAGTATTGAGAAGAATATACCCTCTTTTATTATAATAAAACACCAATATGATCAAACAAAAATAACCAAGTGCTGAAGAATATAAATAACCAGAAAAATACCATGTCATATGATGTTCAAAACAAGAAAATACAATACTCAACTGAAATTTAAAACCTGATATGACAATGAGAATTTCAAGTGTCTAAAATTAAACTAAAAGTAAAGACAAAATGACTCCCAAGAGGGTCCCGGACCATGTCTAGTTCCCTCTCCCATGCTCCAATCCCAAACAACAACCTATCCTAAGGCCTTTCCCTTATCCTGTCCTGCAACAAGAAAGTTTACTCAGGTGCCAATCAGGCAGACCGAATAAGGTGTGAGTACAACTAAGTATTCCACCACCAACGGTGTTTAAAAAAAGTCCAGTCAAAAGATAGTGTATGTAATTTTATGAGCAATAAATAAAATCCATAATTAAATAGTTATCACACTTTCATTTAATCTTTAATCATCACATTAGGCCCAGTTTCAATTCACATTCTCCTTTTTAATAATCACTCATTATTATCATTCATTTGGTGTTGAATGTCATGTAAAGCACCCCAAATCCCATTCAGTGTAGGTTTCCATGCCTAACATTCCATATCTCAGTCGGTGTAGATCATCATGCCTAACACTCCATATTTCATTCGGTGTAGGTCATCATGCCTAGCACCCCAACATATCAAGCTTGGATAACTATTGGAGAGGAACTCCTTGTATAAATCCCAACTTCTAATCAGTCTAGAATTCCATTTCTACCACCACATAAATCTAATCCATTCAATTATTCTTTAATTCACTAGAATTAACCACATCATTCTATTACTAATCCAATGATTAGTTAAACATTTCAAAGTCCATTAGTTAACTCAACAATTAACTAAGCACATAACCCATTAATTAATCCATCAATTAATTAATCAATCAACACAATTCTCATTCCATAATTAATTCTTCACAATTAATAATCTATATCAAATCTCAACTTATCATAATTAATTATCACAATTAATTATCTTTAATCAACATCATGGCACATAATTAATTCTCACAATTAATTATCTTACATAGACAAACATAATTTCATAATTAATTTACCCCAATTAATTATATTAACACAATCAATTAACTATATCAATTAAAATACCTCAACCCATAACCAATCTCCAAAGCAAATATCAAATTGGGCAACCCCCTTCGTTTTTTCGGTGATTCAATTATCAATTAATCACTAAGGAAATTACAAGTCAATTACACATTCATAATTAATTAAATTTAAGAACTCAATTATCGAGGGAAGCTAGAAAATCCATAAACTCACATACACATATCAAATCCAAGACTATGGGAGTTAGATTTAGACCACCTACCTCGGTTTATTGATGGATGTCAGCCTAATGGAAATCCCCAAAATCTGAACAGCACAATGTCATCGATCAAGCTCCAGATCTAAATCCCTAAACCAAAATTAAGATCAAAGGAATCAATATCTTTCAAATATAGATCTATATACAAAATCCTAATTCTAGATCTCAACTCATAGGTTTAGATCCATGGAAACAGTGGAGATATTCAATGAAAGGATCAAGAAAAGATGGAGGAATTATTTGAAGAAGTAACAGGATGAAATTCACTTTCCAGGAAGAGAGAGGATATTTAAATCTGGGATTTCTATATTGAATAATGGTGTTAGAATCACCATATAATCCCTCCAGATGGCTCTAGGATCACCTAGAATTTTTCAATTCCAATCCAAGGTCAAAATATGGGAGTCTTGGGGGTTTGAGTGTCTTTAAAATATATTTTTGGATAATTAATCCCACGTTCATGGTTTCCTAGGAAGGGGTGCATGGTTATGGAAAACTGTGTGCCAACCGTGTAGACCTCTCTGTCCAGGTTTGCCCAGTTAGCACAGTTTAGTCACATGTTTTGTCAAACCATTCTCAAACCGTGCAGAACTCTTTGCCCTGGTTTTCACAGTTGGCATGGTTTAGTCACACGGTTTGTCAAGCCATGCACAGACCTTTCACATCCCAATGTCCATTAGTTTTACTTAAAAAATCACCCAAAATCACCCCAATCCACTACTACAAAACAAAGGTACTTAAAAACCTCAAAGTGAACCTAAAAAAGTGCACTAGATGACTCTAGAAAAGGCCAGGATCTTAAATGTGACATGTGTTTTGAACTAAAATATCATTTTTATATTGAAATAAAATGAAATTTCAGTCACATTATCCACCCCATGAATTAGAATAATGATAATCTAATTCGTACACATCATAAATGAATTGAAGATTGTTTTTGAAGAGTTTAATGACAATCTGATCATATTTGTTCATTTTTGAGTATGTTGAGTACATTTTCAACTTATTTAAGATTTAATATAATAAAATAAAATTCTATAATTTTGACTACATCATGAACTAGAATGATATTGTCACAACCTTTCCTTAGGGCCCGTGCCGTGACTACCCCAAGCTCGCCTCCCATAGGCCAAGGGTTGGCGACTAGAACCAAAGGCGTAAATCTCGAAAAAAGGGAAGGCATTGCCTTTATATAAGTAAACAAACATCACAGAGTACGCAAGCTGAAGTAAACACTAAGTAAACTGAGTACAAAAGTAAGTACTGTAAAGTAAATGGGCCAGAATACAAACCCAAAAGAAAGTAAAGTACAACTGAAAGGAAAGTACAACAGATGAAAAGTAAAGCAGCAACACCGAGCCATACTCTGGAAATCCCACCTAAAGGGTGGGTACAAATAGTCTCCTCAGCTCCTCGAGTCCAGCCGTCCGCTTCGTGTACGTCCCGTCCAGTGATCCACCTTCAGGTACTGTCCATCTCCAAGAGCCTCCACCTTGATCAGCTCTGTCCGTTGTCTGTATCCAACACAACGTAGTGCGGGCATAGGCCGTGCAGGGGTGAGTATACAATACTCAGTAGGGACCCCGAGACCCCCGAAGGTCTCCCATAATCCACGAAGGATAAACCACAAAGGAAAGGTATAAACACGAAGTATAAACCAACCCTACTTAGGTATATACCCATACATACACCTAAGTCAAGAAAACCAGTTTGACTCCAAATCTCGAGCCCAAGTATAACCCAGTCCACACAGGAAATCACAACCCAGTCCACACAGGAAAGCAGAACCCAATCCACATAGGAAAGCAAGTCAATCATATCAAGGATAATGATTGAAAATCAAGACTCAACACAAACATGTATACTATTTACGAAGAGGGGTGGAGATGATTAGATGTAGCCTATGAATCATCTCCTCTTCCGAACCCACGTCGGATCTAGGTATAGTAGTCATCGTCATCGAACCCATGGAGGATCCCAGTACGGTAGTCATCGTCGTCGAACCCACGGAGGATCCTAGTACGATAGATGTCGTCGTTGAACCCACGAAGGATCCTAGAACAGTAGACGTCATCGTCGAACACACGTAGGATCCTAGCATAGTAGACGTCGTCATCGAACCCATGGAGGATCCTATCACAGTAGACGTCGTCGTCAAACCCACGGAGGATCCTAGCACAGCAGACGTCATCGTCAAACCCACGGAGGATCATAGCATAGTAGACATCGTCGTCGAACCCACGGAGGATCCTAGCACAGTAGACATCGTCGTCGAACACACGGAGGATCCTAGAACAGTAGGCATCGTCGTCAAACCCACGAAGGATCCTAGCACAGTAGACGTCATCGTCTAACCCACAGAGGATCCTACTACGATAGTCATCTTCGTCGCAGTCGCAGCCAGTTCTAGGTTTCCCGCACACAGCACGCTCGATTCCTGGAGGTCTGCTCCACGAGCCAAGGGGGTTCAATACATCAACTATCACGAAGTCCAAATTTTATGTATCCTGAAGTTCCATCTCGCCAATAGGAACTCAACGTGACAGACGACGTGTCAAATGGACGACCGGTCTGAGAGTTATTGGCTTTTCTGTCCCAGGGGCCCAGTTGGTTTTTAAGCTAAAACCAACCCGAACATACTCTAGATGCATCCAAACCTCAATAGGAGTAAGAAAAAAGAACCATCTCACTAAGAGGAATCCAAAGAAGTCGATGACACGTCAATCGGACGTCCGAAGCTCAAGTTATAAGCATTTCCGCTCCGAGGGCCCGATTGGTTTCGTGTTTGAACCAACACAGCCATACCCAAAGTTCACCGAAACCTTGAGTGTAATATACCGAAACGACCATATCGATCCAAGGATATCATAGCAACTAACGGTGCGTCGATCAGAGGTCCGTAGGCCAAGTTATAGGCGTTTGAATGGATTTGTCTGAAATTAGGGGGTTTGGGCCCGGACCGACCCGGCCCAATACCCTCTGGGTCGGCCCGAAGAGGGTCGAACCGAACTGGGTCCGGTTCTAGCCCATTTGGGTGCGGACCGGACCGTGTGGCTTGTGACCCAACTCAGAGCCGACCGCGGGGTGTGAAGGGGGGGCGCCGTCCCCTTGGAACCGAACAGCGGACCCTGTTGGGTCCGCCCTGCTTGCTGGTCGGGGGTTTCAACCCCCAGTTTTCCTGGGTAACGCCCAACCAATATGACCAGCCGGTTGAGCCACACGGTACCTGCGGGGGTCCCGCCTTCAGGGTGTGCCAGCGGCCGGCTTGACCAGCCACCTCCTACTGAACCGCCGCGGCCAAAGGCCACGACTCTTCCTCGAACGACGCGGCACGACGGCGCCGCACCCCTCCGCCGCGGCCCGCTCCTAGCCGCGGACTCTTTCGGTCTCACTGGCGCTGCGTGATGGTGTCGCGTTCCTCCGCTGCGGCCCGCTCCGTCTGTGGTCTTCTTCGTTCCCGCGCGGTGTAACGTCACCACATCGCCTCTGTTTCAAGCGACAAAGAAGATTGACAACAAAAAGGGGAGGAGGATCGGCCGTGTTTGTGCGGTCCGACCTCCTCCCGTTATATCGATAAAAAGAGGACAATAATTTAACAATGAAGTTTGTTAAATAATACTTGAATAAAGAATTAACCCCTACCTCAAAAGAAGTTCGCGGAAGCTAGCGTCGCGGGGGTGGTTTCAATGACGGTGTTGGCGTGCTTCCAAGAAGGGAACGACGTCTCACACCAGCTGCGGAGAGAATAAGGAACGACACATCATTGGTAAGTTTCCATGTCGGTGCCTCATTCTTTGTCGTTGAGGAAGCAGAGGACCGAAGATACCGAGTCACTGAGTCGATGATCCTTGACGAAGTGTTGTTGTTCTTCATTGAGGATGAATACGTTCTTCACCGGAGAAGATGAAGTTCTTCAAGAGACTTAGAGCTCTCTCCTCCAATCCTCAACACAACCAATCTAACCCCAAAAATAAAATAATCTCTTCTTATTTTATTAAGTCATGGCATGAGTTGAAAATTCAAAAACATAATTAAATTAATTGAATTAGTGTGTTGGCATGATTAAATGTGAGGAGAGGGGAAGTCACCCAATTAATGGGAAGTTTAAAAGTTAAGATGAGTTACACATCTTAAGTGGGGGGTTTAGAGGAGTTAGGGAATGTGAGTGGTTGGGATCGTGTGGGCCCCACCGAAGCTTTATTCTTTCAAGGGTAGTTAACAACAAGTGGGTCCCACCCAACTTCCACACATAGGTTATAACAACTTAGAATATGAAATAAAATTGTAACACAATTTTATTTACTTCACATTTAAATTCTCTTTTTTTAACAACTCCTCCTGAGCAAACACACCTTCAGGAAGGGTCCTCCTAGGCAATTACTGGCACTGGGGTTTCATCGGTGCCCTCAGATTTCAATTCTGAGCACCAAATCAAAAGTTAAAAAAACCCGCTCGTCCGTTCACTGAACGTACCCGAGCTAAACTTAGGAAATTTATTCCAGGCACAACGGGCCTCCGAATCAGGTGCCATCTGAAGCCACAGACTCGTAAAATTCCAAAGAAATTAAGAAAAAAATTTCCTTGAAATTTTTGGTTCTTTACATTACTCCCACATCAAGGATTTATGTCCATGTAAAGCTATAACACAAACTAGGGAAACTAAAGGAGGTACTGAGTACGCAACTGAGCCTCCCGCTCCCATGTGCTCTCCTAAAAGTTCCCACGCTGCCAATGAAAGCGCATAAGAGGAATCGACCGTCCCCGTAGGACCCAGTCCCGTCGATCCTCAACCTCTACTGGAACCATGTGACAGTCACTCCGTCATCGATGTCCAGCTCCCCGTGGTCGATGATATACGTCGGGTCATGCACGCATCTCCTCAGCTGAAATATGTGGAAGATGTCATGCACCCGGTGCAACTGAGGTGGAAGGGCCAGATGGTAAGCCACCTCATCTAACCTGCTGAGGACCTTGAAATATCCAAAGAACCTCAGAGATTACTTTCTTCCTTGGCCAAATCTTCTTAGACCTCATCGAGGTGAGACCCGTAAAAAGTCATGGTCACTATCCTCGAACTCCAGTAGTCTCTGCCTCCTATCACCTTAGGTCTCATGTCTGCTCTGTGCAGTCTCATCTGCTATGAACCATAGGCGATCACTGCCCGATCCTACATCAGGACACACCCAAGTCCGGTCCCTGATGCGTCGCAGTGAACTATGTGACCAACGCCTTCAGGATGGGTCCACTGGTCAACCTCTACCTCAGCTCTTGAAAGCTATGCTGGAAGTCATGCCACAACTCTGGAGAATTCTGGAACAAAGGTAATTTTTTCTCCATCTCTTGATTGATTGAATGCACCCTCTTATGCATGATTTTATCCTGTGCTGCATGGGTTTTCCTTTCCGTCGACCATGGAAAACCCCTTCCCAACGTTGTAGATAAACCACAACCGTTTTTCCTAATGCTGTCAATCTGTGTATGAACTGTGGTTGCCCAGTCCATACTCAAACTAACGTCATAAGGCCTCGACGCTTCCACCAAGAGGTTCCAACTGAAACTCTCGCCTCAAGGGTCATATCACACCGTCAGCGTAAGTGTGATTATCGAGTCTCCTCCCAAAGGTATCTCCAGACGTGAGGGTCAAGTGAACGGCTTAACCGGAAACTCTAGGTCTGGGACATGATTCGTGGAAGGTTGGAATGATTGGTACCTATGTCTTTTGATATGGCAGCTATTAGTAGACACAAGCCATACCTCAAATCATTCTTAGAGCCCTTGGGTCACACTCCTTGACCGCATGCAGTTATTCTCTTCCCCTTCCCTCCAACTCCCTGAGCCTGGTGGGGACTACAAAAGTGGGAGGTTGTAACATGTTTAAATGTACACCACCTCATGCTTCACTCTATCTCTGCTTCCACATATGCTGCTCTGCAGATTCATGTATCCTTAACCCTTACTCTTCTTGAAACATTTACACTCCCAAGTCTCTAAAACTGGCTCCAGTTCCATGCACTTCCACTGCTAACATCCTCTAGCTATATCCGATCAGCCAAAGAACATTCAACCACAAAGGTTCTCTCTAGCACTCTAGCGTGAGTAGGAATGAATAGAGGAAAAAGTTCTAGCTCGGTTGTTCTTAAACACACCACTCTCAGAAGTCCGAGCCCTAAAGCACTATTCGCATCGTATTCATCGAGTACTCAGAATGATCGGTATGCCTCGACGAATACTCAGATACTGACACGTCATTATGCCGTAGCTGTATAAGCTCTAGAAAAACTCTCAGCCACCTCCTCAAGCTAGTCCTCAGCCGCCTGAGAGTTGGGCTCACCTCGGAACTTGAGGGTATCTGATGCTGAAACACGTGTAAGGTACTAAGCCTTTATCTGTCATCTATCGGTACCACCGGTTGTAACTGCTGACCAACAGGTAGTGATATAGCTGGCACACTACCCGAAGGTACTATCTCAAGCATTCGTCCACGTACTGAGGCCTTATTACTATATGGACCAACCTCATGGTCACTCACTAGAAAACACTAGTATCTAAGTCCACCATCCACTCTACTGGTGTCTCAACGAGGCGGAAAACTCTAGCAATCGCCTCCATCCAGTCCAATACTGCCTGGGAATCTGTCTCGCCTCGTAACCTGGGAGGCCTCTACTACTGGGACTCGAGAAACACGCTCTGTCGGCATGCACCGTCTGCTAGTATGGCTAGTGGCATCCGCATCCAACAGGTGGTGGTGCTGCTGGTACACCACCCGAGGGTGCCAATATAGTAAAAAGGGACCTACACCGGAGCCTCGTCACTCGGTGGGCCGTCATCGTGTACTCTATCTCGGGAACCCTAGCTGGCTGTCTTCGTAGCGGCATCCTGTTAAGGAACAGGTGCGCCATAGTCAAACAGAATACCTGGTGAGCTGACTCAATGAGACCACAAAGGAAACTCTTGAAACACACACGCAATCAGTGTTTTCGTGCATTGAGTCGGAAATCAGAAGTCAGGGTCCTGGTGTATGGATACGTTGGCTGCCGCACCAACACTAGTCTCCCTAGACTGATAACCACACTCAATACTCTAAACACTATTTCTTCACAAAGAAGAAATTATCAGAGTCCTGAGTTCTACGGTATAATGAAATCCTCTGATACCAATTTGTCACAACCCATCCTCGAGGCCCGTGCCGTGACTACCCCAAGCCTGCCTCCCATAGGACAGGGGCTGGCGACTATCACCAAAGGTGTAAATCCCAAAAATAAGGGAAGTAATTGCCTTTATATAAGTAAACAAACACCACAAAGTACACAAGATGAAGTAAACACTAAGTAAACTGAGTACAAAAGTAAGTATTGGAAAGTAAATGGGCCAGAATACAAAACCCAAAAGAAAGTAAAGTACAACAGAAAGGAAAGTACAGCAGCTGAAAAGTAAAGCAGCAACACCGAGCCATTCTCTGGAAATACCACCTTAAGGGTGGGTATAGATAGTCTCCTCAGATCCTCGGGTCCAGCCGTCCGCTTCGTGTACGTCCCGTCTAGTGATCCACCTCCAGGTACCTTCCAACTCCACGAGCCTCTACCTCGATCAGAGCTGTCCGTTGTCTGCATCCAACATAACGTAGTGCTAGCATAGCCCATGCAGGGGTGAGTATACGATACTCAGTAGGGACCCCGAGACCCCCGAAGGTCTCCCAGAATCCACGAAGGATAAACCACAAAGGAAAGGTATAAACATGAAGTATCAACCAACCCTACTTAGGTATATGCCCATACATATACCAAAGTCAGGAAAACCAGTTCGGCTCCAACTCTCGAGCCCAAGGACAACCCAGTCCACACAGGAAAGCACAACCCAGTCCACATAGGAAAGCACAACCCAATCCACACAGGAAATCAAGTCAATCATATCAAGGATAATGATTGAAAATCAAGACTCATCTCACACATGTATAATATTTACGAAGAGGGGTGGAGATGATTAGATGTAGCTTCTGAATCATCTCCTCTGCCGAACCCACATAGGATCCAAGTATAGTAGTCATCGTCGTCGAACCCATGGAGGATCCCAGTACGGTAGTCGTCGTCATCGAACCCACGGAGGATCCTAGTACAGTAGACGTCGTTGTCGAACCCACATAGGATTCTATCACAGTAGACGTCGTCGTTGAACCCACGGAGGATCCTATCACAGTAGACGTCGTCATCGAACCCAAGGAGGATCCTAGCACAGTAGAAGTTGTCTTCAAACCCAGGGAGGATCCTAGCATAGTAGACGTCGTCGTCGAACCCACGGAGGATCCTAGCACAGTAGATGTCGTCGTCGAACCCACAGAGGATCCTAGCACAGTAGACGTCGTCGTCGAACCCACAGAGGATCCTAGCACAGTAGACGTCATCGTCGAACCCAAAGAGGATCCTAGCACAGTAGAAGTCGTCGTCGAACCCACGGAGGATCCTAGCATAGTAGACGTCGTCGTCTAACCCATGGAGGATCCTAGTATGGTAGTCCTCTTCATCGCAGTCGTAGCCAGCTCTAGGTTTCCCACAAACAGCACGCTCGATTCCGGGAGGGTCCGCTCCGTGAACCAACGGGGGTAGATACATCAACTATCACGAATTCCAAAGTTGATGTATCCTGAAGTTCTGTCTTACCAATAGGAACTCAACATGACAGACGACGCATCAAATGGACGCCCGGTCTTAGAGTTATTGGCTTTTTCGTCCCAGGGCCCGGTTTGTTTTTAATCTAATACCAACCCGACCGTACCCCAGATGCGTCCAAACCTCAAGAGGAGTAATCAAAAAGAACCTTCTCACTAATAGGAATCCAAAGAAGTCGACGACACGTCAATCGGACGTCCGAAGCTCAAGTTATAAGTGTTTCTGCTCTGAGGGCCCAGTTGGTTTCGGGTTTGAACCAACCCGGCCATACCCAAAGTTCACTGAAACCTTGAGTGTAAGATACCGAAACGACCGTCTCGATCCAAGGATCACATCGCAACTGACGGTGCATCGATAAAAGGTCCTTAGCCCAAGTAATGGGCGTTTGAACGGATCTGTCCGAAATTAGGGGGTTTGGGCCCGGACCGACCCGACCCAATAAACCCTGGGTCGGCCCGAACCGGGTCGACCCAAACCGGGTCCGGGTCCGTCCCATTTGGGCACGGCCCGGCCGGTTGGCGCGGCCTGGTCCTGCGCGGGCGGCCCGGCCCGGAGCCGGCGGCCCGGCCCGGCACGGGCGGCCCGACCCGTGCATCTTGCGGCCCAGCTCAGAGCCGGTCGTGGGGTGTGAAGGGTGGGCGGGGGGGGGGGGGGGGCGTCGTACCCTTGGAACCGAATGGCGATCCCAGTGGGGTCCGCCCTACTTGTTGGCCATGGGTTTCAACCCCCTGTTTTCCTGGGTAACGCCCGACCAATATGGCCGGCCGATTGAGCTACGCGGGACCCGCGGGGGTCCCACCTCCAGGGTGTGCCGGCGACCGGCTTGACCGGCCGCCTCCTGCTGAACCACCGTGGCCAAAGGTCGCGGATCTTCCCAGACCGGCGTGGTGCGACGTTGCCGCGCCCCTCCGTCGCGGCCCGCTCCAGGGCGCGGCCTCTTTCGGCCTCATCGGCGCGGCGTGACGATGTCACGTTCCTCCGCCACGACCCTCTCTGACCGCGGTCCTCTTCGTTCCCGCGCGGTGCAATGACACTGTGTCGCCTCCATTTTAATCCACAAAAAAGATCAACAACAAAAAGGGGAGGAGGATCAGTCATGTTTTTGCGGTCCGAACTCCTCCTATTATATCGATAACAAGCGGCCAATCATTTAACAACAAAGTTCATTAAATAATACTTGAACGAAGAATTAACCCCTACCACAAAAGAAGTTCGTAGAAGCTAGCGTCGTGGGGGTGGTTTCGATGACGGAGTTGGCGTGCGTCCAATAAGGGAACAACGTCTCTCACCAGCTGCGGAGAGGGGAAGGAACGACACGCCGTTGGAAAGTTTCTGCGTCGGTGCCTCCTCCTTTGTCATGGAGGAAGAAGAGGACCGAAGATACTGGGTCTCCGAGTTGATGATCCTTGACGAAGTGTTTTCGTTCTTCGTTGAGGATGAAGATGTTCTTCTCCGGAGAAGATGAAGTTCTTCAAGAGACTTAGAGCTCTCTCCTCCTATCCTCAACACAACCAATCTAACTCCAAAAATAAAATAAGCTCTTATTATTTTATTAAGTCATGCCATGAGTTCAAAATTCAAAAACTTAATTCAATAAATTGAATTAGTGTGTTTCCATGATTAAATGTGAGGAGATGGGAAGTTACCCAATTAATGGGAAGTTTAAAAGTTAAGATGAGTTACACATCTTAAGTGGGGGGTTTTGAGGAGTTAGGGAATGTGAGGGGTTGGGCTCGTGTGGGCCCCACCCCACCTTTATTCTCTCAAGGGTAGTTAACAACAATTGGGTCCCACCTAACTTCCACACATAGGTTATAACAACTTATAATATGAAATAAAATTGTAACACAATTTTATTTACTTCACATTTAAATCCTCTTTTTTTTAACAACTCCTCCTGAGAAAACGCACCTTCGGGAAATGTCCTCCTAGGAAATTACTGGCGCTGCGGTTTCATCAGTGCCCTCAGATTTCAATTCTAAGCACCGCATCAAAAGTTAGAAAAACCTGCTCGTCCGTTCACTGAACGTACCTGAGCTAAACTTTGGAAATTTATTCCGGGCACACCGGGCCTCAAAATTAGGTGTCGTCTGAAGCCACAAACTCGTAAAATTCCAAAGAAATTAAGAAAAAAATTCCCTTGAAATTTCCAGGTCTTTACATTACTCCCACCTCAGGGATTTACGTCCCCGTAAAGCTATAACAAAAACTAGGGAAACTAAAGGAGGTACCGAGTACGCAACTGAGCCTCCCGCTCCCATATGCTCCCCTAAAAGTTCCAGCGCTGCCAACGAAAGCGCAAAAGAGGAATCGACCGTCCCCGTAGAACCCGCTCTTGTCAATCCTCAACCTCTACTAGAAACTTGTAATAGTCGCTCCGTCATCGATATCCAGCTCCCCGTGGTCGATGATATACGTCTGTTCATGCATGCATCTCCTCAGCTGAAATACGTGGAAGACGTCGTGCAGCCGGTGAAACTGAGGTGGAAGGGCCAGATAGTAAGCCACATCGTCTACCCTGAGGTGGACCTTGAAAGCTCCGAAGAACCTTAGAGATTTCTTGCCGCCTTGGCCAAATATCTTTAGACCTCGTCGAGGTGAGACCCGTAAAAAGTCGTGGTCATCATCCTCAAACTCCAGAAGTGCCCGCCTCCTATCAGCTTAGGTCTCCTGTCTTCTCTGTGCAGTCTCATCTACTGTAAACCATAGGCGATCACAGCTCGCTCCTACATCAGGACACACCCGAGTCTGGTCCTTGATGCATCACGGTGAAATATGTAACCAACTCCCTCAGGATGGGTGCACTGGTCAACCTCTACCTCAGATCCTGAAAGCTCTGCTGGAAGTGGTGCTGCAACTCTGGAGAATTCTGGAACAAAGGTAAGTTTGGCCATATCCTGAGTGATCGAATGCACCCTCTTATGAATGATTTTATCTTGTGCTTCCTGGGTTTTACTTTCCACCGACCAAGGAAAACCCCTTCCCAAAGTTGTAGATAAACCACAACCATTTTTCCTAATACCGTCTATCTGTGTATGAACTGTGGTTACCCAGTCTATACTCAAACTAACGTCGTAAGGCCTCGATTCTTCCACCAAGAGGTTCCAACCGAAACTCTCACCTCAAGGGTCATATCACACCATCGGTTTAAGTGTGATTATCGAGTCTCCTCCCAAATGTATCTCCAGACGTGAGGGTCAGGTCAACGACTTAACCAGAAACTCTAGGTCTGGGACAAGATTCGTGGAAGGTAGGAATGATTTGTACCCATGTCTTTTGATACGTCAGCTAGTAGTAGACACATGTCGTACCTAAAATCATTCTTAGAGCCCTTGGGTCACACTTCTTGACCACATGCAGTTATTATTTTCCCCTGCCCTCAATCTCCCTGAGCCTGGTGAGGACTACAAAAGTGGGTGGTTGTAACATGTTGAAATGTACACCACCTCATGCTGCACTCTAGCTCTGCTTCCACGTCTGCTGCTCTACAGATTCATCTGTCCTTAACACTTACTCTTCTAGAAACATTTACACACCCAAGTCTCTGAAACTGGGTCCAGTTCCATGCTCTGCCACTGCTAACATCCTCTAGCTGTATCCGATCAGCCAAAGAACATTCAACCACAAAGGTTCTCTCTAGCACCCTAGTGTGAGTAGGAATGCATAGAGGAAAAAGTTTTGGCTCGGTTGTTCTTAAACACACCACACTCAGAAGTCCGAGCCCTAAAGCACTATTCACATCGTATTCATCGAGTACTCGGAATGATCGGTATGCCTCGACGAATACTCAGCTACCGACACGTCGTTCTGTCGTAGCTGTATAAGCTCTAGAAAAACTCTCAGCCACCTCCTCAAGCCAGTCCTCAACCACCTGAGAGTCGGGCTCACCTCAGAACTTGAGGGTATCTGATGCTGAAACACGTGTAAGGTACTAAGCCTACATGTTTCATCTACCAGTACCACCGGTTGTAACTGCTGACCAAAAGGTAGTGATATAGCTGGCACACTACCCGAAGGTACTATCTCAGGCATCAGTCCACGTACGGAGGCCTTATTACTATACGGACCAACCTCATGGTCACTCACTAGAAAACACTAGTAGCTAAGTCCACCATCCACTCTACTGGTATCTCAAATAGGCGGAAAACTCTAGCAATCTCCTCCATCCAGTCCACTACTGCATGTGAATCTTTCTCACCTCGTAACCTCGGAGGCCTCTACTGCTGGGACTCGAGCAATGCGCTCTGTCGGCGTGAACCATCTGCTAGTATGGAAAATAGAATTCGCTTCCCAATAGGTGGTGGTGTTGCTGGTACACCACTCGAGGGTTCCAATATAGTAAAAAGGGCCCTGCATCGGAGCCTCGTCGCTCGGTGGGCCGTCATCATGTACTCTCTCTCAGGAACCCTAGTGGGTTGCCTTCACAGTGGAATCCTGTTAAGGAATAGGTGTGCCACAGTCAAACAATATACCTGGTGAGATGAATCAACGAGACCAGAAAGGAAACTCTTGAAACACACACGCAATTATTTTTTTCGTGCAGTGAGTCGGAAATCAAAATTTAGGGTCCAGGTGTATGGATATGTCGGTCTCCGCACCAACACTGGTCTCCCTATACTGATAACCACACTCAATACTCTAAACACTATTTCTTCACAGAGAAGAAATTATCAGAGTCCTGAGTTCTGCGGTAGAACCGACTCCTCTGATAACAATTTGTCACAACCCGTCCTCGGGGCCCGTGCCGTGACTACCCCAAGCCCGCCTCCCATAGGCCAGGGGCTGACGACTAGCACCAAATGCTTAAATCCTGAAAAAGGGGAGGAATTGCCTTTATATAAGTAAAGAATCATCACAAAGTACGCAAGATGAAGTAAACACTAAGTAAACTGAGTACAAAAGTAAGTACTGGAAAGTAAATGGGCTAGAATACAAATGCAACAGAAAGTAAAGTACAACTGAAAGGAAAGTACAACAGCTGAAAAGTAAAGCAGCAACACCAAGCCATCCTCTGGAAATCACACATGAAGGGTGGGTATAGATAGTATCCTCATCTCCTCGGGTCCAGCCGTCCACTTCATGTACGTCCCGTCCAGTGATCCACCTCTAGGTACCATCCAGCTCCACGAGCCTCCACCTTGATCAGCGCTGTCCGTTGACTGCATCCAACACAATGTAGTGTGGGCATAGCCCGTGCAGGGGTGAGTATAAAATACTCAGTAGGGACCCTGAGACCCCCGAAGGTCTCCCAGAATCCATGAAGGATAAACCACAAAGTAAAGGTATAAACACGAAGTATCAACCAACCCTACTTAGGTATATGACCATACATATACCTAAGTCAAGAAACCTAGTTCGGCTCCATCTCTCGAGCCCAAGTACAACCCAGTCCACAAAGGAAAGCACAAACCAGTCCACATAGGAAAGCACAACCCAATCCACATAGGAAATAAAGTCAATCATATAAAGGATAATTATTGAAAATCAAGACTCATCTCACACATGTATACTATTTACGAAGAGGGGTGGAGATGATTAGATGTATCCTCTGAATCATCTCCTCTGCCGAACCCATGTAGGATCCAAGTATAATAGTCATCATCGTTGAACCCATGGAGGATCCTAGTACGGTAGTCGTCATCGTCGAACCCACAGAGGATCCTAGGACGGTAGACATCGTCGTCGAACCCACGGAGGATCCTAGCATAGTAGACGTTGTCGTCGAACCCATAGAGGATCCTAGAACAGTAGACGTCGTCATCAAACCCACAGAGGATCCTAGCACAGTATACGTCATCATCGAACCCACAGAGGATCCTAGCACAGTAGACGTCGTCGTCGAACCCATGGAGGACCCTAGCATAGTAGACGTCGTCGTCGAACCCACGGAGGATCCTAGCATAGTAGACTTCGTCGTCGAACCCACGGAGGATCCTAGCATAGTAGACATGGTCATCGAACCCATGGAGGATCCTAGCACAGTAGACGTCATCGTCGAACCCACAGAGGATCCTAGTACGGTAGTCGTCTTCGTCGCAGTCGCAGCCGGCTCTAGGTTTCCCGCACACAGCACGCTCGATTCCGGGAAGTTCCGCTCCACGAGCCAAGGGGGGTCGATACATCAACTATCACGAAGTCCGAAGTTGATGTATCCTGAAGTTACATCTCGCCAATAGGAAATCAACGCGTCAAACGGACTCCCGGTCTGAGAGTTATTGGATTTTCTGTCCGAGGGACCCGGTTGGTTTTTAAGCTAAAACCAACCCGACTGTACTCCAGATGCATCCAAACCTCAAGAGGAGTAAGACAAAAGAACCATCCCACTAAGAGGAATCCAAATAAGTTGATGGAACGTCAATCGGACGTCCGGAGCTTAAGTTATAAGCGTTTCCGCTCCGAGGGCCCAGTTGGTTTCGTGTTTGAACCTACCCGGACGTACCCAAAGTTCACTAAAACCTTGAGTGTAATATACTGAAATGAAATTCTCGATATAAGGATCTCATCGCAACTGATGATGCGTCGATCAGAGGTCCGTATCCCAAGTTATGGGAATTTGAACGGATATGTCCGAAATTAGGGGGTTTGGGCCTGGACCAACCCGGGCCAATACCCCCTGGGTCGGCCCGAACCTGGTCAACCCAACCCGAGTCCGGGTCCAGCCCATTTGGGTGCAGTCCGACCCGGTTGGCGCGGCCCGACCCAACTCTGAGCCGGCCGCGGGGTGCGAAGGGGGGTGCCGTCCCCTTGGAACCGAATGGGGGACCCAATGGGGTCCGCCCTGCTTGCTGGCCAGGGGTTTCAACCCTCGGTTTTCCTGGGTAAATGCCGGCCAATATGACCGGCCGGTTGAGCCACGCGGGACCCGCGGGTGTCCCGCCTCCAGGGTGTGCCAGCAGCCGGCTTGACCAGGCCGCCTCCTACTGAACCGTCGTGGCCAAAGGCCACGAATCTTCCCCAACCGGCGTGGCGCGACGACACCACGCCCCTCCGCCGCGGCCCGCCCCGGCCACTGCTCCTTGGTGCTCCGACGCGGAGCGACGGCGCCGCACCCCTCTACCGCGACCCACTCCTGGCCGCGGCCTCTTTCGGCCTCACCGGCGCTGCTCGACGGTGCCACGTTCCTCCGCCGTGGCCCGCTCCAGCCGCGGTCCTCTTCGTTCCCGCGCGGTGCAACAGCACCGTGTCGCCTCTGTTTCAAGCCACAAAGAAGATCAACAACAAAAAGGGGAGGAGGATTGGCTGTGTTTGTGCGGTCCGACCTCCTCCCATTATATCAATAACAGATGGACAATCATTTAACAATGAAGTTTGTTAAATAATACTTGAACGAAGAATTAACCCCTACCTCAAAAGAAGTTCGCGGAATCTAGCGTCACGGGGGTGGTTTCGATGACGGCGTTGGCGTGCGTCCAAGAAGGGAACAACATCTCACACCAGCTGAAGAGAGGAGAAGGAATGACACGTCATTGGTGAGTTTCCGCATCGGTGCCTCCTCCTTTGTCATGGAGGAAGAAGAAGACCGAAGATACCGGGTCACCGAGTCGATGATCCTTGACGAAGTGTTGTCATTATTCATTGAGGATGAAGACGTTCTTTGCCGGAGAAGATGAAGTTCTTCAAGAGACTTAGAGATCTCTCCTCCAATCCTCAACACAAACAATCTAACCCCAATAATAAAATAAGCTCTTCTTATTTTATTAAGTCATTCCATGAGTTCAAAATTCAGAAACTTAATTCAATTAATTGAATTAGTGTGTTGGAATGATTAAATGTGAGGAGAGGGGAAGTCACCCAATTAATGGGAAGTTTAAAAGTTAAGATGAGTTACACATCTTAAGTGGGGGGGTTTAGAGGAGTTAGGGAATGTGAGGGGTTGGGCCCGTGTGGGCCCCACCCCAACTTTATTCTCTCAAGGGTAGTTAACAACAAGTGGGTCCCACCCAAATTCCACACATAGGTTATAACAACTTAGAATATGAAATAAAATTGTGACACAATTTTATTTACTTCACATTTAAATCCTCTTTTTTTAAAAACTCCTCCGGAGAAAACGCACCTTCGGGAAAGGTCCTCCTAGGCAATTATTGGAGCTGCGGTTTCATCGGTGCCCTCAGATTTCAATTCTGAGCACTGGATCAAAAGTTAGAAAAACCCACTCGTCTGTTCACAGAACATACCCAAGCTAAACTTCGAAAATTTATTCCGGGAACACCAGGCCTCGGAATCAGGTGCCGTATGTAGCCACAGAATCGTAAAATTCCAATGAAATTAATAAAAAAAATTCCTTGAAATTTTCGGGTCTTTACAGATATAAAATCAATTACCACATATCAAAAATTAATATGAGATAATTTTCTAATAGTTTCTTGAAAATATGAGATCATTTTATTTGTTTTGTGTGTCATCAACCAACTTCCATGGGCTATGGACTTGGTCATCTGACCCCATGGGTCTCCTATGATACCCCGGTTTCCTTATCAGAACACCATATGCTATTAAACACTAGTTTCACTTATGAAACTAATGAATATCTCCACTATCCAATACATGTTCTTTTAGTGTTCTTTTTCCCCACTCACACACCCCCTAAGAAACTTCCCAGGAGATCAACCATCTTGAAACTACTCTAAGACAACCTCACTTAACTATGAAGTTATGATCATTTAGGCTTAAAAAAATAAAGGTGAACCTTGTTGACATGGGATGTAAAATTTATTATTTAAGCCTCGCTTTTATAGTGGTGTTACACTCTCCTGCCTTTAAATCACAACTCCCTCATTGTGGAAACCAAACCTTAAACCTTAGTAGTTCCACTACCCCTAAATATGGTTATTGGATCTGATATAACTTGTCAATACATGAAATCCACATGCTATAAACCTGGTCATCTGACCCCATGGGTCACCTATAATATCATGGTTTCCTTATTAACACACTACATGCTATTACCCACTGGGGTTACTAATCAAACTAATGACTATACCTATGGTACAAAACATGTTCATTCATTGTGCTTTGTCTTAACTCACACAAACCCCAAGAAACATCCTAGGAGGTCAGCCATCCTGACCCTAATCCATTACAAGTTTGCTTAACTATAGAGTTCTAATCATTTAGGCCCCCAAAAAGAAAGGTGCACCTTATTGACATGGGTAGTAACATTTTATATTTTATGTCTCATTTTTTCAAGGATGTCACATTGAATTTGTAATGCATGTTTTTAACTAAAATATCATTTTTATTTTGAAAACACAAACTTTTAGAAAAAACATTTACACCATAAATCAAAATGTTTTTAGTTAAATATTATATGTCACAAATGAATCAAAATAATTTTCATTGAGTTTAATGAAAATATGAGAACATTTTCACAGTTTTGAGTATGTGAAGTGTGTTTTGAACTTATTTAACACTTTAAATGTAAAATATACTTTAGTTTGTTATGACTACATGATGCATTAATATGTAATGTGGTTAATTATTACATGTAAAAATTAAATCAATGATTATTTTTATAGATTTTAAAGATAATTGGTGTAGTTTTTCTTAGTTTTTAGTTTTTCACACAAGATTTGAAATAAAATAACTTTTTTATATTGAAAAAAATTCACTTTTAGTCACATCTTCAACCCCACACATCAAAATTATGCATGGTTAATTCCTACCTATCAAAAAATGAACCAACAATCATTTTCATTGAGTTTAATGATAATAAAAGAATTTTTGATCTGTTTTGAATATGTGTTGTGTGTTTTGAACTTATTTAACACTTAAAATGGAAAAATAAACTTTAGGTAATTTCAACTACACTATATGTTGGAATGATGTGTAGTTCATTTATAGAGGACACAAATTAATTGATGATCATTATTACAGAGTTTCATGATAATCCAAGATTGTTTTCTTAGTTTTGAGAATATAACAGACATTTCAATAAACATATTATTTTTTATATTTAAAACAATTAAATTTAGTTACACCATAAACACCACACATCAAAATAGATTATGATTAATTGTTATATGAAAAAAATGAATCAAATATTTTTTTTGATGAGTTTCATGACAATACAAGTGTGTTTGTCCAGTTTTGAGTATGCGACACACGTTTTTATCTTACTGAACACTTAAAATACAAATTAAACTTTATGTTATTCTTACAACATAATACATCATAATGAAATGAAATTTATTCTGACATTTCAAAAATTAATTAATGATCATTTTCATATAGTTTAAAGACTATATAAGATTATATTCTTAGTTTTTAGTATGTGATGCATGATTTGAACTAAAATATAATTTTTATATTGATACACACAATTACAATAACATTTTCAACCATGCATGTCAAAATTATGTATGATTAATTTTGACACATCTTAGACATATCAAGTATTTCCTTTATAGAGTTTTATGGAAATACAGGTGTGTTTGATTAATTTTGAGCATGATATTTATGTTATGAATTTATTTATAACTTTAAATAGAAAAATATACTCTAGTTAATTCATTCTACAATGCATGTTATAATGAAATGAATTTTTTTTACTATAGTTCAAAAATGAATTAATGATCATTATCTGATGTTTTCATTACAATCTATGACCATTCTCTCTATTTGGAGTATGCGATTCACATTTTTAACCAAAAGATCATTTTTATATTCAAAACATGCATGTTCAACATATGAAACAAAAATTAAGAAAAAAAAACTTTATATAATTAAAATTTCAAGAATAAAAATGGGGACTTACAAATCCTAAAAGGATTATAAATTTTCTTAATGAATGTATAATTTTCATATAAATATCTACAATAAAAATATCACTACTAAAATTGAAATATAAATATTATATTACTAATTAAAAAGAAAAGTTTTATTAACATACATCATATATATATTTACAAATAAATATCCAAACTAATTTTACTAGTATCATATTTCCAATAAATACCTATTATTTTTTTGTCAAATACAATAACCACACTAATAAAATTGAGCTTGTTTTTATATGAAAAAATCCAAAATTTTTCATACAAAAAATCCTTATATTTTCTTGGTATGATGGTCAGATTTAACAAAAACTACATGCTAGTTATTAAAAATATGATGTCAGCAGGATTACATAAACCCTTTCTTAGTAGAAAATTTTTAATTATCTTGTGCATTTAATATTCTGGGTCATCGTGGAATTAAAATAAATGTCAATTATATTGATATTTAAATATAAAATAAATAAATAAATCAATTCTTAATAAAAAATTATCATTAATTTTCCTTATTTTGGTGAGTATCATTTTTAGGTGAAGAATGAATTGTATGCATTATAATTTATAAAAAAATTAAAATTTATAATAGTCTTGTTGAATTTAAATAATATGAATAAAACACATATTATAAATTAAAAATTTGAGTAATAACATACCTATATTTTATAACTTTATTTTTTTATTTTATGGTTTTATTATTTTTCCACTTTATTTATTATTCAAATTCTCTCTTTATGGCCATTATAACATATAAGACACCATATCCACTAGCTTCATAAAAAATGAATGTGATTTTTGAGGGAAATGATTTTCTTCTAATGAATAGAAACTTTATTTTTAATTTTATTTAATATCCAAAAGCACAATAGAAAAATTTTCATTTTTCAGATCAAGAGTATAAAAAATATTCCATACTTTTAATTCCATTATAAATGATTTTCTTTATATCATTACTTATTGAAATTCAATTTTACAAATTCTAATTCATCTACCTTTATTGATATCCTATAGTCAATCCATATACATCAAAAAATTGGAACATGAAATATCATATTGTCAAGATTTTATATGTTTTTGATGATTAAAAAGTATGAAAAGTTCATATAAATGGGGTTTTTTATCTTTGAATCTTGATAAGTTCATTTCTCTAGCCATAATAATGGATCCATTATTTTGAATTGTACTATATTTATCATGTTCCTTTACAAATAATGTATAACAATTAATTTTATAACCATTTTAGGATAATACATGATTAATTGGTCATTTAGATAACCATAAAATTTTTCCATAGATAGGTATAGGATATTTGGATAACTCTTTATAAATATGGTCACTAAACCACGTAATAAATGGTTGGTCATGTGTATTTGATTTACAAACTTCATCCCTTGTTGGATTTAAATTCTTAATGTTTTCCTTATGAGTTTGAACATATTGAATAACCTCCTTAATATTATTTAATACATTCATGTGAGCCTATTTCAAATATATTATGTATATTATCATAACATTTATTCTTGAAATTCATTTACCTTTTATTCATTTTTCATAGAAATATTTTTAAAGAACAATTTCATCCACATCCAATAGGTATTAAGTATTACAATCTAAGGTCTATTCTATAGTATAACATTCCAAAACAGATACTTTTGAAAAAAAATTATTTTTATATACCCTTTAAATATCTTTATATAGAATTAAATGGGGGTAAATCAATCTAAAATGTATGGGGACACATAATAAAATCTCTCTAACAAAAAAAACCATCATGTGAACCATGATATAAATTGATTATGATGGTAAGAACATATCTAATTCACATAAAGTAACAATAATAAATTTTTACCCTATTGTAAATTCACCAGATCAATAATTTATTGGATATTTATTTGATAAATCATAACATTTTTATTTTTTGTGAATTTTTTTTACAATATGATTCATATTTTTATGTGTACAAAATATTGAATAAAAGTATGATAATAATGTGATTTTAATCATACTAACTTCAGGTTATTCATCAATAAAACATTTTGGATATTTTATGAATACCACTTTGGGATCGTTACATCATTTAAAACGTTACAAAACTAAAATCTCTCTTTTCTATAAAGAGTGAGAGATTTTGGAGAAAAATATGTTTGGTTTATTAGGTTCAGTTACAGGAATCCCATTTTTTGGATAAGAAATTTATCTTTTGGGAGGTGTGATTTCCAGATTATAATTTTCAAATTTGTATAGAGATGTTAGAGTAGTAGTGATAATTTCCCTATGTTCCAAAGAAGGAAGATCAGAAGAAACACAAATGAAGAAACATTGATGAGTTTGGAAGGTGGAAGTGAAGAGATGAAAATAAATTTCATAAGAGTAAATTATAGAGTTACATAAGGTTTTCTTTATTTTCATGAGGAATACATAAGAGTTATTCATAAGTTTTTCTATAGATAACTCAAAGAGTTTTTGGAATCATGAATTTTTCACTAGAAAGAGGAGTTTTGTGGTGGACACTATAAAAATTGTTTTTGTAATGGATATCCATTGAAAATAACCCATCATGGAAAATCTCATAAAAATAATAGTAATTGAAATATTTTATTTCAAATATCCTTAGTGTGATAATATTTTAAAGAAAATTACAATTATCCTTACAAATACTATTTATGATGGAATAAAATTTCCATCACAAATAGTACTTGCAACGGAATAAAATGTTTCATCACAAATTTTTTTATCCATTTTATTTACGATGGAAATTGTTATGCAATCATAAATAATTATTTTTAATAGATATATAATTCTATACAAATAACTATTGATGAACCAAAAAATTTAAATTCACAAAAAATAAATATTCTAAAAAACTTATTATTAAGTCATAACTTATATGATATAAAAATTGATTATAAAAAAGAACATAATAATAGTGTAACTGAGGGGTGGGGGGATCAGATCCATCAAGAAAAGGAAACTCCATCCCTAAACCCTGTTTAATTCATTGAATATACCCCGTCATTTGGTTATGTTACTACAACTACTGTCATTATTGATCATACTGATGTTGTTGCTCTTTCTGCTCTCTGATTAGTCTCTATATAGTCTAATATAGATCTTGTATCCTTACCTCACACTCTAAAATAGTGAAGTATGATGATCCCATATGATGTCCCTTAGAGATAATTGATAACATCACTTCAGTTCTATAATAAGTATCATAATTTGATTTTTAACCTATACCAATCACCCAACCATTTTGAACACCACTCGTTATCACTCGTAACCAAACCACCTCATCAAAACAAGATTTTCATGAGGCCTCATCTCCACCATATTTCTTAGCCCAAATCTCACACATAAAATAAATTTATGTCTCATATGTCACGTATCACCTTATAAATAATAATTAAAATGATAAAAAAATTATATTATGTTATCATAAAAAAAAAATAATAACCATAATCTATCACTGTATCTCACTAGAAATCTACATACTATTACTATCAGTGTACATAATTGTGTAAAAATAATTTTTTTAAATTTTTTGGTCAAATATAGACTACATAAATTTATAATATAAATTTATAATTAAAAATATTTATTTAGAAATTATTAAAAAATACTATATACCAACTATTGATGATTTATACAAAAATTACAAATCTCATCTCCATGTGTGACATCCTATCTTACACAATTCTATAAACCCAATGATGATATTATCCTAAGTGTATCATGTCAATAATCCACATACCTTCATATGTGATTTAGATAAAACTATAAATTTCTTTCCTCTTCAACCATTGAAGGTAATAAACCATATAAAACTCATCTGATGATGCACATTGTAATCGGACCATCGGGAAGGACTCCCTCAAATAAGTTTACCAGAAGTAGGAAGTCCTCATTCCCTACTCACAAAAAAAAACAAATTTCAAAAACATATTAAATAAGAAATATAAAAACAAAAAATTTAAAGAACACAAGAATTTACCTGCTTCATACAATGTGTCCTATGTTCACGTGAGAAACCCTACTTATACCTTTACCATTATAATCCAATATAGAAGTTATAAAAAATAATATTATTAATTTAAGTAGTATTCCTAATCTCTACTACACTCCTTTATCTCTTTCTGATCACTCCCACTTGATTGTGTTTCACTCATCGCACTTATCACTAATATCTCTCCCACATATATTGTTAGTGTCAATTGGACAAATAATTAATCCTACCCCCCTAAAATTATCATCAACCTAATATGAACTCCCCATATTGGATATGAAACCAAAGACCCTCCTGTTTTACTTACCTATAAACATAAATTTCTCCATCATAACCCATTCATAAGATGTGAAATTTTTGTGATCCTGTGACATTTTGAGAAATCCTACTATAGCCGTTTGTACACTATAGATGACCCAAATTTCAGTGACCTAGATCTAATATCCAGATCCCATCAAACTAAATCTAATGAAATAAAATAATGTTCACCTCCCAATAATCTCCCACTTTAAGACTGGTTTTAGGGACACTTTTAAAAATATCTAACACTTTGGACATTTTATTCCTTCCATTGAAGTATACAATGTTTCTACACCATCCTTTATGTCTTCCAAGTCCCATTAAGGTGTGATGTTTCCTTATAATTTCTTGAAATATATCATTATTTAAAATTTCCATAATAATTTTTCGTCCATTTATCTTCCACAAATAAATATTATTATCCTTTATAAAGTTCTATATGGAATGATACTTTAGGTCGATATTATTTTCTTCTTACATGGAGATCTAAATTTCAGTCCAAGTAGATCATGCTCAGATTATCACTGAATAAGAATCATCCCTCTCAACATATCTCAAGATCCTTCAATTCACATCAAAAAATTCATTTCCTTCCTAGTTTCTATTTTATTTTCATAATCTTATTCTATCTTAATTGAAATAACAATCCTTTAAATTTGTGAAATTAAATTATTGTTGTTCCTCCATAGATAAACACAAAATTCTTTGTGATCTTATGATTATTGAAATCTTCCATGAAGTCTACATCCACAAATCCTTAGAATAGACATTCAACTCCAAAGAAATTTTTTTTATCTTCTATTACTTTTAGGTAGAATATGATATACTATAAAACTCCTTCTATTCCTTTACCAGATATGATATGATTTGAATTATAATTACCACTATAAATCCCATGTAAAACCATGTAAAAATCATTTCATACATCAAACACCCAACTTCTGATACATATGAAACTTTCTATATATACCACCTTTATTATTACAATTATTGTGCCTATGCCTTGGAAAATTTGAAGTTTTTTAAATTAGGGGTTAAAATTGTCTCACATTTGGTCATCCCAAATCATTCGATGATATTTCAGATATAGTCTTTATAAGATAAAACAATGTAATGGATTTCCTATACCTCTTAATCCTCATCCCCATGTTTTTATTAGTATATAAAAGATACTAAATTTTAAATCTTACATAAAATTATGCTTATTCTATTGAATCTGTAAATACACTAGACCCACCATCAACATATCATCCACACACTAGAGCAGTATTATGAATGTTCCATACGTCCACTACTTATGGTAACAAAAATGATCTTCATTTATCCTTTAAAATATTTATTTTTTTATAAACCCAAAGAATATAAAATTATAATTTTATGGAACTTTATTTTTCCCATAAATACTTATATTCAATTTACAAACAAAATTCTAGTTTACATATTCCATGAAACCTACTAATTTCTTCAGGTAATTTATTCCTTTAACTCACTATGAAGGAAAATATTCTTTACATTGATCTATTTTAAGTATATATATTATTATTCCACCATAATTATCACCATACATATAATTTTATATTTAACTATAAATGATAATATTTATGATAAATCAACTCCTTCATTTTTTGGAAATCACTTTTCTAGTAGAATCACTCTAAAATTATTCTTTCCATAAGCCTCCTCCTTCAATTAGAAAGCTCACTTATTTTAAAGTTCATTCTTACCATGTGGTAAATCCACCATCTTCTACATTTTTTTTCAATTCAATAAATAAATTTCTTCATCCATCAGTGATTTAAACTATTTGGAATCACTAAATGTAGCCACCTCATCTAGGATCTATGTTTATCTTTCAACTATTATGGTTAGAAATTTCTCGTCAGCCCCAAAACTATAGAACGGTATTTGGACTCTATATGATCTCCTAAATTAAATTAGATACTCTGTATTACCCATATCATATCTAATTTTCAGTACACCCACTCAAGCTTCAATAATTTTTGAACTTTTTGGAACATCTTCTACTGGAATCACTAATAGAATTTCAGTGCTTCTATATGAGTTCTCCTAAAATTGTCTTCTTCCAATAATACCATTGACATCATCATTGTTTTTGGTAGTTTATTCCCAACCTTCAACTTATTTATCATCCCAGTTCACATCATCTGATAGTTCATTTTATTGAAGTGAAACTATCATTTTCTGATGACTTTCCATTTTTCCTCACTCCACAACTCTAAGATGAAGTCCTCATCACCATACCAAATGGGAAAAGATGATTTTTACTTAACATCAAGATTTAACTTGCCCTTATAATCAATATTCATACATAATATAATTCAAAATACATTAAGATAGAAAAATCCTAGTCATTTATCTAACCTTATCCCCTCTAAAGTTTCCTGACAAACTACCGATGTTGGACTTCTATTGATAAGGTATACACCTATATTGAGTGCATCCACAAAATTACCTTAAAAATAATAGTGTAACCACATTATTTGAGCCTTATATATATACACACAATTCATAATTTTTACCACACTATTTCTTTGTGGTGTTTTAGTCACTATCTTCTCATTCCTTATCCTTTTCTAATGATAGAAATTATGAAAATTATATATGATATATTCACCAACATTATCAGAATGTATAAATTTTAACTTCCTTAAACATTCAATTTCTACCATGTATTTCCATTGAATGAAATCTCTAATGAAATCATAATTATTCTACAAGAATTAAACCCAAAGTTTTCTAGTATCATCATCAATAAATGTTATAAAGTAAAGAGAACCACTGAAGGACTAGATAGGGTTAAGTCCCCAAACATCCAAGTTAAAAAGTTCTAAATTTCATGTTTTGGGATTCCATCCATCTAATTTGAAGGACACCCACATTTTTTCCCAGTACAAAAATGTCATACCTTCCAATTTCTACATGATCAAGATTAATTATACATTTAGCTATTATAAGTTTCATGTTATTCCTATTGAGATGAATAATCCTATAATTCCAAATCTTTGGATCTTTCAATTATGTACTTTTGGTCATTATAATATCATTTTTGTCTATATAAAATACACATTGCCACACCTTAATCCTCTGGAAACCACCATGAATCCTCAATTCACTTTCCAAAATCCATTCACAAAGCTAGTCCCATAGATTGATTCATCAATTTTTCAAATGGGAATTATGTTATTCCACAAATCTATGATATTTATAACTTAATTCAGATTTAATACACACCCATTAATTATTTAGGTATTCACATATCCTTTTCCCATGATCTATAAAGCTTCATAATCCACCAAATATACTTTTTTTAACACTATAAACACATAATACTCTATTTATATCTTCTCTCCCATATACTAGAATGATGCTCCCAATTGAATCACCCATGAATTCAAAAGAATATTTGTATTAAGAACCAATTAGTTATTTCCTTCCATCATAATAACAAAATTTGAGTTTCCAAAAGTTGATGTTATTTTGGATCTCTCTTTATGGCTCCTATAATCCTTCTTGATGTGTCCTCTTTTTCTACACTTCCAACACATGGTACCAGGACCGACCATCTTACCTAAACTCTTCTACCTTATCTTATATTCTGACGATTTCTTATAATTGATCTACTATTAAGGTGACCCTTCTTGTACATTAGCATTAATCATATTTCCTGACATTTCTTGGACTTATCTTGACCTAATATGTCCATTTCATATTATATTTAACATATCCTTAAACACCAAATCAGTTTTTCCACTGAAGGTACAAACATCAGTCACTATTACACCCCATCTCTCAAAAATTTATGATAGTATAAGTTGTTACCATATATATTCTACGAAAGTTAGATTCAATGATTCAAGATACCCTTAGATCGTGTTGAAGTTATTCACATGATCTTCCATTGATCTTCCTTCTATTAACCATAATCTAAACAACTTACACATCATGAACACTATGTTCATATTCATAGGTTTCTCATACATATCTAACAGTGCATTAATCACTTATATAGTTTATTTATTTTCCTTAATGTTGAAGGCCACATTTTTTTCCAATGAAATCCTTACCATTTCTAGTTCCTTCCTATCCATCAATTCCCATTCTGCCATCTCTATTTTCTTTAGTCAAACTCTAGTAACTAGAATATCCAAGTTATTTTAAATTACATTATCCTAGATCTAAATCCTTCAAAATCAAAAATCTATTCCATAAAACTTATCAACTCAAACCTTACTATAATCAAATGACATGCCTTTTGATGATAGAGAACTCCCATTAAAAATGATATTCAATCAAGGTAAGATTGTTCATATTGGAACACTAGAACAAAACATATACTTTGATACCACTTGTTTGGAATCCCTTTACCTTCACCTGTGAATATGATAAACTAATGGATTCTATATTATTCCACCAAAAAAACTATCTCACTAGATAAAGATCACTAGAAAATGTGTAGTGGAACCCAGTCATCTGAAAAGACTCCCTTGAATAAGTGTACTGGTAGTAGAAAGTCCTCACACCCTACATATTGCACAAAGTTGAACTTTGTAAACATACACAAGTAATATAAAAAAATAAATGGAAATAAAATAGGAATTTATGTTCTTTAAAAAATGTTTTCTATGTGAATAAGAGAAACACTACCAATTTCATTCCCATCACAATCAAAGGATACAAGAGATACAAAACAAGATTACCAAGTGCAAGTAATATTCCCAAGCTCTGCCACCCTCTTTAATATCTTATTGATAAATCCTTCTTGATTATGTAATTATAAAAACACATAACCCTGAGGTTCCACCCACTTATATAGTGAGTGATAGTCAATCATCCAATTAAATCTGCCACACTGAAATCATAGTCAACCTAACATGAACACCCCATCATGGATACTAAACCAGAAACCCTCCCACTTTGTTGATCTTCTAAATCTCTATCACAACTCCATCATATGATGTGAAATTATAATGGGTTTTCTTACCCTGGAGAGATATAGATAAAACTATCTATAAACTAAAACCCACCTAACTTCCAGTGACTTGAATTCAATTGCTTGAATCCATTGAACTGATTCCATTGAATTGAAGTAGGCTTTACCTCCCAATATCTCTCCTATTAAGTAGCTGGATAATCCCTCCAAATCCTGGTCATGGATGTAATCAGGTTGATGAGGAAAACATGAATAATAAAATATATCAAAAAATTATCAATCCATGTATATTCTCCAAATATTATATAAAAATGATGGAAACGATCACACATGAAATCATCTCATGGATCCCAAATAGATAATCTATTGCTATAATCTACATGAGACCATAAACCCTACAAATATTTAAAAATATTATAAATTAGACATTATATAAATTAAAAATAAAATACATTTTTTATTTATATATACCATCTAGTGATCTAACATGTATTGATTCACATTGATAGGAACATGATCCCACAACACCCACAAAGCAGAAAAATAGTTCTTTAGAATATAACTCGCAACACCCCAATAATTTAAAATATTTCCCTTTTAGAATAAATTTAATTTTTGTTTCTAGATTTATTTATAAGAAACACCATGTTAAGATTATGTAAAAAACACAATTTTTTTCATTCTCTATACATAAAACCAAGGTTATCTTGCGTTACACGCAAGACTGACTTTCCTCGATGGCTTGCGTAACACGTAAGACCAAGTTTTACCACACAATAATATATTATTAAAAATCTTATTATTTAATATAATAATATATAACATAACCATTAAATTTAATATTATGAATATGATTAAGTAAATTATGAAAATATATAGTTAAATTAATTAGTTACCTATTAATCAGAAATGAATATAGAAACCAAATTAATATAAAGTAATGATTTTATAAGACTGTTTTTATGTGAAAAAGGTGATTTATCTTAATAAGTTTAATTAATTAATATTAGTGAATGATATTAATTAAATTTATATTTTATATATTCAATCAAATATTTTTGATATTCATCCAATTTATTTTGTAGGCTTAATATGAGAACAGACCTAATATTACACATAAAAACTTATATTTTTATAAAAGTAATTTTACCGACTTTTAATGGACAACCTATTTTAAATAATTTTTTTGGAAATTTTATAAATATTATATTTCAAAAAAAAATTAATATTTTAAAGAGTAAAATAAAAATTAGGTTAGGATAAATTTTTCGTTTTTTTTGTGAAGTTTCATTTTTTAATGAATAGTGAAAAATAATGAATTTTAATTCAAAAATATTTTTTCAACTAGTTTATTTATGAAGATAAATTATATTTTAAACTAGTTTTAAATTTTAATTATATAATTTTTCATCAATTAATCCAATTTAGTTAATTTGAATCAATTTTACTTTGAAATTGGATATAAAAACATCTCAAACTTTTGAACGTTTTTACTTTTAAAACCCGCATTGTCGTCCCGTCTGCGTGATTAATTTTAAATAAATTTCTACCACTTATATGTATGGAATTTAGTAAAATGTATTAAATATTAAAAAAAAATTAATTTTAAAAAAGGTCAAATTATTTTTTTAATAAAAATATTAGTGAATGTAATTAAAATTAATTACAATGATTAAGGTGAAATTAAGCTTAACAAAGGGCCAAATCTTAAAATTAAGAGCTCAAATGAACTATAAACCTATAAAAAATTCTTTTTTATCCATATTTAGACCCTATAGTACCTTTTATATACATTGTAACATTATTTTATCCACTTTTTATGGAAAAAACATGCATGGAATTCCCTTTTCAAAAATTTACAAGAGTGTCACTCCTCCTCAACTATAAAAGGAACTCAAGCCTCCCACTTATTCCAAACTCTCAAGGAACTTTGTATCGACCAATATATGCCAAAATATATCCTCAAAAGCCTTCCCCTAAACCTAGAAGCCTCAAATTGGGCATAAATGCATCCAAAGAATCCATTTGTTACAAACCAAAAGGAGTTACCCGATTAAGAGTTAACATCCTTCTTCATACTCTTTAGTTTTATTTTCTTTATACACTCTTTCAATTATTTTTATTACATAATAATATAAAAAAATATTATCCAAAATATAATTATATTTTTTTTATGTTAAGGGTTAAAACTATACTTACACACACTTCTATCTAATGGGTATCAAACTTACCTTTTATGTGTACGACGAACTACCTCCTCACGAAATGAAGTTGTTCATTTTTTCTTTACCACCTATCATGGTTAGGAATTATGATTCAAATTATGTTTATATATGTTATATATGATATTTATAATGTCTTTTATACTTCTATAATTGTTTTATAACACATACCATTATGTTTTCCATTTTTGGTAAATACGATAACGTCATTTGTGGAAGTGTGGAGTATCGCCCCTTCAAAGCGATGTGATTCATTTACACTATACATGGAACATATAAAGGATGGTTTTAAGAAAAATATGTAATATATATGACATATATATTATAATATAACTATAATATAAATATATATCATTTAATTTCATTATTTTAATGCAAAAAATTAACGAAAGTAGTGTTCATGCATACATACGACCTACCATCTCCATAAACAGTGCATTTAATTTCTTATCTCCAAATATTATTAATTATTATAAATACATATATTATGGATATATATGATATATAAATCAAGTTTTACATTATTTATATGATGAAACCATGATCTAATTAATAATAAAAACAAGTAATAAGTTGAAACATACTCGAGAAACTTGGAAATTAACACCCGATAAATTGAAAATAATGAAAGAATGTTAACAAATGTGTAATAAGATATTATAAGATAATTATATATGATATCATAAATATTAATATGGTTATATAATATGTTAGTAACACTATTAAAAACATTATAAATGAGTTTAAAGGACTATCACTCAAAATTAAATGCAAGGTAAAAATTTTTGTCTCAATTTATATTTTATTGAGACTTATTTGTTTCTATGCACCAATTCACTTTTATATGGTGTATATACTTACCTTTAACATGTTATATCATGAATATTATTCATATCATGTTATTATATGTTTTTTAATGTCATAAAATCATGGAAATTATGACTCAAATGTTTGAAATTGGTATGGGACACTTTGGAAAGTTTATAGAATATTTTCTTCAAGAATGTTCTTAATGATTATCTTTTCAATCTCAATTAATTTTGTGATTATTAACTTTATCTTGAAACAATAAATTTATTTTAATAATTTTTCCTGGAAATTACCTTGAATATCTATATTCTCACACAAGGGATGTTATTATTTCTTAAACTATATATCATTTTTACATACAATGTTCACTTTGAAAATTATTTGATTAATTGGGGAAATATTGATGAAAATGTATTCTTTATTCAATAATGATATTTGATAAGGCATATTATTTATTTATATTATTTTATATTAGGAATTATTTGGAATGGAATTAATGGGCAGGGCTCGGAATTTTTATATCTCCTCGATGCATCGATAGGTTATCATGACACAAATAAGTTGGCCAAATTAAATGAGTTTCGATCCACAGTTTTAAACCATCATGTGAAAGGTCTTGACCGTATAGGTTTTCATGTTACATAGACATGATGTCAAATAATTAATAATTTCCTTTATTTGGATTCATTTATTACTTATCCATGACATTTATTATCGATATATCTATGGATACATTCTATTCTCAGTTTATTGATTAAATGGAATGCATTTCAGTTTTTTACCTTTCCATATTGATTTTACCTTATCTAGTAATTTGAATGGAAAGTGTTATCTATTTTTTACTTTTACATGTTGATTTATTAAAATTTATTAATTATTTATTCTACTTTACTTACCCTTACTGTGCATTTTATCTCACCATTATTATGTTTCTTCTCCCGAGGTTATGAAGAGGAATCCTTTAAATGAGTTTCAAGGACGTTGTTTATTTCATTTTAGTATGTATTATGTTTTTATTTTATATTTCGAAATATATTATGGGTATCATGTATATAATCTTTATTTCCAAAACTACTAAACTAATATTTCTTTCAGGATTTTATTCTTTGTAATAATGAAAATGTAATAAAATAATGCACTATATCTGGGATTCTGGGGTTGGGGCGCTACATAAATAGCTTGGATAGATTTTAAAAACTATCAAATAAAAATAATTATTAATAAAATTAAAAAATAAAATAAAATAAATACCTATTTAAACTTACCTTCTTTAATAAGGATAAAATTCAATAGATAGAAATTTCTTAGAAGAAAGATTTAGAATCATCAATTGCACTAGACCTCAACCCCTCCTAGTAGATGGTCCCATATTGGCTCTCTTGATTAGAAAACAAAGAGACTCATAACTAGGTATCTACTCCTTATTAAAGATATGCATCACTTTATAAAACCTCTCTTGAGACATTATATTTAAATTGAAATAAAATAATATTACCTATAAATAATTATTAATACATATATAAAATATAAGAAACTAATAAATATTTATTGAAAACAATATATATTTATTATAACTGTAAATATAATGTAATAAATAATTATCTATATTAATATCAATATTAATCAAAATAGTTTCCTTCATCTTCATCCTTAGTATAATCAATTTCTATTCATGCTTCAATTTAATCATCCATCATTATTTAAAAGTCATTTGTTATAATATTAATATTATCAAAACCATCAACCCTAACCTAAAGGGTCTCATCAATGATATATTAATTTAATTAGTTAATATATGTATTCTATGATGTTTCTTGAAATATTTCAATAGTTTTCACTTCCATATAACTGCTTTCATTTTCCATAAACTGATTTTCATATGATTTAATTTTTATTACACTCCATCGTTTTTCTAAATCTCTTAATGTAGTAAAATAAATTGAAAAATAAACTAGATGTTCCAATATAAATGTTAATTTGATTCATGAAGGATTTTATATTAAATTTCAATGACCCCATTCCATGGATGAATGCATAATTCTTAATTAGTATCACACCAATTACATTTAAGCATTGTAACATAATTCTTTCCTAGATAACATAACTCAATTATTTCATCTAGTATACTATAAATGTCAACATCACTTTATTTTTTATGGGATATATTTAAATGAACACAAATTTTCATTGTTTTTTATTCACCATATTCACATGTATGAAGTTGAAATCAATTAAACATAAAAACCTTATAATATTTGACTAATTTGGATATTGGGTTACTCAATGACATAATCAAATATTAATTTATTTTCTATATTGTATTACCATGAAAAATAAGAAATAATAATTAATCATATATAAATAACAAATTTATTTGATATGATCAACCACAAACAATTTAATTTATTAGTATTTAAAACTAGTAGTAAAAATTATGTTTTTGATGTTCTTTAAGAGAAACAGGGATAATTGGTGTGATTTTTTTTGATAAGATCATCATATAATATATAGAACAAGTAATATAAATTGACATTTTTTAAGAAAAATATAGGTAAAAGAAATAGTTATTGCAATTTTTTTTTTCATTTCTTCACAATTGAGAAGAACATATGTATGAGATATCTAATGTTCAACATTAGAAATCCATCTTTCATGATCAACACCAATTCCATGCCGATATGATTAAATATTGATAATATATAGTATATGTAATTATAATAATTTCTCTCATTATGACCCATTCATTTATGTTTTGAAAGATATTTATATTGAAAATAATAGGATCATAAATTTGAAATTTTCTTCTACAAGTACACTTCTGTAATTTATACTTAAACTGATTCCTTTTAACATACCTTCTTCTTTAATTTTTTTCACACATCTCTCATATGGGTTATAAATAATAAATATAACGACCCTAAACATTATTCCTCATATTAAATTTTAATATTAAATGTTACATTGAATCAAAGAAGGCCAAAGGAATTTTTTTTTTCCAATTTACATAATTCTAGAAAAATATGTTTTGAAACATACTCAGTGCATCATGATCAACTATTACATATCAAATGTATTAGAAAAATATTATATTTTGGTAAATATATCCCAAATTAAATAATTCAACAACCCAATAAGGCCAATAAGAATAAATCATTCAATTATGACATAGATATCATGACATTCTAATCTAGTAATATGAATATTTCTAACATAAAAAAGAAAAATTAGATTCATAACCATATGATAACCTCAAATATATAATACACTAACAATATAGTAATTTGTTTTCTTCATAAAGCTCACAAGTATCTTTTAGATTCATTAAATTTTGTGATACATCATTTTAAAATAAAATTAGTCTAGGATGCCTGTAAATTTGGAAAAAATCTATCTGTACTTTTTTAGTATCTTTTTTATTTTTAGGTGTGTACAACATGATATAAATTAGGTTATTAAAATCTTTCTTCTTAATGTGAATTACATCTAACATGTGATGGTCCAACAAATTATTCTACTATGTTTGATCCCAAAAAATACCTTTCTTTATTTAATTTTTATCTCTGCTAAATCCATCTATTTTATTGGTTTATTATTAGTCCAAAGGTAAAATTAGGTAATGAAAAGAAGATAAATTTTACTTGAGTTCCTAATAGTTCTATTGGAGATCTATCTCTTTCTATTATAACTTTTGTAAAATAATTTATATTCCTTTAGAAAAGGTGATCTATAGGGAAAAATTTTCAATGATAGAAAAAATAATTTTTTTTCTTCCATTGAACGAAATTAATTATTTTATATCACCCATGTAGAATGAAAAAGATTTTGGACTATGGGTACTCCATATAAATAACATACCATATACTAAAAATTATTGGATATATATCATGTTATCAATGAAGTTGTGTTGTGAAAAATCAATAGACACTAAAATCTAGGTGTAATAGGAATATACCTCAACTATTTAATATGAACAATGTAAAAACCCATTAACTTTTATTTAGGTAGGTGTTTGTATATTTTTTATGGTTTTCCTTTTTGTTTAGGTAAATTTTAGTCTTCTTGGAAATAGAGATCCTTTATTGAAAAAATGACATAAAGTTCAAGGTTGTATATTTTTTTTAATTAATGGAGTCTAGCTATAAATGTGTAAATGGATTTAGAGGGTTTTCCTTAGGACTGGAGAGATTTATGTTTTGGTTTTATGGTTTTTTGTAAAAAACTGGGTTATGTACTTCCTGCTGGAGACATTCACATCGTGAATGGGTTACATGATTTAGATATATTTTAGGGAAGATTACATGAATATCATGTTGGTAATGAAATGTTTACATGATGTGAAACCATTACACACCATGAAAACATTGGTCTCGTTTTAATTTAATCTTAGGAGACACCTTTTTCAGCATACTTTTAATATGTGAGATATCAGGCCATGAAAGGGATTCATGATATGAATTCCTCAGTTCTAGCAGTTTTAAACACATTGTATTCCAAAATATTTTTTCATTTGGAACACATGATTTCCTATAAAACTCTATGGTGATGTTGGGAGATTTTGGGTGATATTTATCCTATCATATCACTCTATTTGGAATTTGATTCCTATGGTGGTTTCACCACATATCCCTGGTAAGAGGTATTTCTTATTCTTCATTTCCTTTTACCATGACTATGGAGTTGGAAACATTTATGTTTCATATTCATGATCAATTAGTGTTTTCTATCAATCCTTCACAATTTCTTATTATGAATTATATTTTGAAGGATGATCAATAGTTTTTTGATCTCCATTATTGAAGGCAGATAGGTTTCCATTGTTCTTTAGGTTGGTGTATCTATGAAAGTGTTTCTAATTCACGAATTTCTATATATTCTTGTTGATCCCTTTGGTTTGTTCATTGAAATGGATTTTATTCGGTGAAAAATATTTTTTAATAAATGTAAGAATGGATATTGGAAATGTTTTTGGAAAAACCTAGCACATTGGGAACCTTGGGTGCATCCTGAAATGGACATTGGTGACCATGGTGTGTGTGGAACCAGCAATGGATAAATTTATGATATTGATAGACTGTGGAAGGACTTGATATCAGTTGGAACCAACTTATTCCTGGTTGATCCTTATTTTATGTTTAGTATATATTCCCAGAGGCTATAAGTGAAATGAAATGCTTTATCTTTTGTTATCCCAACTAGGTTAAATATCCTAAGGGGGTGGGGGTGAATCAGGGTATGATAGATTAAAAAAAATTCCCCTTAGGATATTGTTTTATTATTAAACACAAATATCTTCTAACTATTTCTCATAAAAATATATGAAAATAAATCAAAGAATGCACAAGACACAACAATTTTACTTGGTTAACCTATACTTGGATACATCTAAGGCTCATACAAAGGTAATGTGCCTATGTACCAAATACACTAAAGGGAACTACTGTTACAATGTTTAGAGTATACTCACTGTCCCTTCTGATTTATAACCAATCAAAAAATTAAATCTCATTGATCTATCAACTAAAGTGTACTCAATACTTATTTAGAAGATCCTCTTAGGATTATTTGAATCAATATGTTTTACACCTCATTTAGTATATCATTCATTTCCAATTTTATCCACAAGATGAATACCTATTTACCATATATTTATTGGGGAATCCATATTGGTTCACACATTGTTTTTTGCACAACCTTTGGATATATTTCATGAAAATTTACCAACTTACGTGCAACATTTAACTTCATCGTGAAAGTCTTACTTGCATGCAACTTTTTTTCCTTTCATGAAATACCTTAGTCATGAAGAATAAAGTCCCTTTTATCTCACAACAAATAATTTATTCATTGCTTCATGAAACTCTTCTAGTGTGCAACTTCACTACCTTGTGCACAACTCCTACATGATTGAGAGCCTTGATTTTATCTAAGGGATGAGGTACTAAAATGGGGGGGGGGTAGTCATCCATTTATAGAATTAGGAAACCCTACACACAAGATCCTTATGCGCCATCATATGCATTCATAGTATTTTCACAACTATAGAAGATATCTATTTGATGTCAAATATGGAGCGTAAAGTCCTTTCATGAAAAAGCTCCATATATGTTTTGTGGATGTGCACAACTCTTCTTTTGTCGTGAAAACTCATCATTCATGCACATTCAAATATTTCATGCACTTCTTTCCTTACAAATATTTTGATGTGATAATCCTAAATATTTACTTGTGCAAAACGTTACGAATCAGCAACACCCTTGCACACAAAAATTTACTTTTATGTGAAAATACTTCCTTTTACAAAAACACCTTTTTCCATCCTCTATATTTTGGACCCCAAAATTTTTGCAAATACCAGGAAATGGCACCACCCTTTTTCTGTACCACTAGAAGAGAATCTATTCCTTTTTCTTGAATCTTTATGAATATACATTATCAATAAAACATTTCAAAAATATCTGTATAACTCCACAAATTACCATAGAAACTTGTTTTTTCAACAAAAAAAAATCATCCAAGAAACACTACAAAGTTACCTTGAGGGGTTTTTTCACAACAATCTACCTATTTGGGTTTGTTAAAAACTCTTTACATTTTGATAACACATTAATGTTTCATCCATTTTCTACCAATACTCATGTCTTTCAATTGAGATAACAATCAAAGATTTACTCAACACACAATCTAAGATCACATGATCCATGCTCAGTGTGATAGAAAAGAGTAGCATGAAAATATCATCAGTGAAACAATTTATTCCTAAGACTAGTCAAATGGTTTCATCATGAAATCCATTTATCATGATATATATCATTTGATCGATCATCTTTAGAATCATCATATTTAAAACTCCACCTAATTCACAACTTGGGTTCTCAAACTTTGTAATGCTTAAAGATGTCCAAGTTAAGATCTGATAGTTATGAAATATTTCTAAATAGCACATAAATATCATCATGTTATAGAAGAATTTAATGGTCTTTAAAAAACCTACAATGTATAAAACACTGAACCCCCCCTATGTCATAGCTACCCTTATTGGCCTCTCCCCTATCTTTATTAAGTCATTTCCCCCTTTAATAGCCACTATTTATCCCCCTTTGTCAATGAAACTGAAGGTCACCTTATTTTTGTCTACAATAGGGTAAAGAACATAGATTTCCACATTAGGGGAAAACACCATACCTTGAGGATAGAGGGTCCCACATTGACACATTTTCAAGTGTGGGGAGTTGACTGAAATCCCAGAGCTAGTCGATGCTGTTCAAATTCTTATTTGGGTAAGACATTTTTCAGAATGTTTACAACCTATAGTTCTTTATGAAGATAATTTAACTTCACAAGACCTTTATCCACCTTATCCTTGATAAAATGATATTTTATTTCAATGCGATTTATACCATAGTGATGGGATTGTTTTTTTGATAAGATTTATAGTACATGAATTATTGTAATGGATTTCGGTCAGAGACATCACTTGAACCCCCATGTCATCATGTTTTTGCTTCAATCACAATAACTATGTTCATGCTTGAGTATCTATAATATGTTAATATTATACAGTGATCAATGAAATTAAATATTTTTTCTTTCTTATCAGAGAAATAAATAATCTACCAAGATAAAATGCACAACCTGATGTTGATTTTATATCATATTCTGATCCACCCAAATATGCATCTGTATAGCATAATAACTCTTGCTGAGATTTTTCATCGTACAAAAAAAAAGAAATCCACCATGACCTTGATATACTGAAGTATTCTCTTATAGTAAGAAAGTGTGTTTTCTTAGGATTTCGTTGATATTGTGTTGCATGGAATTTGAAAAAAAACAATATCAGGTCTTGTCCCTGTCAATTATAATAGAATGCCAATTATTTTCATGTATTCTATGACATTAAAAACATTGCCTTCATCATCCTGTGACAGTTTCATCTGGGTAGCCACCAGATTCATCATATCCTTGTAATTATCCATTACAAATCTTCTCAAAACCTCATTGAAATATTTTGATTGAGAAATGAATGTTCCATTATTTATTTGTGTCACCTGCAAACAAAAGAAAAATGTCTGTTCACCAATGATTGAAATTTCTAATTTATTTTTCATGAATTCTGTGAATTAATTTCACTTCACTTCATCTGATCCACCAAATATTATGTCATCAACATACATCAGAACCATCATACTTTTATTACTACCATTTTTGACATATAGATTGTAATCAAACTCACTATGCTGAAAACCTATCTTCTTCAAAAATTAATCGAGCCTTGAATACCATGATCTTGGTGCTTTCTTTAACCCATATAGTGAATTTCTTATCCGAAAAACTATGTTCTCATATTCATTAATGAGAAAACCATATGGATTCCTAATATAAACTTCTTCTTCCATAACCCCATTCAGAAATGATGAATTGAAATCCATCTAGAAATATTTTAACTTTCTTGTAATATCTATGACTAAGAATAATATGATTGTATCTAGACCTGAAACAAGTGAAGATGTTTTATCAACATTGATACCCACTATCTAGGAGTACAATTTTCACACAAGTTGTGATTTGTTTCAAATCACTTCACCATCTTTATTAACCTTGTTGTGAAAGATCCATTTAATCCTGATGACATTCTTATCCATTGGTCTCGAAACAATATCCCATGTATGATTCTTCTCAATTTGGTCCAGATCCTCATTCATGGACTAAACCCAATTTTTATCACCGGCTACTTCTTTAAAACATTTAGTCTCTATATGTGATAAGAAATATTCCTATTGTAAATAATTCATTCTATGTGTTTGAACTTGTTGTCATGAACCGTCCTGATGGGGCCTGTGCTGCGACTCCCCAAACCCACCTCTAATATGCCAGAGAATGGAAACTGGAACCGAGTAATCACATCACTAACATGGGAGGACTTATGATAAGTATCTGTATATATACACACACACACACATATCCAAGACCATACAATACTGAAATGTCAGAACAACTGAACAACCATGTATGCATACATCTAAATCTCACAACCATAGTATGATTGGACGTAAAGGAATGTAATCAAGGCCAAATACAAGGACACAAAAAAGAGTATGAAACAAAAGTAAAACATAAATCTAAAGAACTAGTTCTACTATTAGAATGTCTTAGGAACACACCTCATTCTATTTAGTCTCACTAAGAACCATCTAGTCCTAGTTTACCTAGGACTCTGTCAAAAGGTTGATCATCTACACAGGACACGACACATGTGGGAAAATCCCAAGTAGGGGTGATTACAATAATACTCATAAGGACACCCTGAAACCAAAAAGAATAAAACAAAGGAAATGAAATCATCTTTACACATGTATATGTCTATAACACATATAATAAGAATATCCAGATACACTAAAAAAGACACACAATCTAGAGTTAAGTCACAAATATAGTATACCTAGCCTCAGATTCCAACTAGAAGATTCCACAAAGCACTCATTAGGTAGAACACACTCCTGAGTCTAATAGAATCGATGACGTCCATATGAGAGGTACTAGTTGTTAGGTATTTTCATGTGAAAGAACACTCTAATAGCTTGAAGAGATATGATACATAGATGATGATCACTCCCAAGCCCATGGTGTGATACCAACAAACTCAATTTCGATTAACCTAATAAGTAGAGGATTGATGACCACATACTATTGGTCACGACGATACCAATAACTCTACCTAGATAATGAAGATGAATGGAGGATCTCACTTTGGGCATCTTAGAGGAATTAAAATGACTTTATCCAAGAAGTCACGATGAAAGGATTGCAGTTCTTGGAGTAGGAATTGATTCCATACTAATATTAGAGGAAAGGATATTGGGAACACACCCTAATGAAGCATGTTCAAGTTACTGAGTACAAGATCTTTAAGACATGTATAAAAAGAGTACACTACATAGAGAGTAGGTCACACACTGTGTCCCTTGAACCTGGGTTCTGCCTATGTAAACAGCCCATGTCTCAAGCCATGTCTATGTAGTGGAGTACATGCCCTGTAGGTAACCTATGTACTCCAACCCATGTGTGTGTACATGGATCAGCCTATGTACTCGGCCAAACCGTGTCTATGTACTCCGAGTTACACATCGAGTTCTCCTAGGAGGGACCACACGCTGTGTAGGCCTAAAAACATGCAGTGTGATACCTTTATCTTACCCAAAACCCTAGTCTCCACATGGGGCACCCCACACACCATGTAATACAATATTACATTCCATGTTGATTAGGGTTTTCCATAAACCCTAGTTCTTCCTCCATGTGTCCTAGCCGATGATCTAGACTTTGATCTGGTTATTGCCTTGCCGCAAAAACATAGATCGAGCCTCATTAAGACTATCCATCATCAAATAAACAATATTCGTGACTTTGGCCTTCTCAGAAAACAATATTATCATCATTCTTCACTATGAAAAGAATAATATGAGATCAGGTATCAACCATCATCCTAATCACCCCATCTCTATCTTCACACCTCCATCTTGTTGTGTCGATCCCATATCTATGATTTCAGATCATTGATCAAAGAAACAAGTGTGAAATGTTTGATTTTTCAGTAAAATGTAGAACCACGGGCCAATGAAGAAATGTCCACTATGAATGGTTAATCGGGTGAGAAAGACATAAGAACAATCTAGAGGAAGAGACCTCAATAAATGTTTGTTTTGATATCGATTCGTTCCATTATAACAATAATCGAATAATCAACAACCATGAAGAGAAATTCTCTTGGTAAACCTCAAAAATATTCCCATACCACAATATGATCAAACTGCAGATCAATATGTTTGTTTATTAGTCCTTGTTAATCATAGAAATCAATAAAAGGGAATAAATCCCAATAAAAACAATATTTTCCTCGATTGGATCAATCACTGACAAAGAATGATGTGACGTCGTTATCGTTGGAATGATCTTTCAAATCCGCGGTGTGTTGATTATCGATCCATAATCCTGTTGTTGTTTGGCTAAGATAAAATCCAAAAAGACCTCTCCAATTTTCCTCTAATTTTTCTAGGGTTATGTGGATAACCATGAAAACATCACATAATGATCAATTTATTATTCCACAAATCGCTGCATCAATGAAAAGAATTAAAATAATTTATTTTTATTAATTTATTCATTTCTATGAATGTAATAAATTTTTCAAAAATGACCTGAAATAAATAATGTGAAGTCTCTCATAGGTAAAACTATCATTATAAACTCAACAGTTCCCTCATATTTCTGATCTGGGTGACTGTTTTGAATTTATTCCACTTTTTAGGAAAACTATATGCACATGATTTATATTTCAAAAATTTATTTCGGGAACACCGGTCCTTGGAATTGTGTTCCATCTTAGTTCCTAGTATCTAAAGTAATCCATACAATATAGAAAAATAATACATGGAAAATAAAATTCATTACATTTTCCCCACCTTGGGTATTTATGTCCTCAAAAGTCCAAAACAAAGGCTACTTAAAGAGATGTGGGTACTGAGTATTAATCTGAGCCTCCCTCTCCCATGTGCTCTCTTGGAGATTCCCATGCTGCCACCAGAAACGAACCCAAGGAATTGATCACCCATGAAGGATCCTCTCCTGTTAATATGTGATCTCCACTGGGTACTCATCAAAGGTTACTCCATCTTCAATGTTCAGCTCACCCCAGTCGATAACGTGCGATGGTTCATGAACGTGCCTCCTTAGTTATGAAATGTGGAAGACGCTGTGAACTCGGTCTAACTATGGGGGAATATATATGTGGTACACCTCCTTATTAAATATTTATAGTATCTAAAAAGGTCCAATAAATCCTATAGATAGCTTTTCACCCTAACCAAATCTTTATAATACACATCGAGGTGAAACCCATAGGAACAAATGGTCTCATTCCTCAAATTCAAATGGCCTTCATCACTTTTCACCGTAAGTCTTCTGATGGATCTGTGTAGTCTTCATCCACTCCTAGATGATTTTCACCTTATCTGTTATGTCTCACACCAACTCTAGGCCCATGAGTGCTGAATCTCCTTGGTCAGTCCAACATAGTGGTGACCTATAGGGTATCCTATACAAAGCCTCAAATGGCGCCATACCAATGGTGGAATGGTATTTTTTTTGTATACAAACTCTACCAATGGTAAATGATCCATCCAACTATGACCAATGTCCAATGTGCAAGACCAAAACATGTCATCTATAACTTAAATGGTCTACTCAATCTGGCCATCAGTTTGGGGGTGAAACACTGTTCTCAAGAGTTACTAGGTCCTAAAAACCTTCTGTAATCCCTTACACAACCGAAATGTAAAGAGAGCATCAGAATCAGAAACAATCATCTATCAAACTCCATGGAGTCGGACTATCTTTTGAATATAGAGGTGTACCAAGATCTCTACTAAAATCTACTATCGTATAGCTAGTAAGTGGAACAACTTGGTGAGTTGGTCTACGATCACCCAGATGAAATCATATACCCTAGACATACATGTTATGATTGTCATGAAGTCCATATATATACCATCCCACTTCCATTCTAGAACCTCAAGGGGTTGAGACAAAAATGATAAAAAATGGTATTCATCCTTCACTTATTGACAAGTAAGGGATCGAGAAACAAACTCTGCAACTCATATCTTCATCCCTAGCCACCAAAAATGATGTCAGAGATCCTGGTACATCATTTCTATACCTAGATATACCACCAAAGGATATGTATGAAACTCTCTCATAACCTCTTCCTGCAACTTCACTGTTACCATTGTGAATCCTTTGAAAAGAATGACCTACTCTCCACCTTTAGAATATCCATCAGGATCATTCCCTATGGATATTTGAGTACGTAGGGTCTCACAGTTGATATCCCCAAGTTGTTCCTCCCTGAATCACTGCAAGAGTGGAGGTGTAATAACCATATACTGGAGGTAAGCTGCTCCATCTTCATCCACAAAGGATAATTTCAATGAGGCCAAATGATCCTACACCTTGTTCAGTAACTACAAACAATATATCCTAATGAGATCATATTATACCATGTTCCCATTACCAAGAGTATAGATAATTTTGAAGTCATAATTCTAGAGGAACTCTTGCCATTTACTCTATCCCAAGTTGAGATCCTTTTGAGAGAATATATACCTGAGACTCTTGTGATTGGACTATATGATAAGACACTCACCCATCAGGTAGTATCTCCACATCTTGAAATCGAAGACTACTACTACTAACTCAAGATCATGGGTCACATGGTTTTGTTCATGTGGTATCAACTGGTGTGAGCCATATGAAATCAATTATTGCCACTACATCAGAATACAACCAAGACTAGTTATTGATGCATTGTATAAAACTATGTACTTGACATAATCCTTTGAAAATATCAATATGAGAGTACCCATTAAGCTCTTCCTCAATAGGTGAAAAGCCGACTAGTACTTCTCCATCCACACAAAATGCTATCCCTTTTGAGTCAAAGATATCATGGGTATTTATATCTTAGAGAAATTAGGTATGAATATATGATAATATCCTACCAACCCAAGAAATATCTACACCTCCATTATGCTCTTGGGTGGCTCCTAAGGTAACACTACCTCGACCTTGTCCAGGTCCACTAAAACTCCATCCGTTGATTTAACATGCCACAAAAAGTGGACCACCTGAATCCAGAACTGGAACTTAATCAGATTTCCATAAAGATGATTCTCTTAGAGTATGTCCAAAACCATTATTAAGTGTATCATGTGCTCCTCCTCAAATATTGAGTACACAATTATTTCATCAAGGAATACTACCATGAACCATTATATGTAAGGTTGAAATATCCAGTTCATGAGTCCCATGAACACTGTTGGGGAGTTTTTATCTCCAAATGGAATCACCAAGTACTCATAGTGATTGTAGCAAAATCTGAATTCCATATTCGGTATCTCCTCATCCTATACTCACAACTGATGATAGCCTGATCTGAGGTTAAAATTCTAGAACTGTCATGCCCCTATCAACTGATCAAAGAGGTCATTGATCCTTGATTGTGGATAATTAATTTTCATTTTTACATAGTTAAAGAACCAATAGTACAAACATAACCTCAATCTACCGTCTACCTTCTTGGAAAACAAAATTGGGGTTGCCCAGGGTGAAACACTGGGTCGAACAAATCCCTTCCTTTGCAAGTCCTCCAACTGCACCCTCAGCTCACTAAGCTCTACATGAGAGATCCGATATGTCATTATAGATATTAATTTTGTATCAGGGTATAGATCAATGAAGAATTATATCTCTCAGAGGGGAGTTAAACATCAAATATCCTAAGTGAATATGCCCTCATACTTCACAACCATTATAGAAAACTAAGAACTTATAACATTCACTGCACCAAGGTTTAGGATAGATAATTGATGAGTAATCGACTACACCACCCTATTCATGAGTCCATCCTATGATTCCTTGGTTTCCTTTTCACTGATAATGGAAATCCTGGTTCCATCACTATGGATACACTTCACGCTTCACCTAAAATAGTCAATCTGGGAATGAAGAGTAGATAACCAATCCATAAAAATAATGATGTCATAAGTCCTCGATGATACTACCTAGAGATTCTAATATAAACTATCACCTCCAATAGTCAGGTAATACCGTCAGCACAAGTGCTTGATCACTGAGTATTATCTAGTAGGAGTATCCAAGGATAAGGTTTGAGCCAAGGGTTCAATCAGAATCTCTAAGTCATGTACAAGGTACATGGAATGAAAGGAATGACTAGAACCCATATATATAAGTACTGTAGCTAAGGTAGAAAAGACATAGATACTAACTTGAATCTTTCCTAGAGCTTCTGGGTTGTAAAATTTTTCCACCTGCAGCTATCCCTACCCCTATCTGCTAGCTCCCTAAGGCCGACGTAGACCACCCTGGGCTGGTGGTGGTAATAGGTCAAAGAGGAGACCACCTATTACTACCCTCCAGGATCCTCTGCCATGTTTTCTTCCCTATAGACCTACCTTCTCCTAATACTACCTCTACCTCAGTGGCCTATCTACGGTCGCTCTATCAGTAATACAATAGGTTGGAAAATCTTGAGAAAATGTACCCTACCATCACATGAGTAGCACTGCATCTCTCTAGGCTGACAAGACCCACCCTATGATCCCTAAATAATAGATCCTCTATCCTTGTATATACACCTAAAATGTTTGACACATCAAGGTTCCTAGGACTGACGTCAGCTCCCTGCTACTGAGGTCTCTTCTCCTGCCTTCCCACTTCTGACAACTCCAGGTAGTAACTGCTCATCCAAGAAACACTCAACCAGAAAATCTCTCTCTAACACCCCAACATAGGTAGGAATACATAGAGAGATAAAAATACCTAAGATGTATCCATGTATAACTTTATAAAAGTTTTGAGATCCAAAGAACTAATCTCGATCCATATCCATCGAGTACTTAGAGAGGTTGGTAAACCATGAAGAATACTCAGCTACTGTCACACTTCCCTTCTGGAGCTGCCGATGCTCCTAGATATGAACATCCCTAAACATAGCTAGATAAAACTCTTATTTTAAGAGACACTCAAACTCCAACCATGACAAAGTTGCATCATCATAATACTAGGTAACTAAAACCCACCATCTCCCTACTAAACCATTAAGAAGGTTCACTTCCAGGACCACTATCTGATCTGTCAGTGTCCTGACTAGGTGGAAAACTTAGGTCGCTGCCTCAAGCCACTCCTTAGCCACCTGTGGGTCAGGATTACCTCGAAACCTGAGGGGTATATGTATCTGAAACTCATGAAGTGTGATTAAACTAAACACATCATCCTATAGGACAATGGGTACCACATGATTCTCTACAGGTGGTGGTATGGGTGGTGGACCACCTGGAGGTAACATCTCAGGAATTGGTCCCGACATCAACACCTCATCATTGAGGGGATCATCCTCAGGATCATCATTTTGAATCCTAGATGGCATACATCGTGGAGGCATCCTAAAACAAATAATATGTACAATGGTAAATGAGTATATCTAGAGAGCTAGCTGAAGTAGGAAATAGAAACCACAACCCATTCCTATAGGATGCATGTTCCATTGTTTTTTCCGGTAACTAATGTTCTCATGTAATGAGTCGAAAAGTAGGTGATTAGAATTATGGTGTATGGATACGTCGACTGCCGCACCAACACTAACATCCATGGTATAAATTCAAACTCTCAACACTTAAAACTATTTCCCCAAATCAAACTCATAGAATATCTATCCTAATGTATAATCAGACCCTCTGATACCACTCTTTCATGACCCATCCCGGTGGGGGTCATTCCGTGAATCCCAAAACCCTCCCCTAATAGGACAGGGGATAGCGACTAGTGACGAGTAGTCATATCACTGACATGAGAGTCCTTATACTAAGTACCCCCCCCACATCTCCATGCCCATAAAGTGTTCTAATGTAAAAACAACTAAACAACCATTCATACATACATCTAAATCCCACAACCAAAGTATGAAAGGAAGTTAATGGAAGTAAACAGGTCCAAATACAATCCCACCACAAAGAGTCTGAAACACAAGTACAACCTGAATGTAAAGTACTAGGTTTGCTGTCAGAAAGCTGTGAGAACACACATCGGTCTATCTGGTCTCACTAAGTACCATTTGGTCCTATTTTTCCTAGGGCTCTGTCAAATGGTCGATCATCCTCACAAGACATGACAGGTGAAAGAAAATATTATCTAGGGGTGAGTATAACAATACTTAGTAGGAAACACCGAAACCACAATGCATGTAAAAAAAGAAATATAATCATATCTACATAGGTATAAGTCTACAACACATATAATAAGAATATTCAGATAAAATCAAAAAATACACATAGTCTATAGGTAAGGAACAACCATAGTATATCCAGCCTAGGATTCTAGCTTGAAGATTACACAAAGCACTCATTCAAGAGAATGCACTCCTGAGTGTGATAACACTAATGATGTCTTGTATAGACGTACTACTCATCAGGTCTCATCAAGAGAAATAACACGCTGCTAACCCAAAGAGATATGATACACAAATGAGGATCACTCCCAAGGCCAAGGGATGATACCAACAAACTCAATATGGATTAACCCGCTAAGTATATGATCGATACTCACATACTATTGGATACAATAATACCAAGAACTATACCTAGGGAATGAAGATGAATAAAGGATCTCACTTTGGGCCCCTCAGAGGGATTCCAATGACTCAATCCAAGACCTATTTTTGAAGGGATAATTGTCCTAGGTTTAAGAATTGATTTTATACCATCACTTAGGGATAGCATATGGGGAAAAAACCTAATTTTTTTTGAAGTCACTGCGGAAAATAGATCTAATCCATGTATAAAAGAGTACATGGTGTGTAGTATAGTTCACACACTATGTCCCTTGACCTTGGATCCTACCCATGTAAGCAGCCCATATCTCAAGCCATGTTTTTGTAGTGGAGTACACTCCATGTATGTAACCAGTGTACTCCACCCCATGCACCTGTACACGGCTCAATCCATGTACTCAAGAAACCCATGTCAATGTACTCTGAGGTACATTCCAAGTTCACCCTGGAGGGGCAACACATTGTGTAGTCCTATCCACATGCCGTGTGACACCTTTTTCTTACCCAAAACCCTAGTCACCCCTCTAGGGGGAACCATAGACTATGTAATCCTAGATTACAAGCCGTGTTGATCAGTTTTTTCCAAAAACATTGGTTCTTTATATGCACATCCCGACCAATGATCCGACCTTCGATCGGAAAGTTGACTTGCCAAAAAGATATAGATCGAGCCTAACCATCACCGAATTAATAAGATTTTGGCCTTAATATTCTCAGAAAACAATATCTTCATTTTTTTGTTGCATGTCGAAGAATATGAAATTGGGTATAAACATCATCTGAATCACCCAGTTTCTGTCATAGAACCTCCTTCGTGTCATACTAATCTCAGATCTATGATTTTGGTTTTATTCACCAAGAAAAGAGTCTGCAATGATCAATTAGTTCAGTAGAACATATAACTATGGGCCAATGAAGAAATTTTCACGATGAATGGTGAATCGGGGTAGAAAGGTAAAAGATAAATCTAGAGGAACAAACCTCGATTGATGTTTGTGTCGATCTTGGTTTGTTCAATTAGAATGATAATCAAACAATCAACAACCATGAAGATAAATTTTACTAATAAACCCCACAAATATTCCCATCCCATAATATGATCAAAACAAAGATCAATCTATTTGTTTATTGGTTTTTTTCATCGTATAAATAAATAACAGGGAAGAATATAAAATAAAAGACATTACCTACCTCGATTGGATCGATTGCTAATGAAGAACGATGCAACATCATTGTTCTTGGCAAGATCCATCTAATCCAAGGTGCATCAATCTTCGATCCATGATCCTATCACTTTTCACCTGAGAGTTAATCCTATAATCTCTCTCCAATAGTCCTCCAACATTTCTAGGGTTTTGCGGCTAACCCTAGAAATATTAAATAATGATATAATTAAAGATCCACAAATTGTTCCTGTCAATGAAATGAATTAAAATAATTTATTTTAATTATTTTATTCATTTCTGCACCCATGATAACTTTTCCACAAATGAATCAAACTGACTAATGTTATGTTATTCCTAGTGTAAACCTCACAATTCGAAATCAATGGTGCTATCATATTTCTAATTTGGGAAACTATTTATAAGTTATTCTACTTTTTAAGGAAAATTTCATGTGGGTTTTATTTAATATATTTAATATATTTAAAACATTTATTCTGGGAACATTGTTTCTTGGAATTGCATGCCATCTCAGTTCCTGGACTCAAAAATTATACATATAGTATCCAAAAATAATACATGGAAAATCTGAGTCATTACACTCGTGCTGCTTGATCACCAATGATATTTTCTATATCAATTTTAGCTCGACTATTAAACTTTTTTATAGATATAGATTTGAATTCCTCCTTCTCATCATCATTATCTTCTTCAGAATCAGTATTTTTTACTTTTTCTCTGCCAGTGATGCTTACATCATCGTCACTTTTTTCATGGAACTATTCCTTATATTGTTGAACATTCTATTCATTTTTCAATACAGTTACATCATTGCTTTCAACTACTTTTCCAAGCCTATTATTCAATCATTTATATGCTTTGATTTTTCCTGAGAAGCCAAGTAATATCTCCTAATATTCCCATGAATAAAATTTACTATGTTTCTCTTTATTGAGAATAAAATACTTACTTACAAATATTAGAAAGTATTTTAATATTGTATTAATTCTTTAAAACATATAAAAAAAATAATTTTCTTACTTTGGAAATAATATATCCCTATTAGATATGTAGACTAATGTCAATACTACTTCCTTCTAGAATTTATCTCTTAGGTATTTTTCAATAAGCATTATTCTGTCCATGTTACTGATTATCTAATTTCTCCTCTCAACCAATACATTTTATTAAGGAGTTATCACAGATGAAACTTAATTTCTTATCTTGTGTTTCTCAAGATAATACTCCACCTATTTATTTCAAAATTTCATACCATTATCAGTATGAAAATTCAGTGTTTTTTCCAAGAATTCTTTCTAAGTCCCTCCGATATTATTTTATGCAACTGAACACATCGGTCTTGTGGGAAATGAAAAATAACCACTCCATCCTACTAAAATAATCAATGAAAAGAATGTAATACCTATTCCCATAAATTAATCTTATTGAGATAGGTCCACATACATCTTCATGAACCAATTCAATCACTTTAGTTAACTTTTGTTCTTTTTCCTTGTATCTCTTTTTGGTAATATTCCCTTACTTACAAGAATCACACATATGAGTGCGAACATGTGATAGCTTAGGGAGGTCTTGAGCTACATCCCATTTTACCATATCTTATAGGGATGGATGAAATATATGGATAATTTTTTTATGCCACAACCTATTTTCTTCCTATTTGGTTAAAGGCACATATATTCTTCTCCACATAAATGGTAGAGATTTCCCATTTTTCTTTTTCTTATAGAACAACTAAACCATATATTCCTTTGATGATACACATATTCTTATTAAATCTTATAGAATGACCCAAGTCACACAGTTTAATAAAATTAAGAAATTTATGACTGATAACTTCAGCGACTAAGACATCAACACGTCTCATTTATTTACACCCATACTTGGATTTTTTCAAGGTAATTATTTTCATTCCTTCATCATTTCTAAATTTTACAGCACCTTCATCATAATATTTTATGTCAGTAAAAACATACTTATTGACTTATATATGAGATTTTCATCCACTATCAAGGATTCATACACTAGAATGATCTGATGCTTTAATGAAAATTTTCACAACTGCTTCCTTCTCAACTCTTTAATTTTTGATCCATGTTTTTGACTTTATACTCAGTATAGATTGAAAATCATGATCTTCCTCAGATAATGATAGACTAGATTCATCTTGAATATCTATAAATTGGTTTTTCATTTTAATTTCACTTTATAATTCATTTATTTTCTACTTACAACCAATTTAGTTATGATTCAGCACATTTCTCTACATGGTTGATGTACAATATCTATCTATGTGTCCAAATCCTCTACAAAAAAAATAAGGTCCCTTGATTGGTATTAATTTTTATTGAGATATATTTGGGTTCCTCTATTTTTATTATTCCCTTTGGTATCTATTGGATTTGGAACACACATTTTGGGATTGTCCCATATTTATCCAACAATAAATCTTCATGTGGGGTGCATTCATGCGTGTCACTTATACACCATTGGTTGTCCCTTTGGTTCTATGAATCTTCTAATTCCGCTTCTTACCCAAATCAATCTTCAATATCAGAGCGTATTCTTGTGGCCCAACATCAGTCATCATAGATTTTTATATTTGATCAATCCATATATCAGCCTTATCATTTGAAATTGATTGTTTCTTATTTTTTTCTAGACCTCTATGATCCACTTCTATCTTTTCTGTCACCTAAATGATATGATTTCCTGATAAAATAAAAGGAATCATAAATTTTTTTATACATAACTTTTCATCCTAGCTCGAAAAATTTCTCTTGAATTTATTCAATGCATTTTATTTGTTATTTCGATATGTTATTCAAACCATTTATCACCCTTTTATGTTCTTCAACTTTGATTTTATGCCCACTAACCCTTTTTGAGTCCTCTAGAAATGAGACTTGAGATTCTAAATTTATTCCATTATCTTAGAATTTTCTTATTCCTACTTCTACATATAGAGTTTGGAATCACAATCCAATTTTTAGGATTTCTTCATTTTGGATCTCCAAAAATCTATCTATTCAAGAGCGGCTTCTAATCCATCTTGTATATTAACTCTTCATTTGACATCTTCTTCATCAATGGAACTTTATTCCTTTTTTTTGGAGTTACCTATAATTTCTACCATATAATTCCCTCCACTATCTTTGAAGTTCTCCACCTCTTCAATATCAGATTCATTTGAACTTCCATTTTATTATGACAGAAGATTATTATTTTTGAAGAAATTTCTCTTAAACTTTTTCTTACCTTACACATAGGCTGTATACTTCTTCATGAGAATTTCAAATTCATCCACTCCATAATCCTAAAACTTCTTGGGTAACCTTACTACAATATTTCCAATCATTCTACATCAAAATCAAGCGAGTGGGGGTTTACCTTTGAACATTCCTTTTCCTATTTTATGATTTGAGGAAAGGAATGAAATTAACTCCTCCTTATCTTCTTCTTCTTATCCATTTTCAATGGTGATATTATTTATGGCCTTGAATTCAAATTCTTTGGTATTCCATTTTTTACATAGATTCAATATCTTTATTTCTCATCTCATATGCAATAAGTGTACTCTGTAATATATCTAGTGTTATCTCCTTTGGATCTTTATCTTCAAAAATAGAAACTTTTAGATTGAATCATGGTGGAAGTATTCTCAAGATTCACTTAAAAATATTTACATCTTTATTAATTTCTCCAAGACCACACATGTCTTCCACAACAACACTTACCCAGTCAAATAATACATAAATAGACTCAATGGGGTTCATTATTAGATCCTAATATTTATTCCATAGAACTTATAGATTTTATTATCTAACTTTTGAATAAACTTCATAGATATTTAACAGATTTTCACACATGGAATAAGTTGACTTAAATGATATCACCTTTGTATATATTTAATTGGACAAATCTCCCCTAATGCATTGATTCTTCTAGTTTCAACATCTATTTCCCTTCTGTCATCTCCTAATAAAGCACAATTGTCCACATTGGTTGAAATACCATGCGTTGCTTCTGTATAGACATCCATACCTAAGAATAGAAAATATTTCTGCATCTGATTATTCCTAATTGAAAATTTTTCCCATCAAATATTGAAATACCTTTGGGATTAAAAACCTCCATTGAAACACATGAGAAAGAATCATCGAAATTTATCTTTACCTATGATACAAATTATTATCCAAACTAAGTTAAAAACCCTAGGAAGGGGGTTGAATTAGGGTATTATAGATTAAAATATGTAACCTTTATATCTTGTTTCATCGTTAAAAAAAATCTTCTCTCCCTTTCCCATAACAATGTATGAAAAAAAATGAGAGCATGCACGAGACACAATAATTTTACATAGTTCACCCGAACTGGGCTATATCCATAGAGTATAAAAATCCAATGTGACTATATACCAAATACAATAAATCACAATAATATTACAATGTTTTGAGAGAACTCACTTCCCCTCCCAGTTTACAACCAATCACAAAATAAAAGCTCACTACTCTCTCAACTGAAGTTTTCTCACTTCTTCTTTAGAAGACCTCCTTTGATTATTTGAATCAATATGTTTTAAACCACATTTTTTGTGTCATTAAGTTACAATTTCATCCAAAATATTAATAACACATTACCACATATTTACTATGAAATCCCCTTTGGTTCATACTTTGTCTTTCACGCAACCTTTGGATGTCTTTCATGCAACTTTACCAACTTGAACGCAACATTAAACTTCATAATGAAAGTTTACCTTGGGCACAATATTTTTTATTTTCACGAAACTACCATGGTCATGTAGACTCAAGTACCTTTTGGTGAACAATAAATACATTATTCATTGGTTCATGCAACTGTTCTTGTGCACAACTCTTATGAAAACTAGTGCCATAATTTTCTCTAAGCGTTGAGCTACTGAAATGAGGGGGGTAGCCATCAATCTATAGACTCAACCAACATTGAAATAAATATCCTTAAAACCCTTCATCTATGTGTATAATATTTTCCAAATTGTTTAAGTTCTAGATTTTATGACGTATTTGTCATGTAAAATCATTTCGTGCACAAGATCCATCTCTATTTTGCTGATGCACACAACTACGCTTTTGTTGCGCAAACTCAAATTTTGTGCACAATCAAATAATTCATGAACTTCTTTACATAGTAATATTTTGATGAGATGATACAAAATATTTCCTTGTGTGAAACATTTAGAGTCAATAACACCCTTGTGTTCAACATCTACTTTTATACTAAAATACTTCCTTTTCCAAAAAACATTTTTCTATCCTGCAGATTTTGCAGCCCAAAAATTTGTAAAATGGTGGGAAACGATGCCACCTTATTTATATACCACCACCAGAGAATCAATTAATTTTTTTATATTTTTAATCAATATCTTTGGAACTCTACAAATATCTATGGAAACCTTCTTTTTCAATAAACACAATTGACCCCAAAACCCTACAATGTTACATTGATGGATTTTTTCCGAACATCTTTTAAACATATTTTATCACTTGATGGTTTATTTAATGGATAGTTGATAACATTTTTATTTTTAATAATTTTATTTTTTACCAGATATATTAATGGATTTGGAATGTATGGTATGAATTTATATAAAATAAAGTAAATGTTTACAAATGTATTTATTTATGAAGATGATTTATAAACTAAATTTTGTTTTAAAGATAGAACTTATGCATTATTAATATTAGAAATTGTATAGTTTGTTTTCTGGTATCATAATAGGTTCTATTATAACACCATAAATTTTACTATGGTTAGTTTTAGACCTTGTTTTATAGGAATCATGGAAAGGTAAGGGGTTGGGTTCATCTCGTGGGTGCTCTCTTCCTCCCCTCTCTGAGAGCCTAAGGTGGTGATGGATACAACACTGGACCCTCCCTCCCCATTAGGGGATGGGGAAATATTCCTACACCATATTATGGACCTAGTAAACACCACATCCTCCCACTATTTAACCCATATTTCTTCCCCCCATTTCAGGCTATGTCGATTAGTCCTAAGGTTTTGAATCTTTTTGACGGATCGCCTCAGCTTGACCTCTTGACTAAGGAGTTATTAGATGCTTTGGGTCTTCTAAATATGAAATTTCTGGCCCAATTCAATAATAATCATCCTTAATTAGACTCCTTAGACATGATCATATTTAAAACTTGGTGTCTTAAAGAACATATGATATTTTTCCTTCTTAACAAATGACATATTATGGTCTACTTCCCTTCAGAAGCTGATTTTATTCTCGCTTGGTCTAGAGCTCCTCAATCCTATAATGGGTGTGAATTATAACTCTATCTATGGTATTAATATTTGCACATGAAGTAGTATTTTCCCTCCATGGTTGTGTGGGTAAGTTTTCTAGTATTATCATTGCATTTCCAAAGTCCTTCTATTATCTATATGTTAGGAAATTTGGTTGGACGTTTTTTGTTCCGGAAGTTGAAAAGAGGTTGTCTTCCATCCAATGTCTCCACATATATGTATTGAGGTTTATTTTTCTAATTAGTCGGTTGTGTGGGTATGGATCATAATTGGGGAAGAATTTTGGCACAAACAATCAGTGTTCTTCGAGTCTTGTATGAATTTCTTCTTGTCTTTTAATAGGTTGGTAAATCCTGTTTCTTCATGTCATCATGGTCATAGGGATTGGAATAGGACTAGATTAATTTTTAACCAAATGTTTGGGATATAGGCCTTTATGGAACTTTAAGTGGACCCGATTGAAACAAAAAAGGATATTTCCATCCTGATAGATGTAAGACCACTATTTTCCAAGCCAAAGGTGGTGGACATATTTAATGGTTTAAGATGTGATTTGGATGATTATAGGAAAGTTGTATAAGATCACTCTGGTACCAGGGAAATGGAGGGGGTGTGTGAATTTGGTTATGTGGAACCAAGATCAGACATACCAAAACCTCCATCTTATATTGATGAAGTGTGTATTTGCATCAAACCCTCACAAGGGCTGGTTTTTTAGATGGTTAGCGATTAAGGGTCCCCAGGATTGAAGGCCCATGAGAATTATCTACAAGTATCTCAGGCTATAAAGGGGGGTTGGGAGTTTTCCAAGAATAGGTTATGTCCCAGAAAACCCACGAAACCTATTAATCTATGTAAAAAATATGATTGGCAATTTGTATAAGGAAGGATTAGTGTCAAAGAGACTCATCTTGAGAAGATGGATCCACTAAAGGCAAATGTATTTTAGGGGAAAAAATTAGGTGATGTGTCTCCTAGTAATGTATTAGTTGACAGTGCATATTAGAGGCATGATAGAGGGCTTCACAGCCCCAGAAGGAAGAAGGAGCAGAATCAAAAATGAGATTTTGCAGGCTAAATTGTGCTCAAGGGGGAGAAATTGAAATACCTTAAGTATTATTCTCACCTTCTTAAAATAATTAGGACTAGGTATGTTAAAAATTCTATGTATAAGGAAATTTATGGGAACCTAATTCTAATGTCCAGAAATGTAAATGAGTTTGAACCTGTAGAGAGTAAAAAAAGAGGTTCATGTGGTGAGGTGAAGGAACATGTGTAGGATGGAGGGATGAATGTCTCATATAAGATATAGGGAGACTCTGTGGATGAGGATATCCCTAATAGTTTTTCCATCACTAATCTGGAAACCATCACTAATGATGAGTCGATTTTCCAGCAGTTGGTGGTAGGTGAGGAGGCTACCAAAAAAGAAAAACTTTGGGAGATTATTATGCACTATGAGGAAGAAATTTTGGAGGAATAGTTTCTGATTGATGCTTCCCAATATGATGTTGAAATGATTAATAAGAGAGTGGTTTTATTTAAGAGCAATGAAGATTATTATGACTGGATCAACAAGGAAGCTATTATTTTGACTAGTGGATTCAACAAAAAAGGTAAGCATTGGGGAGTTCATTAAAACTTGGGATAATAGAGATTATGTTTTTGAAGGTATATTTAAAGAATATGTGGACACCAAGGTACATTATTTTCATTGTAAATTATATAGGGAAAATTATTCCAATTTTGAGAGAGTGACATGAACTGGAAATTCAGTCCAAAATTATTCTAATTATCTAAAGTTTTCTTTCAAAAATTTTATGATTTCTTAGGGAAGTTAAAGTCTTCTGAGTTGAATGTGTAATGTTTTACAATTTCCCTTAAAAGTGACTTCTTATAATTAGAATAAAATTATAATTTTCATTTATGGAAATGGAAGGGAATTATAAAACTTTACAGGTTCTCTTTTCATCTATTTCATTCATAGTGGGATGATTTAGTGGTGAAGGATGGTCACATGGAGACTTGTTTAGTGTGGCGTGAATTATTTTTCTAGTTTAGTTGGTGTTGAATTACTTTCTATGTATCATGGTTATGTATTCCTTTATAACATGTTGTAATTTATGTTTATTCAATTATACATGATACTTGTGGTTCTTTTCTCTATCTTTTCCCATGATGGATCAACTTTGGTGACATGTCTAGTTGACTCAGGCTGGTTTGTTACAAATTGTTAATAAACAGAATACCTTTCCAAAAGTGTTATTGATATTGTCTGGGTGTGGTTTGGTGTCTTGATATAAAGGATTTAGAACCATTGGAATTTGAATAATAAGTGTGTAAAGGGGGCTTGACCAGCTCACTTTGGTGTCTGAATATGAGTTACCATAGGTGGTCAGAGGTTTTTTCCAAGCATGAGATTGGTGGTTGAGGTTATTTGAAATAACTAGGTATTGGGTTTATTTAAATGGAACTATTATTTTCTTAATGTTTCTTCCTTGTTTTAATAATTCACAATTTCTTTAAATTCTAATTATTTTAAATAATTAATTTCATTACTTTAAGATGGTCCTATGATTTTGGAATCTTCTCATGGATGGTTGGTTTTTGTGTTGTGATTATCATATAATTCCTCATAGAAGATATCTTAAAAATATGAGTGTGAAATATTTGAGATAGGAGCCATAGAAAAATCCTCCAGTGGACCCTTCTTTGGTAGAAGCTTTAATCTACACCATTCAGACTCTAGGTTAAGCAGGTGTGGAGAACCCAAGATGAGTAGTGAACCACGACTCAGAATTTTCCATGAAGAATCCACCTACCTTTTTTTGTGACAAAAAACTACAGAAATTCAAAGAATAAATTGAGAGGATTGAGAGGATATTAAACTTTCTAAAAAATATAAGGACTCTATGGTGGGTTTTTTCTACATATATTCTTAAAGTATTGGGAAGGATATGTTGGGACTCTTTTGTGAAAGATTAGTTTCATGGAGATCTTACATGTGATTATTTAAAGAAATTATCAAAAAGGATGTTTTATGCTAAGAAATTATATGGGAAAAATTCCCAAGGGTTTTTGATCTTAGAGTAGGGAGAGTGTACCATTCTGGATTATTCCACCCATTTTTTGACTTGGTTCACTTGGAACTAGAGCAAGTCACCATTGATTACATGAAGGCTCATAGGTATGAGTTGTGGTTGAGGGAAAATATTCATTTGATGCTTATTCTCATGTTCCTTCCAAAATTTTAATGGGTAGTTGATAGTGAAGCTTTGGAACTGGATGAAATAACATGAAAACTGGGTTTGGGAGGTGCTTTATTTGGTACTTCCTATAGCTAGGGTTTATCTTTTTGATATAAATGAAAGCGCAAGGGAATAAATTTTCTATAGGACCCGTTTTGGGGGATTTATAAGGAATATTGAAGTTTTTTTCTATCAGTGTGGTAATTATGGTTATACCAATAAATATTTTATGGAGGCTCCCAATATATTTCATCATTATGGAAAATATAGCCATCAGAAACGTTTTTGTGATTGGATGTCTCAAGGAAGAAAAGTAGGATGCACATTAACCAAGGGATCATAGGTTCGTACTGATGCCACCAAGGGTGTTGGGTCTTATCCTTAGGCTAAGGAGGATGCTCATGTGGCAATTAAATCTCAAGGGGAAGCTGATATTGGATGTCTTTATGTAGTGGAGAATTCACCAGAATAATCTAAAGCATGGATAGCCATAGTTAGAGGTACGATGTTTATTTCATCTTCTATAGTGCTATTTTTTTTGATATAGGTGATAATAATTCTTTAATATCATCAAAGCTATTTTATGTGTTGAGATTGAATTCAGATCTTTTGTCATTCTTACAAGATATTTCTACACCTTTGGAAAAGTGGTTTAAAAAATGATTTAATTTCCCAACATGTTGAGTGATGATAGTGAACCATGAGGTGGAGTGGGAATTTTTAGTGCTAAATCCTAACATCCTAGAATTTATTATCAACATGGATTGGATGATCAGTGTTAAGGTCCAAATATGTTGTTATCACTATTGAGTTTAGTTTTTATCTTCCATTTGGGTCACTCAAGTTTTTTAGGGCGAGAGGGACTCTAGACCAAGAAGGGTGGGGTATATTGTTCCTTATGATGGGGTAATTTCATTCCAATTTTCAGAGATATTTCTTAATTATTTTGACCCATTTTGGGTATTCATCTACCTATGGTTGTGTGTGTGTACCCCGAGGTCTTTTTAATGATTTTTTTGGTTCACCTCCCCAAAGAGGTTGAGTTTACAATAGAATTTCTACCTAGTATGATGCCCATTTCTATTCCATCATACCATATGATTCATGTAGAGATATTAGAACTTAAGTTCCATCTTAAGGATCAAGATACTAGTGGATTTATTCATCCCAACATTTCATCATGGGATTCACCTAACCTATTTACTAAGAAGGTAGATAAGAGCCTTATAATTTTTATTTACTATCATAAATTAAATCAAGTAACCGTTAAGATCAAATATCCCACTCCCCAGATTGAATATTTATTTTATTAGCTTAGATGGTTTTACTGGTTTTCAAAGAATGGCATATGGTCAGGGTATCACTAGTTGATAGGTTGAGAAGTGGATCTACCAAATATAGTGTCTAGGAGTTGGTATGATAATTTCGAGTATCTAGTTATGTCATTCAGTTTTACTAACTCTCTTACGGTGTTTATGGCATTAATGAACCAAATATTTTATTCATTATTGGAATCTTTTTTTTTGTGGTGTTTATGGATGATATTTTGGTTTATTACATGTCATAGGAGGAACACAATGAGCATTTGGATATCATTCTTAGAAATTTGAGGGAACACCATTTGTATGGTAAGATTTCAAAATGCATTTTTAGATTCTAGAAGTAGTGTTTATATGTAATTTTATATCTGAGAGGGGCGACTTAGTGGATCCTAAAAAGGTATGTATAGTTATTCCTTAGGAGTAGACTAGAAATTTGTTTAAGTTCCAAAGATTCTTTGGGTTGGTTGGTTATTACAGGAGGCTTGTTCAAAAACTTTTACAAGATTTCATCTATTATGAAAGAATTAAATCATAAGGGTGTAAAGTTTGAGTGGAATAAAAAGTGTAAAATATCATTTTAGGAACTGAAGGTGAGATTGAATTTAGATCTAGTTTTGATTCATCCAGAACCAGGTTCTGGTTATGATGTTTTCAGAAATGCTTCAAGAATGGGGTTGGGGTGTGTATTGATGTATGGGAGACAAGTGGTAGCCCGTGGATCTCGACAGTTATTCCCTAATTAGAAGAAATTCTCAACCCATGATCTCGTATTGGAATAAGTTAATATTGTAATAAAAAAATGCATCAATAAATATTTGTGGAATGGTTTATGGTATATTCTAATCATAAATTATTGAGGTATATTTTCAATTAAAGGCATCTGAACATGCCATATATACACTGGGTTGATTATTTAGAGACTTTTCATTTTAATATTTCTTATACTCTTGGAAAATGGAATTTGGTTACTGATGTGATGAGTGAGAAATTAATAACATAAGTATTAAAAGAAACAGTGGAAGAGTGGCCTTTGATGAGTTTATTTTCTAAGATGATCCTGGGAATAAAAAGAATATAGTGAGTGAGCATGTCTAACTTTGATGAAGGCCGAATAATAATTTTATGAGAGGGTTCTACTCAAGAAGATGTTTGACCCTGAGTTCCAGATCTTTGGTAAAATCTTTTATTGTAGGAAGACCTTAGGTGAGTGGTCTTGGTCTCGCAGTGGTATTTCAAGATTTCTAAATAGGTTGGTTGTTCCTTTTTCTATAAGGAAGTAGTTTATTGACATGGTACAAAATTCTTTTTTGGTCCATACACCAAAGTAGTACCAATATGTATCATGATTTGAGATGTTGATATTTTTGGTTGGGGATGAGATGGTCAATTGCGTTTTTGTATCACATTGTCTTACTTGTCAAATAATTACGGTGAAAACCAGAGACTGATGGTTTTTTGGAATCCTTACCCATTATGGTATGTAAATAAGATGATATTTCCATAGATTTAATCACTGTTTAACCAAATACTTATAGTGGGAAGGATTTGATTTGGGTGATCATTGGATGACTCACAAAATCAGTTCATTTCATCCCTATAAAGTAGATGATGAAGGTATTATATCTTGAGGACTTTTATGTATGAGATATTGTGAGACATTATGGGGTTACCGTTGCGGTTGTTTTTGTTTGAACCAGGAATTCAGAAGAAGCCTCAATTAGGTGGGTTTTAAAATTTTTCCACCGATTATCGACGTAAACTTGTCGACGTCGGTGAATAACAGCCTAGTCTTAGCTGAGGACCAGGCGTGAATGATTTCTAAGCACAAAAAAGAATCGTAAAAATACTTGGTTTAATCTAAATAAGCACATGATGTCTGCTTGTCGTTGGCGATTTCTTCTCGAAGAATCTATAGTCGAATTCCTCTAGATTGTCCGCACATTCTTCAAGGAATATGTGGGAGCACCATTCATTGTAATCTAGCTCCTAGAGAATAATTTAGATGACACCTTTGACACTCCAACGATCACCACATTGCTTTTATACTAATTCTTGAGAGATTTCTCGATCCGTGATCCTTGGATCCAAATCCTCTCTCTCTAGATCATAGGAGAGAGGAGAGGGAGATAAGTTCCATGAATAGTCTTTCGAAATCTCCTCTCCTATTATATTTGTTGTGTCATGGAATTACCTATAAATTCCAACTCATCCCCCGAATAACCAACACACTATTAATGAAATTTTATGACTACTAAACCGAGTCATTATTATCATTTACTTGTAATAAAGTAAAACATATTATGCGATAATAATTGAGTCATTAACTCGACTCATTGCACCCATAAATATTAATTGAGCCTTGAATAATTTAATATTTTTCAATTAATATTTTTCATGTATATAGTTAAAACTTTTAAATACATTTAATAAATGAATTCAATACTCATTATTAAAAACTTTAATAATATGAATTTATTTTTTACATTGGTGATCATTTTTCCTTGAAAAATACCAGACCCTAGTGGCATGACCCACTATGTCCAAAACTCTTATTCAAATGAATAGTATAGATTCTCAAATACGCTATTGTGTGTGACCCTCTAGGACCTTATCTCGATAGTAGTGAATAATACTCACAGTCTAAAAGTGGGATCTAGTAACCCATCATGGCCCCTGAAGAGAGAAGTATTGTCACAGCAGCGACAACTAACCAATGAACACACATTGTGTAATATAATCTCTTTGTCTATAATATCTTATAATACATGACGCAATCACGTGTCATCGCCCATTTTCTTTATTTATTGTTTTTTATTTAATTGGAAGGATTTACCCTCGACTGCCATGGACATGGTCTTATAAAGGTACTTCCATCTATATGAACATGTCCTAAGATATATTACTTCCATAACCCAGAAGTGACAAATCCTTTCTTGACCATTCTACCAATGCCATGCCACCAATGATTCACCCAACACAAACTACCTCACCATAGAACATATATTTAAGACTAATGTCATAGTATCTCGAGGTTCTCATTATATCTCGGGATCTGTTATAACCTCTCAATATGATAATTAATCTTTGGACACTACTATTTAGATAGAGGATGCTAAAAAGTATACACTATAATGGTAAGATGAAATCATGTATAACTAACTGTATACACAATATGGTAATCAAAATCACTAAATAGTTGGGACTAGGGCACCCAATATTTCAACACTCCCACTTGCACTAGATCCAACTTGCTAACCAAATTTGTTAGCTACTCACATGATGAAAATCATGTTTCTGGTGAGTAATGGCTTTAGCTACTGGGTCTACCACAGTTCCACCATGTGGATATTCTATTATAGTGACCTTGTCTCATTGTGTAAAACATCTCATAAGATGGTATCCTGAGTATGTCCCGCTTGTCCATGGTCATAACTTAACATCTTGGTCAGTAAGAATATCATAATTTTCATTATGATAACACTTTTCTCACTAGGTAAGATTCTAGGAACTGGAAAAAATTATTGCGTATCTTCTTCTTAACTACCTCAGAAGCTTCAATGTACTAAGTCTTTGTAGTTATGACTACCACTAGCTAATATGAGATTGACTCGGTCATTGTATTTAGCCTAACTGAGATAGTAGATCACTTTGATCTATTGAAAAACTAGTTTGTATCCCCCAAAACTAGTATCCTTCTTTTCCACTTAATAGGTACATATATTTTGTAATTTCCAAAGTACAATTGGATAGATCTGACTATATCTCTTACTGGGCTACTAGATATAATTGATATTTTTCTATTGTAAAATATACCTTGGTAATATCAGTTCTTGTAAATATAATGGCATATATGATTGATCCATCGCTTCGACGTATGGATTTCAAATCACCACATTTATCTCTTCCCATGTCATGTAAATGTCAACCTAAAGATATTATGCCCTATGACACAGGCAAAAATCCATCTCTTGAATTTTTCTATATTTTATTTTTCAATATAATGTTACTATATGTATGATTGACTAGGATCAAACAACCTATAGATCTACCTCAATAGTTCATTTTCCCAAGAACATATATTGCAAATTTAATTCAATCACTGGATAATAAATTTTATCTTGGTCTTAACTAACCGGAAGACCAATGTCTATTTTCCATATATTTTTGAACATATTCTTTCTTGGAAAACATTAGCGCTCCCACTAACCTCTAGTAGAAACATGGTTTTTTTTGCAAATTTATATTCTATGATATTGTTGCATACTTTAATCTTAAACCATATTTTATTAACTTGAATCCTTTATTAGCATTCTGTTACCTAACCATCCCTTTCTGGTGGCATCATATAGACACCAAACACAATTGGTGGTCATAACATCCAATGATAAATAATTCGATCATAGATATTAGCTCTGACAAGTAAAATTATAATAGATTTAGGCATAACAATTTGGTCAAACCAGCAGAGCCTTATTGGTACCATGCTTGTACCATCCATGTATCCACTCACTTGAATACCCACCACAATATTCAAAATATTAAGCCCCTTTTCACTTTAATATGTGGAATCCATTAATTTAATTTTAGTTGGTCTTATCAATTTGAGCTAATTGTCATACACTACTTTCTTGTAGAAAATATTATTCAAATTGAATAATTGATCATCGACCATAGTGAATATAAAAACCATCACCATAATTTTATCCTTCCTATGCATTATGTTTCTCTGGAACATATATTGTTCCACATGCGCTTATGGAACTAGTTCCTATGACAACTATTTGTGCATCTTGAGCATTGACTATACACAAGTCAATATAGCTCCCACTATATCTAATAGAGATGTTAACCCTTATATAGATATACAATCCATCGTGTGACTATAAATATTCTATATTAGGGATTTATGTAATATAATAAGCAATCATTAGGATAAGTACCTTATATGAACAATGTGTTTATATTGATGCAGGTTTGTTTGTATCCGAACAAACTATATGGATCCAAACACATGTACTTATGAGATAATGGATTAACATCATACTATGACTCATATGATATCCATTTGTCATTATAGTTGGCATATGGTCATGGTATATCACCATTATTTGAAAATCATTTCATGAAATATAATGGAAGTTTCTACAAGTTGCAACATTGATATTGCTTACATCAAAATTTTGATATATAACATCTGTGTTTAAGAATTTATCCACACTACATGTTTTTTGATCAATGTTGATATGTAAGACTTTATCATCAACACTCCTCATCAATTTTAGGATTTCGATAAGGTAATGTGCATTTAGGATTTACCCCATGCTACATTATCCTGATTGATGAATGCTTGGTCAAGATATTATTCAGTATACCAACCCAAAGCAACACGTATCTCCTGAACATGCATATACTTCAATTTTTTATTCCTTAATTAATTAAATTAATTTTATGAAGTATAGACACCTCTATATTATACTTGTAATAGTTCATTCTTACTTGTTGAACTATTTCCAAAAGCATTATGACATACCTTTATTTATAAAGGCTCCTTTGTCCACACTAAAGACGTCGATAATACCAGAAGTGTTTAGCTATATTGGGCCTAAATACCATACTTGGTATATTCATGACATCCACTTTTAGTATTAATTGAAAAAGAAATATCTTTTCATAACTGGGCATGTCACGACCCGTCCCCCGGAGCCCGTGCCGTGACTACCCCAAGCCCGGCTTCCATAGGCCAAGGGATGGTGACTAGCACCGAAAAGCTTATTCCCTATAACTGGGAAGGAATTGACTTTATATCCTGTAAACACACTCACCCAAGCACACAAAAATATACAAACACAAGTAAATTATAAAGTAAAAGAGTGTTTATATTATGAAAAAAGGGGCTAGAATACAAGCTCAACTGAAAATTACAAGAAAACCAAAAGTAAAAGTAAACTGAAATAGCTCCTGTGGACACCCGCCAAGGATCCTACCTGAAGGGTAGATACAGCTCTCGAACGATCATCTATGTGGTACGCCTCATCTAATTTCCACCTCCAAGCTACCTTTAGTCCTGGTACTCTCTTCCTCAATCAGCACTATCCGTCGTCTGCACCAAACACAAAAAGGTGCAGGCATAGCCCGTGCAGGGGTGAGTATAACGATACTCAGTAGAGACCCCAAGACCCTTTAAGGTCTCACAAAACACACAAAAGATAAAACACAAAGCATGAAAACACATGACAACCCTACTTAGGTATATTCCCCATACATATACCTAAGTTATCAAGTATACCCATCTCATTCATGAGGAAACTCAAGGCCCAAATCCTTAGCCAAAGTACAAATGTTCCATGAAGGAAAGAATACCATGAAGGAAACACCACAAAGGTAAATACCACAAAGGTAACACCTCAAAGAAGAATACCAAATGAGTACCACCACGAAGGTAAGTTCCATGAAGGTAACACCACAAAGGTAAGTACCACATAAGTAACACCACATAGAAGAATACCACAAAGGTATCACCATGAAGGTAAGTACCACAAAGGTACGAAACACAGAAGATTACCACAAATGTAAAGACTCATCTCACACCAGTTATAACTTAGGTACATAAGAATATATGATTAGATGTAACTATAGAATCATCTTACTCTCTTAAGAGGCAGACCCACGTAGGATCCTAAATCATCATACCCATGTAGGATCTTAGTATAGCAGACCCACTTAGGATCCGAGAGTAGTCTCACGTGGATTCCTAGAGTGAATCCAAGTGACACTCTTGAACACAGAACCATGTAGGATCCCAAAGCAAATACCCTCATAGGATCCAAAAGCACAGACCCACATAGAATCCTTTTCCCATGATACAACCGGCTATAGGGTTCCCGCACTAAGCTCGCTTGATTCCAGGAGGGTCCGCTCCTCAAGCCACATTTTTATACTCAAACATCCATGAGGTCCCATGAATAAGTATCCCAAAGGACAACCACGTGATAGGGGTCTCAATGCAATAGATGGTGCATCAATCCGATGCCCGGTCTGTATGTTATTGGCCTTTTAGTCCTAAGAGCCTGGTTGGATTCGTGCCCGATCCAACCCAGCCATATACCAAACTTATCCAAAACTCAAGTGGGGTATACCAAAAGGACAGTATCGATCAAAGGTTTCTGGAGCCGTAGACGGCTCGTCAAATGGATGGTCGTAGCTCAAGATATGGCCCAAAGAATGAAAAGGGTCGGAGTTGGTCTGGGTACGGTCTGACCTGGGTCCGAACCTGGGTCTGACCCGGCCCATGGTGCGGCCTGCGGTGCGGCTGCCTATGGTGAGGTGGCCTGTAGTGCAGCGGCCGACGGTGAGGCGGAACACGGTGAGGCGGCCCGCCATGCGGGGGCCGCGGTGCGGCGACCCGCCGCGGCGTGGTCGCGCGCCGCACCACCAGCAGCGGTCGGCTCTGTCGGATGCCCTCCCTTCGCTTCCGAGACACAAGTCCATAGCTACTTCCCACCCAGTAGTGCAGACGCATGCCACTGCTTCCCCTTCACATGGCCGGCCAATGCCGTTTGCCCCCCTTGCTCCATCGTGGCCAACGGGCCACAACCCTTCTACGGTGGTGCGGTTGCGCCGCCACCGTATTCACGGTCGTCCATGGTGGTGGCCACCGCTCCTGAGTCCCACTAGTGCCAATCGTTATCACCAGTCATCGTCCTTCTCCATCGTAAAGATCGAATCATAAACCACAAGGTTTGCAGAGAGGTTGGGCCATGTTCATTTGGACTACACTCTTCACATTAGAGCGATAGCAAACGGCTCATGGGTATAGATTCAACATAAAAGAAAATTAACAAAGATAAATCTAAATCACACCCCTACCTTGAAAATTCGTTGATGTCAGTGTGGAGGGAATGATGGACGTCAGTTCATTGTCGTTGAATACATTCCTCATTGGAGATGGTGTTCTTCATAGGAGATAGCGTTCTTCATTGGTGAAAGCGTTCTTCGTTGGAGAAATTTATTTCTCCAACTTTCTCCCCTTTCCAACACTTCCCCCCAATTCCACAAAAATGAAATAGCCAACTTATTAAATTAAGTTTTATTAATTTAATTAGAGTTGGCCATTAATTAAGTTGATGTTGGCCTAATAAATTAATAGAAGGTGGCACAATTAATTAGGAGAGAACCAAGAGTCACCTTCCTCATTAAATAGAGAGTTCAAGGGTCGGGTGGTCCCCACTATTAATTTCAAATTGGGGGGTTTCCCAGCTCAGGTGGTCCCCACCACCGAGAATTCAAATGGGAGGTTAAAAATAAAATAAATTTATGTTCTTTATTTTATTTTTATTTCCACTAATTATACGAAAACTAACGTTCACCCTCATCCTACTACGGTCGAGGTGAAAGTCTCCTTAAGAGAATACCAGCGCTATGAGTTCAACGGTGTCCCCGAATTTCAATTCCGAGCACTGGTTCAGAATTTAAAAAAACCCACTCACACATTTACAAAATATTCCTAAAAGAAGTTCAGAAATTCATTATGGGCACACCGGGCCTCGAAATCACACGCCGTCAATTTTCACGGTCTTGTAAAATTACCATACAATTAAAAAAAATTAGATGAATTTTTCTGGGTCTTTATATTCTCCTCACCTCAGGGATTTGCATCCCTGAAATCCAAAACAAAAAATAGGAAAACATGTGGGGGTAATAAGCAAAAATCTAAGCCTCCCGCTCCCATGTGCTCTCCTGGAGGTTCCCGTGCTGCCAACGTACGTGCATCAAAGGTATTGACCGCCGACGAAGGACCCACTCCTGTCGATCCTCAATATGTACTGGAACCTTTGTAAATATCACCCTATCATCGATGCCCAGCTCGCCCTAGTCAATAATGTGTGAAGCGTAATGAGCGTATTTCTTCAGCTGGGATTCGTGGAAGACGTCGTGCACTCGGTGCAGCTAAGGTGGAAGAGCTAAGCGGTAAACCACCTCGCCAACTCTACTGAGGACCTGAAAAGGTCCGATGAACCTCATAAATAACTTGCCGCCCTGGCCAAATCTCCGCAAACCTCGTTGGGGTGAGACCCATAAAAAGATGTGGTCACCATCCTCAAACTTTAAAGGTCTTCGTCTTCTGTCAGCATAAGACTTCTGCTTGCTCTGTACAGTCTTCATCTACTCCTGGATGATCTGCACCTTCTCCGTGGTAGCCTGCACCATCTCTGGTCCCATAAGTGCAGACTCCCCTGGGTCAGTCCAACACAAAGTCAATCTTCATGGTCGGCCGTACAGAGTCTCAAAAGGTGCCATCCCAATGGTGGAGTGATAACTGTTGTTGTATGCAAACTCCCCCAAGGGAAAGTGATCCTCCCAGCTGCGACCGAAGATGAGGATGCAAGAACTCACCATGTCCTCGAGGTTCTAAATGGTCCACTCTATTTGGCCATCCATTTGAGGATGGAAGGTAGTTCTCAAATGAAGTTGCATCCTAAAAGCCTCTTACAACCCCTTGTAAAGACGAGAAGTGAAATGTGCATCACGATCAGAGACAATCATCGAGGGTAATCCATGTAATCACACAATCTTCTTCACATAGAGGAATCCCAGGTTCTCTATTGAACCCTTCTCTCTAATCGGTAGGAAGTTGGACGCCTTTGTGAGTCGGTCGATGATCACCCAGATATAATCATGACACCTGGATGTATGTGGATGTCCTATCACAAAGTCCATGGATATCCCATCCCACTTCCACTCAGGGACCTCTAAAGGATGAACTAAGACTGCTGGTACCTGATGCTCCGCCTTCACTTGCTGACAAGTGAGGCACCAAGAGACAAACTATGCTACTAATTTCTTCATTCCTAGCCACCAGTGCTGTCGTTAGAGATCCTAGTACATCTTCACCACTTTTAGATGTACCACTAGAGGGGATGTGTGGAACTCTTTCAACACTTCCTCCCGAAGCGACACTGATACCATGGTATGTTCTCTGAAGAGGTTGACGTTCTCCCCACCTTCAAAAAATCCACTAGGTGCATGTCCTGTGGATATCTAAGAATTTTGAGTCTCGTAGTCAGTTTTCCCACACTGTGCCTCCTAGACTCATTGAAGAAGTGGGGGAGTGACTATAAGAGACTAAAGAAAAGATTCACCATCTCTATCCACAAAGAATATCTACAAAGAGGCTAGCTACTCCGTCGCCTCACCTAGAAGCTATATACCAGATCTCCTACTGAGTGTATCTGCTAAAACGTTCCCCTTTACAGGAGTATAGACTATCTCGAAGTCATAGTCCTGGAGGAACTCAAGCCAATGTCGTTGTCTCAGGTTCAGTTCCTTCTGAGAGAAGACATACCTAAGAATCTTGTGATCGGTGTATACGATAAAACGTTTTCCCATCAAAGTAATGTCGCCACATCTTCAAGGAGAAGACCACTACGACTACTCCAGGTCATGTGTAGTGTAGTTCTGCTCGGGCTGTCTCAGATGTCGAGAATGATATGAAATAACTGATCACTCCTGCATCAGGACACATCTGAGCCCAGTCCCTGATGTGTCACAGTAGACTACGTATCCAACACCCCCCTCCGGAAGCCTCAAGATGGGGTCACTAGTCAGCCTCTCCCTCAACTCCTGAAAAATTTGCTGGTATCTCTCCGACCACACGAATGGTTGCCCCTTCTTCGTCAACGCTGATAAAGGTGCTACAACTCTGGAGAAATCTGGCACAAATATCTGGTAGTATCCATCCAAACCCTGGAAACTCCGTACCTCCCACACACTCCTCAGTGGCTCCCAAGCAAGTACGACATAAATCTTTGCTAGATCCACCACAACTCCAGCCTCCTAGAAGACATGTCCCAGAAAGTGAACCTCTTGGATCCAGAATTGGTGCTTCGAGAGATTACCATAAAGCTGTTTCTCTCAGAGTGTGTCCAGAACTATCTAAAAATGATAAGCATGCTCCTCCTTAGTAGCTGAGTAGATCAAAATGTCGTTGATGAAGACTACTACAAAGAGATCAAGGTATGGATGAATGATCCTGTTCGTGAGTCCCATGAAAACTGCTGGAGCGTTGTTCACACCGAACAACATGACCAAGAACTTGTAGTGGTCATACTGACATCTGAAATCCGTCTTCTGCACATCTTCATCTCATACTCTAAGATGGTGATAGCCTGATCTGAGGTCTATCTTCGAGAATCGCCATGCTCCCTTCAGCTGATTAAAGAGGTAGTCAATCCTCGGGAGTGGGTACTTGTTCTTCACGGTCACCTGGTTTAGGCGCCGATAGTCAACACACAGTCTCAAGCTCCTATCTGACTTCTTGGCGAACCAAATCATGGATGCCCAAGGAGAAACACTGGTCTGGATGAATCCCTTCCTCTGTAAGTCCTATAACTGTACCCACAGCTCACGAAGCTCTGCGGGAGCCATCCGATACGCTGTTGTAGATATTGGTGCCTTCCTGGGGTATAAGTCAATGTAAAAGTCCACCTCTTTGTGAGGAGGTAGACCTAGAACATAATCTGGGAAGAGATCCATGTACTGGTCCACCACTATAGGATATATTGGACTCACCACATCAACCACTCTGAGGGTAAGGCTAGCCAACTAATGAGTGACCAGCTGCGCTCTCCTTCAAGTAAGTCCATCATGTGCTGCAAAGGCTCCCTTCTCACCAGTGAAGGTAAAGCTATTACCATCCTCACAGATAAACCAAACTTTTCTCCTAATACAGTCATTCTGAGCATGGAATGTAGATAACCAGTCCATATCCAAGATGACGTTGTAAGGCCTCGACGCTGCTACTAGGAGATCCCAGCCAAAGCTCTCGCCTTCTAGAGTAAGCTCACACTATTGGCACCAGTGCATAATCGTCAAATCCACTCTCGTAGGAGTCTCTAGCCATAAGGATCGAGCCAACGACTCTATAGGAATCTCTGAGCACCGAATGAGGGTAGTGGAAATAGAAGAATGACTGGAACCTGTGTCTATAAGTACTATATCTAAGGTGGAGTAGACACAGATCATACTTCGTATCATCTCTGAAGCGTCGTGGTCATAGGCCTCAGCTGCCTGGATCTGAGCTCGCCCCTATCCACCTGGTCCCTGTGGTCGTGGTGGACCACTTGGTGGTGGTGGCTGTAACATCTCGAATCATCACCCACCGCCAGCTGCACGACCAGCTCCTCTACCACGTCCTCCTGATCCTTACAGACCTCCTCGGTCAAACCTCTGTCTCAGCCTGGGCGGTCCTTTGACTGTCTGCGGATTTTTCGTATGACGGGGTGGACAATAACAATCCATGTGACCCTACCCGACGTATGTATAACACTAACTACTCCTCCCATGACTAGCTCTATCTCTGGTGCCCTACACAACCAACCCTGAATCCTGCGGTCATCCACCTATAGGTCTGGTCCTCTTGGACCTCTGTGACATCTATCTGCTGCTAGCTGTAGAAGACTCCCCTACATGATGCTTGGTGGTGGGTCTTGCTGCTGGTGACTGCTCAGTAAGAAAACTCTCCACTAAGAGGGCTATCTATAACACCCCTGCCCGTGTTAGGATGGTAAGAGAAATCATCGAAGCCCTGATCTCTCGACTGTGTCCCTGCTCGAAGGTCCAGGCCCTGAATAATGGGTCCCGCACCATATTAGTGGAGTAGCGTGATAGGTCGGTGGACCTCGCTGAGTACTGAGCCATAGTCATGCTACCCTATTGTAGATGAAGAAGATCTTGTATGCACACTACATGAAGGGTCACTGTGACAAACTATGCATGAAACAGGATCTCAAAGTCTGCCCAAAGAAGTGTCACCTCATCGTGAACCTGGAGCATCAAGACCCACCATCTGCCTGCTACTGCCTGTAGGATAATGGAGGCAAGGATCACCATAAGATCAGATGGTGTCCCTACTAGTCGGAAGACTCTCACCATGGCCTCCGGCCAATCCTCAGCTGCCTGTGGGTCTGTCTCACCCTGGAACCTCAGTGGCCTCTAGTGCTAGATCTCGTGCAATTCGCTCAAGCGGGGTGAACCCTCTGCTGCTAGGGTTGGTTGCATCGATGGCCCAATGGGTAATGGTACCACAGGTGCCTCCACTAATGCTCCTACTGATAAAGGGCCCTACACCGAGGCCTCATCGCTCGGTGGGCTATCAGCGCGTACTATACCCAAAACCCTAGCTAGCTGTCTACGTAGATCCATCCTAAAAAGAAACAGGTGCACCACAGTCAATAAGTTATACCTGGTGAGTGGGCTCAAAGAGTTCATAAAGAAAACTTTTCAAAATATGCACACAATTAGTGTTTTCTTGCACTGAGTCAGAAATCATAAGTTAGGGTCCTGGTGTATGGATACGTCGGTCGTCGCACCAACACTGGATTCCCTAAACTGATAACCACACTCACTACAATTAACACTATTATTTTTTAAAAGATCAGAGTCCAATGTTCTATGGTAGAACCAACTCCACTGATACCAATTTTTCATGACCCGTCCCCCGAAGCCCATGTTGTGACTACCCCAAGCCCGCCTTCCATAGGCCAGGGGTTGGAGACTAGCACCAAAAGGAATATTCCCTAAATTCGGGAAGGCATTGCCTTTATATCCTATAAAAACACTCAACCAAGCACACATCAAGATATGAACACAAGTAAACTGTAAAGTAAAAAGAGTGTGTATAGTAAGAAAAAGGGGCCAGAATACAATCCCAACTGGATAGTAGAAGAAAAATTAAAGTACAAGTAAACTAAAACAGCTCCGATAGACACCCACCAAGGATCTTACATGAGGGGTAGGTAAAACTCTCGAACAGTCATCTCTGTGGTACACCTCATCTAATGTTCACCTCCTAGCTACCTTCAGTCTTGGTACTCTCATCCTTAGTTAGCGTTTTCCATCATCTGCACCAAACACAACAAGGTACGGGCGTAACCCGTACAGGGGTGAGTATAACGATACTCAGTAGAGACCCCAAGACCCTCAAAGGTCTCACAAAACCCACAAAGGATAAACCAAAAATCATGAAAATATTTGAAAACTCTAATTAGGAATATTCCCATATATATACCTAAGTTATCAAGTATACCCATCTCATTCATGAGGAAACTCAAGGCCCAAATCCTCAGCCAAAGTATAATTGTTCCACGAAGAAAATAATACCATGAAGGTAACACCACAAAGGTAAGTACCACGGAGGTAATGACACATAGAAGAATACCACAAGAGTATCACCACAAAGGTAAGTACCACGAAGGTAACACCACAAAGGTAAGTACCACATATGTAAGGCCACACAGAAGAATACCACAAATGTATCACCACGAAGGTAAGTACCACAAAGGTACACCACACAAAAGATTACCACAAAGTTTAAGACTCAGATCACACCAGGTATAACTTAGGTACGGAAGCAAAGATGATTACATGTAACTACTGAATCATCTTACTCTCTTAAGAGGAAGACCCATGTAGGATCCTAAATCATCAGACTCACGTAGGATCCTAGTATAGCTATCCCACACAGGATCCTAGAGTAGTATCACGTGGATTATTAGAGCATATCCAAGTGAGACTCTTGAACACAGACCCACGTAGGATCCCAAAGCACAGACCCACATAGGATACAAAAGTACATACCCACATAGGATCCTTTTCTCATGTTACATCCAGTTACAAAGTTCTTCATTGGATAAAGATTTCTTCGTTGGAGGATGGTGTTTCTCCAAAGTTCTCCCCTTTTTCCAACACTTCCCCCCAATTCCACCAAAATGAAATAGCCAAATTATTAAATTATGTTTTATTAATTTAATTAGAGTTGGATATTAATTAAGTTGATGTTGGAATAATAAATTAATGGATGGTGGCACAATTAATTAGGAGAAAACCAAGAGTCACCTCCCTCATTAAATATGGAGTTCAAGGGTCGGGTGGTCCCCACCATTAGTTTCAAATTGGGGGGATTTCTAGCTTGGGTGGTCCCCACCACTGAGAATTAAAATGGTAGGTTAAAAATAAAATAAACATTTATTCTTTATTTTATTTTTATTTCCACAAAAACACAAAAACTAACTTTCACCCTCACTCTACTGTGATTGAGGTGAAAGTGTCCTTAAGTGAATACCGGTGCCGCGAGTTCAATGGTGTCCTCAAATTTCAATTCCGAGCACCGGTTAAAAATTTACAAAAACCTTCATACATGTTTACTAAACGTACCTAAAAAAAGTTCAGAAATTCATTCCGAGCACACTGGGCCTTGGAATTATGCGTCATTAATTTTTGAGGACTCATAAAATTTCCATATAATTAAAAAAAATTACATGGATTTTTATGGGTCTTTATAGGGCATAAGTATTACATTTATATCCATCAGTAATTTCCCATGATTCATGTTTTACTAAACTAGTGATTGATTTTACCAAAAACAACATTCATTCTAGAACCTGAAAAAATGTCTCCTTGTGTCCAAGGAAACATGAGATTAATGTTTGTCGTTATACTCAATATTATTTCAACCCAAATCTTTCACATGGAAATTAAGAAGTCATGTACTTCTTACCACTGGCCTAGGTATCACCCCTTCACAGCCACTTGGAGAATAAACATGAATTCTAGTAAGGTTTCTATACTTACTTGGAAACTGTATACACATATGTAAAAAGCATGTAGTATTAAATACCCAAGTAGTAAAAAGGAAACATTAAATTGATGAATATTCCTGATGTAGAAATGGAAACTTGCTTCATTAAATCAGTTTATTTCTTTTAAACATCCATAGCATTATTTTATAATATGCAATGAAAATAAATTTTGTTAATACCTCATTAATTGAAAAAAGTTGTGAATGTGTCAATGGAATTAAATGCCTTTGAAATTTTCACATTATCATTCAATTTATTCACCATAATAATTAAAACTTAACCGTCTTTTATTCTTATTCACTTGGAGAACATTATATAGATAGGTAATGAAGCATTTACTCAATACTCATTCATTTTGTAACTTAAAATGAGACTTGAGTAATGTGGTGAAAATAATATGAGAAAGGGATCCATTTAAAGATCATGATCAATCTTTCAATTTTACACACGGAAGTGTAACCATCGCCTTATTCATATCATTAATTCAGTTTCTCGTTGATAACATCTCAGATATGAGACTTCATGTTTTATCATCCATGTACTGGAGTACCAACCACAACTGACACCGAATGTTGATGAAAGCATAATTAAATAACTATCATATGTTTTTTACATTTGTCTCCTATAAGCTATTTCACCCTCTCTTCATGAGGTAGTTTAACAAAGTTTGGGTTTTTGGCACCTTGAGTTTCCAATATCATAGTACTATGTGCACATGCCTGTACTATTCATGGATACTCATGTCAGTGTAGACATTTACTTTGTCCAATATAATATCACAATTTTTTTAAACTTGTGGTATAACCTGGCATTTTTTCTACAAAAAAGAATTTTAGTAGATGCGTGATTTTTATCTGGATTACATGTTAAGGCATTTTGATTTATTACTCAAATCATTTAATGCCTCCCATTATTTTATCAGATACTAGGAACCCTCTGTGCTAGAACCAGAATACTCTATTGCTTGAGTATTCTAATGGAAATGATCCCAGAACCCCCATCGTAGTCTACAAGCTATGGCTACACCACTAATTGGAGGGTTTAAAGTGGAAATTCGGTTGGCTGACCGCTTTAACTTCCGATTCCTTGATCTGTTGAGTGAAGACCCAACTTCTAAAATCAAGACTTGATTTACTCAACGCTTTCCTCTAAAATTACAACAACTTATCTACGAATATTTATTTATGTAAATTTTAGTTAAGTCAACCAATCATTCTTATAAGGAATCCCCAGTAGTAAGAGGTACCCTCATCTGTGGAATGACCGACACCCCAAACACCCAGTTTTGTCCAAATTTGAATGATAGAAGGCTGTTTAGGCTTAATATATCTTTGAGGGTTTTTATTATTTTTAGTGTGATGAAAGAAATCATTTTCTATTTTATAAGAACGTACTATATGATCTCACTCACAACTGACTGTGAAAGAAATAGAAATTTCATCATGTCACATTTTCATTTTATCTTGCATGCTTGTTTATTATTATACTATCTGATTGCACTATAAACTACACATGTAGGAAAATAATTAACCATGCAGAAATAAAATAAAAAGCCTGATCATGAGCCGATACTATTGGCTGATCCGTTGAGTGAATAACACACCAACTGAAAACCTAGGGGTAAGTACATTTAGTTGCATGGATTGCAACTTGAATAGCAACGTCTGCTCATCCAATGCATCCAACTCATGTCTGGTGCATCACCGTCACTTGGAGAGAAGTGTGTCATACCTCATCTCATCATTATACAACTGTACTCGCATGCATGAGAGGGGGTTTCGGGGTATAAAATATTACTCTGAGAATGGGCGTGAAGACCCTTATACATATAATGACACTTGAGATGACACACAGATCTTATTTTATTTAACTAAACTAATTATTAAAAACCTACTTGCAATAATTAAATAAATAAATTAAATAAATAAGCACCAGACATACATTGGTCGGTCTAAGGCTCATGATCATTCATATACGCATTAAACTCGCGTATATTAAATAATTGTAGAATAAAAATTAAACTTGCATTAAAAATAAATTTTGAGGGCATTTAATTGAATTAAAAATTCACTAATATTTTTAATCCAATATTTACATCGTTTGGCCCCTTTTAATTAATTTAGTTTTAAAAGTAAAAATAAATAGATAAATTAATTTAATTAATCTCCCAATTAAATTAATTATGCCACATCTAAATTTAATAACGAAAAATTAATAATAAATTAATATAATTATCAAATATAATTAAATTAATTATTTTAATTAATTTTTGATTAAATTAAATCACTTGGGCCCATATAACTTTGGGCAGGGCCTGTGTGGGTTGGGGAAAACATGCACAGGCCCAAGGGAGTACCTCGCCTAAGGAAGGTCTGTCAAAGCTCGTTCGGAGCTGGGCAGACCTTCAGGTGCCCATTTGAACTGATCTGGTCTGTGTGAAGTAGCAAGGGAGTACCTCGCCTAAGGAGACACCATGACCAAGCTACGCACAAGCTTTTTGGTGGATTTTGACGGTTGTGTGAGGTGGCTAAAGTGGGTCATGGCTTGCCGAACATGATAGGGGGTGTGGCCACGATGGTCCCACACCGGAGGAGGCAAAGTGCGACTGTGTTTTATGAGGTTAGCGCGGGTCGCACAAGCATGGGAGGTCGGGGTCTGGGCCGATGGTTGTAAGCCGATGAGGCTGCAGGGCTACGCTGCTCAAGAGGGGGACATCGCACCCCCCGGGAGACCCATGAAAGGGAGGTGCTGTGGCCAGAGGCGACTCTTAGTGAGGAGCATCAGGGTTTCCAGTTGAGGCTTTCCGGACGAGGCTTCATGTGGGTTGCGGTGCCGCTGCATGCAGGCGACCGACGGGAGGGACCATTAGACATGGGGTAGCTAGTCTAGGAAGCCACTACGTGCAAAGGGGGGGGGGGTAATTTAGGTCGTTGGGTTTTTTAGTTTAATGGGGTATGGTTTTTTTAAATTAGGGAAATGGGTTTGTTCAGCGCCACTTCAAGTGGCGCTGGACAAAAAGCGGGAAAAGCGCCACTTGAAGTGGCGCTTTGACCCACACCACCCCCAAATCCCATATATATATATATATAATTTTATTTATTATAATAAATATAAAAAATACAATAAATGCATAATTATATATTTTTTATAATAAATATAAAAAATAAAATAAAATAATTTATTTATAATAAATATTTATAATAAATATCTAATAAATATTAATAAATACTATTATAATAAATACACAATAAATGTATAATAAATGTATAATAAATATTTATAATACATTTATATTTATAATAAATACTTATTATAATTAAATATTATAATATTTATAATAATAAATATCTAATAAATGTATAATGAATATTATTATAATAAATATACATTTATAATATCTATTATAATAAATATTATTATAATATTTATTATAATAAATTTATAATAAATATTTATAATACATTTATTATAAATGTATATTTATTATAATAAATATTATAACATTTAATTATAATAAATGTATATTTATATTAATATTTATAATAAATATACATTTATTTTATACATTTATTATAATAAATAAGTATAATAAATGTATAATAAATATTATAATACATTTATTTTTTAATTATAATATAATAAATGTAATCTGTAATTATTTATCTTTATTGTATAATTATCATATCTATGAATAATTATATACTATAATTATATAGTTATAAATATACATTTATTTATTATAATAAATATGTAATTATTTTTAAATGTAATATTCATTTATTTATTATAATAAATATATATTTATATAAATATATATTTATTAGATATTTATTATAAATGTAATATACATTTATAAATGTAATTATTTATTATAATAAATATGTAATAAATATACATTTATATAAATGTAATATACATTTATTATAATAAATATGTAATATAAATTTATTATAATAAATGTAATATACATTTATTATCTGAATAAATGATTATTTATTTATAAATATAATATACATTAATTATAATAAATATGTAATTACTTATAAATGTAATATACATTTATATATATAAATATACATTTATTATAAATGTAATATACATTTATTATAAATGTAATATATATTTATTTATTATAATAAATATGTAATTATTTATAAATGTAATATACATTTATTTATTATAATAAATATACATTTATAAATGTAATTATAAATATACATTTATTTATTTTAATATTCATTAATAAATACACATTTATTAATATCCATTAATAATATTTATTAATAATATTTATTTATAAATATACATTTATTATAAATATACATTTACAAATGTAATTATAAATATACATTTATTTATTATAATATTTTTTAACAAATATTCATTTATTAATTTTCATTAATAATATTTATTAATATAAATTTATTTGTATATACATTTATTATAAATTTAATATATGTTTATTTATTATAATAAATATGTAATTACTTATAAATATAATATACATTTATTTATTATAATAAATATACATTTATAAATGTAATTATATATACATTTATTTATTATAATAAATGTAATATGTGATTATTTATTTATTATAAGAAATGTAATATGTAATTATACATTTATATTTATTATATTTATTATACATTTATATAATTATAAATATACATTTAATATAATTAAAAAATAAATGTATCATATTACATTTATTGTACATATTTATAATAATAAATGTATAAACTAAATGTAGATTTATTATAATAAATAAATGTATATTTATTATAATAAGTATTATAATATTTATTATAAATATTAATATAAATATATATTTATTATAATTATATATTATAATATTTATTATAAATATTAATATAAATATACATTTATTATAGTTATATTTTATAATATTTATTATAATTATGTAATTACACTAATTATATATTTATTATAATTATAAAAATTATATAATTATTAATAATTATAACAATTATATAATTATTAATAATTATAACAATTATATAATTTTTAATAATTATAACAATTATATTTATAATTATATATTTACTATAATTATATAATAATTATAAGTGTATATTTATTATATTTATAATTCTATAATTATTGTAATTATAATTAAATATTTATTATAATTATATAATTATTATATTTACAATTATATAATTATTATAATTAATGTAATTATATAATTATTCTATTTATAATTATATATTTATTATAAATATACAATTATTATATTTATATTTATTTAATTATTGTAATTATATAATTATTATAATTTTATATTTATTATAATTATATATTTATTATAATTATATAATTGTTATAATTATATTAAACATTATTATAAATTTATTGTATTTATTTTAGTTATTATATTTATTTTAAATATATTTATTATAATTATAATTATAATAAATAAGATATATATATATATATATATAAAGGGGTTGGGGAGGGGTTTCATGAGATTTGGAAACAAAATCCCAAGAGCGCCAAATGAATTGGGGCTCTTGGGTAAAAGTGTCTAGCGCCAAATGAATTGGCGCTAGACACACCCAATTTTCAAAATAAAAAACAAACCGACCCCTTAAATTAAAAAAATAAATAAAAAGACCCCATGTTCTAAAATTGCCTCCAAAGGGGAGCCGTGATGGGGTGGTGCTGAGATGAGGCGAGCATAGAGGCCGCTTGGGGCACGCTGCATGGAGAGGGGCCGAGGAAGGGGGTGCCAGCCTGCTGCACCTCTACGAGAAGGGTGGTCGGGGTGTTGGGATGCCACGGTTGAGCAGCTGAGGAAGGAGACCCGCGCGGGGCGCAAGTAACAGGGAGGAGGGGCCGGCCAGCCGGCATCGCTAGACTGGTGTGCCGCGCTGTAGTGCGACAGAAGGGAAGGTGGACCTGAATAGGGGGGCCGATCGGCTGGCTTAGACGGGGGTGCTGGCATGCCTAGTATCCCATCACTGAAGCACTTGCAACAGGAAGTTTTCGGGTCAGATCCATGGGGAAGACAACTGGGGAGGATCTCCGTTTTTTGTGTGACCCACAGACCAGCCCCTTTTTATTACTATTTAATGGTGACAAGTAAAGCAGTTCACCCCCCTTTGTAATAATTTTTGTGTGTGTCATGACCTATAAAGTATGCCATGTATTCCCCCATTTTTTTATTTTTTCTAAGACCTGCAAAAAAGGTCTTCTATTTTTTTTGTGTTTTATCCACCAAGACATGCAAAGGATTCCTTTAAAATTTTCCAAATCCTATTTAGGCTTTGAAAAATAATAATAATATCATTATTATAATTTTAAAATTATTATAATAAAATGTTATAATAATTAAATTACTAGTATAAAAAAGTATTTAATTATAATAAAATTATAATAATAATAATTATTATAATTCTCCATGGAAAATAATATTCTGGTGTAGACAGATTTGAAAAAATTGTTCATCAAATTAGAACCTGTTAAACTACCGATTTTAATCCGAACTTAAAAATTCGGATGACCGCAGAATGGTAATACGGTATTAGATTAATGCGTAGTCTTCAAAATTGGGACTATAATGATACTATCTTCATAAATTTACGAAATTTAAAATTTAAAATTGAATTAAAATCGTCACTCATCCCTCTGATACCACTTATTGGAACCGGGCGTGCAGCAGAAGCCCCAATCAGATGGGTATTAAAATTTTTCCACCGAATATCGATGTAAAATTATTGACGTCAGTGAATAGAAGCCCGGTCTTAGCTAATGACCATGCGTGAAGGATTTTAATAACAAAAATAAACTGTAAAAATACCTAATTTAATCATAATCTATGCACAATGTCTGCTCATTGGTGGTGATCTTTTCTCAAAGAATCTGAATTTTAATTCCTCTAGATCGTCCACACATGTTTTAAGGAATCCGCGAGAGTTCCATTCGTCATAATTAGGGTGCTAGTGCATAATTGCGACGACACCTTCGATGCTCTAACGATCACCACATCACTTTTCTAGCGATGCCCGAGAGAGTGCTCGATCTGTGGTCCTTAGATCCAAAGCCTCTCTCTTGATCATGGGAGAGAGGAGAGGGAGAGAAGCACCATGAATAGACTTTGGCAATATCCTCTCCTCTTATATTTATAGTGTCATGTAATTACCCAGAAATGCCAACTCGACCATTGAATAACCAGCACACTATTAATGAAATTTTTTGAATACTAAACTGAGTCATTATTATCATTTACCTATAATATTTTAAAATATATTTTACGATAATAATTTATTCATTAACTCGACTCATCCCTCCCATAAATATTAATTGAACCTTGAATAATTTAATATTCATCAATTAATATTTTTCATGTATTTACATAAAACTCATAAATAAATTTAATAAATAAATTCAATACTCATTATTATAAACTTGAATAATATGAATTTATTTTTTTACATTGGTGATCATTTTTCCTTGGACAAATCTCAGACTCCAGTGTTGGGACCCACCATGTCCAAAACTCCTATTCAAATGAATAGGGCATATTCTCGAATATGTTATTGTGTGTGATCCCATAGGCCCTTATCTCGACTGTAGTGAATAGTATTCACAGATGAAGAGCGTGATCTAGAAACCCATCACGGACCATGAAGAGATAAGGATTGTCATAGCAGGGACAACCAACCTACAAACACACACTTTGTAATATAATCTCTTGGTCTGTAATATCTCATAAAGTAGGATGCACTCACATGTCATCTCCATTTTTCTTGCTTTATTGTTTTTTGATTTAACTGGATAGATTTAACCGTGACTACCATGGTCATGGTCTTATAAAGGTACTGATATCCATATCAACATGGCCTGAGATATATATTACTTCCATAACCCGAATGTGACAAATCATTTCTGGACCATTCAACCAATGTCATGCCACCAATGACGTACTCAACACAAACTACCTCACCATGACTTCATTGCCACAGTTTTCATCTTTCATCAAAGTACACAATCAAATGACATAAATTGGTAATGATCTTAATTCAAGAGACCATTACACATGATCGTATATATAAACATCCAATGACACCAGAAACATGTGGCATTCCTATTGGAAGGTCAGTCCTCATGATCTCACTACTGGAGATCACCAAGTGCAAACTTAATGAGAATAAGTCTCAATGCTTATGAGCCCCTATCACCTGATAGTCAAACATATATTGTGTCCAATTAATAAGATGAATCTAGACCATAAAACATATATTTAAGATTAATGTAATAGTATCTTGAGGTTCTCATTATAGCCTAGGATCTATTATAACCTCTCAATACGAAAATTAATCTTTGGAAATTACCATTTCAATAGTGTACATAGAAAAGTCTACACTATAATGGTAAGTTGACATCTTGTGTAGCTAACTGTATACATGATATGGTAATCAAAAGCACTGAATAGTTGGGTCTAGGGAACCCACTATTTTAACAGTTCTTGATAGGGACCTGAGGTTCAAATCCAAGTTTTGGTAATGTTTGTAGGAGGTAAGGGGTTCCCAGTTGAAATTGAGAACAACATATTATCCATTGAAATATATACAGATAAAGAGAGCTATCCTGGTTCTTGAGGATATTCTCTAGGCCTGTATTCTTGATTTCAGTGGTTAATGGGAAAAGTATATTTCTTTATCCGAGTTTTCCTATAAAAATAACTATCGCGACTCGATCAAAATTGTTTTCTTAAAGGTTTTATTTGGGTAGCCATTTAGATGTACCTTGTGTTGGGAAGAGTTGGGAGAGAGGTTCTTGGTTGGGATAAGTATTTTTTAGGAGATGAAAGAGAGGGTACCATTGATCTGGAAAATATTAATCATTGAACAAAGTCATTAGAAATATTATGTGGACCATATTTTCTAGCCTCTGGAGTTTGAGGTCCATTATTAAGTATTTCTTATAGTTTCACCTTACAAGGGACATAATCGATTATGTAGGAAGGGTAAATTAGTATCAAGGTTTGTGGGTCCCTTTGAGATCATTGGATGACTGGGAAAGGTGGCCTATCTGTTGGGATTACCTTATAATTTAAATTCAATCCATGAAGTGATTCATGTTTCCTAGATGAAGAGGTATCGTCTAGATATTTCCCATGTGACTGAATGAGAGGATGTCGATATTGAGACTGATATCACTATGGTTGAGAAACCAATTTAGATTACAGATTTCCAAGAGAAGGTTCTATGTAATAAAATGTATCCTTTGTTCCTTTAACTATGGTAGTGTGGACATGATATCTACGATACATGGAAACAAGAATTATTGATAAGGAAGTAGTGGACTTCACGTTTTTCAAGTCTAGGATCTCGAGGAATTTGTAGAGATAAAAAGAATTTATAGTGAGTAGATTATAACACTCTGTTACCTTCCTTTAATAATTATTTGTATTTTTTATGGTTTCCATTTTTGTTTGAGTTTATTGTAGGATTCTCACAAATGGAGATACTTTACTAGAAACAAATTATCTAATGTTTTGAGATGTATGTTAGTTTGAATTAATGATGTCCGGGAATAAATTTGTAAATGTATTTAGGGGGTCGTCCTTGGGACTAGAGATCCTTAAGTTTTGGTTCAAAGGTTTTAGTAATGAAACTAAGTTGATTAATTCCTTATATACACATTCATTTAATGAATGGGTTAAATAATGTAAATATCTTATATGGAATATTCTAGGAATCTCATGCAAGGTGTGGAAATTTTACTGGTAGGGAAACCATTATACATCATGAAAACATTAATTGGGTTTTAATTTCATCTGATACGACACTGTTTTCAGTGTATTTTTAGCATGTCACATTTCATGCCATGAAATTTATTCATGAAATTTTTTTCTCAGATTTAGCATTTTTAAACCCACTACATGACTGGATATTTTTTCATTTACTACACCATATTTCCTCTCAAAACATATGATGATTTTGGGTGATCTCCCTCCTTTCGGATTTCTTTGTTCAACATTTGAATCTTATTGTGGTTGTACCACATATCCATGGTAATATGTCTTTCTGGTTCTTCATTTACTTTGGTTGTGATGATGGCATTGGCTATTTTTTTATTTCTGATTCATGATTGATTTGAGTTTTCTATCGATCTTTCTCTGTTTCTTTTTATTCATTTTCTTTCGAAGGCTTATCCTTGGTTGGTCAATATAGTTGTTGAAGGAAGATATGTTTCCACTGTTCTTGACATAAGTGTATTTATATAAGTGTTTCGAATTCATGAATTGATATATGTTCTTTTTGATCCCTTTGGGTTGTTCATTGAAATTGATTTTATTTGCTGGGAAGGGTTTTTTTAAATGTAAGAATGGATTTTGTTAATGGTTCTATACAAACTTAATTCATTGGGAGCCTTGGGTGTATCAAGAAATGAACATAGGTGACCCTAGTGTGCGTGGAACCACTAGGGGTAACATTTTTGATATCAAAAGACTTTGTAAGGACTCTATATTAGTTGGAATAAACTTATGAATAACTTAGGATTATTTTATGTCTAGTACATTTTCCCATAGGCTAGAGTCTAAATGGTGTTTTTTTATTTTATACATGGTCTATCAGATGATGGTTTATTTCTGGGATATTTTATGAAATGTTTAATTTACCTAATTTTCTTTTATACCTAATATATTCTTATATTTTTTTTGAATATGCTATGAATTTATGGAAACAAAAAGAATTGTAATAAAATGGTTTTATTTATGAAAATTATTTCTAAACCGGATTTTTTTAAAAGCTAGAACTTATGCATTCTTGATATTAGAACTTATATAGATTCTTTGGTGGCATGAAACTAGGCTCTATGATCACACACTACCTTTTCATTTGTGTGGTTATAGAACTTTCTTTTGAATGACATAAGGAATGAGAAGGGCATCATGTAGAATGCTATGTTCTCTTGTTTTCTATCGCCTTCGTAGTGGGATGGTTTGGTGGTAAAAAATGGTCACATGGAGACTTTTTTAGTGTGGCATGATTTATTTTTATGGTTTATCTAATGTGGCTTGAATTTGAATGTCTCATGGATATGTATTCCTTTATTCCATGTTGTACTTGATGTTTTTTTGTTATACATGAGACTTTTGGTTCTTTTCTCTATCTCACCCCATGATGGACCGACATGGGTGACTTGTCTAGGTTACCCAGGATGGTTCATTACAAAAAATCTAAACTTTACTTTTTTACCTCAATATACAACGATTTTACACATGTAGGGAAATTAAATAATGAACCATACTCCCCATAATATAAGATTCTATAATTTGAACACATATAGATATGGTGATAACTGAGACCCAAATTATGAATTAATTTTTTTCTTTCATAGAAATTTTTAGGCATCATATGTCCCTTAAGACAAAATGATTTAACCAAAAAAATATTTGATCTAAATAACAACAACCAATTTTTTTATTCCTTCATATTTTATTATCTTTACATTCATGATATATGGTCTCCTTAAAAGATTTTAAAAAATAATAAAATTAAGATGGTTCCAATTCAATATTTGAAATATCATTATGAGTTTCTATTTCCTAAAAGATTGTCCAATAGCCTCGTGTACTAAATTTTGAAACTATGATGGATATTGATCAAAAAAATTTGCGTCTTCTTCTAAATTTCATTCACCATTATGATAAAAAACTACATAATATTCCCCAAAACCAAAACATAATAGACGAACCCCAAAATTATATAACATTTTAAATCTCATGAGATTGCTTTTGTTAGGTGGACACATAATTATACCTTCTAAAAAAAATTCAGGATTTGATGATGAAAATCATATAAATGTTTTAACACCCTCAATCAAGATATGATTTATACGATAACCATTTGGATTTCTATGACTATTTATGTAATCATGATTTTGTAATAAAAATTAGTGCCTATTTACTAAGACCATGGTTTTCTAAAATAATAACGATAATTAGGAAACTATAATTTTTGTTAAAATTACTATAAAAATTATTTTCAAGAAATAAATAAATAATTTTTTAATACTTTATATTAATTTATACTAATAGATACTAATATGTACCAATATATAATAATTTGTACTAAAATATTCTAATTACCACTAATTTATACTAATATATTATAATATAAACTTAGTTATTCTAATTTATATACTAATGTATTATAATTTATACCAATTTATACTAATTTATAATAATTTATAAGAATGTACAACAATTTATAGAAATTAATACTAATTTATATGAATATATAATAATTTACATTAATTCATTTATTATTTTATACTTATTTATAAAATATTTATTTAATTTATATTAATTTATACTAATTTAGACTAATTTAGAATAATGTATTCTAATTTTGACTTATTTAAAATAATTTATAATAAGTTAGTCTATTTTCTAATAATTTAAACTAATTTATTATAAAAATTTATACTTATTTATAGACTTATAATAATTATTTATACTAATATAGACTAATTTATACTAATTAATACTAATTTATGTTAATTTATACATATTTATAATAATTTAAACTAGTTTAGACTAACTCGTAATAAGTTAAACTAATTTAGACGATTTAATAATAATTTTTACTAATTTAAACTAATTTACTCATTATTTTATACTAATTTATAACAAAAAAAATTAATTTATGTAAATTTATATTAATTTATATTAATTTAGACTAATATTGACTAATTTATACTAATTTAGACTAATTTATAATAATTTATATTAATATAAGAACATTTATAATAATTAATACTAAGAATAATTTATAATAATTTAGACTAATTTAGAATAATTTATAATAATACGGTATACAAATTTAAACTAATTTAGAAAAAATAATAATAATAATTTTCACTAATTTATAATAATATAGACTAATTTATAAAAATAATTTATACCAATTTACACTAATTTATAAAAATTTATAATTATAATTTAGAGTAATTTCGAATAATGTAGACAAATGTAGACTAATTATGACTAATTTACAATAATTTATACTAATTGAGAAAAATTTAGAAAAATTTATACTAATTTACACTAATTTAGACTAATTTTGACTAGTTTAGACTAATTCATCATAATTTATACTAATTTAGAGTAATTTATAACAATTTATAATAATTTAGACCAATTTATTATAATTTATAAAAATTTACATTAATTTTTAATATTTTACGCTAACTTATAATAATTTATAATAATCAATACTAATTTATGTTAGGTTATATTAATTTATACTAATTTAAAACAATTTATAATTTTTTTATAATAATTTATACTAATTTTTATGTAATGAGAATAGACTATTTAATAATTTTAGTTGATATAAATTACTTATTATTAATTTATAATTTTTCTATTTATTAAGTACACATAAATAACTTTCTCTCATGTGAGTATTCATTATCTTTTATTTATTTTAGGTTAATTTTAATAACTTATACAAATTTATAATAAATACTGGTTTGTGATTTTTTATTTACTATTATTTATATTAATTATTTTTTACTTCGAATATATTTTCATAATCATGATGAATACTTTCCATTTTAGATTAATTCAAAATAATTTATAGTAATTTATAAGATTTAATGACCATCCATTTTTTATTTAATATTTATTTATATTAAATTAGTTATAATTTTGTTACTTTTTCTTAATTTCAACTAAAATTTATTACTTTAAATTTAATTATTTATCTCTAAACAAGATTTAATCCAATTATTATAAATTATTATCTACTATAATATAAACATATTTTATGTTATAATTTATAATAAAATTGTATCTAACTGAAAGAGAATTTTTTTTAAAAATTAATAACATTATATGTAGATCTAATTAAACCCATAAAAATTAAATTAAATAAATAATTATATTATTAATAATGTAACTAAATAAAACAATTTAATAACTATTAAATTTTTTTAAAGGAATACCTTTAAACTTTATTTTTTTTAGATACCAAATTGTCGATCATCAACATATAAACCTTCAAACTGAAGTCTGAATCCCAAATAGTAGATTTATAGTTTATAAACCATTAAACATGATTTTCTATTAAAAATATAGATATTTTAATGAGAAAAAAGAGGGAATTTTTCTAAAAAATGAGAGAATAAAGGTTTTTCACAAGTGGAATGAGAGGGGCGTGGGGATGGGGTGTTGTATTTGTAGTGATTTTTCTGTGGTGGAATTTCTACCACAACATATAGGTTATTTCTAATGGTTATTAGCGATGAATGAGTTATCCTTTAAAAAAATACCACCATAAATAAGTTTCTCACCTTTTCAAAAAGTATTTGATACAGATACAATCCATCATAAATGATTTTCCAAAATGCTGTTTGTGATGGAAATAAAAAAACTATTGAAAATAGTTCATACGTGAAGTCTTATTGATGATAAAAATTATATTATTTCATAAATAGTTCATATAAAAAGGGTTATTTGTGACATAATGAGATTTACATCTTAAATAGGCCTTTGTTTATTGAATATTTATGAACAAATGTTTTTTCAATAGCAATTAGGCCTTCACATGAAATCTATTTGTGATATAAATTACATTTTTTTGCAAATATCCTTTTTTATAAGGACTATTTATGATGAAAATAAACATTCCATAAAAAATAACCACCTTCCGCCACTAGATATGTATTGCCACCAACAGTATTTACGACAAAGTTTGGTTATATCACAACTAATTGTCTTAAAAAATATTATTTGTGAAGGACATAATATTTTATTGCATAAATCCCATCTAAGATCCTATTTACAATGATTTATTTTTCTATCACAAATTCCATATCCAAGGAGCACAGTTTTCCTATTGCAATATTCCTTTAACCAAATGAAGGTATGTCTTTCCAAGGGGAATACTCTTCATAAAGATCGAAATGTACTGAAACCGATTAGACCTTCTAGACCATACCATAAATTATATGGTGGGACATTTGTTATTAAGACCTTGTTTGTTATCATAGTCATCTTTTATTCTTCTAATTAAAGTGATTTTACCTTCCCCCTTGGAGTATGACTTATTTCGAACCATGTAAAATATATGTGTTGTTCTTCAGCTGTGTTTATTTATATCATATTTCTTTTGAATGTTATTGTATTCTTTACATGAGAGTATTTTAGTGAATGTATGGGGTGAATTTTCCTCCTAATTCCAGATACATCATACACATGGTTTCCTCTCTGTCATCGAATTTAAAAAAAATATACTATGAAATTTCTAAAGGATATCATCAAATGATTGGTGGTTTGTAGGATCCTAAAAAGTGGTATCATATCTTGGTTATAGAGTTCTGTATGAATAAACCCTAGATGAGGTTCTTCCAATCATGGTTCAACAACATCATTTTTCCCTATACCTTATAGAAAAATTTCATTAAACCATTTCTGATCCATCTTATGTATTTCATAATTTAGCAGGAGGTTATTGATTCTTGAAGAAAGGAAATGAATGAGGGTATGGTCTAGGTGGGGAAGTTACAGGGGATTAATTTTTTGATCTGGAAGATGTAGGTAGAGGATTTTCTATTATAGAAGGATATTTATTGGGTCCTGAGTTTATCCCAATCTATACCTAGATCAATTTTGGGTTTTTGGGGTCCCAAAACCTCCCTAGGGGTAAAGTAGTAAATTTACCCAAGTATATTGTAACATCTCACCCCTCCTCATTGGCTTGAGAAGTTTGAATGATTTTACTTAGTGTTAGATGACATCCCCAAGAGAGAAAAGGCTGGAAATTAAAGGAAAAAGGCTTCATTTACATTTCGGGGATGATTTTCTCTTTTTAACATAAATCAAACAAACCAAGATAATAATAACCAAACAACCACTAAATTATGCATGATAAAAATGTATACAAATCACGTAACCATATCAATAATTGAACATACTAGAGTAAAATGCGTAAACCAAACCAATATAAGAGTACGAAGAGGAATAAAAAACCAAATAAAACTCATGGACTCCAAAGAGACCATATCCATAGCTCTCATAATTCTCCAAGATCTAACCCCATAATCCATTCTCAATGTATCCTGATGCATCACTAAAAAATGAGACACTTTACCTTTAAAAATGTCTCAATATATGATATCTGCAAATGCACCAAAGTTCCCAAGTAGGGGGTGAGTATAAAACTCAGTAGGTTTTCCCTAAATGACATCGTTACTCATGAAACTAGGATAGAACAAGTTATCAAATTTATATAAAACAATTCAAACCAATTTAAAATAGTTTATATAAAGACATAAAATAGTTACCATACAAAAATAGTTTTATCAAACAATATCCAAACCAAAATAAAATAAAAAATAGGTTTCAAAAGTAAAAGAATTTTCTAAATGAAACAATCAAATAAGACTTTCAAACCATTTCACAAACCCATTTCATTCCACAAAATTAAACACACACAATCAAGCTTGGTTTTACCATTTATAGAGGAACTTCAAGTCCATAACATATCCCTTTGATGGTGGTACTTCACAACCATTATCCATCACATTCTACTCACACTCAACCATTAATGACAAAAATCATGTCAACCAATTATTCCAAACCATTCAAACTATTTCAATACAAAAATCCTTTTATTGAAAACAATTTAAAACTTGTTTTCATTCATTAATCCAAAAAAAAATTTTAAAATCATTGATTTAAATCATGAACTCAATTGAACTTTCCACCAAAATAACCAATTTTCACAGACCATCACCAAAGAAGGTTCTATCAATATTTTTCACATCATTTTCAAAATTCAAAAAAATCAATCAATTTGAAATCAATGCTTCTAGTTATATCAATTGGAGTCGAGAGTGAATACACTCACCTCACTAAATTAGGAAAAAATGAAGAACAACACAATTTCTTCCACAAACTGGGATTAAACTCCAAAAAACCACCTTATATATTTTTCCCTATAACCCAAAAAATAAAATCTCAAAATTATTGACATTAAACCACAAAGATATATCCCCGAGGAATTAGATCTCTAAATCCAAGAGAGGGACGAAGAAAAAATCTTAGAAAACAACCAAGAATAGAGACTTACTAAGGAATATGGACTCTAATGCATCATGATTTTCCAAAAAAAACTCTTCCAAATCAAAGGGATGGGTCTCAACAACCTTTGGGAAGAGTGTAATTAAAGTTAGTGTCTAATTATAAGAAAAATGAAACATTAATGGGAAAAAACTAAGATAGATCCAAAAGTTTTGGATCTAACTTTTTTCCATGCATGGTTAGGGTGCATAGTTAGGAAAATTGTGCGCTAACCATGCACATGAATTTTCCTAAATATGTACATCACATGATTGGTTCACATGGTCAGAAAAACCATGCACCTAACCATGTGCATATCCAAAGCCTACAATGTTACTTTTCATGGTTTCTTCAAGGGTTGAACAGTTTCTACTAACTATGATCAAACCGTGCACCTATAGAAAAGCCCCCTAGACACTCCCAAACTCCTCCAAACCTTTCCTAAATTAACCCAAAAACTTTATATACATAAAATACATAAAGAAAGGATAATTTAATTGAAAATGGGGGTTTCTAAATTCTCCCCACCATTGTACTTTAGGTCCCTGAAAAGTAGAAAAAAACCATTTCCTTAAAAGAGTTTAGGCCATTGCTCAACCAATTCCTTTTCCATTTCCCATGTTTCTTCATGAATTTGACCATGTTTCCAAAAAATTGGCACTAGACTGATGTTTTTCCCATGATAGACATTCTATTTTTCATCCAAAATTCACACTAGAACATGAAATAATGAATAATCAAGCTGTAGGTCAATATGATCCCATAAAACCACATGTTCATGATCAAGATATTGCATTTTAAACTAACATACATGAAACAAATTATGCATTGAACTGAAAATTTATGTTAATTCCAACTGATATTCCACCTCACAAATCCATTCATGTATATATAAGGGCTTATATACCGAGGATATATGTTAGGAAAAAATCCATCAAGGTGTTGTCTTGGTGTTTTAGGGTTGATTTTATTTGTTGAAAAATCTACATGAACACGAATTATTATGGTTAGTGTAGCTGAAGTAGGTTTTTACGGTGGTGTAGTTTCCTAGTGTTTGCCAAATTTTTGGTCCTCAAAACCAGAAGATTATTTTTTATGTAAAAGGATGGTTTTATACAAATAAGTGTGAAGAAAGTAGTTCGCAGACCAAGAAATATAGTTCACTAACCACATAGGAGGTACGAGAATGATAAAGGAAAATAAACCAAGGAATATTCCCGCATAGCATTGCTATGAGGACCATAAATCATACTACGTAGACTGTATGGGGAAATAAATTATGTGGCAGGATCGTACTTCAAGGAAGGCTCACAGTTTAAGGGAGGATAATCAGGTCATGTGTGATGTGTGATATTTAGATTGAGGCAGTGATTAGGGATTCTTCATAGGGTTTTTCATTTGTAGAAGACATTGACCACCATAAAGGATAAGGGTGCTATGCAAATCAAATAACAGTATATGGTGAAGGTTTTTCCACATTGAAGTTTTGGGTAATTCAGATTATAAGGTTTTATGGATATATTTTTCTATATAAATACCTCAAATTAAATTATTAAGGATACATAATTTCATTATAAAAGATCAATTTTATTGTAATAATTTGGTGAAGTCTGAAGTAGTCTATGAGGGAGAATTCTGTGAAGGAGAAGAGTTCATAAAGGAGGATTCGATAAAGGAGAAGAGTTTGTGAGGGATGGTTCTATAAAGGGTGAAGTAGTTTGCAAGAACAGTTTGGGAAAGGGTTTTGTGGGGTTATGTAGCCCATAATGAAAAAGGGACCGCGTAATAGAGGTAGTTCATGAAACATAAACCTTCCTTGAAGCAGGGGTGTTCCTGAAAAGAAAAGTAGGTCTGTGAAGAACTCATTCCATGTGATGAAATGTTATTTAAAGAGGGTTCAAGGAATTACAAAGAGGATTCCTGGAATTTATCAATGGGAAGAAAAACTTTTGTGAACAAAATTTCTACAAACTAATAGTACACTAAAAGGTGGGACTTCAATAAAGAATATAACAACAGTTTAGGATAAATTCATTAGAGATAATGAAGAGAACTAGAAGTCCATAAACTATGGTTAGATCCTTTCTTGAGTAGTGAGAAAAGGAAGATAAAAAAGGTGATCCTTTCCACCAATAGTGGTTCAGAGAAAGAGACTAAGGGAGTAACCCTTGTGAAGTAGTGATCTGACCCTAAACCTTGAATGTCAGTGAGCCCGAGAATATAAGTGATCCAGATCAAACCTTGTAATTAGGTAGTGAGCTGTAGTGGATTTGGTACATCAGCATATGGTCATTATATGTTCCTTGGATGTACCCATACGAGGGTTAACCAAGTAAAAATATGTTTGTTCTTGTGTTTTCTTTCCTTATACACTTTCTATGCCTCATGAACAGATAAAGTTGGAAAGGATAAGATATATATAAACACTAAAGAGAAAAATAAGTGACCCTTATAATAAAGAGTTCATGATCTAGTTGGGTAGGAATAATTTCAAAAAGAATATCCATACCCTGATTCACCCCCTCTCAGGGTATCTAGGCCCCTTTTGGACCTAACAATTGGTATCATAGGGTCAATTTCTCTTATCAGATTTGTTTACTTTGAATTGATTTAGTTGATAGAGAAAATTAATGTTTCAGTTTGCTATTATCTCAGTGTTCAATGGAAAAGGGAATAACTTGAAAGAATAAGAAAAAGTATGGTGGTATTCTTTAGTGTGGAAGTGTATATGGAAAGAGTGTGATTCAGTTGAAGGAAAAAATTAGTGATTAGAAGAATGATGCAGATAAATCATATAGTGAAAATAATTAGTCATTCATTAATACTACATGAATTATTGAATAACTTGATATTCCAAGTGATACTAGATCTAATAATGATGAATAAATTCCAAGAATTCCAAAAGCAGAGGTTGTCTATGAAATAAAGGAACTGGATTAGAAATTGGAAGAAGAAAATAAATCTAAAGATATCTGAATACAAGTGTAGGAAATTGAAGTTAAAAAGTTAAAAGGATTAAAAAAATTACTTATTTATGCGTCCATATATTTAATAGATAATTTTAGAGACCAATATGAAGAACTACATGTGATTTCCACAAATTTGATCAAAATTGATAATATGGAAAATAATCTGAACTCACAAGAAATTAAGAATTTGGAATCCCGAAATGATAATCTTACTATACACCAGTCAAAACTATTACCTCATAATCAATTGCTAAAATAAGCGAATGGGTTCTTTAAGGACTCTGTTTCTTAGATGAATTTAAAAATAAGAGAAAATTTTGAGAGGATAGATAATATCTCGAAGAAATTAGAAGATGAGATGATTAGAGGGAAGAATATAAATAACTAACTTAATGCTCAACTTGAATCTAGTGATAAGAAGATTCAAAAATTGGGAGAAGATGTAGAATCATTCAAGAAAATAGTGGATAAATATAATCCCAAAGGCAAACCTAAATTGTTGGATTCATTGAGCATACTATTTTATTATATTATGGTAGGTTATAATGAGTTGAAAAGAAAATTTGCTACTTTAGAAGAGAAACATGAAAAAATTGCCTCATCCCAAATGAAATCTAGTTTGAAAAAACCTATATTTGGATATGATGAACCCTATCCCATGGTTGATATGAAGAGCGATGTGAATAGTAACAAAATTATGAAAAATCCTATAAGCACTGAAGACAGACCTATAAAGATTTTTATTGGAATTAATAATCACATGAGCTATTTCTGTGGGATGCATTTTCATAATTTAAGATTTTGTTCTAAAGAATTGGACTATATTTTAAATTTGAAAGGTAGAAAAATTTCCAAATTTGAGAACAAGTAAAGGATTATAGAAATGTTTTAAATGAATGCATATCATAAGAAATCATCTATCATATGCTATTATTTTGGAAGAGAAGGACCCACCATGAGTATTTATGAAGAAGCCCAAAGAATCAATGTCTAAGGAGAACAACTCTGGTTGAATCAATATATCATCTGAGAAATAATGACACATGGTATGTTTTTAATGGGGGATGTTTTATATGTTATTATCATGGGCACTTGGAAAGATATTGTATTAGGAAGAAACACAGGAAGGAAAAGGAACCCATAAAGTGATCCCCAACTCTAGTGATGTATAACAAAATATCCTATATTATAAAGAAATAGGATAAGTTCAAAAATGGGTTTACGACCTTAGAGATTTACAAAGAGCTAAAAAAAAGGCATATAAATCACCTAATATGTTATAATCACAACAACTCTCATGGAATTAATGTGAACAAACTTGGAATAAAAGGGAGGAGATGCTTCATTTGTGATTAAAAAGAATGTAAATTCATTGTAAGAATCAACGCCAATAAGAAAAGGTGACATGATTTAGATAAATGATAAAATAAAAAATAATGCATTGAAAAATTCACATGTCATGCCACATTGAGAGAATTTAAAGAAATAGAAATATCCCTCAAATGGATTAAGAAACAAGATCATATGACCAGTGGAAAGATTCCTACTCAAAAAAAGAGTCATGAAAATTGGCATATTGGTAGAGAATCCAAGAAGTAAATTTATAATAATGGGTATGAACCCCAAATTATAAAAAATGAAAATCCAAGAAAATGTAAATATCAAAATAAGACTAATCAGATGGGTAAACAATGTTTATTCATACGACCAGAATAGTTGAATTTTCATGGGAAGATAGAACAAGCACAAAATAGTAAAATTATTTACAATAAAGTATTAAAGCGTTAATCCATCAGGATCAGCCTCAATCCTATTATTGTTGATTCTATAGGTTCCCCACTCTCTATTTTTCGAAATTATATTAATTTATGTTCAAGTCTTTCAAGTTTTAGGGGAGATACAATGAAAAGGGAATTTTTACAAAAAGATGCAAAGTGGGGATCTGATGTGATCTAGAACGACAACTGATTAATATTTGACATTCCAATTTTTGTTAATTGGTATCAAGATACATGAAACTAATGTAAGAGAATATGATCAATCTAGAATTGGATCTTGAGTAAAGAAAAGTGGGAAATTGGAGTATTCTTGAGATGTATTGAAGTAATTGAGTGCAATGGATATGGATGGTGTTATTAACTTTATCTATTGTTTCCTACATTGAGTTTTAAATCAGTAGGCTTAGTAGTTTTATAGATAGATCATTACTAAGTTATAAGTTCACTCAATAAAATCTTTTTTAAGGTAGCTAAAACTATAAAATGATGAAAGATAAGAAGAATGTTTATGGGTCTAAATGGTTGGCCTAACAACATAAATAGATGCATAACATAGGGGGAGAATACTATCTCTTAATCAAATGAAAGGAAAATGTCATCCAAGGAGGAGAAACCGAAATACCCCCATACACATCAGTGATAAATGAGTTAGAGATCACTCATGAAATATATGGTGTCAATGGTATTGAAAGGATGAAAGTTTATATTTTTTGACATTAAGAAGATGGATTATGGGAGAAGTGACTACATTACTGTATTTAATGATTATCTATTTTAAAAAAAAATGTATCAAATAAATATTTTTAGGATAATAAGAAGCTGTGAGATTATATCAGCAATGTTTCAACAATAAGATGAGAAAATTGGTTGAAATATATAATGCATCTTTAGTAGAAAATGAGCATAATATTCAGAAAATACATGATTAGTCTTAGTAAGATAATGATTAATAGATAAGTAGATAAGGGGATGTTCCAGTTCTATAGGCTAATTTATAATAGATTTATATAATAAAATGGATGAGAAAACAAAATTATGTACAAAAATATTGGAGTGAAGAGTAAAACATTGACAGACAAAACAAAATCGGTGATCAAAAAATGATAGTGAAGTTAAGGATGATGCATACTCTAAAAAATAATTTTTATTATCATATGAAGAACCTAAATTCTTTGAGGAAGCATATAGAGATGAAAACTGGGCTCGAGACATGTATAAAGAGCTTGAAAAAATTGAGAAGAATCGGACATGAAGCATTGTTTCAATTCCAACAGATAAGAATATCATTAGGACTAAATGGGTATTTTACAAAAAGTTGAATGAATATAGTGCAGTGATTTGAAAAAAATCACAAATTATGTGAAAAGGTTACTCCCAGATAGAGGGTATTGATGTTGATGAAACATTTTATCATGTTGCAAGGCTAGATGCAATTAGATTATTCATGGCCATAACAGTGAAAAGAAGGTTTATACTTTTCAAGATAGATATCAACTCAACATTTCTTAACAAATTTCTAGAAGAATAAGTTTATATTAAGAAGTTAGATGATTTTATAATTCATGAAGGTGAGAACAGAGTTTTTCAGCCGAAGAAGGTGATTTATGGCTTGAAACAAGTACCAAGAAAATGGTATTAAATACTAGATCAATTTTTGAAGAATCTCAGTTTTTAGTGTGGTGGGTTTGATTACAATCTATATGAAAGAAATAACAGTAATCAAAGTATAGTGGTGATGGTGACACAAAGATATAATGTCACATTGATTCCCCAATCTATATATACCAAGGAGGTTTTGGGAAGATTTGGAAATTATAATTCCAAGTTGATGGAAACTCCAATGGCTACCCAGATGAAACTATCATGGGATGATAAAGGAAATGAAGTAAATGTACAAGAATATAGTAAAATAATTGGTAGGATATTATACTTTAGAGAGACAAGACCAAATATTGTTTTTTCCACATTCCAAGTATTGAGATATTAAATCAATCCCAAGGAGACCCACTTTATTGATGTAAAAATAATACTTCAGTATATCAATGGTATGGTAGATTTATGATTGCTTTACAATGAAATATATCAATAAGAGTTATTGGGATATAATGATGCAGATTGTGTCTGATCAATAGATGATAGAAAATCAATGTCAGGTTGTGAATTCTATCCTAGTGGATTGTGTATTTCTTATCTAAGTATGAAAAAATATTTCATTTCATTGAGCACCGTAGAAGATGAATATATTATGGCTAATCAAATGTGACCATAGTTATTATGTATTAATAAACAACTTGATGATATGGGAGTTGACGTTAAGTATCCGATCAGAACCCATTGTGATAAATTGGGTGTTATAAATCATAGAAAAAATCCAGTTTATCACTCAAGGAAAAAAGTTGAAATGAAGTATTATTTTATCAATGAGGTGGTGGAGAATGGGCTTGTAAAGTTGGAGTATGTTCCTACAAAACTATAGTGTGAAGATATTTTGATAATGACCTTACCCAAAAATCATTTGAAAGGCATCATCTGGCTCTGGGATTTCAATTGACTCCCCATATTTTAAAAAGTGTGTATGTGGGACCCCCTCTCACCAAGGTTTGGTGTGTTTTTCCCTAATGTGATTATCTTTTTTCTTTACCCTATTGAAACCCTCAAAGGTGTGGCCTTTGGGTTTGTTGAAAAAAGGGGGATAAATTGTGGATATAAAAGGGGATAAAATTTCTTAATCATGACAATGGGAGAAGCTGATAGAGGGAGCAGTGAAGTAGGGGGAACTTTAAATTTTACAATGATAAAGGCGATATATCAAGAATATGTGTCATGATAGATGGAGTTCATGGTTAAAGGGGAGTAGCTGATATGGGGAGCTTTAAACATGATGATGCTAAAGGTGATCGATTAAAGGATATATATCATGACAGATGAAGTTCGTGATGAAAGTTGTTGAGAGGTTTTGGAATGAAGTGATTTATTGATTAAATTTCATGATACTCTTTTTTATCATGTCAATAATGGATCATGTAATATTAGAGTGTGTGTTCAGTAAATCTTTGGTCGCTATGTTAATCAGAAGAAGTAAATGCTATTAGAAGATGAAATAATCTTTAACGTGGTATTAAAAGGTGAAGAGTTGTACAAAAACTCAAAGGGGTATATTGTTGGAAAAAAATCCCTCAAGGTGAAATCTCGGTGTTTTTTGGGGTGATTGTGTTTTTTAACTAATACATATAATCATGAATTATTATGGCTAGTATTTTCGAAGCATATACTTAAGCTGGTGTAGTTTCCTTGTGTTTACCAAATTTTAGGGCCTAGAAATCATGAGTTTTTTTATGAAAAATGAAGGTTTTATACAAAGGAGTATGCAAAAACAGTTCATAAACAGCAAGGAATATTAAAAAGACTATAAAGGAGGTATGCTAAAGGATGAAGGAAAATCATCAAAGGGATATTTATACATAGAAGTTCTATGTGGACCATGAAGTGTTCTATGTAGACCGTGTAGGGAAAAAGAGTTTGCAGGAGGCTCACAGTTCACATGAGGCTCATAGTCTATGGGAGGATCATAAATTAATGGGAGGTATGCTACTTGTATTTTTAGATGGTGATTATGGATGCTACAAAGGGTTTTTTCATTAGTGTAAGAAATTGGCCTCCAAAAAGGGGAAGGGCACTATGCAGACTGGATAGAAGTTCATGGTGAAGGCTAATACCACATCAATGTTTTGGGTAATTCATATTAGATGGTTTTGATGATAAGTTTTACTATATAAAGACCCCATAATCAGATAATCAAGGAGAGATAATTTCATTTGAAAAGATCAACACTCTGGGAAGAATTCAGTGAAGTATAAAGTAGTTAGTAGGGGAGAATTCAATGAAGGAGAAGAGTTTCTGAGGGTGGATTCCAGGAAGGAGAAGAGTTCGCGAGGGTGGGTTCTTTTAAGGGTGATGTAGTTTGTGAGAATAGTTCATGAAATTGTTTTGTGGGGCTCTATAGCCCGTAAAGGAAAAGGGACCGTGTAGCAGAGGTAGTTCGCGAGGCATCAGTCATTCGCGAAGCAGGGGCATGCTGTAGAAGAAAAAATGTCCACAAAGCACTCACACTGCATGGTGTAATTAAGTTCAAGGAGGAATCAAGGCAGTCTATGGGAGATGTAGGAATGTTTTTGAAGGGAGTAAAACAGTACACAAAATAAATTTCCAAAAAATAACAATTCATAGAAAATAGGGACTTCAACAGAGAATCTACCTACATTTGAGGATGCATTCATTAGTGATAATTAAGGGACCTACATGTCCATAAACTGGGAGTGGATAATTTTTAGAGCAGTGGGAAAATAAATTAGAAGAAGGACATACTTTACATAAATAGTAAACCAGAGAAATATAGTCATGGAGTGACCCTTGAGAAAGTTTTGAGCTAACCCTAAACCTTTTAAAGGTAGTGAGCATGGGCATAGAAGTGATATAGACAAAATCTTGTAATTTCGAAGTGATATTTAATGGATTTGTTACATCCGCACATTTTCATTATATGTTCCTTGGATATATCCCACTGAGGGTAAACCAAGTAAAAATCTTTGCGTTCTTGTATTTTATTTCCTACTTTACTTTCTAGGCATCTTCATTAGATAAATATGGAAAGGATAATATAAATATAAACACTAAAGAGAAATAAAGTGACCCTTATAATAAATAAATCAAGGTCCAATGGGGTAGGAAGAATTTCTAAAAGAATATCCATACCCTGATTCACCCCCCTCTCAGGGTATCTAGACCCATTTTAGACCTAAAAATTGGTATCACAGGGTTGATTTCTTTGATTAGATTTTTTTTCATTGAATTAGTTCAGTTGATTGTTGAAATCAGAGCTTCAATTTTCATTTATTTGTTTGTTCCATGGAATAGGAAAGTACATAAAATAAGAAGAATAAGTATAATGGTATTCCTCAGTGTTGAAGTGTCTATAGAAAGAGTGTGATTCAGTTGAAAGAAACAAGAAGTGATCAGAAGAATTATTTGGTTAAATCATATAGTAAAAATACTTACTCATTAAAAGATGATGTAGGAATGAGTGAAGAACCTGATATTCCATGTGATACTGAAACTAGTGATGATGAAATAATTACAAGAAGGGAAAAAGTGAAGGTTATCCATGAGACAAAGGAATTGGATCAGAAATTGGAAGAATAAAATAAATATAAAGTTATCCAAATAAAAGTAATTTAAATTGATGTTAATAAGTTAAAATCTTAATTAATAGACTTCTTGAAGTGTCCACAGGTCTAAGAGAGAAGATTGAATCCCAAGATGAAGAACTACATGTGATGTCCATAAAGTTGATCAAAATTGATAAAAAAGGAGGGAATTTTAAATTAGAATAAATTCAGAATTTGGAGTCCAAAAATGATAATCTTACTACACACTATTTAGAACTGGTACAATAGAATTGAAGTCTATAACAAGAGAATGGGTGCTTTAATGACTCTACTTTACAAATGAGTTGAAACTTAAGGAAAAAATCCAACATGATAGATAATATCTCCTAGAAATTGGAATATGAGATTATTAGAGGAAAAAATATAAATGGAGAACGTAAAAGCCCAACTTGAATGAAGGTATAATAATATTCAACAATCGGCAGAAGAGATAGAATCATTTAAGAAATAAGTGGAGCAATATACTACCAAAGTCAAGCCTAAATTGAAGGATGCATTGCACTTACTATTTGACTATCCCACGACAGGTGATAATGAAATGAAAAGAAAATATTATACTTTAGAGGAGAAACATGAAATGATTGTATCATCCCAAAGGCCATCCATTTTTGGAAAAAACCGATGCTCTATATGATAAACCCTCTCTCATGGATGATAGGAAGAGATATGTGAATAGTTATAGAATTATGAAAAAAACTATAGGCACTAAAGAAAGACCTAAAAATGTTTTCACATGAAGTAATGATAACATGTGATATTTCTATAGGATGCATGTCATACTTTAATTTTTTGTTTTGAAGAATTGGAATATATTTCAAATTTATAAGGTAGAAATAATGCTAAATTTGAGAATAAGAAGAATTTTTTTTGAAAAGTATAAAAGGAATGAATCTATGAATAAATAATCCACCAAATGATATTATTGTGGAAGATTGGGACACACCATTAATATGTGTCAAGAAACTTGAGTGATCAATTTCAGAAGAAGAACAACACTAGATGAATCAACATCTCAGCTGAGAAATTATGACACATGGTATGTTTTTAATGGGAAATTTTTTTATGTTATAATCATTGGAACTTTTCTATATATTTCAATAGAAACAAATAAGAGAAAGAAAAGGAACCTAGAAGGAGATCCCCCACTTTGGAGATGTATAATGAAAAATCCTATACTGTAAGAAGACAAGATATAATGAAAAATAGGTTTACAACCTTAGAGTAATCACAAGGATATCAATGAAGAATGTATCAATCAAATTATATGTTACTCTCACAACATCTCTCTTTTAATGAATGTCAAAAAACATGAAAGAAAAAGGGAGGAGGTTCTCTTCTATCATGATTAAGAATAATGTAAATTCACTATAAGAACCAACCCTAATAAGAAAGGGTTATGTGACTTGGATAAATAATAAAATAAAAAAAGAATAAAGAATGCCTTGAAAAATTCACATGTCATTCCACATAGAGAGAATTTTAAGTAAGAAAAATATCCCTCAAATGGAGTAAGAAGTAAGAGTAGCTGAGCAGTGGAAATATTCCTTCTCAAAAAAAGATTCATGAATATTAGAATATTGGCCGATAATCAAAGAAGGAAATTTATACTATTGGGTATAAGGATCAAATTGTAAAAGATTCTAATCCCACAAAACCTAAATATCAGTAGAAGACTCAGCATGTGGGTAAATAATTTTTAGTCATATGGTTAGAGTAGTTGAAGTTTACTGGGTAATTAGAACAAGAAAAAAAATAATATAGTGCTTTACAAAAACGTATCAAAGGGTTTATCAATTAGGATCGAACTAAATCTTCTTCTTAGAGATTACATATTTTTCCATCTCCCTATGTGTTTAAATGATAGTAAATTATGTTCAAGTGTTTCAGGTTTTAGGGGAGATACAATCTAAGGGGAAGTTGTATCAAAAGATACAAAGTGGTGGTGTGATGTTCTTTATAATGAAAAATAATTTAGATTTGACATGTTAATTGATGTCAAGTGGTTTTGGGATCCATGAAACTTATATAATATCATCTGATCTATATGAATCTTGAGGAATGAAAAATGGGATAATGGAGGCTACTTGAGATGTATAGATGTAATTGAGTATAATGGATAGTGATGGTGTTGTTAACTTTATCTCTTGTTTCCTATACTGAGTTTCAGCTTTGTTGGATTAGAATTTTTGTTGATGTCTCATTACTGAGTGAAAATTTAACTCACTAAAATATTATTGAAGGCAACTACAATTGGAAAATGACAAAGGATAAGAATAATGTTTATAGGTCTAAATTGTTGCCCTAGAAACCAGAAAAGCTATATATCATAGGAGGGAGCATAGTATAACTTAATTAGATGAAAGGAAAATGTGGAAAAATGAGAAGAAAAAAGACCCCCATGCACATCATGGATAAATGAGTCAGAGTTCACTCATGCAATGCAAGGTTTTAATGGTTTTGAAAGGTTGAAAGTTTATGTTTTATGATATTAAGAAGACAGATTGTGGGAGAAGCATCCACATTAATGTATTTCAGGATTATATTTTTTTCCTAAAAATATGGTATCAATTGACTATTTTCAGGATAACAAGAAGCTGCGAGAGAATATCATTGATTTTTTAACAAAAAGTAGGAAAAATTAGTAGAAAGACATGATGTAACTATACTATAGAATGAGAAGAATCTTAAGAAAATATGTGATCAGTCTTAGGAGGATAGTGATAAAGAGATAAGAATATCATGGGATGTTCTAGTTCTAGAGACTGATTCTGAAAACGATTTAGATAATGAAAAGGATGATCACAAACTAGTATCTACATAAAGATCAAAGAGAAGATATAAAATTGATATACAAAACATAATCGATGATCATACAACACCAGTGAAGACAAGGTGAATAAAGAATCCACATAAAACATCATTATTATCATAGATAGATCCTAAATACTTTGAGGAAGAAGCTGGAGATAAAAATTTGGTCCAGGATATGAATAGAGAGATTGACCAAATTGACAAGAATAAGATATGGGAGATTGTTTCATGGACAACATATAAGAATTTCATCATGAATAAATGGGTCTTTCTCAACCAAATTATTGAAGAAGGTGCAGTGATTAGAAAAAAATCATGACTAGCGTGAAAAGGGTACTCTCAGATAGAGGGTATCAATATTTATGAAATATTTTCACCTATATTAAGGTTAGAGACAATCAGAATATTCTTGGCCATAACAGTGCAAAGAAGGTTCTAATTTTTCTAGATGGACATCAAGTCTATATTTTAGAATGGGGTTCTCAAAGATGTAGTTTATATTAAGAAGCCATATTTTTTTCTCATTCATAACAGTGAGAATATATTTCTTCAGCTGAATAAGGCACTTTATGGGTTGAAACTATCACCAAGAGAATGGTATTCAAGACTTGATCAGTTTTTAAATAATCTTGGTTTTCATCATGGTGGAGTTGATTATAATATATATGTCAACAATAATAGTAATCAAAGGATGATGGTGCTGGTTACACAAGGAGAGAGTGGCAAATTCATTTCTAAATATTCCAATCAGGTTTTGAGAACATTTGGATTAGATAATTCCAAGAAGATGATCACTCCAGTGGCTACTCGAATGAAACAATCATAAGATGATGAAGGGAATGTTATAAATGTCACAGAATAGAGGAAAATAATTGGTAGTCTATTGTACTTGACAGTGATAAGACCTGATATTGTTTTTTCCACATTCCAAGAAGCAAGATATAAAATCAATCCCAAGGAGACCAAATTTATTATAGTGAAAGGAATACTTTGTTATATCAATGGCATGATGGATTTAGGTTTTCTACACAATGAGAAATATCAAAAAGAGTTATTAGGATATACAGATGCATATTTGGATAGATCAGTATTTGATAGAAAATTAGAATAATGTGGTGTACTCTATCTTGGGGGATTATGCATTTCTTGTCTAAGAAAGAAATAATATTTCATTTTATTGAGCTCCACAGAAGCTGAATATATTGCTACTACTCAAGCATGGAAAAAGTTATTGTGGATAAAGTTGCATCTTGATGATTTGGGAGTTGAAGTGAAGTCTTTTATTGGAATCCATTTCAATAATTCATGTTCTATAAATCTTATGAAAAATATAATCCATCACTCAAGGACAAACCACATTGAAATAAAGTATCATTTTATCAAGGAGAATGTGGAGCATGGGATTATGAAGTTGGAGTATGTTCCTATATAATTTCAGGTTATAGAAATTATGAGAAAGGCCTTACCCAAACAAGTGGTTGAAAGTGAGTGACTGGCTTTGGGAGTTCAAGAGATTTACCACACTTGAAAAATCATGGATGTGGGATCTCCTATCCCTATGGGTTGGTGTGTTTTTCCTAAATAAAATTAGTTGTGTTCTTTACTCTATTTCATACCTCAAAGGAGTGGCCTTTAAATTCATTGAAAAAGGGGTAGAAATTGTGGATATAAAAGGAGAGAAAATATCTTAATCCGGATCGGGGTGGGGGGGAATGATATGGGGAGCTTTAAATCTGATGATGCTAAAGGTGATCAGTCAAAGGGTATATATATCATGATAGATGGACTTTGCGATGAAAGGGGAGAAGCTGATAGGGGGAGCATCAATGTATGGGGAGCGTTAAATCTGACGATGCTAAAGGTGGTCGATCAAAGGAAATATATCATGACATATGGAGTTTTTGATGAAATTAATTGAGAGTTTTTTTAATTATGTGGTTCATTGATAAAGTTTTCATGATACTATTTTGTTCACACACTGAGCATGGATCATGTGGGATTAGAGTGTTTGTTGAGTAAATCCTTGAAAATGGGGGTTATTATTTTCTCCCCACCATTGGAATTTTAGTCCCAAAAAAGTATAAAATAACGATTTCCATGAAATAGATTAGTCATTTTCTTGACCATTTAATTTTTCTATTCCTATGTTTTTTCCTGTATTTGACCATGTTTCCACAGAACCTGAACAAGACTGATGATTTTCCCATGAAATACATTCTCTTTCCTATCCAAAGTTTGCACATGCATGCGAACTAATGAAGTATCCAAATCTAGGTCAATGTGATCCCATAAAATAACATGGGGAGGATCAGGATAATACCTTTTCAACTAACATACATGAAACAAATTATGCACTGAATTAAACATTAATGTAAAAGAAAACCAAGATTCCACCTCACTAATATGTTCAAGTATCTCTAAGGTCCTAAATATCAAGAAGATATGTTGGAAAAAAATCCCTCAAGGTGTCATCTCAATGTTTTGGGGTGATTGTGTATGTCGAAAAATCCATATGACCACAAATTAGTATGGTTAGTGTTTACAAACCATTATTTTAAGGTGGAATAACTTCCTAGTGTTTGCCAAATTTATGAGCCTCAAAATTTGGAATTTTTTTATATAAAAGGAATGTTTTCTAAAAATGAGTACATGGACCATAGTTTGAGGACTATGAAGCAATGTTTATGGACCGAAAAGGAGGTACATGGAACAATAATGAAAAATTAGCAAAGGAAGATTTTTGTATGGAAGAGTTATGTAGACCATGAAGCATGATATGAAAATTGTGTAGGGGAAAACAATTCCTGAGAGGCTCACAGTTTGAAGAAGGATCACAGTTTGCGGGTGGCTCATCATTTTGTAGAAGGCATGTCATTTTCTGATTAAGGCTGTGATTATGGATAAGGCAAAGGGTTTTTTGTTTGAAAAAGACATCAAACACCACAAAGGATATGGAAACTATGCAGATCATATCATAGTTCTTAGTAAAGTCCGTTAAACATCAAAGTTTTGGGTAATTAGGATTAGTGGGTTTTGAAGATCTATTTTTATAACACCCCTAATCAGATCATTAAGGATATCTAATTTCATTAGAAAAGATCAACACTTTAGGGAGAATTCAGTGAAGACTTAATTAGGTCATGAGGGATAATTCTGTGAAGGAGAAGATTTCATGCGGGAGGATTCTAAGAAGGAGAAGAGTTCGTGAGGGAGAATTATGTGAAAGGTGAAGTAGTTGTCAAAAATTGTTCATCAAATGGTTTTGTGGGGATCTGTAGCTCGCAAAGGAAAAGGGAACGTGTAGAAGAGGTTGTTTCTGAGGCATCAGCCATCTATGAAGAAGCTGTAGGCTATAGGAGAAAAGAAGGTCCACAAAGCACTCACACCATGTAGTGAAACACAATTTGCATTGTTATTCAAGACTATATGCGAAGGATGTAGGAAATTTCACCAAGGGACTAAAACATTTCACTAAAGAAATTTCTAGAAACTATTTGTATAATGAATAGAATGACTTCAACAGAGCATCTAAATATAGTTTAGGATGCATTCATTAGATAGAAGGAAGAGATCTACATGTCTATAAACTGTGAGTGTATCCTTTTCTAGAGAAGTTAGAAAAAGAAGAGTAAGAAGGTGATCCATTCCAACAGTAGTGATTTAGAGAAATAAACTTCGAGAGTGACCTTTGGAAAAGTTGTGAACTGATCCTAAACCTTGTAAAGGCAGTGATCCTAGTCATAGAAGTGATCTTTCAATAATATTGTAATTTGGAAGTGAGGCTTAGTGGATTTTGTACATCGGTAGAATGCCTCTTTGGACATATCCCAATGAGGGTGGAATAAGTAATAATATATGTGTTCTTGTGTATGATTTCCTTCTTTACATTCTATGTATCATTATAAGACAAAGTTGGAAAGGGTAAGATAAATTTAAACAGTAAAGAGAAAATAAAGTGGCCCTTATAATAAAGATGTCATGATCTAGTGGGGAAGGAAATATTTCGAAAAGAATATCCATAACCTGATTCATGCCCCCTATAAGGGTATTTAGGACCCTTATGAACCTAACAATGCAACTTTCCTTGTTTCCCCAAAAGAAGATTCCTAATCCATGGAGAGATTATCAAGAAAAAATGATCACTCACCTCGAATGAAAATGACCATCAAAGACTATCCACATAAAAATTTTGAAGACATTAAGACATCTCAATTCTCTTCCTAATCAACTGAATATTATCTATTGTCTCTTGGATATGTTTTGGTCTATTTAGCGAAGTCTCACATGTTTCCACCCAAGAAATAGGAGGATGAGAAAGATGCTCATAAAATGATTCAAATGGAGAAATATGTATCAAGGCTTGATAAATATTATTATACGATAACTCCACTAATAGTATGTTCTCCTCCCATAAGCTACCAAAATCCATTACACTAGAAAGAGGCATGAATTACAATATTTTTATCATCTATTAGGATTTTACATACATATGAAGAAGATACACTATTATTATAGTCAACTAATTCCTAAGGGATTACTATATGTATTTCAAGAAATGAGACATAAACATTGGATCTTAGTTTGATACTATTGAAATTTGTATTCCATACCTCTTTACCACTTCTTGTATATTGATTTTAGATAAGTCATCCTCCGTATGAGATTCATGAATAGGGATGAAATGATAAAACTTAATGAGCTGATCCACTATCACCCATATGACATCATGTTTCCAAAAAATCCTTGGGTTATCTCTCCAAAAATCCATGTTTATCTAGTCCCATTTCCAAATAAGAATAGTTGAAGACTATGACAGACCTACTGGGTACTGATGCTTTGCCTTAACCTACTGATAGATGAGGCATATCCCCACAAAATTAGCCAATTTTCTTTTCTTGAAAACCTACAAAAATTGCGATTTCAACACCTTTTACATTTTTATTTTCATGGATGACCATACCATCTCTAATAATGGTAAGTATAAATAATTTGTTCCCGATGAGCCAAAGTTATGGCCATCCGATCTCTAAACTACAAAACTGAACTCCCTTATAGCTTCCATCACTTAATGGTATCCCCACCATTGAGTTTTGACCAAATAACCTATAATAACTGGTTTTTAATGGAAACATATAAACCCCTCTATAACATGGTCATCGGTTCCTAGACCTCTAGGTACTACTAGTTTCATCACAGATACATGGTGCCCTCTCAAGTGCTCACCATGTTCCCAAACAAGTCATCTCACTAATGACTATCCCCATAAGACAACATGTGTTCTTTCTAGTGTGATTTATCCTCACTCACAACACCCTAAGAAACTTCCCTGAAGGACATCCATCATGATCACTACTCCATATCAATCACGATTAACTATGGATTTTTAATTATATAGGCTCCCAAAAAAAAAGGCACACCTTATCAATAGAAGTCTTATACTTTATTCTTTTAACCCTTTAACATTTTGGTGTGTTACATAGACACACATGATGAATCGAATGTCTATGCCTCTTTAACCCTTTCCACTAAATTAGGAACAAAATAAACTGGAAAGAAAATCAAAAAACTTTATTGGTATTTAAAATCCATGTTCATGTTACCTATCATGGATACTAACTACCACTAATTCAAAACTCTTTTTCCACCTATCAGTATGAATTTATTCTTAACACATCTACTATCGAATTGCCTTTACCCAGTTTATACATCATGTCAAAGTCCAAAATTTAGATATACTTCATCTATATTCTTTGTCTCAGGTTCAAATATATTTGTGACAATTGTTTTTCAAGCTCTTATGATCCATTAATCATAGTGTTACTATTGATGGTGGGGATTCATGTCCACAACCCATTACTTTAATGGCTATTCTTCATGACCATTATCCATCCCATTCAACTCAATCCCAACCATTAATTACAAAACTCATGTCAAAAAATTGTTTCAAAACATTAAAACCATCATAATAAAAAATTAAATTAATTTAAAACAATTACCAACCAATTTACATTAATTATAACCAAAAAAACATTTTAAAACCATCATTTTCAAATCCTGAAACCAATTTCACTTTCCACTAAAACAACGAATTTTCACAAACCGTCACCAAATAAGGTTCTATCAAGATTTCACATCAATTTAAAAATTAAAAACATAAAATTAAATAAATTTCATATAAAGAATTATAGTTCTAGAAATAGGAGTTAAGAGTGAACCAACCTTCCTTGAAAACATAGGAAAAAATGAAGAACGACACAACTTCCTTAACAAACCATGTTTAGAATAAAAAACCCCCCCTTAGATCTTGTTACCTATTAACCATTTTTTTTATCTCAACGTGATTAACATCAAAAAAACATATATCTATACCAAATAGATTAGATCTATGAATCCAGTAGAGTTAATAAGAAAAAATATAAAAAAACAACCAGGAACAAAGACTTACCAAGGAATCTAACCTCCAACACCCCAAAATTTTCCAACTGAATGCCTTCATATCGAAGGGAAGGATCTCCAAAGAATTTGGGAAGAGTGGAAAATTTAGTTTTGTTAGTATTAAGGAAAAAGATAACAATTAAGATGAAAAAATATGTTAGATCCATTGTTTTCGGATCTAACATTTAAATTTGCATGGTTAGGGAGAAAAGTTTGGAAAACTGTGCACTAACCGCGCATAGGCCTATGCCTCAAGAAGATCCTCATCTGCTTGGACAAATTTTTTTGAAAAAATGCATAATTTTTACCCAAAAATTATGGGTTCTCCTAGGTGGCCACTTGGTTTGTCCAAGCCTTGAGCCTACATAGATCCCACTATTTAACTTTTAACGATTTATTGGAGGTGTTAAATAGTTCTACTCACTGTACTCAAACCGTAAACTTCTAGGAAGGCCCCCAAACACCCCAAAACTCACCCACCATCCCAAAATTAACTCAAACTCTTTATAAACACAAAATACATAAATAAAGGGTTACTTACTTAAAAAAGGAGTTCTACACAAATGACTTTTGAAAAATTATCCAATGGTTCTATTGCTTCCAGGGTGTGGTGTTTACCTTGGGATGAGATGATGGAATCATGGTAGCAACAGTTTCTCAATAACAATTTGTAAATTATACGAATAATATTATTATCATGAACATGAAAATTATCAATAATTATATTTTTTCTTGTAAATCTAGAATTCAGTGGAAAACGACACCATAGTTACATTTAGAATTTCTGTTTTACCCTGTGGGTGTTATAATTCATCTTTACGTCAGAGACACCAAGAATTTTCCATCATTAGTCAACTAAGTTTTTATTTTTTAAAATGGAAACTATGAGAATATTCATTAACAAATTGATGGAGATTAAATTTTATAAACCTTAAAAAATAACATATTTAATCATATTCATCTCAATACCAAGGTCATTCCATATGAAACTTGGGGATTGTGGGTTCAAATGGGAGGAGTTCCTGAGAGGGAATTATAAGGAACCAGCCTAAAAACATTACATAACATTGAATTAAATGAATAATTCACATTGAGGATCTTTTCCGGTTTAGAGTTTTAGATAATTAGGTCATAAATATTACATAATAACTTTAATATTACAAGTAGACACTACTACGCAGTATCCATTTTTTTTCATAAAATAAAATCTCTTAAAAAGAAACATGTATAGTTACATGTTTTAGACAACATGAATTTTTCATGATTCCATCCTTGACCCTATTCCACATTATGTCCTGTGAAAAAAATTTCAAAAAAACTTGGGATGAGCATAAAAAGATCAGTAAGGGATACACAAAGAAGGAAAACTATTAGTTTTTCAAAACAACAAGTAGACCATGAATACTTTAACATAAGTAATACTGTTCACCTTTATGAAGTAGTAAATACTCTTCACTGAATTAAAGATCACTACTTACCATTTTTAACCAAAAGGTTACCATAAACCCATATAAAGAACACATAACATATTAATGTAACTTGGAACATAAACATACTTAAATGGAATAACCATACGGTCTACTTCCACACATATCACTAAATGGAATAGCCATACGACCAACTTCCATACCCAATGCATTGGATGTTATAATGTAACCACCCATCCTGGTATTCACAGCACCACCCGTCATTTGGTTTATCCCATAACCACCCGTCAAATGTCTAAGTACCATTATAAAATCATAAGACATAAAAAAATATAAAGGAAAGAAAACATTTCCACATTTCAATCAAAATATATCACTTAAATATATTTACATAACAAATCTATTATCAAAGACATTTTCAATACCAAAATACATAAAATAGTATATGGTATTTATTTTATTTTAAAAACATTTTTGCTTGTTGAGGAAGCCAAATATCAAATAATACTTGCGACGACGAAAAGGTCGTTGTCACCGCTTACATTAAAAGAAACATTAATTTTTTTTATTTAGTGAAAGGATTTGTAGAAAAATATTCCCTTTGAATGAAATGAAAGTCAAAGGTGTTTATATGGAATATAAAAAAAATCGTGTATTAAAACAAAATATGCCTCAATGAAAGGAGATTGAGACGAAGTCCCTTACAAAGACGGTATCGTTAGATTAAGGATAAATCCATTACATAATTATGTGTGACAAATATAAATACACTGAATATGATTGGTTATTCAGTGTAAAACAATCAGAGGTCATTCACACATATTCATAGGATGACATATTCAAGAAGTACAAATTTAACCCAAATAATTGAAATTGGGTTAATAAGTTCCCTTACAAAAATTCGACAACCTAACGCTGTCACATTACAATTCAGAAACTGAGTTGATGAGAGAGAAAAATAAAATAAAATAAAAATAAATTTATAATAATAATAATAATAATAATATTTTTATTATTAATAAGAAAATGATTTATAAATAATAAATCATTCGCAGGGTGTCTGATTTGGGATCCGACTACGGTGACATGATCCTTAGATTGAGACAAGCGTTTTGAGATGGTTTCGGGGGTTTTTAATTCTCGAAACGAGGGGACTCGGAGGCGCGACACGCCTTTAGGCAAATTGGTGTTTTTCTTGGGGGTTCTTGTATTGGACGGCACAGACACATCTGATGTCCGAATTGAGCGCCGTAAGTGGCGTTGTGACCCTAGTGTTGAGACGCAGTTTTCCAATATGGTGTCGGGCGTCGAAATTGGAGTTGAGGCGTGGGCCCCATTTCCCTTATTTTAAGCTGAGAGCAGCGTTTAGCAACTTTATCATCGGACGTTCGTTCGGGGCGTGCGACCAGTCAATTTTGGGTGTTTTTACATGGGCATTGCATTGGTGCAGTCTTGTTTCTTTAATTCCGCATGCTGGTGCGGGCCCTGCAAGGACCGTTTTGGGAGTTGGCGGTGATTTTTAGATTTATCACCGGGTGTCCGTTTGGGACAAGTGAATAGTCCATCTTGTGTACTTTTCTGAGAGGATAGCAATGGTGTGATCCGTTCATTGTGCTTAGGGACCGAGGTGAAGGTCCCATGTAGAACCGCTCGTGTGCAGTACGACGAAATGCATCTTTTTCTCTGAATATCCGTTGCACTCAAGTGAGCATCCCTTTTGACGTGTTTTCCCGAGGAGATCGCAATGGTGCAATGCGCCTGGCTCTTTTTGGGACTGAGGCTCGGGATCACGGGACACCGTTCAGGCGTAACGTGGTGTTGGTGACTTTTCTGTCAGATATCCGTTTGAGGCGAGTAAATAGTTTATCTCACGTGTTTTTCTGTGAGGATTACAACGGTGTAATCTATTCAGGCGAGAGGAGCCTCTTACGTGATCCTATTAAATTTGGAAATATGAAGGGTGCTCTGGTGGCAGTTCTTTTTACTGTGTTCGGAGGCGAACCATTGTCCTGAGATCACGTTCACTCTTGTGTGAGTGAAGTTGATGATTTAAGAGATGTAGTTGGCCATGTCTGGGCCAATGAGGTGGAAAGTTGGAGTTGTTACATTTACACCCTTCGCGTTGACTTTGAGTGTTGTGTGCACGATAGCCTTTGTGATAGAAATGTGGTATACTCTAGGAGTACACGGGAACACTTGGAGGTACATGTGGTTGTTTGTACATGAGAGAATTTGTGCACTTGGTTGGAGTTGACAAAGGGCCACACGTCGTGTGGGCCCCATATGTGTTCCGTATTCTGCTTTGCGTACCCTTGACCTATCGCGACGTAGAGGGTCCCTTTGTTCTTGTTCATTTGAATATAAGGGTTGGGTTTCCCCCTGGTTGGGTTCTCATTTTTTTGACCAGCAGGGTTGAGTTTCCCCCTGGTTTTATTCTTGTTGGTTTAGACCAGAAGGGTTGAGTGATTTTCCCCTGGTTCTGTTCTCGATGGTTTGGACAACAGAGTTTCTTCGTGTTCCCTGGTAGAGTTCTTCTGGATTTGGTGTGACCAACACATTACGCGAGCACCGATCCCCTACCTAGGAGGTTGTTTCCAGCAGGGCTGGCCAGGAGGTTGTTTCCAGCAAGGCTGGACGGTGAGGTACCATCTAGCAGGGATGCCCAGTGTGGTACCATCCAGTAGGGGTGGCCAGTTGTACCATCTAGCAGGGATGGACAGTGGGTTACCATCCAGTAGGGATGTCCAGTACAATGGTGTTCACAGAGCAGTACCATCCAACAGGGATGGCCAGAGCGGTTTCGTGTTTACCTCTTGAGGGGCTGGGAAGTGGTCCCCGATGCCAATTTTACCTCCAGCTGGGCTGGGAAGTGGTCCTCGATGCCGGGTTTACCTCCAGATGGGCTGGGAAGTGGTCCCTGATGATGGTTCTGAGCCTCCCTCCAGTGGAGTACACTTTTACGGGACTAGACATTGGGACTCATCGATGACTTTAGCCGGGTCTACCTATAGTAGATTACCCTTTTATGGGACTGGGTAGTGTGGAACCCGTTGACTTTTTCCGGGTCTCCATCCAGTGGGAACCCGTCGACTTCCAGGGATTACCCTCCAACAGGGCTGGGCAGGGGGTCGCCTATCGACTTTGAGGAGACCTCTCGACTGCAGGGTAGTGACGAGGTGTAGTTTGACATTCCCCTGAACTCTCATGTACGAGGGGCACTTCCCCACTGAGATGCATCCTTGTGACACGACCTAAAACTGTGCGGGTGAGTCAGTGCCGCCCAAAGCGAATAGTGTCAAGGTGTGGTGATTTGAGACCCTTAACTTGTAGTTCTGCGCAGACGTGCGAGATACTGGGCATCAATGGTGTTTACTTCTGGGACTATTGGCTACTCACTTTCTTGGGCTGAGATATGGGATGGAGACCCCCTTACAATCTTGTTCAGGCTTCTTGAAAGAGCATATATATATGTATATACCCTGTTCCAGTACCCACTTCTTGGGCTTGGTTACTCTCCCTCCAAGAGAGGTGAAGATGCACTGGGTATGCCGCGTGATTTCCGTGTCTATCTTCTCATGGTTGGATGAGTATACTCTCCTTCTATAGGTAGCAAATACTCGATGAGAATTTCATCTTCTCACCGTTTCTAGCTCCTTGTGTCAGGACGAGTCTACCTCCTTTCTCTTGGTGGGTTGATCTGGACTCTCTACTGTTACTCTACTGAACTCCTTGTTGTACTCTTACATTACTCTTGTATGTACTCCTTTACTTTTCCCTATTTTATCTACTGCTTACCCTTCTATACCTCCTTTGTTGCTCCCTCGAGCCTTTGGGGTATCCTAGTGAGTATTTTTATACTCACCCCTTCTTGGGCTTTGCCTGCACTTGGTGTACCCTTGCAGACAACGAACAGGTTGGTCATGACTTCAGCAGAGCTTGGACCACGTGTGGTGGTCGGAGTCGGGTTCTAGGTGGGGGAGCCTTCCAGCTGTTTTTCTTTTTTTTTACCTATTGCCGGGTTGTGGTACCTTTTCTGGTTGGGCGTGTGTTTGCCCCTTTTTTTTAGTTTACCTTTAGCACTTTCTTTGTACTGTTAAGAGGTCGATGCACTTTGTGGTTTATTTATAGCATTTGGTACTTTACTTTCCTTTTACTCTACACTTTTGCATTGAGTGTGATGCATGTATGTGTACAGGAACTTAGTAAAAGGCCTCCCTGAGTTGTTTAGCCTTCGGCGCTTGTCGCCAACCCCTGGCCTATAGAGGTGGGCTTGGGGTAGTTGCGGCTCAAGCCCAGGTAGGGTCAGGTCATGACAAAGTGGTATCAGAGGTGGTTTATTCCTTGGGATGTTTTGTGGACGTCCCTAAAAAGGAATTGGTTGGGATTTAGGGAAATGGTGTTAACGTGTCTCGAGAGCGGCTCTCAAGCCAGAGAGTCCAGTGATGGTGCGGCAGCCGACATATCCATTCACCAGGACCCTAATAACCCGCTTGTCGACTCGGCATGTTGAGACACTCGTTGCATGGGAAAAAATTGGTTTGTGCATCACATAGGATTGAGTTCTAATTGTCCTTCTTGAGTCAACTCCCCATCATTGTTGTTGTTGTGATATACATATATGATCATCTAATTGTGGCACTCCTTGATAATATTTAGGACATCTCCACAAAGACAGCCAGCCATGAAACCGGCTTTGGTTTGTGACGACGACCCTGTGAGCTATGAGGCCTCAATCTAGGACCCACAATGTGAGCCCCTTTCTCCGGGTGGGCCGGTAGCAGCACCTCCACCTGGTGATTAGCAGACAGATTCAGCAGAGCAGGCTGATATTGAGTGTAGTTTTAGCACGCTCCGTGAGTTCCAGCGATAGTGACCGCTGGGGTTCGGTGGTGAGCCAGACCCATAGGCAGCAGAGGTTTGGCTGGAGACGGTGGTTTTCCTTTTCAGGCTTGTGCAGATGCTGACAGATCTTATGGTGGCTTTGGCCGCCAACCTTTTCCGCAGAGTAGCTTGGCGTTGGTGGAGTCTGGTGACTCAGTTTCTTGACGAGTCGTCTCTTTTATTGGGCGACTTTCAGTTGTTGTTTTTTGAAGAGTTTTCCCCTCCTTCTTACACTGAGTTTGGATTCAGAAGCTCCTATAGTTTCAGTAGGGAGGGATGACGGTGGCCTAGTACGCAGATAGTTTCACAGACCATGCACGCTTTTACCCGGACTTAGTCCACGATGATAACTTCCGAGCGCGGAAGTTCGAGCAGGGTCTCCGCAGAGAGATTCATACTGTCATAGTACCCTTGGGCATTTCCACTTATGCCGGGGTGCTAGAACATGCGCTGGTGATAGAGAGCTTCCTGTCACTCTTTATAGTTGGTGGAGGTAGCAGGCTCGACAGAGCCGAGACGTTTGCCGCAGCTAGCGGGTGTCAGCAAGCAGAACCTTGACACAGGTGGCTTTATGACAACCGGAATCAAGGGCATGGTCGTACACCAAAGTGGCACCGGAGGGCACCAGTGCAGCCCATAGAGAGTCGGTGCTATGCTTGCGATGGGTGAGGTCACCTGACACGAGACTGCCCGACCAAGCGCGATAAGAATATAGGGCAGGCATCAGGTGCACCACCATAATAGAGGAAGCACCATTATCAGAGTAGTTCCCAGAGAGGTGGTGCTAGAATAGGAGCAAGAGGAGTTGGAAGTGGAGGACGACCTTACGGGGTCTTTCCATCACCACCAGGCAGTCCACGATAGGCTCCGGGAGCTGACAGTTGGGACCACAGACAACCGTGATCTTTGGATGTCTATGATCCTGTAAAGCATGAGGTGATAAGAGGTATGCTCTATAGCTCTTCTACTTTTTTGCATTAGAATTTTTAGACTCATTGTGTAAAATTATTTTCTCCCTTCTCCTTTTTTGAGGGGTTACCGGGGTGGCGCAGGGCGTCGGTGTAACCCTGGGTTGGTAAGGTAAAATGCGTGGGACCTTTTTCTTTAGTCGATGGTGTTGACTCCTTCGCTCTCCGAGCATTTAAGAGAGTCTTCGTTTCGAGACATCGACTATGAAATCTTGCATGACCATATATCATTGGGCGTTTCACCATATAGATATTCTGAAGGAGGGAATCACCGGGCCTTGTTCCAGGTGCGGACGGTGATTCCAGTCACGAAATACGACGTAGAGGTTCGATCGGGGAGGTGAGCTACCCCCAAGGTCCTTCGGACCATTTGAGAATGTGCGAAGGGATGACGAGGTTCCCTACCACCTTTCCCTAACCCCAAAGTTCGGAGTGGGTGCACGACGTCTCCCACGTGAATCACCTGAGAAGAAGTGTGAATGCTCCTATGCACGTCATCGGCAAGGGAAGACTTCACATGAAAAGATCAAATACTGTAGTCTATGTTCGGTGACGCGGGACTATGCAAGAGTTCTTCTGGGTATAGGAGAGCCAAGTGTGAGCTTAGTACCCTAAGTTGTTCCATGGTTTTGCTTTTCAGGGAAAAAATCTTGAAGGAGGGAATTATGTAAGAACCCGGTTTTTTCTATAAAAGACTTTGGAATATTCTTGATGTTATTACAGAGTAGCGCCTTCAGACGGCATGCGATTCCGAGCCCCGGTGTGGCCGGAAATAAATTTTCAGTGCATTCACACTAGGCATGCCAAATAAATGGGATAACTCCAAAACGGTGTTCTAGATCAGAAATCTGAGTGTATAAATTGGTTAGAAATTAGTTTTTTACCCTAGGAATGACATAAAACATGTTGGCGCGGGACGTTGGGACCCCTCGCCCATTAAAGGAACATTAAACGGATAAATAAAGTAATTAATTTATTCGTTTAATGGTTAAACTAAGGTATCTCTTAAAAAGTTTCTCAGATGGGAAAACCGAGGGCACCGTTGTGTCCAGAACGTGCCGTTTACCATAGGATGGGTGTAAATTTCGCGAGCGCGGGCCTCCTATGAAAAATGCCACCAGGGACGTTTTCATAATTTAGCAGCCTCGGGTGTTAGATTTTATAACTTTCGAACGAATCCTCAGAATGGAAATCTGAGACTTCTGTTGAGTTTGAAATATGGCGTTATTTCTAGGCGCGATATAAAATAAGTGGGTGCATTGTTTTTGGATTCCGTGCTAAGCGGGTTTTCCAATAAATAAGAGTTGGGAGGGATTCTCCCTTCTCTCTCCTATCTCTCTCTCACCCTCTTTATCTCTCATCCGTTCTTCGGTGATCTTCATCGTTCTTCATCGGATCGAGGAGAGATCTTCACCGAGACCTCGGCGGATCGAAGGTGTAGCGCAATGAAGGCATCACCAACGACGAACGGGTCCAACGAGGTAGGATTTCTGCTAAATTTCCGCACCTTCGTCAATTTGTAGTGTTTCATTCAATTTCATCTTTATTTTTATATAAATCTTGAATCGGTACAATGGCCGAACGAACACAGCGATCGCCCGATCCCCAATTTTGATTCTCATTCGTGGGCATTCTTCATCCAAAGTTTTTTGGACGCTCGCAAACTTTGTTGGATCGACGATCGGGGGCAGGCGATGCGAAGGCCTCGCCCCTAGGATCCCAAAACCGGGGTCAGATAATTTTTATGACCACCGGAGTGTTCGGGAGGACCGGCCAAAGTTCAGGCTCCGGTGAGGGCGGCGACCGGAGGAGTCGGGATGGTCCGGTGTGGCGGTGTCGGGTGCGGCTGGGGCGCAGCCGGAGGTCGATCCGGAGGTGGCGGCTGCGGCGTGGTGACCGGGAGGAGCCGAGCGGAGCACTGAGACCGGCTGGTGCAGAGCGGCGGAGCCAGGGGCGTAGGCGGCTCCGCGCGGGCAGTGCGCTGCCAGTGTGTAGCTGAGATGCAGCGGCATCGGGCAGTGCGTGCGACAGCTGCAGCGTTCAGCGGAGGTGGCGGCGAGGGGCCTCATCGGAGCAGGCGGGCGCCGGCCTGGCGCAGTCAGCGGGGGAGCCCGAGGCAATGACCTCGGGCGTGCTGAGGAAGACCGGCCGCTTGGCCAGTCTGCTGGGAGACGAGGACCCACGAAATGTAGGTCCTACTGGCGACGTGCAGAAGATGACCAGCCAGGATAGCTTGTCTAGGTTTAAAAAAAAATAAAAAAAATAAAAAAATATGTTTATAATACTAATAATAATAATAATAATAATGTTATTATTAAGAAAATGACTTATAAATAATAAATCATGCTCATGGCATCTAATTTTGGGCGCCGACTACGACGACGCGATCCTTGGATTGAGACGAGCTTTTTGAGATGGTTTCAGGGGATTTTAATTCCCGAAACGAGGGGCCTCGGAGGCGCGACACGCCTTTAATCGAATTGGCATTTTTCTCGGGGGTTCTTATTTTGGACGGTGCGGACACATCCGATGTCCTAATTGAGCACTGTCAGTGGCGTAGCGACCCTGGCATTGAGCAGCAGTTTTCCAGTATGGTTTTGGGCGTCGAAACTGGAGTTGAGGCAAGGGCCCCACGACCCGTATTTTAAGCTGCGAGCAGCGTTTAGCAACATTTTTATCGAATGTCCGTTCGGGGCATGCGACCAGTCAATTTTGGGTTTTTTTTCCGAGGGCATTGCATTGGCGCAGTCTGCCTACTTTAATTCCGCACACTGGTGCGGGCCCCACGAGGGCCGTTTTGGGAGTTGGCGGTGATTTCCAGCTTTATCACCAGGTGTCCATTTGGGAAAAGTGAATAGTCTATCTTGTGTACTTTTCCAAGAGGATCGCAACAGTTCAATCCGTTCATTGTGCTTTGGGACCGGGGTGTGGGTCCCACGTAGAACTGCTCGTGTGTGGTACGGCGAAATGCATCTTATTCTCCGGATATACATTGTAATCAAGTGAGAAGACCTTTTGACGTGTTTTCCCGAGGAGATTGCAATGTTGCGATGCACCCGACTTTTTTCAGGACCAAGGATCGGGATCACAGGACACCGTTCGAGTGTAAAGCGGTGTTGTCGACTTTTTCATCGGATATCCGTTTGAGGCTAATAAATAGTCTATCACGCGTGTTTTTCCGTGAGGATTACAACTGTGTAATCTGTTCTGGCGAGCGGAGCCTCTTACGTGATGTTATTAAATGTGGAAATATGAAGGGTGCTTCGGTGGCAGTTCTTCTTACTATGTTCAGAGGCGAACCCTTGGCGTGAGATCACGTTCACTCCTGTGTGAGTGAAGTTGATGCTTGATGAGATGTAGTTGCCTATTCCTGGTCCGATGAGGTGGAAAGTTGGAGTTGTTACGTTTATTCCCTTTGTGTTCACGTTGAGTGTCGTGTGCGTGATAGTATTTAGGCTAGAAATGTGGTATACTATGGGAGTATACGGGAACGCTTTGAGGTACATGTGGTTGTTTGTATCTGAGAACGTTTTTGTGCTTGGTTGGATTTGAAAAAGGTCCACACGTCGTGTGGGACCCATATACGTGCCATATTCTGCTTTGCGTACCCTTGACCTATCGCGACGTAGAGGGTCCCACTGTTCTCATTCATTTGACCAGCAGAATTGAGTTTCCCCTAGTTCTGTTCTTGTTTGTTTGACAGCAGGGTTGAGTTTCCCCATGGTTCTGTTCTCATTGGTTTCGACCAACAGGGTTGAGTGGTTTTCACCTGGTTCTATTCTCGATGGTTTGGCCAGCAGAGTTGCTTCGTGTTCCCTCGTAGAGTTCTTTTGGATTCGGTGTGACCAACACATTATGCAGGCACCGATCCTGTACCCAATAGGTTGTTTCCAACAGGAATGGTCATGAGGTTGTTTCCCGTAGCGCTGGCCACTAAGGTACCATCAAGCAGGGATGGCCAGTGGGGTACCATCCAGCAGGGGTGGTCAGTTGTACCATGCAGCAGGGATGGCCATTGGGTTACCATCCACCAAGGATGGCCAGTACAAAGGTGTTCACAGAGCAGTACCATCCAACAGGGATGGCCAGAGCGGTTCTGGGTTTTCCACCAGTGAGGTTGGGAAGTGGTCCCCGATGCCGGGTTTACCTCCATCTGGGCTGGGAAGTGGTCCCCGATGACAGTTCCAATCCTCCCTCTAGTGGAGCACCCTTTTATGGTACTGGGCATTGGGACTCGTCGATGACCTTATCCGGGTCTCCCTCCAGTGGATTACCCTTTTACGGGACTGGGCAGTGTGGCAGCCATCGACTTTTGTCGGGTCTCCCTCTAGTGGGAACCCGTCAACTTCCAGGGATTACCCTCCAGTGGGGCTGGGCAGGGGGTCGCCTGTTGACTCTGAGGATACCTCTTGACTATGGGGCAGTGAAGAGGTGTGGTTTGATGTTCCCCAGAACTCTCAAGTATGAGGGGAACTTTACCTACTAAGATGCGTCCTTGTGACGCGACCTAAAACTGTGTGGGCGAGTCAGTGCCACCCAAAGAGGATAGTGTCAAGGTGCGGTGATTTGAGGCCCTTGACTTGAACTTCAGGGAAGACGTGCGGGATGCTGGGAATCGATGGTGTTTACTTCTAGGACTGTTGGATAATCACTTTCTTGGGCTGAGCTACGGTATAGATATCCCCTTACAATCTTGTTCGGGCTTCGTGAAAGAGCATATATATATGTATATACCTTGTTCCAGTACCCACTTCTTGGTCTTGGTTACTCTCCCTCTAGGAGAGGCGAAGACGCGCGGGGTATGCCACGTGATTTCCGTGTCTGGATTCTCGTGTTTGGATGAGTCTACTCTCCTGATATAGGTAGAAAATACTCAACGAGAAGTTCATCTTCTCACTGTTTCCATCTCCTTGTGTCTGGACGAGTCTACCTCCTTTATCTTGTTGGGTTGAGATGGACTTTCTATCGTTACTCTACTGCACTCCTTGTTGTACTCTTACTTCACTCTTAGATGTACTCCTTTACTTTTCCCTGTTTGATCTACTGCTCACCCTTCAGTACCTCCTTTGTTGTTCCCTTGAGCCTTCAGGGTATCCTACTGAGTATTTTTATACCCACCCCTGCTTGGGCTTTGCCCGCACTTGGTTTCCCCTTGAAGACGACAGACAGGTTGGTCATGACTTCAGTGGATCTTGGACCATGTGCGGTGGTCAGAGTCGTGTTCTAGGTGGGGGACCCTTAGAGCTGTTTTTCTTTTGTTTACCGTTTGCCGGGTTGTGGCACCTTTTCTGGTTGGGCGCATGTTTTCCCCTTTTCTTTTTCTTTTTAGTTTACCTTCATCACTTGCTTTATACTATTTAGTGGTTGGTGCACTTTGTGGTTTATTTATAGCATTTGGTACTTTACTTTCCTTTTACTCTACACTTTTTCATTGACTGTGTTGTGTGTGTGTGTACAGGTACTCAGGCAAAGACCTCCCCGAGTTGTTTAGATTTTGGCGCCTATCGCCAGCCCCTGGCCTATAGAGGCGGGCTTGGGGTAGTTATGGCTCGAGCCCGGGTAGGGTCGGGTTGTGACAAAAGAAGTGGTAAAATTTCATTTAAATGAAAATGTCAATTTTTTAACTACTACTAAGTGATTTCACTATTCATCAAAAACTGAAGTTTTTCAGAAAAATACCAAAAATTTAGCCTAAGATATATTTGATATTCCGAATTCAAAAATGATGTCTATTTTTCAAAATTCAAAACTTAAAAGTTTCATTAATTAATTTTAAAATTAATTCGCATTATCAAAACAAATAGTGTGTTTTTAAGAAACAATAACTATCAAAAGATTGATAATTGTTTATGTTAAATTTCAAAGTGAAATTAATTACAATGACCAACATTGGATTAAATGGTAAAAATATATTCTAATTACACTTTAAAACCAATTAAAAATATAATTTAACCATATAAATATATTATATAAAAACATAGTTTTGAATTAAAATACAATATTTTTCACTATTCATTAGAAAATGAACATTATTAGAAAAATTTCAAAAATTTACACAAAGTAAATTTTGATGTCCAAATTCTAAAGACAGATTTTATTTAGTCAAATATAATGTATTAAAGTGACCAAAGTTATATTTAAAGAGGGTTCTCCATTAAAAGGTAGTAAATCGACCTTTTAATGTAAATTATGCTTAAAATTAGATTTATTTACATTTTAAGCCTCTAACTTTTATTGGATAAATGTAAATACATTTAACAAACATATATAATCATATTTTAGTTAGTTTGGTTCATTTATACCAATACAACAGATAGGAGTTAACTACCATTTAAAATAATAATATTATATTATTAGTGTACAACGTAAGATTTCAAAGAAACTCGTTGTTGTGTATCGGGTATGCTATAGAACATAGCAACCCCTTTAAAGTAAAATTAATTTTTAATTAAAAAATATGAATAAATATGAAAATTTCATATTCTTCATTTATCTGAGATGTTACATCCTTCCCCTCTTTTGGGAATTGCATCCTCGCAATTTTAAAATTGTGCTCGGGAACTTCATTGAAAGCCCCACATAGAAAAAAGACAATAAAACTATCACTTTAAAATAAAGTAAGAGAAGTAAAAAGGTTACCCGAGACAAAAAATACTAGGATTCCCTAAAAACATTGATATGGAGGAGAAAACAAACCATCGGGTTCTGATGGAGAGTGATAGAAAACATGTTTAGGAGAAAGTTAACCACCAGAAAATCACAAACTTGAGATGGGTTAAACAGTCTTTGATTCCCCAGTAGGGAAAGTTAACAGAAAAGATTTTTGTTTTAAGTTAATTTCCATTGAGTAATTTATTTATGAGCTTAACTAAAAACATAAGGAAATATACTTAATTGTCATGTAGACATTCATATTTTACTAGATTTCTAACACAAACTCATATTTTCTCCAAATTATGAGTATTCAGGATGAATTTTTTTTTCTCATTAAGAGTGCTATAATCAACTTCAAGAGAATCACATAATCCAAAAAAGGTGAACTATATATTTCCCATGTATTTATTCATTAACCAAAACCAAAATGGTTAGTACCAGATCAGATAATCCCCAAAAATGACAATCTTTTACAAAAAGAAAAATCACTCTTAATCTCCAAAATTTGTCAAACAAAACTCAAAGTTCAAAAAAGACCATTCAATAAATAGTTGTCCATAAAATTATTCAACGTAATACAAACTAAGATTGAAACCCAAATCTCAAAAGGGTCTAATCACATAGTCTTCCAAGATAAATCTTAACATTTATCTCCAAATAACATCCGTTACTCTTAAAGTATCATATAGAAAAGTAAATAACCTAATCACATATCCTCAATGATAGGTTAATCATTTCCATATATAACCCTAAATCGACTTATTCTTGATTCATAAAATAATTTAACTAAAAATAATTAGTCATACAAACCAGGGACATCACATAGTCCAGTGGTAGGCAATAAATAGCAGTCACACCTTGGTTGTGGGTTCGATTCCCGCAGCTTTGTCCGATGTGACGGGTTGTCACACGGTCCATGTGTTGTTATTTTTTTCAAAAACTCTATAATTTTATAACAATCCCAAAAAGATATAAATTTATCAAAAATAACCATAACATATTTTAACCACAAAGTTTATCTAATAAATTTCATTTTTCATCCCAAAACGTATTAACTTGTAATTGCCTCAAATTCAAGGATCATATAAACCCAAATAGTTCATTATAACTATATCCACAAAAGAAAAGATAATTATTACTTGAATAAAATTTTCATATATCAAACTTCAGGGTTACACATACAATAAAAAGTCTTCTAATGTAATTCCTATCATCAAAAGTGCCTTAATATTTTTAAGAATTTCACCATCCTAAAATCTACCATAACTTTTGAATCCCTTATATGTTGAATTTTTACTCATTAAACATTCTTCATGATCCATTGACCATTACTTTTAAACTTATTATGAAATACTTCTTTCCTACAAACAGAATCATGAATAATATCCTAAGATTCAATAATATCAAAACATTTGTTAAAAAATAATCCATACCTTTTATTGGTCATTGTCAGTTTCTTCATACTCAATTGGAATGGCATTAGGTATTGGTAAAAACATATGTGTACGATACTGGTGACCCCATTCCCGAAACTTCTTCGTAGGAAATGTGTTTGTATGATGACCATGCACACCACATTTAAAACATTCAATTTATCCTTTAGAAATAACTTCTTTCCCTTTCCTAGAGTCAATTGGATGCTTACTTTTTTCCATGGAAGGTTATTGCTTTATGACCTTCATTTTTTACATCTATAGGATCTTCTCGTCCCTTTGAAACATTTTCCTATGTGTTTATTTCCACATCCTTGACACATAGGTTTTTGAATATACTTAACTTTATGATTACAACTTGAACTTCCGTGGGGATTTGTTTCTCGAATATATGATTCCTTATATAAATCTACAAGGTTCATGTGGTCAATCATGACTCCAGATAGTTGGTTGAGAATAACCACAAGAGTTCACATTGTAGCTCCAATTTCATTCAGTTTCTCATTCAGAAATCCATCACAGTTTTCTTCACATCCACTGTTACTTTGGTGCCTTCTAGATCCAACCATTTACTAAAACCAAAAAGTTAAGTGTGAGTATATCAATAAAATAATCATATAATATCTTATGAGGAGAGTAAATACTAAGATATACTTATTCATGTTATCTTAAACTCATTCACTTTATCTAAAAAAACTACGACTCTTTCTAAAATCCTAACCATTATGGTAATGTCACATATGCTTAAAGAACACCCTAACATCTAATGTTATCTAAACCGACCTATGATACAGACTATAAGGACCCAGCCTTAAAACATTACAAAATATTGAATTAAATGAATAATTCACATTGAGGATCTTTTCAGGTTTAGAGTTTTAGATAATTAGGCCATAACTATTACATAAGAACTTGAATATTACAAGTAGACACTACTACACAGTATCTATTTTTTTCATAAAATAAAAACTATTAAAAAGAAACATGTCTAGTTCCATAATTAAACAGCATGACTTCTCCATGATCCTGTCCTTGACCCTATTCCACATTATGTCTTGTGAAAAACATTTCAAAAAAACTTGGAATGAGCATTAAAAGCTTAGTAAGGGATACACAAAGAAGGAAAACTGTTAGTTTTTCAAAACAAAAAGTAAACCACGAATACTTTAACATAAGTAATACTTTTCACCTTTATGAATTAGTAAATACTCTTCACTAAATAAAAGATCACTACTTAACTTTTTGTAACCAAAAGGTTACCATCAAACCCATATTATGAACACATAACATATAAAGTTAACTTGGGACAAAAACATACTTAAATGGAATAACCATACGGTCGACTTCCACACATATCACTAAATGGAATAGCCATACGGCCGACTTCCATACCCAATGCATTGGAGGTTATAACGTAACCACCCGTCTTGGTATTCACGACACCACCTTTCATTTGGTTTATCACATAACCACCCATCAAATTTCCAAGTACCATTATAAAATCATAAGACATAACACAAATATAAAGGAAAGAAAACATTTCCACATTTCAATAACAATATATCACAAAAATATATTGACATAAAAAATCCATTATCAAAACCATTTTCAATACCAAAATACATAACAGAGTATATGGTATGTATTTTCTTTTAAAAACATTTCGGCTTGTTGAGGAAGCCAAAGATCAAATAATACTTGCAGTGGTAGAAAGGTCGTTGTCACCGCATACATTAAAAGAAACATTCATTTTTGTCATTTAGTAAAACGATTCATAAAAAAAGATTCCCTTAGAATGAAATGAAAAGTCAAAGGTGTTTATACAGCATATAAAATAAAATCATGTATTAAAGCAAAATATGCCTCAATGAAAGAAGATTGAGACAAAGTCCCTTTCAAAGATGGTATCCTTAGATTAAGGATAAATCAATTACATAATTATGTGTGAAAAATATAAATACACTAAATAAAATTGGTTATTCAGTGTAAAACAATCAGAGGTCATTCATACATATTCATAGGATGACATATTCAAGAAGTACAAGTTTAAACCAAAGAATCGAAATTGGGTTAAGAAGTTTCCTTGCAAAAATTTGACAACCTAACAGTGTCACATTACAATTCAGAAACTGATTTGATGAGAGAGAAAAAATGGTGTCTCATCACTTGGACATAAAATTTACAGCAATAAGGATATAGAAGAACATATCCCAACATAAGAAGATGTGAATTAAAATACATAATAAAAAGAAGCCTTTAAAAGGAGAAGAGGGTGAAAGGTTCCCTTACCGATTTGGTAACTTAAAAAACATACACCACATGAAAGAAGGATCACACAATGAAGATGTAAATACCCATAAATTAAAGTATCTTACACAAAGAATACAATCATGGGAAATACTTACACCACACAAAAGGAAGTAGTGGCAAATATTGCATGAATCTCACAGGGATAAAAAGTGAGATGAAAACCATTACCACGTTGCAATCAATCGAGTCGTATGACCCAAAGTTAATAACCAATAAATGAATCACAGAATACCATGAATATAATGATAATCATGATAATATATATCAAAAGGCAGTTCACAATACACCACATACAATAAATAAGTGGCGAACAATGGAAATCTCACGAAATTAAAAGTGAGATAAGAAATCCATTACCTCGTTGTCCGACTTGACCCGTTCGTTCTTTAATCTCCTGAATAATAAACTAATGTTAATTTATAATTTCTTAAGAACCTTTTTTAAAGTTTATTATTCCTTTAATATTACTTATTACCATGTCCTAAACATTATGTAATCATTTAAGTTAATAACGGTCGTTTTGTCGATATTTGGTACTTGAGTAAAAAAAATGAACACCTTAAAATTACAATTTGTTGATGTGGTAAGATATCATTTATCTTAAGAATGATATTAATGATTTAGATATCATATATATCATATATATCCAGTATATAAATGTATTTATAATAGTATATAACATTTAGAGGTAAGAAATGAAATGCACCGTTCATGGAGATGGTAAGCCGTACGTATGCATGAACGGTACTTCCATTTCTATTTATTATTTTAATGTAATTAAAAACATAATGATACATAGTTATATTATAATTCCAGTATAATACAATATACAATATTGTTAACTCCATCCTTTATACATCCCACATAAGGAATTTAACGAGTCATATCACTTTGAGGGGGTGGTAGTCTGCACTTCCTCTAATGGGATTATCGTATTTAACCACTATGGAAACCATAAAGTATTTATCTACATGAAAAAAATACATAAGAATAAGGAAAACATAAACATAATATATAAATACAGTTCCATAATAATGGAAACCATGAGAGGTGGTTGGAGATATTTGAACAATCATCATTTCGTGAGTCGCTTTCCATCCACAGAAACATAATGTTCTTCACCCATTAGATGGAGGTGTGTGTAAGTGTAGTTAGAATACATTTCATAAAAGAATCCTAGTATATTGAGGATACATGTTTTGTTACAAAATAAAGGAATAAAAAGAGTTTTAGGGGTTGGAGAAGTAAAATAAAAGAAAACAATTTAAGAGAAACTGTTACCTTTAATTTGTGTAACTCCCTTTGGTTTGAACCAAAGGACTTATTGAAGTGCCTTATACCTAATTTAAGGCTTATATGAGGAGTATAGGGATTAGGTTTCTTAATTGGGCAGAGTTTGAATGATCCAAAAGGCTTGAGAGGTGTGAGGGATTGGTTAGAAGTGGTCTCCTTTTATAAGGGAGAGAAGAGGCTCTTTAGGAAAGTGTGAAAATATTATTTTATTATATAATTATATTCAGTTTCTAAAGGTCCAAAAATAATTAAAGTCGAAGATAATATGACTAATATTCGAAATAAAATCATCCAATCAGAATTTTACATGTTTTGGATAACATTTTAATCATTATAATCTTATTTATTTTAATCATTTATTAATGAGGTAAACACAACATCATTATTGTGTCATATATAATTTAAATTATTTGATGTATAAAAATAATAAAAAAAATTCCATGATTTAGGAAATATTTTTATATTTCCAATGAATATTTATAGTAAAAAATATTACTTTTATAACACCATATAAAAATTAATTTACTAAAAGATATTTGTTTTTGTCATTTTTGCCTTTACTTTAAGTTAATTAATCTACATTGTCATTATCACCTCCAAGTGGCTCAATGGGATCCAAAAATCGACCCAAAGATTACCATGGTCATAAAAGACTCAACCAATAAGTTTTGGAAAAGTGTTAATGTAATTTTGAATTATTATAATATTATTTTTACCTTGAATTACCCTATTTACCTTTAACCGCGGTAAATAAAAGTCAAAAGTTACTATTCATAAAAATTATTTTCATCTTATTGAACCACATTTTACTTCTTGATAACAACCATGTTTTTTGGATTTTCAAAATTCAATTCACGGAAGTGGTAAAATTTCATTAAAATAAAAAATTCAGTTTTTTTAACTACTACTAAGTGATTTCACTATTCATCAAAAATTGAAGTTTTTTCAGAAAAATATCAAAAATTCAGCCTAAGATATTTTTGATATTTCGAATTCAAAAATGATGTCTATTTTTAAAAATTCAAAACTTATAAGTGGAATTAATTAATTTTAAAATTAATTCCCATTATCAAAACAAATAGTGTGTTTTTAAGAAACAATAACTATCAAAAGATTGATACTTGTTTATATCAAATTTCGAAGTGAAATTAATTCCAATGAACAACAGTGGATTAAATGGTAAAAATATATTCTAATTACACTTTAAAACTAATTAAAAAGGTAATCTAACCATATAAATAAATTAGATTAAAACATAGTTTTGAATTAAAATACAATATTTGTCACTGTTCATTAGAAAATGAACTTTATCTGAAAAATTCCAAAAATTTACACAAAGTAAATTTTGATGTCCCCATTCTAAAAGAGGATTTTATTAGGTCAAATAAAATTTATTAAAGTGACCAAAATTATATTTAAAGAGGATTCTCCATTAAAAGGTGGTAAATCGACCTTTTAATGTAAATTATGCCTAAAATTAGATTTATTCACATTTAAAGCCTCTATCTTTTATTGGATAAATGTAAATACATTTTACAAACATGTATAATCATATTTTAGTTAGTTTATTTCATTCCCACCAATACAATGGCTATGAGTTAACTACCATTTAAAATAATAATATTATATTATTATTGTGTAATGTAAGATTTCAATGAAACCTGTTGTTGCGTATCAGGTACGCTATCGAACATAGCAACCAATTTAAAGTAAAATAAATATTTAATTCAAAAATATTAATAAATATGAAAATGTCATATTCTTCATTTATCTGAGATGTTACAGGAATAACTATTCCTTAAGATAAAAAATGACAACGGGTGTGAAACCTTCATTAATGAAAAACTATATTTTGTGTTATGGATATGTAATTTTTCATTCAATTTTTTTCATGGATTACACATTAGAATTAGTTAAATTAATTGGAACCATTCTACATGGATTTTAGTGATCTAATTTATAAAAGTGAGTTCTCCATTCTTCATCAATTGTTAAATAAAACCTAAATATTTATCACCATTCCTAATAATATATGTGTAAAATCACGATATTTAATATTATTCTAATATGATCGCATAAACCTAACTTTTTTGAATGTGTGTTCATGGTTATGATTGTGGATTATTGATGAATTAGAAAAAAAATTACCTTATATCCATTTCTCTCTTACTCTATCCTCCTCTATAAACTTGTCCTTTATCTTCCCTCAAATGTATGATGAGAGACCACTGGACCAAGTAGTCACTAGTGGTAGCAAAGGGATGTATGATGGTTGAATAGTTATAGGTAGATGAAAAGATGAGTTGGATAATAAGGTATGTGGTTACAAGGAAATAGTGTGGACATGAATGAATGGGACGATGACCCTTTATATGAGGAGATGGCCCTATGATGGGGTGGTGTAGCTCTTCAACTTGAAAAGGTTGTCCTAGATGAGGGAAAACATGATCCTCTAATTCAAATAAGAAAACCCAAGTGAAATTAGTGAGAGGTGTGGTAAGAGGATAGGTAGGTGACCCTCAACACAATGTAGATAATGAGGGAGACTGGAGGATCAAGTAAGGGGAACTGTGGTAGAGACTACATAGCGTAATGAAAAGGGAGGATAGGGAACACCCCCAGAAATTTGATAACCCTAGGGATCAGACAGTGCCCCACATTCCATTTGGTGGGTGGGAGATGTCTCCTACATATACCCCCTTATAGGATGGCTAGTTGGTATGACCTAATGTAGGTCCAAGCATGCATGACCTAGAACATTGTTGGTGGGGTGGACTACGAGATAGGTCCAGGTGCCACCTAACTCAACATGGGAGTGAAGTCATGTTGCACATGATGAGTGACACATGTGGGTTCCAGGCACCCCACTATGAATGGATTGTAATTATTTTATATGGGTTCATCCTACCCCTCCTAGTGTTCCATATGCGCACTTGGAGGTCATAGAGTGGTCCATTCTTCTCTTCATGGCGTAATATTTAGAGAATAATCACCAGGTGTCTAATTTTTACAAATAAATATCATATCCTATGTATTTTTTCATATAGATCACAGTGTAATGGTCTGTTTATCCATTTCATGTTACTCTTAATGTGAGATAGAGAAATTATCCTCTACTAGCGATGGTATCCCCCATATAATAAAGGTTTATATCCTATACCTATAGACAATATAGAGTTTTATAATCCTTCACATACTCATGACTATGTTCGCCTATCTAAAAAATAGGTATCCTCCCTATATAAGAGTTTTGTTAGAGTAATGATCCTCTACTAGAGATGGTATCCTCCCAACTTCCTAGGGAATTTGATACTCCATAATAGTTCTTGTGAGGTTATATGGGTTGTTTGATATTAGCGGTTTAGATACAAGATCAGTGGTATGGTGTTGATGTACGGGATGGTGCAGTGTTCCCCTGACTGATGAGCATGCTTCAACAATGACCAGGATCCCTTTCATAGATTTTGGTGGTGATGTGATAGTTAGAATATTTTGTTTAATATATATTTATTTGGGACTTGTGAATCCTCATCATCCCATGGGTTTCCTTGAGTTGTTTTATATAGCCAACCATCTACTTCAGACATTATGGAATTCTTCAATTCATTGAAAATTTTGTGTTTATCATGAAATTTATACCCTCATGGGTTAAAGATAATATTATTGGGACCTATTTATATTACTTATAGTTCTAGTTGTAGAGAATATATATATTCTCTCATCTTATTCTCATATACTATATAGTAACGAGAGTTTCTATTGATGTGTTGATTTGTGTTTTCATTGTGGGTTTTAGGGAATCCTAGTGAGTATGTTTATACTAACCCATAAAAAATATTTTATTCTGAAACTTGTTGCATGAGTGTAGATGATAAAGAGATTTAGATGTGGTCTTTGTAAATGTGGTGATGGTGTGGTATATTTTGAGATGATTCTTGAAGACCCTTGGTGGTGCATAATAAACAATAGTGGTTCTTCATTGTAAAGGTTATCATTGTGGCTGGATATCATTCCAATAGTACACACTGTGAGGAGAAGATTTATAATGTCTTGTATCTATCATATTTGGAAGATTTTTATATGTATAGTTATTTTGGTGTTTACCTATATATTTTTTCCATTTAATTTATTTTATCATGATTATATTATATATAGTTTAGTTGTTCATATATATTTTGTAGTAGTTAATGGTTGTTATTATGCATTTGAGTTATGTATTTTTTCTAGGTTGTTATTAGATAATTCCTCCTATATCATGTGATTTTCCTACTTTGTGCTAGCTTGGAACTTTTATTCTATTTGAGGAATTCTTGGCGTGTCACTCTTAGATTACTTTTGTCCTAGGTGGGCCTCTATGTGTTAGGTTATGTTAGAGTGGTATTAGAGTGGGTCTATCTTAAGGACAATGTTTAGAGTAAGTAGTATTGTGAGGAATTGTTTGGGAATTGAATATAATGATATTATGAATTTATTGAGTTTGGTTATTAGACCATGGAGACTAGAATAGTTGTGGTATATGATCAATCCTTTATCTAAGACTCTGATTCCCTTTTAGTCAACCAAGAGATATAAAACATTAGTTGTAGGGTACATAAAAGTTGGTACATGCATAATATTATACTTTTTCATGATCTTCCATGTTCTTACTATGTCATCTCATATATATTTTATCTAATAATTATATGTTGACTATACTGAATGAAGGGTTCTACCTACTAATATATAGATCATGTGTAGCAGTATGGTCATAATGAGCTTGGGCCTATACTTAGACCGCTCATTTCCATTTAGAGAATGATGATATGTTGATTTCAAAAACCTAGTTTTGGGATATTATTAACCCATGATTTTAGTTAGTTTATCTCCCCTTTTCACTTAATATAGACCTTGAAGAGAAAATTGTAGTTACCATAGTGTTGTAATACCTTACCTATAGATAGGGTTTTCTATTTTCATTATGGAAATAATGAACTAATGGATTTATGAGGTGGTTCTGAACCTTAGGTGAAAATGGTTTGAATGGAGTCTAAGACTTTTGTTTCTATTTGGATCAGGATTTTACTGACCAGATTTAAATTACTATTTCATGCTTCTTATATGGTATAATAATACATTAGGGGATGACATTTTTTTGAACTCATGATGGGATTGCTCTATCGTGGTTTCGGTTTCAGCTCTTTTCCCTGATAGAGTTTTATCCAAGGATGTTGGACCCTATGAAAAAAGAACCACCATCTGTTAGTATGATTTTAAGACCATATACATTTTGAGAAATTCAGTGGGAATGTCTTATGGTTAAATTAATTGATCTCAATAGTTTGGGTAGAGACTCCATAGGTAAGATACTTCAAGCTATTTCTGAATTTTAATTCAATGTCACCTATGTCTGAGTCCCTTAGGTGAGTGATGGTTGTTGATTAATATCATTGAATTATCACTCTAGATGTTAAACTAAGTTATAATTTCACCGCAAAATAGAGTGATTGGTATATTGGATAGAACTCTACATTGAAGAAAATATTTTATTAGAGACCTCTTTATTTTAGGCCTTTTTGTATATTGAAGAGTTTTTTGGTCAGAGTTCCAATGACATGAGAGAATTTATAGATGGGATATATGTCAATCCTCTCCAATAAACACCACCCTTAAATATTTAATATCTTATATAGGGTGTTGACATTTAGAGCTGTAGAAATATTCTCAGGATGGATGGATATGGTCAGGCGTTAAGGAATGTAGTCTGGAGTATGAATCTTGTCCTCTACCTAGAGACCCTCATACTAGAAGATGAGGACATGAAATATTGTTTATGAAATATAATTTCATGATTTTAAGATTACAACATAACCCCTAAAAATATCCTTATCATCTATAATATTTATACTAATGGTGATAAACTTTCACTCATCATTTCTTGTTAATAGAGATTATTATATTCAGGGATGGGGTTAATGAGTAATGATTTTTTCATATTTTAAATATCAACTTAAAAATATCATAGAGGCCCAAAATTTTCTTGATGAGAAGTGGAATTCATATTTTTGTGGAGAATTATCTCCATGTGGAAGTGGAAAGCAGACCCCACCCTTGATAAGTTAATGTTATCTACTTATATTATTAGAAGAATGGATTTATGAACCACATTCCTTGATGAGAGTTCATTTATTATGATCATAGAGGAATGTATGTATATTTATCAATGAAAAAATATAGATATACCTTGAGTAAGACCCATTTAAACATCAAATTTATTTGTAAGGAATGTGTTTGGGTGTTTCTAAGTGAAATTATGATCACCCATATGGAATTTAGGGGGAATGTGTATGGAATCCTTCATTAAATTGGTTCATGGAGAATCATGTTATGTGTTCATGGAATTTTACCTTATCATAACATGGGAGTTCCAAATATGTAGTAAACTCACATAGTATTGGAATAATATCCATGGGGTAATACCTCTCTTCATTAAGATGAGTCCATTGAGGTTGAAGATATTTTTGTAGCGCAACAGTAATGTGATAGTAAATGATTCTCTCAAAAGGAATATATATCTTTATGATAGAGAAAGTGCATAAGTAACTAGCTTTGGAATATTGATTATTGTACCAGAAGAGAATAAATTTATTACCCTAAATTGATGGTGGTTTCCCCATATTTATAACTTGTATGAGAGAGTCCCAAAGTGGTGATGTCTATTTAGTGGTCATGTGTGACTGTACATTCTTAATTAGGTGACATGTAGTGTTTCCCTAAAGGTAGGGAGAACGTCACCCAATTTACTTGATATATAGTGGTATACCCTTGGATTTCATATTAAATATGTGGATAGAAACCAAGTGGAGCATGATACTTAGTGTGGATTGTCTAGTGTATCTTTGTGGGTATACCCATTACATAATAAGTCTTGTTATTCAGTGGAGGAGGAGGTTTTATTAGGATGTTGTTGATTTTTATTACTTGGGTATATGTTATATTAGGTTATAAAGATAATATAGAAGTTTTATATGAATGGTTAGGGCCATACACTTTGGATTTTGGTGGATTCAGACACCCGTTGGGAAATACTATGTTTTTGTACAATTTGATGAGGTTTTTGTTATTCCTAATGTATTGAACGATAGCTTTTATGAGAGGGAAATGAAAAAACATCCATATTATCTTTGATAGTGGGTGTGACCCTGTTTGATACTAAGATCCAGATAGAGGATACCGGATAATTATTATAAAGACAATGGGGTAGATGTCCCATGTTGTTCTTATGCCATGAGATAACAACATTGATGCCCATTTCTTTATTGGAAAGACATCATAGTGAAGTTGACTCAGGTCTAGAGGAACATGATGCTTTGTAAATCTTTTGGTGTCTATGTGAAATAATTTTAAAGAACTCAATGTTGGAGTACAATGTGGATGGGTTGATCTCATGAAACCACCATCTTGAACAATGTTCAAAATTGGAGAAATGATTTCTCCCACCATAGATGGATTTATTAACGAATAATTATGAGAAGGAAATAAGTTGTTTATTGACATGTTTCATCCCTTATGTTAGGACCAACATTGGTTAATGAAAAGTTTTGAGTGATAGGTATTGGAATGAATCACATAGATCAAAATCATTTTTTTCATTTAAGTTTTTATTCAAGATAAGATGGATCTAATAACTTTGGAGATGAAATAGGATTATCCCTTCTCATTTAGGGGTATACTATGTTTTATTACAATTTAATCCTCGGAGATGAAGGAAGATCATTTGATGGTGGGTTATTTTCAATACAATTGGTTTTGTGAGATATCCTTTTTGAGTAATCATAATTTATTTATTTTTTTTGGATGAAAATGGATTTAAGGTGGGGAGGTGTAGTGACCTGAGTTTTTCATGGTAGAGACATAAATCAATTTTGAGTTTTTGGAGTCTTGAGATGTCTATATGGGAAAAATGGTAAATTTAAACTAGTATATGACCAAATAAAAATTATTTAATGATTGTATTTATTATTGGGTGTGTCTTTACCACCAAAATAATATTTTATAGAATTTTTTTCATGGTTGGGCCTCAATAATAATATATTAAGAATGAAAATATTATCTTTATCCCACAAGTGAAAATTCTCGACTATTATAATTTTTCTTATAAAGAAGAGTATTTAATGGGAAAAGTAACATAGTGGTTTCATCCACAACAATAGTTTCACCCTAGGGGTGATGTAATTCTTATTCGCATTAGGGACCTTAGGACTTGGCCATCATTGGTGGAATTAGTTGTGATTTTTAAATGGATATTATGAGTATATTGATTTTTTCATTAAAGAAGAATAAATTATCTAATCCTAGACAATGAATCAATATATAAATAATAATATAAAACCCTAGGTATAGATATATGAGACATATGGATTGAGGGTGACAATTTGAGGAGTTCTTGAGAGGGAATAACCTCTACTCAAAATCAATGAAGAATAGTGGCACATAACTTTCATCAATAAATAATCATATTTCATGTCATGGATACATTATTTTTTATGATATGTTATTTATGGTTTACCCATTGGAATAATTTATTTCATTGGAACGTTCATCTAAGTATTTTTATGATCAAATTTATAAAAGTGAGTTGTCTGATCTTTATGAAATTTTCATTACAACTGATATATAAATCACCATTCATCACACTTTACTTAGAGAAACATGTTTTTTATTATTAACCTAATATTAATGTATACATTTTAATTTTTTCAATATTAATATGTGGTTATGAGGGTGTATCATTGAAGAAAACAACTCAAAATTATATTATCTGTCTCTTTGTAACAACCTTAGTTTTAGTAAAATATTCCTCAAATAAATACTATGTTTGATAGCTTACTCCATTACCAAAACTCAATATATATATATATATAAATTTTTTAATGTATCCATAGAATTGGAAGGTAGAAAAATTGGAAACAAAATTATAATATATATATATATATATTAAAATAAGAATAATTCAAAATAATGACCACTTTAAATATCGACTCAACTAGTGCAGCTAAGAAACTGATAAATATACATTCTATAATTTTTTTTAATTATGATATATTTCCTTATGAATATTATAATAACACTATTATAAATAAAAATTCATAGGAAATAAGGAATAATAATAGATAATATACCAAAATTTGTTTTCCTATAAGAACCGTTTTCACTATATTTTATAATTTTATATAAAAGTATAATTTATATATTTCAGGTTAATAATTTGAAAAAAAAATAAATTCATTTTTATAATTATCATAAAAATATTATCCTTATACTAATTTTATATTTTTCTAAAAAAATTTATTTTTAGGTGAATAATGAAATATATAGTTTTTACTAATATCGCGACATTTATGGAATTATTATTATATAATTATGAAATTCTATTTTATGAAACCTTATTCTAGAAATTATATGTATTTTATAATTGATATTAAATATTTAAAAAATATTTATTATATTTTATAAACCTATATTTTATATTTAGAACTCAAGTAATAATTTTCTCATAATTGTATTAATACATTATAGATTTATTATATTTAAATTATATTTTAACCATTTTTTAAATTGAATCATAAAAAATGGATTTAAAATTTATCATCATTAATTCCAAATTTTTTAATAAATACCACTTTATTTTTAACCATAAATAAAAAGATACCTTTGATAAAAACTAGTTATCGCGTTAAAAGATAAAATGGTAAAAGTAATAATTAAAGGGGTAAAGGGATTGAAACAAGTTTAAAACATGTGTGAGTTTTTAGGATAAATTAATCATATCAAAAACCCACCAAATTATTTCTAAATTTATTGAGCCAATTTTCTTGGGAGTGGCACGCCATTATTGAATGGTTTTGGGTATTTACAAAACTATCATCTATTTCCACATATAAAAGGGGCTCTCCTATTATCACTTCCCCTCACACCACAAACCCCTATGTCCTAACTAAAATTTTTCCAACCTTATAATTAACATTATTATACACCTTTATGGGGTTATGGTATTCTCCAAACACCAGCCCTAAAAGTGATAACCCACTTCACAAAGTATATAATCCAAAAAGTGGGTTATAATTTCCTAACATCTCATTCTTTTTTGTATTTATTTTTGTGGAGTCCTTATTTTTAAAATTTCATTAAAAAATATTAAAAATATAAAATTTTCATTCATTTTAGGCTGATATGTTTTTTATAATGATGATATAAGAGTTAACCACCTTTTCCCTTTTCGTTTAAAATAATGAAAACATGAAACATTAGTATGTGTGGACTACCGCCTTCATGAATAAATGAGTTCATTTTCCATCACAAAATAAAATGGGTAATCATAAATATAATTTAATATATAATAATTATATTTATAACTTATTTATGACTATTTATTACTAAAACATTTTACTTATTTATCCTACTCCTCAAAAAAATAAATCATCATCCATGCGTACGTGCAGACTACCGCCTCCATGGTATGATGAATTCAGTTTTCAAATATCTCCCTTAGTGAATGGATATTAGAATGGTATTAAAGGATAAATATGATTTTAGTGACATTAATAAGGATATTTTAATGAAAATTTTATATCCTCTTTATGTTATGAGTGATAAACAATGGTTATAAAAGTAACCATATGAAACAAGCAAACTAGGAGGGAAAAAAACTTATTCATACTATGAAATTGTTTCTTATCTGCAAATTTTTATACTAATTTTTTAAAATTATGGTATATAAATATAATAAATAGTAAATTATATCATTATTCTAATGGTATAATTATATTTCAACTAAATCACCTGATAATTATCTATTAATCATGGCATGTTCATGTTTGGGCCAATTTGACCACCTACACGAACAACGCTATGAAACTATATCATGGATGATTATAAAAACATAATTAATAGTTTAATATTATTTAAATATATAAAGAAATAATTTTTATGGGTTATTTTAGGGTTATATCAATATCTAATTGGTTAACTAAGAAAACACCCTTTCTGGGTTTAAAATCACTAAAATATGCTTGTTGTCGATTTTGTCTTCTGGGATAAATAATAAAGAAATCAAGAAAGGAAATTTTAACAACATAAATAATTATAAAAAATATTTTATAATAAATTTAAAAATATTATAAGGATCAAATTTTAAAAAATAATTAATAAAATCACCACCCCTATGAAAGTAGTATAAACCAGAATCACTCGATGAGGGAAAATAAGTAAAAACTGACTAACACACACACACACACAGATATATATATATATATATGTTTGGAATGACTATAAATGAGGAGTATAAGATTTTATAGTTTTTAATAAGTATATTTAACATGTAATTAAAAATATTGATTTAATTATTCATGATTTTTGGTACAAGTGCATAATAAATCAGGTGCTGTTTGGAATGGATTGATTCACCTTTCATGGCCTCTCACTGCCCGATGGATGAACTGCCTCAATTCCCTTCTTGAAATCAGAAACATTTCCACCCATACATATCGTGAAGCAAACACGGTTGTAGATGGCCTTGACAATAAAAGAGTCCACCAAGCCATGACATGGAGTGAGTCTCTGCCGGTTGATCTTCTCCCCCATTTTGTTAGAGATTGTAATAAGATAACATATTTTTGTTTCATGTAACCTTTCTCTCTCTTTTATTTCTTAATAAAACTTTTTATTATCCTTAAAAAAAGCATAATAAATCAGGAATAAGGTAATGGTTTTCATCCCAATTTCTTGTCATTGAAGAATTTTTTGTATTATGACCCAAATTTTATTTATATAGAGTATATTATACCAATTTTAGATATTATATCATGAAATAATTATTATTCATTGTAATTTATGTTCAATTTAATGATCTATCTTTGAATATGTTTTTATTTAAATTCCCTTCAAGTTATAAGAGTTTTTGAAAACTCAGTTCTTATTCATTAAGTTATAATTATTATTCTTGAAAATATTTCATAAAATAAAGGTAAATTATCCCAAATAATTTTTTTATGTGTTATTATATATTTTAATTATTGGTATTTACATATTTACCACGTAAAATCTTTTTCAAAGGTATCTTGCTTCATGATCTATGTTTTTAACAAGGGACTTTGGTAACTCAAATCACTTTCTTTATGTTATGTGGTTTGTTTTGAAAATCAACCAAAAATATTATATTTATCAATTGATTTCACATTATATATTTTTTTTTCATTTATAGTTTCTTGGGAAAATTTATCTTTTGATCCAAAGTTTGAAACTTTATTGTTCTATCACCTAAAATTATAATGTTATGAAAAAAACATCAATCTATTAATTGTATCTTTATTTAAAGTCCATGTTTTAACTTACCATCAATTTTCACCATTAATTTATTAAAATAAAAGTTTGTATCAATTTATGCGATTCTCATAAATTACTTTTACACTTTTAAAATATAAATTTTATTATCACTTTTTCCAATGTAGGTTTTCCATAAAGTTATTTCAAAATATCAAAAATTATTTTTCTTTAAAAATATTTTTTTAACTTCGGATTCCATTTTAATTATTATCTCTAGTACATTTTTTCCATGATGTTATGTTTTATGAACTACCCCTAAAATATTTTTTTATGTTTCTATTTTTGGTGATTTAATTTGGTATCAATTGATCTAGTTTTTGTGGTTATTTATATGATACCATTTAAAATGTAATGTAAAACCCATTATTATTCCTGGGTTGTAATTATGTGATAATTAGATATTTTCTTGGGGAATACATGTATGGTTGATCCTGAAGTGATTGATGGTAACTATATATCCCTCTAATTAATTGGTTAAATCATTAAGTCTCATGAGGTAATGGTCAAACAAATAGTGATTCTCGTTCCAATGTAGGAAACATGTTGTGATGCCTGATTCTCTATGGGAAATATGTTGTGATGCCTATAAATTTTTAGGTCGGAATAATAAAAGATAAATAGGGGTGAATTTTATTCCTTTTTAAAAACATTGAAACATTATAATTTATCCCTCTTTATATATTATGAATATATACAACATTCTCTTATTTATTCATCATATACTTTGAATAAAAAGAAGAAGAAGAAAACAATAATTTTTATAGTGGTTTGAGGCTTAAATATTCCCTATACCACTCCACAATTCTCTATTAGTGAGATTGATAATTTTCACAAAATAAGTCCTCTTATAATAAGACATCCACAACTGAGTAGACACTGTTGAACCCTTACAACAATGATTTCAAAGGGCCTTTTTTTCTTTTATGGGGAACCAAAATATCCATAGATTAAAAATGAAGCTAACACTCCACCATGATTGATTATGAGTAACCAATAAATAAATAAATAAATATTAATTGATTTGATTGTGAAACAAATTTATCACAAAGTTACAACAACATATGATAGATAATATATATTGTTCTTTGTAGATAAGGGTCTTCAAGATATAACAGCTTCAAATAGATCCTTATTATAAATGATCTTCATGAAATATAGAAATATAATAATAGTAGAAACAATCATAGAATAACTTTGAAATAGCATGATATCATTACTTGTATCTTAATGGTTAGTTCTTCAAAATAACATAGTTGTTTTTTCTTTTCAAAAGATACTCTATTTTTTTATAATGATATAACTATTGGTATTTAACAAGGGAAAACTGATTGTCTTTTAGTTAAAGAGTTCAAAAAATATCACCTAAAAATCACAAGTATTTAAATTTAAAACATTTAGGGAAATTAGTAACATCCCTTTGAAATGAGAAAAAAATCAATTTTTTTAACATGAACCTTTGAATAAGTAATTAAACATATTTAAAATTATATGTAATTCTAGTGAGACCATTTAAAAAATCCTAGAAGGTATATTGAATTCAAACTCCATAGTTGACCATGTTAAACATAGGGTTAACTTTGAAAGTACAGTTGAAAACGTATGGTTAACATCAAAATGTTAGAATGTTGAAACATGAATTGGAATCACAAACGTAGGGTTTCTTTTCAAAAGTATTGTTCATGATCCATACTTTTACAATAGAATTTGGTGTCTAATTTATACGTTTACTCCAAATGTATGGCTTGAAAACCATATATTACACTTATGAATGTTGGGTATGGATAGTGTTTCCAAACTACTTAAAAATATTCATAACACATTAGAGAAAAACATTAAACCGTATAAAATATAAATTTATCAAGAAATATATTCCTAAAAAACACTTAAATTAATTTCATTTATAAAATTAAAAGGGTATTTATGTGCATAAAAATCAATAAAATTCATACAGCATCGTTGGCACAATACTTTCCAAATAATCTCCCCCTTTTTATGATTAAATATCCCATATATTAAAAACATATAGAAAATATAGGAAATTTAAACAGAAATAAAATATAGCATTAAAGAGATATAATAAAAATTATAGTTCTCATTTAAGGATTTATAAACTATGGATAAATATTTTTTTGTTGACCAAACTAAAATAGATTTGTTTTTGAATATTAAATTATTAGAATTATTTATTCCCCTAATTTAATATAATATAGAAAAAATAATGTTGTGTTTACCCAAATATTTTCCACCATTTTGTGAGATAAAAAAGGTATAAAAAATGGTATATAACCCAATTAATGTAGCACAAAACAGACAGTAAATGTTTCTTTTAATAAAATAATTTTTTTTTGATTTCTATAAAGGTAATATATTTGAACTAAGAAGAAGAAATAAATGAGCTCAAATATAATGAAAGAAATAATTTCATTAAAAATTTTTCTAGTATTACAGAAAATATTTGGCTCAAAAAATGTTATGAAACGGTTTTGGATGAGGGTGATGGTTCTGGTTTAGATAAGGTGTTGGATGCATATGAATCTCAAACTGCTCGATGAAAATCCTTGAAATCTACCATAATTCCTTTAAAATTATTATCAAAAATATCAGCCCACTACTTTATCAAATGTTTTGATTCATGTACAATTTTTTTATTTTCAATAAAATTGATGTTTATAAATTCATGGATTATCTCCACAGACTACAAAAACATCATCAACATCTCACATAACATATTGAGAAGTCTTCTTATATGAGCCTCATCAGATTTTAACCTCTCAATAATATTTTTATGTTTGTTCAAAAAAATGTGAAGTTGAATACTATCACTATGAAGACTATGAATCTAATCATTTATTAGAGATAGAAATATTGAAAAAGATATAGACATTCTTATTAAATATGGACATGTTATATGACTAGAATTAGAAGCCCTCACATGAATTGAGATACTTCTTATCGATTCAAATAGATTCCCCTAGTATTTATTTAGATCACCATAATATGTATTTGAAATAGATTCTCCCTTTAACATCCCAAGTTGGCCAAACATGTCTCTCTAAAATGAATCAAAATATATTTTGGATGTATAATTTTCTTAAAGGTTGTGCAACTAATCTTGAACTGATTCCAACACTTCTTGTGGATTATTCAAACTCTTCAAATATTTGAATGATTTTTAGTAATTAATATACCACTTTTCAAGTTTGAATTCTCTTATTTAATCTGATGGTATTTGATTTTTTTAAATTAAATCATTAATAGAATCATAAGATACAACTTCTTGAATTTTAGATGGTTGTACAACATAAACTATAGCTAGGGACTGACTATCATTCTTCTCAAATAATGGTGATTAAAATTGACTAAGAAATTCTATTTTCTTACTAGATTCAGTTGCATCCTTTTCTAAATATTATATATCCATAAATACTGTCTAATTATCTTTTATTTCAGTTGTTTAAACCCCTAATGTTTTCACTTTCTCACAATTTTGAGCATTCTTTTCAAATTTTATTCTACACAAGTCTCATGATCATGTATATTATCCATTATTTTTTCTATATAAGTAGTTGTTTCTCCTATAGACAATGGTTGTTCAATTTTATAGATTCAGCTTCTTGTATCTGAGCATCAAGTTATTATTATTACCTTTTCTTTGTTTCAAGATCCACATGGTTTTCTTCTTCTAAGTATTATTCAAAAGAATTATTCACATCTCTTATATTAGGTGGTTCAATGACATAAACCCTGATACTCCTACTAGTATCCTAAAAAATATCCTCTATTCTTGATTCACCAACTTCATCACCATGAATCCATATTAACCCAACTGATTTCAAAGTACCTTAATCCCCCTAATCTTGGGAACCAGATACTTATTGATCATAAGAACTAACAAGCATCAGATTTTCTTTTTAGGTTTTTAAAAAGAAAATAAATTTCCTTAATGTGGTAGTAGAAATAACATTACTATGATGAAATTTGATATCCATTGGAATATCAGGAATCTTGTTCATTTTATAAAAAAACTTATACCAATAATCCTTCTATATGGATAAAAGAATATTCTGGACCCTTTTTTATAGCAATAACGCATATACCTTAGTATATATCTACTAAAATTTAAATCAATGTCACTTAACATAAAAAATATGAAATATATATCCGAAGAGAAACTTTTATCTAACTTGGTAATCATTGGAATTATTTCCAATTGAAAAAATTTGACAAATAACTTCTGGTCAGCTTTAAGATCTTTTAAAAAAACTTTTCTTACTAGAGGGGATCCAAAAAGAAAAGACATAATATGATAAAATTTATACTTTTATTATCCAATATACCAAAGATTAAATTTAAAAACCCCCTAATGGGGAGAAAAAAAATATTGTCTATTTCTACTAAGGAGACCAAAAACTCCATATTGATTACCTTTGGGAAGATGATTTTATCTGTGTCACAAAAACTAAACTGCGCATGTTCATAAAACTCTTTTACTTTATTGTTGAAAACATACTCTATATTTTAACCATTGAAAATAAATTATAAACCTAAAAAATATAAGGCTTGATTTGAAAAAATATTCCTCATAAATAACCACTCAAAATCAAATCCTTCACTTGAAGGTCTCATCTGTCATCTATTGAAGTGTGTGAGCTCTTATATCCTCTCGGTCCACATTCATCTATTCTATTTGTCTTTACCATTATATAAAATCAAAATTTCTGAGGTTCAAATTTTTAGTATTGGAATAGAAATCAAGATCTATGAATATTTAAAGGGTTTGGGATTTAGGGTAAGAGAGAGGGAGAGGGACAGTTTTTGATATTTATTTGACGTCGACTAGGTTTCTCAAGCCTAAATACTCATATTATTCATTATACATTTTAATTTTAAAATGATACATTTTTCAGAAGTGTAATAAATCCATAAAAAATAGATGAACATAGGGTATAATAAATAAATAAAAATAAATTAAATTTAAACATAATCGATAAATTTATTTAAAATTTAATATACATAAATTACCCTTAATAAATTTAAAACTAGAAGTGTAAAGTGTCTTGGTGAAAATATTAGCAAGTTGAAATTCTGTATTAACAAATTCTAAAGATATATCCTTTTTTAGAACATGTTCTCTTAGAAAATGATTCCTTATATCAATATGATTAGTTATTGAGTGAATTACATGATTTTTTGAAATACTAATTGCACGTTTATTCTCACATAAAATAGTAATATTATTGATATTGAGTATAAAGTACAATAGTTTGTCTTTTATTTACAACACTTATGCACATTAACATTTAAAAGAGATATATTCAGGACCATCCTTTGATAAATAAACTGAATATTTCTTCTTACCGGACTATGAAATTAAGGACTTCATTAAAAAGATACTTGTTCTTAATGTACTCCTTATATCTAACCTACATCATCCAAAATAAACATCTAAATATGAGATTAAATTAAAATTATATTTTTTTGTAAAGTAATGATTGAAAAATGGTTCTTCTCAAATATCTAAAAATTATTTTAATATCCGTAATATGACATTCTATTATATTTTATTAAAATATAGGAAAAATATAGACATCAAACATAATGTATATTATAATATTAATAAGGTATAAAAAAATTCTAGTCATACTTCTATATAACTTACTGTAAACTAATTTTCAAACTTAATCCAAAAGAAGTTTTATATTGATACAAATGGGAGTTGTATATGTTTTACTATTTTATATTCCAAACTTTTTCAATAAATCAATAATAAATTTAATTTGATTTCAAAAATTCCCATAATTTTTTTGATATATTTAAGAAACCATAATGAAATTTAATTCTTTTATCATACTCATTTCAAATTCCTTTCACTTAGCTTTTGAAATGTCATAACAATGTTTTTTATTAGTTGAACCAAAAACAACAATGTAACCCCTCATGATTTTATGAACCTTTTTTTATTCGAATAAATTAATTTTCATTGATTTTTTCTATTTAACGCAATAATAATTAAATTTTTTTTATACGCTGCACCAAGATAAGCTTTTTCAACACGCAACACCGACTTGGTTTTCATTACATGCAACACTAAATTTCTACAAAACACAATTTTATTATTATAATTATTTAGGTGAGATTATTATAACCTAAACATTAAACATAGTAATATGAATAATAATAACTAATTTTTAAATATTATTTATAATGTTTTTATATAAACAAAACATATTTATAATAATACATACAACTTTTAGTAATGTTTTTAATTGTTTGAAAATACTATTTTCTTAAAAGAACTATTTTTATTTCTTTCTTTAAACAATAATAAAATTAATTATAGAAAATTTTTAAAATTTAATTTTATTAAATAAAATTAAATTTTGAAATAATAATTTTAAAATTATCTTAGGGTGTTTTTTGGGATTTTTCTGAAAAACATCATTTTTTGATTAATAGTAAAAAAATGTATTTTAATTCAAAAATTCATTTTTATATAATTTATTTATACATTTCAATTGTATTATAACTTAGTTTTAAACTTTAATTAGATCAAATATACATTAAATAATATAATTTAGGTTATTATATCCAATTTTACAATGAAAATGGATATAAAATCCCTTCAAACTTTTGAATATTTTCACTAAAAAACCTACTATCATGACATGTCTGTGGGATTAATTTTAAATTATTTTTTCCCCTTATTTGATTTTAGTTAGGAAAAAAGGATTAAATATTTTTAATCAGTGTAATTTATAATTTATTAAAAGTTATACGTATATTTTTACCAAAAGATATTAGGGAAAGTGATTAAAATTAATTTAGTGATTAAGAGAAAAACTAGTTTAACAGAGGAAAAAAACTTAATCTTTGGGCCCGTAATAACCTAGAAAATTGTGTAAAATCCCATTAATTTTATTATTTAGAACCTATAATACATTTCATATATTTTTAATGATTATTATAACCAATTTTAATAGTAATAATTTTGGTGGAATTCCCTTTTCAAGAATTCACAAGATTGCCACTTCTCCTCCGCTATAAAATGGAACTCAACCCTCCCACTTATTCACAAATATCATGACATTTGGATTGAAAAAATTCTACCTAAATATAATCCCAATTTACCTAAATTAATTCTATAAGCCTTAATTTGGTCATAAATCCATCAAAGTAATCCATTTGGTGAAACCCAAAAGGAGTTAATCAAAGAAGAGGTAACATCCTTCCTCAATCTCCTATGTTTCAATTTCATTCCCCACAAAATACATTATTATTATTAAATGCTTAAATAATAACCCCAAAATCATAAATATACTTAGATATTGTCATTATAAGGGTTTAACCTACACTTACACACACTTACATCTAATGGGTAACGAACTTACCATTCTTGTGTACATGGAACTTCCACCTCACGAAACAATGTTTTTTTTCCTTTACCACCAGTCATGGTTGACAATTATGATGTAAAATCAATTTATATATAATATATATGATATTTATGATGTATTTATTCTTATATAATTATTATATAACACATACCTTCAGGCCTTCCATTTTTCATAAATACGATAAATTCTTTTATTGACGTGTGGTCTACCGCCTCCTAAAAGCCATGTGATTCGTTCAAAATATACATGGAATGTAATAAGGATGGGTTTAGAAAAAGTATATTATATATATTAAATAAAAATTATAATATAATTACATTATATACATACATACATGTCATTTACTTTCTTTATTTCAATATGATAAGAAAACAGAAATAATGTTCATGCGTACGTACGACCTACCGTCTCCATGAACGGTGTGTTTCATTTAATATTTATATATTTTATAGATTATTATTAATACATATATAATAAATATATATGATATTTATATAATTTATTACATTATTTTCATAATAAAATCATGATCTAATTAATAGGAACATGTATAACAAGTCATAACATGTATGAAAAACAAGGTGTTTATCACTCGAACGAGGACTTTTGCGTGGAGTTATTAATAAACTGGTATTATAAAGTCATAATTAAATAATGTATGGAATTATATATATGAATATGGTTCGGTGATATATGTATAATAAACTTATACTTATTATATATAAGGTTTCAACCAGTTCAATCAGAGTCAATACATAAGGTAAGGGTTTTCTAGTCTCACCTTTTCTTCGGCGAGACTTAAACCTTATTCACCATTCACTTCTTTGTGTAGTGTATATAATTAAATTGAATGTATTCCATGATTATTATCCTAAAATTTATTGGTATTTACATATCCATTTTATTATCTATCTTTCATGGTGTTTTACCAATAAAAATATAACGAATCAGTAAAATAGTTTTGTCTCAATTTTTCTTCTTTGAGACACATGTTTTATTATACACCTATATTCTTTTATGAGGTGTGTATAATGAATTTTTTCATATTATATAATTAATATAATTATTTTCATGATATTTTAACCTTAATGTAATTTCATTTTCTTACATGTGGAGTATTATTCAATGTTACCAAGTGCTAAGAGTCTACTAAATCAATCTCATCGTTTAATGGGATTGTTTATGATTATGCATCCATTGATGAAATATTATGATCCATATCTCAATAACTCTCTTGAATATTATAATACTCTTATTATTCATCATATATTTATGTATTAAACCCATTTTTATACTCTTTTTTACTTAAGATAATTATGAATTTAAAAAAATCCAATCTATTTTCTCGTTTAAGTCAGAAATCTGTTTATTTCAAAAATTATATTTTCAAAAATGTTTCTAAAGTGATATTTAAAGATCATTTTTAAGGAAACATGATTTTAAAAATGGTTTATAAGTTTTCCAATCTATTTTAAAAAAAGGGTTTCAATAAGTTTTCACGATTCTTTAATATGTTTTCAAGGAAAAGGGGTTTCAAAAGGATTTATATTTCTAAAATATTTTTTATTAAAGTAGAAAATATATTTTACTCATGAAATGTTTTCAAAGGATATTTCCAAATTATTTCCCATGTAAGATTTCCTCTATTTTTGTTACTCATTCCATTATAGAAAATGATCCAAAGGTTCCATTCATATTATTTCTCTGAATGGTTTATGTTTTGATGGCATGATATTTATGAAACATGTTTCTCTTTTATGGGTAAAATGTTTATGAAACCCTTTTATCTTTCATGAGTTATATGTTTAGAAAAACCATTTATTTTCACTAGAAATTATTTGATGAAATTATTATTAAACCCGTCTTTTTTCAATAGGTTCTGATATGATGACGTTTTTATGATACCCATTTCATTTCTTTGGTTATGTTATTATTTTTTATGATCTTCCTCCATACATATCTATGATTTAATTATGATATGGGTGGGAACTATATCTCACTCCAATTCAGGGGGTAAAAATTTATATCTCATGAGATTAAAATGGCCTGAATGAGGAGTGAAATTGGTTTAGTAAAGGACTTTGTCTGCTAAGATGGTCTTGGGAGCAATCCCTGACTACTAGGATAGTCATGGTAGTGAACCATGACTATCATGGTAGTATGGCTAGTGAACCCATACCGCTAAGATGTCCTGGGCAGTGATACCTTGACTACAATGGCAATCATTTTATGATTAGGTGTCTACCAAAATTACACATCTTATTCTTATGTTATGATTTCATGGAATATGCTCTTTATTCCATTATTATTATTGTCATATGAACTGCCAATATTTATTTCATGAGTCATGTTTATGATATTTTTTAGGTTGGTTATGATCTTTAAATTTTATTATCATGTTCTCATACCCTTATTCTCATGTTTATGATTACATATCTTATTTGTTTTCCCTTAATGAACATCTGAGATCACCCCTTTTTTAGGTTTCCTTTCCATTGGTTATGAAGATATGTATTATGTAGGATATGTATAAGAAGGGTGATATTCATGAAGGACCTCGTGTGATATTATGAAGCTCACTTCTGTATCGGTGTTTATGTTTCCATTTTTCAAAAGACACTAAACTAATACAATCTTTAGGCATTGTTTATGTGACATATTTAATTATTCCAAAAAAGTGATGCAATGTTAATGTATGGAAATAGTGGGTTGTTATAGTTGGTATCAAATCAAAAATTTAGTTAACCTTTTGAAACTTGGATGAGAGATCCTTAATAAGAACCCTAAGTACATGTATCAGGATAAGTCTAAGGGTATAGAAATGTATAAAAAAAGGTTATGTAATTTTAGTAAAGGTTAAAGTGAGTGGTTTCATAGAAATACATCCATATATGGATACTAAAAGTGAATGTGGCTTTGGAATAGATGTAACTAGGGGTGAAAACTCTGAAAAGGTGCATCAATCCTGACTCAAACATAACTTGGTATACGAAAACATGCCTTGATAAACACCTAGTTTGACACTCTTAGGGGATATGATTTGAAAATTCACAAAATATCCATGAATCATATTAAAGGATTTAAATATATGTTTTATATTTATAATATAGGATAAACCTAATGTGTCATAGATTAAAGAAGGTATCCTAATTTAGGCATCCTATATGTGGTTTTTCAAGATTACGAGGTTTCCCATGAAGACTATTGTTTCTTTGCAACATCCGAGGTAAATAAAGAATAATAAATTTTCATATTTATTAACATTTACGAATTAAAAATTAATTTTACTTTAAAGGGGTTGCTATGTTTGATAGCGTACCTGATACGCAACAAAGAGTTTCTTTGAAATCTTACGTTGCACACTAGTAATAAAATAATATTATTTAAAATGGTAGTTAACACATAGCCGTTGTATTGGCAGGAATGGATATAAATAACTAAAATATGATTATATATGTTTTTAATTGTTTTTTCATTTATCCAATAAAAGATAAAGGCTTAAAATACAAAAAGAATTCAATTTTAGGCTTTTATACCCTAATTTTCACTAAAGGTTCACTTATCACCTTTTGATGGAGAACCGTCATTAAATATGGTTTTGGTCACTTTTATACAGTCTATTGGACCGAATAAAACTCTTTTTTAGAATCGGGACATCAAAATTTACTTTTTGTAAATTTTTGGTATTTTTCCGATAAAGTTCATTTTTTTAATGAACAGTGAAAAATGTTGTATTTTAATTCAAAACCTCTTTTTAATCTAATTTATTTATATGATTATATTATAATTTTAATTGGTTTTAAAGTGAAATTAGAATGTATTTTTACTATTAAATCCAATAGTGGTCGTTGGAATTAATTTCACTTTGAAATCAGACTTAAACTAGTGTCGATCTTTTGATACTTATTGTTTCATGAAAACACGCTATTTTCTCTGACAGTGGGAAATAATTATTAAATTAATTAATTCAACTTATATGTTTTGAATTTTGTAAAATAGACTTCATTTTTGAATTCGGAATATCAAATATAGCTTAGGGTGAATTTTTGGTATTTTTCTGAAAAACTTCAATTTTTGATGAATAGTGAAACCACTAAGTGGTACTTATAAAAACTGATTTTTCGTTTAAATGAATTTTTACCACTTCTGTGTTTTGAATTTCAAAAATCCAACATACATGGTTGTCATTAAGAAGTAAAATGCGGTTCAATGGGATTAAAATATTTTTTTGGTGAATAGTAACTTTTATGTTTTTAATCGTGATTAGAGGTAATTAGTGTAGTTTAAGGTAAAAATAATGTTGTAATAATATGAAATTAACTTGAAACATATCCTAAACTCATTGGATGTGTCATGGCCGACCATGAAAATCAATGGGTCATCTTGGGGACCCCATGGAGCCACTTTAGTTTGAAAATGACATTAATATCTTTTTATTTAATGTTAAAATAAAAATGTCACAAACATGAGTTGTTTTACTAAAAAAAAATTTACATGGGGTTATACAAATCATATATTTGACTATAAATAGTAATTGGAAAGATAAAAGTATTTCCTACATTATTATAATTTTTATATAATTTTTAGACATTAAATAAATAAAATTATTTATGACACCACGATGATGCAGTGATTACCTCATCATTTAACGATTTAAATAAAATGGAAAGATAATGTAAAATCCAAGACCTACACATGTCCAAAACCTATTGTATTGGTATATTTCGAACCCTTATCACCTTATCCTCGAATTATATCATTGTGGGACCTCTTAAATCCGAATATCATTTTAAAATAAAGTAACTTTTCATCACTTTCCAAGAGTGCCCCTCCTCTCCTCTTATAAAATGCCCCCAACTCTACCTCTTTACCCACACTTCCAAAGCCTTTGGATCGGCCAAACCCTGACCATTTTGTCTCTAAACATCTCTATATTACTCCTTGAAGCCTCACTTTGTGTAGAAGTCTTCCCAAAGAAGCCTTTTATCTCAAACCAAAGGGAGTTACCCGATTTTAAGGTAATGTCTTCTTTTGATTCCTTTTAGTTTATTTTGCTTCTCCAACCCCATAAACTCTTTTTATTCTTTTATTTTGTGACAAATCCAGTATATTAAATATACTATGATGTTTTTATAAGAAGTATTCGAGCTACACTTACACACACCTATATCTAATGGTTAAAGAACATAGTGTTTCCGTGGATGGCGAATTTCTGCCACCCGAAACGATGATTGTTCAACATTATTTTAACACCTTAAAAGGTGGCCATTAAGATGACACTATATTTATATATGATATATAATATGTTTATGTTTTCCTTAATCTTCTGTATTTTTCATTTTGATAATACCTTTATGGCTTCCATTATGGGTAAACACGATAATTTCATTTTAGGAAGTGCGGACTACCGTCCCCTCAAAGTGATTTGATTCGTTAATGCCATATGTGGGACGTATAAAGGATGGATTTAAAGTTATTATATATGATGTTATAATGAAATTATAATATAACTCTATATAATTATTTGTCTCCATTAAATTATGAGATAGAAATGAAAGTAGCGTTCATGCGTACGTACGGCTTACCGTCTCCATGAACGGTGCATTTCATTTCTTATCCCAAAATGTAATGTACTATTATAAGTACATATATATAATGGATATATATGATTTATGTTACATATAAATGATTAATATAATTCTGTAATTAAAATATACACACCACTCATTTAGTTTTAATTCCATTAATATGACATAGAAATGAAAGTAGCGTTCATGCGTACGTACGACTTACCGTCTCCATGAACGGTGCATTTCATTTCTTACCTCTAAATGATTATGTGGTATTATAAATACATGTATATGATAGATATATATGATATATATGATATCCAAATCAGGAATGTCATTCTGGATATAAATAACCTTTGAACACTTGAACAACATGTAATTGTAAGAAGTCCACTTTCGACTTAAGAACCAAATATCGACAAAACAAACATTATTAACTTAAATGATTACATAATGTTTATAACATGGAAATGAGTGATATAAAAGGAATAATGAACTTTAAAAAGGTTCTTAAGAAAGTAGAAATTAACTCAAGTTTATTATTCAAGACGTTAAAGAACGATCGAGTCAAGTTGGACCCGAGGTATGGGAATTCGTCTCAATATCCTTTCATTGAGGCATATTTCGTTTTATACACAACAATATTTTATACGGTGTATAAACCAATTTGAATTTTACTTTTATACAAAATGAATCTTTTTCTATGAATCATTTTACTAAATGAAAAAAATGAATGTTTCTTTTAACGTACGTGGTGACAACAACCTTTTCCACCGCTGCGAGTATTATTTGGTCTTTGGCTTCCTGAACAAGACGTAATGTTTTTTAAAATGAAATAAATACCATATAATCTTTTATATATTTTGGTATTGAAAATGGTTTTTATAATGGATTTGTTATGTCAATATATTTAAGTGATATATTGTGATCAAAGTGTGGAAATGTTTTCTTTCGATTATATTTGTTTTATGTCATATGATTTTTATAATGGTACTTGGACATTTGACGGGTGGTTACATGATAAACCATATAACGGGTGCTGCCGTGAATACCAGGATGGGTGGTTACGTTATAACCTCCAATGCATTGGTTATGGAAGTCGGTCGTATGGCTATTCCATTAAGTATGTATGGAAGTTGGACGAATGGCTATTCCATTAAGTCATATGTGTGGAAGTCGACCGTATGGTTATTCCACTTAAGTATATTTATGTTCCAAGTTACCTTTATATGTTATGTGTTCTTTATATTGGTTTTATGGTAATCCTTTGGTTACAAAATGGTAAGTAATGATATTTTATTCAGTGAAGAGTTTTTACTAATTCATGAAGGTGAAAGTCTTACTTTGATAAAGTATACATGGTTTACTTGTTGTTTGAAAAACTAATAGTTTTCATTATTTGTGTATCCCTTACTGATCTTTTTATTCTCACCCCATGTTTTTTGAAATGTTTTTCACAGGACTTAATGTGGAATAGGGTCAAGGATGAGATCAAGGGAAAGTCATGCTATATAAAACATGGAACTAGACATGTTTGTTTTTATGAGTTTTTATTCCATGGAAACTTAGTAGAAGTGTCTACTTTGTAATCTTTTGAGATGTAATAATTATGTTCTAATTCTCTAAAACTCTAAACCTGAAAAGATACTCAATGTGAATTATTCATTTAATTCAATATTAAGTAAGGTTTAAGGTCGGGGCCTTATAGTTGGTATCAGAGGTCGGTTTAGACAACTTTATGAGTTATAAAAGTGTTAAATTATAAATTAATTTATGGTATGATTGAAAAGATATAGCATTTACGGATTACCATGTTGCTTATCCTAAGATATTTCTGTGATAAGAATGGTTTTCCATAGAAGAAACATAGCAGCTTTTCTAGGAAGGCATATAGAGTATAATGACCTTTCGAATCAGCAACCAGAGATGGTCAGAATCAGAATTGAGCAGTTTATTGCACTGATGGATCAGTTGAATAAGGTGATAAATGGTGGTTATGTTTATTGATGATATTTTGGTGTTTTCTAAAAGTAAATAGGAGCATGAAATTAATTTAAGGGTTATCTTGAAAACCTTAAAATAAATAAAACTATATGGAAAATTCAGCAAGTGTGAGTTTTGGTTACAACAAATTTCTTTCCTGGGTCACATTGTTTCAAAAGATGGCATAACTGTTGATCCTGCTAAAACAAAAGTTGTTGAAGAATGGAAAAGACCCACAAATTTAACCAAGATCCATAGTTTTCTTGGTTTGACAGGTTACTACTAAAGGTTTGTTGAAAATTTTTCACGGTTATCTAGTCCAATGACTAAGATAACTCAGAAGGGTGTTAAGTTTATCTGGACAAAAGAATGTGATGATTGTTTTCAGGAGTTGAAAAGAAGATTGGTGAATGCTCCAGTTTTGTCACTTCCTTCCAGGAATGGTGAGTTTGTTATATACAGTGATGCTTCGTTGAAGGGACTTGGCTGTGTCCTTATGCAGAATGATTAGGTAATTGCATATGCTTCACGTCATTTGAAAACTCATGAGGTAAATTACCCTACACATGATTTGGAATTAGCTGCTATTGTTTTTGATTTAAAAATTTGGAGGCATAATTTGTATGGAGTAAAGTGTGAAATATATACTGATCACACAAGTTTAAAGTATATATTCACTCAGAAAGAATTGATCATGAGATAGAGGTGATGGCTGGAATTAATCAAGGATTATGATTGTACAATTCATTACCATCCGGGAAAAGAAAATAAAGTGGCCGATGCTTTGAGTCGAAAAATTAATGCTTCATTAACCATGCTACGTTTGGAACGAGATCCTTTGATTTTTGATTTTATGTACTTTGGAATAGATGTTTTTGGTGCAGGAAGTTCTTTTGTTTTGTTTTAGGTATCAATGAGATCATCCCTATCAGACAGAATTAAGCAAGCACAGAGGGAAGACAGTGAGTTGCAGAAAAAGGTAGAGCTCACTAGTGCAGAAAACATTTTTTACGTCGGTTATTTTTCATTATTTACGTCGGTTTTTAGGCGACGTTAATACGGACGACGTTATAAATAACGTTTTTTATGTCGGTTATTTAAAACCCGACGTAACATCCCTAACATCACGGTGTTTATCACGTCGGTTCATTAATAACCGACGTGATAAATATGCGCGGGGGGGGGGGGGGGGGGGGGTTTATCACGTCGGTTATTTCTAAACTGACGTGATAAAACGCCTGGGATATCGTTTATCACGTCGGTTATGACATAACCGACGTGATTAACCCTTCCCCGGGCCTATTATCACGTCGGTTTCTTAAATAACCGACGTGATAAAAAGGCCTGGGAAACGTTTTAGCACGTCGGTTATCCAATAACCGACGTGGTAAATCGATTCCCAGGCCTTTTAGCACATCGGTTACATTAAGAACCGACGTGATAAAAGGCCCGGGAACAGTTTATCACGTCGGTTCTCGAAAAAACCGACGTGATAAACCCCTACCGATTTATTTACCACGTCAGTTATAAAATAACCGACGTGAAAGCGATATTTTTTTAAATAATTGCACTGCTCTCACCAAAAAGCAACCAGAAACCAAACAACAAAAATAACCATGCCAGCCCTCCCCCAAGCCCCAACTGAACCCCACCCTCATCTATACCCACCTAACAACCTGGCCAGCCCTCCCCCACCACATTGGAGCCCCACCACAACCCTTGGACACCCCCACCCCTTGGACAACCCCCCACCCTCATTTACACCCCCACGACCCCTAGTACAGCCTCAAACACCCATTGGACACCCCTCCCATATCCTTTGGACACCCCCACCCCTTGGACACCCCCCACCCCTTGGACAGCCCCCCACCCTCATTTACACCCCCAAGACCCCTAGTACAGCCTCAAACACCCATTGGACACCCCCCCACACCTTGACAGCCCTCCCAGACCCCTTGGACACCCCCCGACCCCTGGACACCCCCCCGAGCCCTTGGACAGCCCCAAACACCCCTTGGACACCCCTCCCATATCTCTTGGACACCCCCCAGCCCTTGGACACCCCCCAACCCTTGGAAAGCCCCCACCCTCATTTACACCCAACCGACCCCTTGGACAGAACTCCCAGACACCTTGGACACCACTCCCATATCCCTTGGACACCCCCACCCCTTGGACACCCCCACCCCTTCGACAGCCCCCCACCCTCATTTACACCCCCCGAACACTAGGACAGCCCCAAACACCCCTTGGACACACCTCCCATATCACTTGGACACCCCCCACCCCTTGGACACCCCCCACCCCTTGGACAGCCCCCCACCCCCTGGACACCCCCCCGACCCCTTGGAAACCCCCCCGACCCCTTGGAAACCCCCCCATCCCCTTGGACAGCCCCAAACACCCCTTGGACACCCCTCCTATATCCCTTGGACACCCCCACCACTTGGACACCCCCACCCCTTGGACAGCCCCCCCACCCTCATTTACACCCAACCGACCCCTTGGACAACCCCAAACACACCTTGGACACCCTCCCATATCCCTTGGACACCCCCCACCCCTTGGACACCCCCACCCTCATTTACACCCCCCGACCCCTAGGACAGCCCCAAACACACCTTGGACACCCCTCCCATATCCCTTGGACACCCCCCAAACACCCACCCACCCCCTTGGAACCTCTCCCCCCATACCAAAATCCAGACCAGAAAAACCATCAACAGTAGACCAAAACAAGAAGTAGAGAAAAATTAAACATTCACTTATATAACATTCAAAACATACACTGTCAACTTCAAAAAAAACTAAATCCAACCTAAACGACTACGAAATACACAATTACATTGACAATATTCAAAATTACATTTTACATTACAAACAACTAAAAGTCAATCAAACCTGTAAAATAATTTGACCACTCCACTTGTAAGTGTTTGATATCTTCAACAGTAAAGGGTTGAGGGTCATCAAAAAGCTACAAAGGAAAAGGATAGTAGTCAACGTGTATAATGAATAAATCAAATTGAAATATTATGAGAAAGAGGAAATCTTACCAGGTCAAAACTCAGAACTGTCCCAGTTGTTATTATTTCATACATAAATCTTAACATGTAATATCCGCATTCGATGATGCCTTATTGCTCATGACATTTCTGTTTGAATGAGTGTAAATTCAATATATTATTTTTATGTAATAAATCAAAATGTACAAATTATAAATGGATATTTACCTTCTCATGTACATATTTGATCTTGAAATTCCTTTTCTTTGCGCTTTTTCGAAAGTGGACCCATGCCCTGTTAGAAAATAATACGAATGGGGTAAATTTAAAATTCATTATAATATATAAAACTATTGTGAAATTGAAACTTACGTTTCCAATATATTCTTAAAACTTTCTCGCACATCATCATGGAGAGAGCATATCCAATAAAGTGCTTTCTCCCTAGGGCAAAAAACCCCTAACATCCAATGATCCCTGATAAAAGTAAATTTAACGTTAGTGGTTTTTTATGTTAAAAGATAATTAACTCTTTGAGAGGGATGTGTTTCATACCTCTCACAAAAAGGCATCATCCAACACTGTGTGATTACACTATTTTCAAATCTATCAGCAATATAAATAATTCTTTGTTCCTCATCCAATGCACATACTTCAGGGGAAATCAATTGTGGGTCCACGAATCCATATACATCTGTCAGCTCATTCCTCTCACAAATTTTATACAGATACCTAATACAAAGCAGACATAAGTATACATTTTTAATAAATATAACGCAAGGAAAAGGTGTTAAGACTTACATGATAAAAATTTGTACCAAGTTGATGCCCAACTTATCTCCAGTGACAAACTCCATGATATCAGTTTTCATAATCCCTACACTTAGTTCACGTCCACAGACATGAGCTTCCATTGTAAAGTCATAATGATCCGCCAAAAAATTTGAATATCTTGACAATTTGTCAAGACTGCTAGTATCTGCATCTGATGTCATAGCTATCTGTCTTTGTTGTTGTCTATACAGTATTTCTTTACTTTTGAAGTATTCCTGTAAAAATAAATTGAAAAATATATTAGTTTTCAAATGATAAAACATTAATAAAAATATAAAATAAAAGATATAACATCCATACCTCTATGGTAATGAGTCGAAGAAGTCTGGATGGCCAAAGTAAAAAATGGCCGATACTATGTCCAACTGTCGTCACCTCATCTGTAGGTAATGGTATCCGAGCTGATCTATCTATAATATCCTGTACAGTGACCCCCTGATTCTCTACCTCTAACTGTTGATGATGAACTGTATCTCATATACAATATACCATCCCATATGCAACTATATGATGTTGAGGATCATCAACATACAACTCACAATAAGTAGGTAGCTGCGGCGGAGGAGGAGGATCAAAAATGGGGTCCGCAGGCTGAGGTGGGGGAGTGGGAGCTACTGGGAGAGGTGGAGTGGGAGCTGCACCCTGAAATTGTCTTTGCAAGTCTGCAAACATAAACTGCACCGATGCTCTAATCTTGTCCTCCATTGTCGCATTAATATTATGGAATTCAGCCTCCAAGGATTCTATTTTTTTATAAACTCCCTCAATGTTAGAAGTTGAGGAACGTGGAAACACTTTTCTTACCGATACACCTTCCGGATATCCTCTTACACGGCCAGGATGTTCGGGCTTTCCCAATGCCACAGATAAAATATCTTCCCTCCCAGATGGTGTAAATGTCCCCTGTGAACTCTGCTCCTCAAGAGAGTCCTGTAATAATTAATTGAAAATTTCTATAATGATTGGAAATATATGATGAAAATAGTAAACTTAAATAAATAAAATAAATATCTTACAATCCTCTCAACTACGAGTCTCGATTCTTCCGAAAGATATTGTCCTTTTTTGCCCTTCCGAGCTCTTTTCCATTTCTCATGTCTAGATGGAGGGGATGGAGGGCCCACCTCTCCAGAGCTTGAAGACTTCGCTCTTAGTTGTTGAAATTTTTCTGCCATCATTTGTTCTTCCAATAATGCATACCCTCCCCGAGATAAACTATGAGGGTATACATTTTTAGATTGGATCTCTTGATGAGCTTTCCTTGTTTGCTGTAAATTAAGAATAAGTAATCATTAACAAAACAATAATAAGATCATTTATATAAGAAAGCTTATAAAAGTTTACATTGACCTTATCAAAAATGATTCTTTTCTTGTACTTTCAAAAAATTGTCTCCATGTGTCTTCATCTATAAAAGGATATATACGACATGGATTCTCACGACTCCTATGACCATAAATGAAATCAGATGAGAGGGTTGATTTGAAATCCCTCCATCTCCTAGCAGCCAACGATAATCATTTCTTCCTGACTCCTCCAGTGTCAGGAATATCAAATGTCATCTGATAAAAAAGAGGTTAAAAATATTATATATACTAGAAACATTTAAATAACAGTCAAACAATAGAAAAAGATCTTACCAAAATGGTCTCCCATAGCTGAGAAATTATCGCCTTATCCACACTTCTCCAATCATCATAGAGAATGCTTACTTTTCTCTTAGCCTGAGTTGCTACAAAACCCTTAAAATCTTTAGCATTTGGACCTCTAGGAAGATCATCATCATCAAACTCCACGACTATCCTCTCCTCCTTCGTACGGGCAAGTGATAATTTTGGTAAACGTGTGCACCCACGCTTACCAACCTTTGAACTCTTTTTCGTAATAGGAGCATGTGAATGTTCCTCCCCAGATGTATGACCAATATGCTCATCTCCAGAATCATGTGGCTGATCAACTGATTGATCTTTCATTTTCCTTCAAATCAAAAAAACAAACATTAGTTCACAAATATACAAATTCAAATATTGTAATACTACTTAATCAGAAAATAGAAAAGTGTACTAAATTACATAATAGTAAACATTGGTAATATGGTAAGCATGTTAAACAATGATAAACATGGTAAACATAGTCTGTTGTACCCCTCTCTCTTGGATTTTAATGATCACAATCACTCTTATTATGTTCTAACTTGTTTTCAAGTGTTTTTGTTGATAGGAAAAAGGTTGACAAGGAGTTGGCCCAAGAAAGATGAAAAGTGGACTCACTGAGTCCACCGGTCAGCCGGTGTGAGCTCACCGGCCAGCCGGAGGACCCAGGCAGTAGACTTGCCCACTGCCTGGTGTCACCGGCCGGCCGGTGGATCACTACCGGCCGGCCGGTGGACCAGACAGCCTTGCTCTGTCTGGGCCACCGGCCGGCCGCTGGCTCACCACCGGCCGACCGGTGGACCAGACAGAGAGCCTTCCTCTCTGTCTGGACCACCGGCCGGCCACTGGATCACCACCGGCCGGCCGGTGGACCAGACAGCCTTGCTCTGTCTGGTCCACCGGCCGGCCGCTGGCTCATCACCGGCCGACCGGTGGACCAGATAGAGCTTTGCTGTCTGGACCACCGGCCAACCGGTGATCCACCACCGGCCAGCCGATGCGCCCAGGACTTCTCCTCTTTACGGTTTTTATTGTTTTATCATTTGGTTTGATACATGTTTTAATAAGTAAAAAATTTACAATATCTAACATTATATGAAAAAACTAAATGTAAACCAGAAATAAACATGTGTTACATGTAATTTTAGGAATGTACAGTTGGATTGTTTTCCCAAATTCCTTCGTCGTGATCGTTCCTTATGGCACAAACCATGTCTTCAACATACTCATCATTATGTTCTGTTAATCTTTCCATGGAAGTAGGGATCTCACATAAATCAGTATCTTCATCAAATTCATCCGCACCAACATATTGTTTTTTCCCTTGTAAAACAACAGCCCACAACCCCCTACCCCCTTGGACACCCCCCTGGACATCCCCCAACCATCTGGGCAGCCCCCCACCCACCCGGACAACCCCAAATACCCTCTGGAGAGGCCGCCACCCACTTGGACAGCCCCCCACACCCATCCAACCCATTGGACACCCCCCTGGACACCCCACCGACCCCTCTGGACAGGCCGCCACCCCCTTGGACAGCCCCCCACACCCACCCATCCCCTTGGACACCACCCTGGACACCCCCCGACCCCTCTGGACAGCCCCCGACCCCTCTAGAAAGCACCCCCACCCCTCCTGGACACAACCCCCCACCCCCGACCTGCTTGGACACCCCCCTGGACACCCCCAACCCTCTAGACAACCCCCACCCCTCCTAAACACCACCCCCACCCCCTACCCCCTTGGACACCCCCCTGGACACCCCCCAACACCCACCCACACCCTTGGACAACCCCCCACACCCACCCACCCCCTTGTAAACCCCCCTGGACACCCCCCGACCCCTCTGGACAGCCCCCCACCCCTCCTGGACACTATCCCCCACCCCCTACCCCCTTGGACACCCCCTGGACATCCCCCAACCCTCTGGGCAGCCCCCCACCCACCCGGACAACCCCAAATACCCTCTGGAGAGGCCGCCACCCACTTGGACAGCCCCCCATACCTATCCACCCCCTTGGACACCCCCATGGACACCCCACCGACCCCTCTGGACAGGCCGCCACCCCCTTGGACAACCCCACACACCCACCCATCCCCTTGGACACCACCCTGGACACCCCCCGACCCCTCTGGACAGCCGCCGACCCCTCTAGAAAGCACCCCCACCCCTCTGGACACAACCCCCCACCCCCGACCTGCTTGGACACCCCCCTGGACACCCCCCAACCCTCTGGACAACCCCCCACACCTCCTAAACACCACCCCCACCCATCTACCCCCTTGGACACCCCCCCGGACACCCCCAATACCCACCCACACCCTTGGAAAGCCCCCCACACCCACCCACCCCCTTGTAAACCCCCTGGACACCCCCCGACCCCTCTGGACAGCCCCCGCCCCTCCTGGACACCACCCCCCACCCCCTACCCCCTTGGACACCCCCCTGGACATCCCCCAACCCTCTGGACAGCCCCCCACCCACCCGGACAACCCCAAATACCCTCTGGAGAGGCCGCCACCCACTTGGACAGCCCCCACACCCATCCTACCCCTTGGACACCCCCCTGGACACCCCACCGACCCCTCTGGACAGGCCACCACCCCCTTGGACAGCCCCCCACACCCACCCATCCCCTTGGACACCACCCTGGACACCCCCCGACCCCTCTGGACAGCCCCCGACCCCTCTAGAAAGCACCCCCACCCCTCCTGGACACAACCCCCCACCCCCGACCTGCTTGGACACCCCCCTGGACACCCCCCAACCCTCTAGACAGCCCCCCCACCCCTCCTAAACACCACCCCACCCCCTACCCCCTTGGACACCCCCCTGGACACCCCCCCAACACCCACCCACACCCTTGGACAACCCCCCACACCCACCCACCCCCTTGTAAACCCCCCTGGACACCCCCCGACCCCTCTGGACAGCCCCCACCCCTCCTGGACACCACCCCCCACACCCTACCCCCTTGGACACCCCCCTGGACACCCCCAACCCTCTTGATAGCCCTCCCACCCCCCTGGAATCACTGAAAATTTACCATAACAAGAAGTTGGGCCATTCAAAGAATGTTTTTAGGTGTGGAGGAAGAACTGAGTTTCAATATATAGAGAAGGAACTCGACATTAGGTTGTCTATTCCAGGTGTGGATTTGAAGGAGTTAATGTTTGTTCAGTGACCCAAGAGATTGAATCAGAAATTCAGATGTTGTTCCATTTTCTCATGATGAGGATGAATAATTGGTGGGGTTTGACTTTTAAATGGAGAGCTTAGCAGTCCATCATATTTTCTATAGATCAGTAAAGGATGTTAGCATCGAACATAAGGCTTAAGGGATGCTTTCAGATCCAAATATGTATGTTGATGGATGCAATGGATCTAGTAGAGGTTCTAGAAATAATGGTGGTTTTATTTGTTTAGGATAAGTAGTGAAGAAAAAACTAGTTAATTTTTTACTTGCTGAAAAGAGGGTATCTAAAATTTTTAACATGCCGAGGGGAAATCTGGCGAGTCCTCCTCGTGAAACTTTGTTTGCAGGGGGTGAAAATGGTGATGTGATCCCAAATCCATGCACCTATGCCATGGTTGTGTGTGAATAAAGTAGTAACAACTGTAAAAGGGCAACCCATCCAAATGGACACGCCCCAACCCTCTCGGGGATTTATAGAAAACGATGAAAAATTAGTGAAATCATAAAATTATTCAATATTGCAAGTCGAACTAATAGATCTAGGGATGATAAATAAGATTATGGTGCCAAAACGAGTTAAAAGGGTTCGCAATTGAAGAATCTTAGCTAGTTTCAACAAAAAAATCACAACACATATATATATACTATCCGCGAAAAAAAAACGAACGAGTGGGAGGATTACCTGAGTGCTGCGAGTTTAGATGATTGATCCGAGGAGATTAAATATAAGAAACGATGATCGCAAAACGAATCTAAACCAACGAAATGGATGAGCCGATTCGGGTTTACGCGCGAGAGAGACGAGTCGCGACTGTCGAAGGTAAACTCGCGAATGACAATCCACGGGTCTGGGTAAATTTTTAAATGAGTTATCACATCGGTTATTCAATAACCGACGTTATAATTATTTTAAAAACATTTATAACGTCGGTTATTCAATAACCGACGTACAAACCTTCCTCCGATTCTTTTTTTACGTTGGTTATTTTATAACCGACGTTATAAAGGGCTCAAAATCCGCGTTTTTTACGTCGGTTATGGAATAACCGACGTCAAAAACATCTGCGGATTCTTTTTTTACGTTGGTTATAAAATAACCGACGTAAAAAGGCCTTCAAAAACCGCGTTTTTTACGTCGGTTATTGAATAACTGACGTATCAAACACCCCCCGCTTCTGTTTTTTATGACGGTTAATGTATAACCGACGTAAAAAATGAAGCCGCGCGATTAATAACGTCGGTTATAAAAATAACCAACGTTAAAGGTGTACTAAACACAGGTTTTTACATCAGTTATTAAATAACTGACGTAAAAAACCTCATTTTACATATTATGACGTCGGTTTTATATAACCGACGTAAAAAATGGTGACGTAAAAAACGTTTTCTGCACTAGTGGCTCGTTCAGAAGGGTAAGTTGCCTAAATTCAACATTGATAACGAATGTGTTTTGAGATTTGGGAAGAGATTGTGTGTGCCTTGTGATTTACAGTTGAAGAATGAGCTGTTATGTGAGGCTCATAGTTCCCTGTTTTCAGTTCATCCTGGAAGTACTAATATGTACAGATATCTGCGGGAGTATTATTGGTGGGATGGAATGGAAAGGGATATTGCTGATTTTACTGTGAAGTGTTTGACTTGTCAGCAGGTTAAAGAAGAGTGGCAATTACCGAAAGGGATGCTTCAGCCTTTACCAGTTCCAGAGTGGAAATGGGAAAACATATCCATGGACTTTTTTGTGGGATTACCGAGGAAATCTCGAGGTAATAATGCAATTTGGGTTATTGTTGATCACTTGACTAAATCTGCTCATTTCCTTGCTATACGAGATACTTTTTCACTAGATCAACTTTCTCGTTTGTATCTTAAAGAGATAGTCAGGTTACATGGAGTTCCTCTCTTTATTGTGTCCGATCGGGATCCCAGGTTTACTTCTAACTTTTGGAAAGGCCTTCAGAAGTTGTTGGGTTGTTAATTAAATTTTAGTACAGCTTTTCATCCTCAGTCAGATGGGCAGTCCGAACGAACAATTCAGACCTTGGATGATATGCTACGTGCCTGCTCTATAGATTATCAGGGAAATTGGGACCAACATCTTTCTTTGGTTGGGTTTTCATATAATAACAGTTTTCATTCCAGTATACAGATGGCTCCATTTGAGGAATTATATGGTAAACGGTGTCGAACTCCAGCTTTTTGGGATGAAGTGGGTGAAAGGAAGCTGATGGGACCAGAATTGGTAGAAGAGATGGCAGAGAAAGTTCAATTGATTTAGAAACAAATGAAAATAGCTCAGAGCAGACAGAAAAGTTATGCGGATAACTGGAGGAAGGACCTATCTTTCAAGGTAGGTGATCATGTTTTTCTCAAGGTTTCTCCATGGAAATGTGTGATGTGATTTGGTAAGAAAGGAAAGTTGAGTCCAAGGTTCATTGGACCATATGAAATTCTGGAGAGAGTTGGATCAGTTGCATACAGAGTGGTATTACCTCCGAGTTTATCTCAGGTACACAATGTTTTTCATGTTTCGATGCTGAGAAAGTATATGCCAGATCCATCTCATGTTTTGAGTCCAGAGGTAGTTCAGCTAGAAGAGAACCTATTTTATGAAGAAAAACCAGTCCAGATTTTTGACCGAAGAGAGAAAGTGTTATGAAATAAGGTAATTCACCAGGTAAAGGTTCTGTGGAAAAACCATATGGTTGAAGAGGCAACGTGGGAATCTGAAAATTCTATGAGGGATAAATACCCCCACTTATTTTGATAAGTGAATAAAATTACGAGGACGTAATTCCAAAAAGGGGGGAAGGATGTAACACCCAAGGTAAATAAAGAATAATACATTTTCATATTTTTTAACGTTTATGAATTAAAAATTAATTTTACTTTAAAGGGGTTTCTATGTTCGATAGCGTACCCGATACGCAACAAAGAGTTTCTTTGAAATCTTACATTCCACACTAGTAATAAAATAATATTATTTAAAATGGTAGTTAAACACATAGCCGTTGTATTGGCAGGAATGGATTTAAATAACTAAAATATGATTATATATGTTTTTAATTGTTTTTTCATTTAACCAATAAAATATAAAGGATTAAAATACGAAAAGAATTCAATTTTAGGCTTTTATACCCTAATTTTCACTAAAGGTTCACTTATCACCTTTTGATGACGAACCGTCATTAAAAATGGTTTTTGGTCACTTTTATACATTATATTGGAACAAATAAAACTCTTTTTTAGAATCAGGACATCAAAATTTACTTTGTGCAAATTTTTGGTATTTTTCCGATAAAATTCATTTTTTTAATGAACAGTGAAAAATGTTGTATTTTAATTCCAAACCTATTTTTAATCTAATTTATTTATTTGATTATATTATCATTTGAATTGGTTTTAAAGTGAAATTAGAATATATTTTTACCATTAAATCCAATAGTGGTCGTTGGAATTAATTTCACTTTGAAATCGGACTTAAACTAGTGTCAATCTTTTGATACTTATTGTTTCATGAAAACACGCTATTTGCTCTGACAACGGGAAATAAATATTAAATTAATTAATGCAACTTATATGTTTTGAATTTTGTAAAATATACTCCATTTTTGAATTCAAAATATCAAATATATCTTAGGGTGAATTTTTGGTATTTTTCTGAAAAACTTCAATTTTTGATGAATAGTGAAACCACTAAGTGGTACTTATAAAAACTGATTTTTCGTTTAAATGAAATTTTACCACTTCTGTGTTTTGAATTTGAAAATTCTGACATAAATGGTTGTCATTAAGAAGTAAAATACGGTTCAATGGGATTAAAATATTTTTTGGTTAATAGTAACTTTTATGTTTTTAATCGCGATTAGAGGTAATTAGTGTAGTTTAAGGTAAAAATAATGTTTTAATAATATGAAATGAGCTTGAAACATTTCCTAACCTCATTTTATGTGTCATGGACTACCAATAAAATCCATGGGTCAACTTGGGGACCCCATGGAGCCACTTTAGTTGGAAAATGACATTAATATCTTTTTATTTAATGTTAAAATAAAAATGTCACAAACATGAGTTGTTTTACTAAAACAATTTTTACATGGGGTTATACAAATCATATATTTGACTATAAGTATTCATTGGAAAGATAAAATGATTTACTACATCATGATATTTTTTTTATAATTTTTATACATTAAATAAATAAAATATTTTATGACACCATGATGATGCAGTGATTACCTCATTATTTAACGATTTAAATAAAATGGAAAGATAATGTAAAATACAAGACATAAACATGTCCAAAACCTATTGGATAGGTATATTTAGAACCCTTGTCACCTTATCCTAGAATTATATCAATGTGGGACCTCTTAAATCCTAATATCATTTTAAAATAAAGAACCTTTTCTTTACTTTCCAAGAGTGCCCCTCCTCTCCTCTTATAAAAGGCCCCCACCTCTACCTCTCTACCCACACTTCCAAAGCCTTTGGCTTGGCCAAACCCTGCCCATTTTGTCTCTACACATCTATCTATTACTCTTTGAAGCTTCACTTTGGGCAGAAGTCTTCCCAAGGAATCATTTGAGCTCAAACCAAAGGGAGTTACCCGATTTTAAGGTAATGTCTTCTTTTGAGTCCTGTTGTTTTATTTTGCTTCTACAACCCCCTAAACTCTTTTTATTATTTTATTTTGTAACAACTCCAGTATATTAAATATACTAGGATGTTGTTATAAGAAGTATTCTAGATACACTTACACACACCTACATCTAATGGTTAAAGAACATACTGTTTCCATGGATAGCGAATTTCTGCCTCCCGAAATGATGATTGTTCAAAATTCTTTTAACACCTTCAAAGGTGGCCATTAAGATGACAATATATTTATATATTATATATAATATGTTTATGTTTTCCTTATGCTTCTTTATTTTTCATTTTGAGCATACCTTTATGGCTTCCATTATGGGTAAACACGATAATTTCATTTTAGGAAATGCGGACTACCGCCCCCTCAAAGTGATTTGATTCGTTAATGACATATGTGGGACGTATAAAGGATGGATTTAAAGTTATTATATATGATGTTATACTGAAATTATAATATACTTATATATCATTATTTTTTCCATTAAATTATGAGATTTAAATGAAAGTAGCGTTCATGCGTACGTACGGCTTACCGTCTCCATGAATGGTGCATTTCATTTCTTATCCCAAATGTAATGTACTATTATAAGTACATATATATAATAGATATATATGATGTATTTTACATCTAAATGATTAATATAATTCTGGAATTAAAATATACATACCTCTCATTTAGTTTTAATTCCATTAATATGACATAGAAATGAAAGTAGCGTTCATGCGTATGTACGCCTTACCGTCTCCATGAACGGTGCATTTCATTTCTTACCTCTAAATGATTATGTGGTATTATAAATACATGTATATGCTAGATATATATGATATATATGATATCCAAATCAGTAATGTCATTATGGATATATAGAACCTTTGACCACACGAACAACATGTAATTGTAAGAAGTCCACTTTCGACTTAAGAACCAAATATCGAAAAAACAAACATTATTAACCTAAATGATTACATAATGTTTATAACATGGAAATAAGTGATATAAAAGGAATAATTAACTTAAAAAGTTTCTTAATCAAGTAGAAATTAACTCAAGTTTATTATTCAGGACGTTAAAGAACGATCGAGTCAAGTCGGACCCAAGGTATGGGACTTCGTCTCAATCTACTTTCATCGAGGCATATTTAATTTTATACACAACTATATTTTATACGGTGTATAAACCCCTTTGACCTTTACTTTTATACAAAAGGAATTTTTTTCTATGAAGTGTTTTACTAAACGACAAAAAGGAATGTTTCTTTTAACGTACACAGTGACACCAACATTTTCCGCCGCCGCAAGTATTATTTGGTCTTTGGCTTCCTGAACAAGACGTAATGTTTTTTAAAATGAAATAAATACCATATACTCTTTTATGTATTTTGGTATTGAAAATGGTTTTTATAATGGATTTTTATGTCAATATATTTAAGTGATATATTGTGATCAAAGTGTGGAAATGTTTTATTTCCATTATAGTTGTTTTATGTCTTATGATTTTTATAATGGTACTTGGACATTTGACGGGTGGTTACGTGATAAACCATATGACGGGTGATGCCGTGAATACCAGGATGGGTGGTTACGTTATAACCTCCAATGCATTGGGTATGGAAGTTGGCCGTATGGCTATTCCATTAAGTATGTATGGAAGTTGGCCGGATGGATATTCCATTAAGTCATATGTGTGGAAGTCAACTGTATGTTTATTACACTTAAGTATGTTTATGTCCCAAGTTACCTTTATATGTTATATGTTCTTTATATGGGTTTTATGTTAATCCTTTGGTTACAAAAGGGTAAGTAATGATATTTTATTCAGTGAAGAGTTTTTACTACTTCATGAAGGTGAAGGTGTTACTTTGATAAAGTATACATGGTTTACTTGATGTTTGAAAAAATAACAGTTTTCATTCTTTGTGTATCCCTTACTGAGCTTTTTATGCTCACCCCATGTTTTTTGAAATGTTTTTCACATGACTTAATGTGGAATAGGGTCAAGGATGGGATCAAGGGAAAGTCATGCTATATAAAACATGGAACTAGACATGTTTCTTTTTAAGTGTTTTTATTCTATGGAAACTTAGTAGAAGTGTCTACTTTGTAATCTTTTGAGATGTAATAGTTATGTTATAATTCTCTAAAACTCTAAACCTGAAAAGATCATCAATGTGAATTATTCATTTAATTCAATATTAAGTAAGGTTTAAGGTTGGGGCCTTATATTCTTACTATATTTTTTTGGGTTTAGTGAATGGCTAGAACATAAAGTAACATTATCAATGATTATTGTGATGGAAAATGGAATGACCATTCTCTTAAGAATATCTGAATTCTTTGGGAGATGGACTGAAAAATCTTATTGTTATGATCACTAAACTTTATCAAGATATGAATCATACTTGAATTTTTAATTTTGAAAGGAGAGAACAATATTCTGTTGAGTCCTTCATGAGGCATTGTCCAACTTCTTTAATTGGGTCTTCTGATCCAATTTGTTGGACTCCTCATGTGTTAATCAAGTTTTAATGATCACAAATCCTATTCATTCTGTAAAAACTTTTTAATCCTATATAATTTATCTTAAATCATGAGTACATATGATTAGTATCATTATTATTTAAATAAACCTTGTGAACTATATCTAATTTACTTTATAATGATTTCATTAAGTCTAATCCATTCTATGAATATCACTACTTAAGTCTGAATACATATTTTTGGCTAAGTCTGATACACCGTGAGTCTGCCACCGGTTGTGTTTTTTCTGGAAAAGGAACTAGACATCATGACCATCCAGACACCGTGACTATCCAAACACCATGACTATCCATACATTATGACTATCCAGAAACCATTAAATCCAGACACCATGACCATAGAGACACCGTGAAGATCCAGACACTGTGACCATCCAAACTCCATGACCATCCAGACACCGTGACCATCTAGACACCGTGACCGTCCAAACACCATGACCATCCAGACACTGTGACAATCCAGACACGATGACCATCCAGGCACCATGGCCATCCAGACACCATGAACATCCAGACACCATGACCATCCAGACACCATGACCGTCTAGACACCATGACCATCTAGACACCGTTTCAAGGAGACACTATTTCATGAAGACATCGCTTATAGAAAAACTGTGACACCATTTCAAAATATGTTTGGTCATTTATTCATTTAAGTTCTAACTGTCATATTTGAAGCTTTTAAATAAAATTACACAATTAATGTTTCTTTTTATACATATCATCAAACAGTATGAGGTACGAGGTGTAGAATAAATGCATCCTATCGGCTCAAAAAGATGCACTCCAAGAATAAAAGAGAAGTGCGGCCTAGAAAAAGATAGAGCGTAATAACAAATTATACACGATCTTTTCTAGAGACAAGAACCGACACATGCAACTCAACATTCATTAAGATCACACAAATCATTATTAAATCAACAAATTGGACAACATAGATCATAATTATCGAGCATATCTTCGCATAGTCAATACCAAGAAGAACACGATCCAGATCTAGTTGACTTACAATACTCTGTTTTCCATGAGAGGACTTGATTTCTGCATCTACTTCATTACAGAAGTCTAAAGTTTCATATACTAACACTCACATAACTTATAAACTTATCACATAATTTTTGCCATGTTTTTAATTATTTTTATCTTTCGAGTAGTGTGTGTGTCTATATAAAAACACGTATTGTCTCCTGCATCAAACTGAAGGATACAAGATATCCTTTCTCTTACATATTTTTACACCCATGTATTCCCACATATAAGTGTGTAAGAAGTCCCTGTGTTACTTGTTAGTGTTTACCCATGAAAAACTATGGAAGAGGTCGTGTGTCCTGGATTGTCTTGTGTGATGTTTTTAACCCCGATCCAATGAGTGGATCAAGATTATTTATATAATCTGATTTGTGGAAGGTTATCACCAAGTGGAGTGGATTAGTTCTCGTCTTGAGACTAAACCACTTGTTTTATATCCACTGTGCTATTTATTTTAGTTGTCTCGGTTTTACTATTTAATTCAGAATTCACTAAATTTAATTTTATAGTTAATCTTGGAAAGATGTTATAATTGTATATCCTTATTATAATAGCTTCAAAAGTAATGTTAATAACAAATATTAAGATTACTGAGTATTAATCAATCTTATAATAAGTTATTTAAATAGTCAAACTTTCATAATAGTGTAACCTTGATTAACTGGGTTGTATTTAACATTATTGGGGAACCATTTTAACAATAATTTTTAAACATAAATTTTTAATAAATACTCAATTCACTCCCCTCTTGAGTACTCTACTCCGAACAACATTTGGTATTAGAGAAGTGTTTTTTAATATTATTAAAACTCTATTTTTAACCCCATTCAACTGTGATTGTAGTTTTACTTTAAAGATATCTAAATTTCTATCAATTATAAATTTCTAGATATTTTAAGTTATTTATTTATCATAGATAATAAATTAGAAGGTTCTACAACAAACATACCACTATTCATTAATGGAACCAATTATGCTCAATGGAAAATTAAAATGAAAATGCATTTAGAAAGTATGAGCTTTAAAATTTGGTCTTCAATTATAGATGAATATAAGATTCTTGCTACCGATAGAATCACTTGGGATAAACCTACCAAAACTACCTACAATAACAATTTCAAAGCTATGAATGCTTTATACTACTCTTTAGGAGATGGAGAATTTAATAGAATTTCTTCTAGTAAAGCTGCCCATGAAGTTTGGGATACCCAATATGTTTCACATGAAGGAACATATAGTGTGAAAGAAATGAGAATTAATACCTATACTATTATATATGATAACTTTAAAATTAAACCTGATGAGCCAATTTCTAACATGTATCTCAGGTTCAAAGAAATTGTCAACACAATGATTTCTCTTGGAAGAGAAGTCACTTCCAAAGAACAAATTATGAGAATTATCAGATGCCTACTTGACTGTTGGAGAGGAAACTCTGTCTCTATTAGAGAATCATGTGATATCAACAAGATACCTATAAAAGAACTCATTAGGAAACTGATGATGTATGGAGAAGAGTTGAAAGTAAACAAGGAAGAAGAGGATGAACCCAAAAGAAAATATCTTGCATTCAAGACTACCACCTCTAAATACAGAGAAAAAGGGAAAGTTTAAGTTTATGTAGAAAGTTATAGTAGTGAACAATCATCACCTAACAGTGATGAAAAGATGGATCAATTATCCAGAAGGTTTAATAGATTATACTAGAAGAAGAACTTTTTTAAAAAGCCTAATTTCAAGGGAAGATATGATCAAAATGAAAGTTCTGAAGAAAGATTGCAAAATAAGTGACAGGTAAGATGATATTGTCTTCTATGAATGTAAGCGAAAAAGAAATATCAAGGCTAGATATCCAAAGATCAAGTACAGAAAGAGATTTGAAGGAAGATATAGAAAGTATAAAAAGGAAATGAAAGCAACATGGAGTGCTTCTGAGGACAATTCATGTGAATCAGAATCTTCACATGATGAACAGGCTAACAAAGCCAATATGTGTTTTATGAAGAACACATCTAAGGTCACACTAAACTGTCCTATACAAAATTCATACTATTCTAGAGATTAGAGTGACTCTAAAAATATGTATAATGATGAAATGTTTGAGTATTGTAATAGGCTAGAAGAGACATGCAATGAACTAATAAATAAATACAAGTCCTTGAAGAAACAATATGATCTTACCTCAACCGTTAAAACTAAACTCACTATAGAAAGGGAGAAAAATTCTCAATTAATCAAAGATAATAATGAACTAAAAATATCTTATGAGAAATCGAAAAAGGGTCTTTAAAGGTCTACTAATGGTAAGGATACCTTGGTACAAATTCTAGGTAAACAGATTTCTCCTAAAAATACTACTGACATTGGCTATAAACCTGGTAAAAGAAAATTTGAAGAACTAATTTTTTTTTTCTAAATCTAGGATATACAGCTTTACTCCTAGTTCTGTAAAACATTCAAGTAGATCAAGTTATGACACACTCTCTACTGTTTCAAGCTTTTTTGGACCAAATAGACTTTATTTTTTAAATACTTTACATAATGCTTATAGGAATCCTATGAGGCAGATATTCATTCCTAAAGCACTTATCACTAATATTACTAGACCCAAACAAGTGTGGGTACCAAAATCTATTTTTATTTGTCCATTTTATAGGAAAGATGATTAAAGTGTTCCTGTAAGAGCCTATGGTACACGGATAGTGGGTGTTTAAGAAACATGATAGGAAACTACCCATGCTTTAAGAATTTAATAAAAATTGATGGAGTATATGTCACCTTTTGTGACAATGCCAAAGGAAAGATCATTGGCCTTGGACAAATCAGTAACACTAACTCAGTTTTTATTTCCAAAGTACATTTTCTTGATGGATTGAAATATAATATGCTTATTATTTAATAGTTATTTGATGATAGATTTCATGTTAAATTTTAAAATGATGCCTGTAATGTTTTTAATTCTAAATATGAATTAGTGTTTTCTGCATTAAGAAATGAAAATGTTTATTATGTTAACTTAAATTATTTAGCTTCTCAAAATGCTTCATTTTTATGTGTGTTTAACAAAGAGTCTTGTCTTTGGAATAGGATACTAGGACACTGTAACATTAAATCCCTTATAAAGTTCACTAGAAAAGGCTTAGTCAAAGACCCACCCAAACTTGAGTTTCTAAATGGTAAAGTGTGTAATCCTTTTCTAAAAGGAAAGAAACACAAAATTTACTTCCAACCCAAGAAAGAAGTTTCAACTTCTCAACCTCTCGAATTGGTTCACATGGATTTGTTTGGACCATCTAGAGTTTCTTTCTTAAATGGAAAACACTATGTTAATGTTCTTGTAAATGACTTTTCTAGATATACTTGAACATTCTTTTTTCTCACAAAAGTGAACCCTGCTCTCATTTTACCAAATATGCGAAAACTGTAAAAAATATTAGTGGACATAAAATTAAATCCTTAAGAAGTGATCATGGTTGTGAGTTTGAAAATCAAGAGATTGAATCCTTTTCCTCAGAAATTGGCTATAGTCATAATTTCTCTACCCCCAGAACACCTCAACAGAATGGAGTTGTAGAAAGAAAAAATAGAACCCTACAAGAGATTTATAGAACCATTCCTTGTGAGTATGACCTACCTATTTATTTTTGGTCTAAATATGTAAATACAACATGATACATAATAAATAGAGTTTTGATTAGACCTATTCTAAAAAGGACTCCTTATGAGTTATGGTAGAATAGAAAACCCAAAGTTAGCTACTTCAATGTTTTTGGATGAAAAGTATATATCCTTATTATTAATGACATTCTTGAAAAAATTTGCATCCAAGAGTGCTGAAGAAATATTTTTAGGACATTCAATTTATAATAAAGCCTATAGAGTATTTAATAAAAGAACTAAATGGGTGGAAGAATATGTCCATGTCAAATTTGATGAAACATATCCACATGATCTTAATACCAATCTAGGGAACCTGGAGGATGATGTATCAAATCTATAAATTAATTAAAAATACCCTAACCATCCTGTAAAGGAATTTTTGAAAACCTATAGTTCTGGAAATTCTTTAGATTTTGGTCACAATGAACCAAATCCTATTGAAGAACCTGAAATCACTAGTCTTTCTTTTTTAGGGTTGTTTGAACTCTTAATAACCATCCTATATATGTTATTATAGGATACTTAGATAAAGGAACTCAAACTAGAGATTTTATTAGAAATAAGGTTGAACATCAAGTCTTCTTGTCACAACTTGAACCTAAAAACATTAATGGTGCTATCAATGATGGATTTTGGGTGATGGCTATGCAAGAAGAACTTAATCAGTTTGAAAGGAACAAATTTTGGAAACTTGTTGAAAGAACCAAAGACATATTCACCATAAGCATTAAATGGGTGTTTAAAAATAAGGTATATGAAGCTGGTAACATAGTTAGAAAAAAGGCGAGATTGATTGCACAAGGATATAGTCAAGAAGAGGGAGTTGACTATGAAGAAACCTTTTCACCTGTAGCCAGACTTGAAGACATCATAATTCTGCTTGCTTATGCTGCACATCTGAATATAAAACTATATCAAATAGATGTTAAGAGTGAATTACAAAATGGGTATATAATTGAGGATTTCTTTTTTGAGAAACCACATGGTTTTACAAAACCTTATTTTCCAAATAATATTTTTAAATATTTAAAAGCTTTATATGGTTTAAAACAAGATCAAAGAGCTTGGTATGATAGATTAAGCACTTTTCTTATTTCTAAATGTTTTATAAAAGGAATAGCTGATCCTACCCTTTTTATAAAACGAATTTTCAATGATTATTTAGTTGTTAAAATCTATTTGGATGATATTATCTTTCGATCTTCAAAAAATTCTTTAGGTATTGATTTTTTCTAAAATGATGCAAAACGAATTTGAAATGAGTTTAATGGGTGAACTCAAATTCATTATTGGATTTATAATCATTCAAAATAATGATGGTATTATTTTAAATCAAAGTAAATATACTAGAGACCTTATAAAATGATTTGGATTGGGAAACACTAAAAGTAGTGACAATCCAATGAGTACTACTTGTAAGTTCTATCTTAATGAAGATGGAATATTTGTTGATCAAACCACTTACAGAGGAATGATTAAATGTTTACTCTACTTAAATTCTAGCCGATCTAAAATTATATTTAGTGTGTGTATGTGTGCTCGTTTTCAATAAAATCATGAGGAATATCATTTAAATTTTGTTAAGTAAATTTTCAAATATCTCAAGAAAACTCCCAATCTTGGAATGTTCTATCCCAGAGGACAAGCATTTGAATTAGTTAGTTATTCTGATGCTGACGTTAGTGGTTGTAAAGTAGATAGAAAATCACCTCTGGAACATGTCACTTTTTAGGAAAGACACTTGTATCATGGTGGAGTAATAAACATAATTCTATTTTATTATCTACTATAGAAGCTGAATACATAGCTTCTATAGTTGTTGTGCCCAAATTTTATGGATGAAACACACATTACAAGATTATAGATATCAATTTAGGAATGTACCAATAAATTGTGACAATACAAGTTCTATTAACATATCAAAAAATCCTATTTCACACTCTAGGAAAAAACATATTGATGTAAGACATCACCTTTTGAGAGACCATTATAAAAAATGTGACATCACTTTGGAATTCAATGGAACTGAACATCAGCTTGCTAATATATTCACCAAACCAATAAATTATGAAAGAATAGAATACATCATACATGAATTGGGTATGATAAATTTTAAGTAGTATCTTACTATTTCATACCATACTATTTCATATCTTACTATTTCATATCTTATTGTTTCACACTTTATGGTTTCCCAAATCTCTATCTTGAGATTACTATTTAACTCTAACAGTTCTATAATTTTACTATCTCAAGACTTACTATTTAATTTTTACTGTCTCACAATTATTATTTCTCGACTACTATCTGACAAAAACTGTCTCAAACAATACAGTCACATAGTTTAGAAATCACATTGTTACGGTCTCACCGTGGACACTTGTTACTGTCTCACAATGAATGACTATTACTGTCTCACTGTGAATGACTGTTACGGTCTCACCATAAATATGATTTATTATTTAATTTAGAAATTAGAACCTATATCATGGTAATTACTTATTTTACACTTTTCCTTTCCCACACTTTTGTTTTTGTGATGATTGGTATCCCTAAATGATAAAATAAAATAAGTTTCACCAGTTCTTCACTCGAGCTCTCTTCTCTCAAACCACAACCCCTATTTCAACCCTTCTATCTATTGAACCTTCGATGAATACCCAGGATGAAATTACATTCATTGTCAACTCCTAAGAAATGTATTTCAAAGAAGAAGAGGAAAATAACGTCGAAGATAGCACCCAGAGGTCCTCTGAATCTGACTATGGTAGATAGAATAGTGGTGCCTGAAAAGGATATTTTTCCCAAGTGGCTCATGTCAAGTAAGTATCCAGTGTTGAAAGTATTGAAAGAGAAAGGATGGTTAAATTGGTTAACAGAGGAGGATCAGCCTATTTACCCAAAATTAGTTGTACAGTTTTACTAGTATGTTTAGCTTTCTTTTGATATGGAAGATGACTATGTTGTGAGAAGATGGATAAATGGACATAGATACTATATTTCTTCGAGGTTAGGGATGAAATGCCTTAAGATAACTTATGATGGTATCTATGAGGACTATCAGAGAGGTCCTCCACCTCCAAGTCAGATATTGGATTTGGAAGATGCTTTGGGAAGATTAACTGAAAATATAGCTAAGAGAAGAGCTATAGCTGCAGAGTTAGATGGAGAAACCAGACTTCTGTTTAAATTTTTTCAGAATCTAATTAGCCCCAGAAAAGGTTATTTCACTATAGTCAAGTATCGAGATGTATTTTTGATAAATCTAATGAAAAATGGACATAATATCAATCTATGCAAGTATGTCATACTCCATATGTGTGAATTGATCAAGACCACCTCCAAGTCAACCTCCCTATTCTATTCGAGGCTTATTTCATTCATGCTTCTTACCAAAGGGGTTGTTGGATATAATGAAGAAGTTATTAAGGATTATGAGTTTTGTCTCTGAAATGTTTGAGTAAATAGGATGAAAATCATTTGGAATCCTTGGAGAAAAGCATGGGTTAAAGACAATGATAAGATTTATGAAAAGTTCAATCTGGTGGAACACCCTTCAAGACCTAATGATGTTTCTGATCTTGTCTTAGAACCAGATGAATTTTTTGAGTATCCTAAAGAAGAAGAAGAAGAATAAGAAGAGGTTGTTTTGCCTAAAACAAAAATTTTCTAGAATGAGGAGGATAATGAACCTGTTCTTTAAGACTTAGCTGAGAAAGAAGTGCCTGTTCCTGAAAAGTTTGTTTATTTGGAAGAACAAACTTCCTCAAAAGAATATTATGTAGCTATTGAAAGAGAAAAGGAATTTGTATAATAGAATATAGAAGAAGATCTGTCTCTTGTGAAAAAATCTACTAGTGAGGAACATGTAGAGTAAAAAAATGCTCCTGAAGTTATTCTTTCTGCTGAAGTGAGAATGGATCTAGCCGTTAAGTTGGCTAGACAAGAAATAGATGAGGAAATTAAGGATGAAATCTTGCAAATAAATCAAGTACCTAAAACTCTTATTCCTAAGAAAGATTCACCTATTGAGGGAGAGCATCCCCATAGTTTAGAAAGTGTTGAAGTACCAAATTTGGTTGATCCAATATCAATAGATACATGATATAAATTTAAAAGTTATTTCTATGTGAATGATTCATAGGAAGTCATAGCCAAAGGTCTAGATGTGTCTAATATGTTTCAGTTGAAAAGTGCATCTACTCTTGAAGCTATCTCTGCCAAAGAACCTCAGCCTGTCTCAAATTCTATCTCTGAGCCCTCACATGAACCTTGAAACTTGGTACATAAGGATGACTGCGAGAATTTGGAGCTTCCTTATTGGCTAGGGTTGAAAAGATCATAAATAATCTACCTACCCCTATAAAAAATTCGAGTGAAAGTGATGCTATCCTGTTATTAGAAAATATTATATGGAAGATTCAGAAAAAAGTGCTCCATGAGATTCAAGAAACTAGAATTGAGAATAAACAACTTAGTGGTGAAGTAAATACTCTAAGAGGTATGGTTGAATATATATAGAAAGAGATGAACTCGAGAGAAAAATCTGCTACTCATCCTACTGAAGATCTTGGTAGTCAGATTCCAGAGGATGTATCCTCCCTGATTCTTCCTAACCTAACCTCTTTAGCTGACAAAGTAGCTAAAATAAATAAGAAGGTTGTTCAAGAGATTCTTGAGCTTGTTATTGGACTTAATAGGTTAACTAATGAGTGTAAATGGTGCCTCAAAAAATTTCTCAATCAACTTGAATATCTTACCTCAGCTTTCATTGATTCTCATACTACTAGAAAATCTTCTCAACCTTCTTCGGACAGTGATCTATTCTGAATAGTTTTCAAGGAAGAACTTCAAGATATGCTCAGTGGCTTTAATAAATATTCTATATATAAAGTTATCAAGAACAATGATAAAGTTCTTGATTTGGTGTGCATCCATTACAATATTTCTAATGATTATCAACAAAATATTTCTAAGAAAGCGTACTTATACTTTAATCGAATCTTCTCTAAGAATGACATGATAAAATAATTCAAGTATCTTATAGAGAATATGAGGAACCCTCATGTAAGTCAAGCGTTCAATACTCAAGTACAAAAACTCAAATATTTTACACCTTTGTTGTATAAGTTTATAGAGAACAAGGATGACTTTGTTAAAGCTATGTAGTCTATTGGAGAGATTATTATAGATTTTATCAAGCTTTTTCGGCCTTATCTTTAGGTTCAGAGTACTGCCATTGTGAATCCTATAGCTGCACCTATGAGATATGGTTTTACTACCTTTTCCTATGATACCCTTACCTATATATCTAAGTATGTATCTCAAGCTCTGAGTCATCTCAGGCCTGTAATCCTTGAAAATTGTTGCCTCAGTCTTCTACTACACCTACCCTGACCCCTTATACTTTTTAAAGGACTCCCTTTACATTCTCTGTCCACTAGTTCACTCCCTTCCTCTACTCCAACCTCTTCTCTTATGGATTCTTCTTCTAATGCTGCTACCAAGGGTAAAGAGAAGACTATCCTGTGCTAAAGAACAACGATTAATCTCTTTTTTATGGGGATGTTTTATGAATTCTTATTCCTTAATACTTTTAATACCATTTTTTTCAATCAAATTCATTGTGCTTGTTTGTTTTCTATTTCTTATTTTATTCTTTTTTATAATCCCAAAAGGGGGAGAAATATGTTTTCTATATTCACTAAATATAAATTAAATAATAGAAACATTACCTAATAATAAATATCTCACTAAAATGATTTTTGATCATGAAAAATGGGGATATTGTTGGACTCCTCAGGTGTTAATCATGTTTTAATGATCACAAATCCTATCCATTCTGTAAAAACCTTTCAATCCTATGTAATTTTTATTAAATAATGTGTACATATGATTAGTATCTTAATGCTTTAAATTAACCTTGTGAACTATATTTAATTTACATTATAATGATTTATTTAAGTCTAATACATTGTATGAATATCACTGCTTAAGTCTGAATACAAATATTTGACTAATTCTGATACATCGGGAGTCTACCACCCATTGTGTTTTTTCTGGAAAAGGAACCAGACACTATGACTATCCAGAAATCATGAATATCTTGACACCATGACCATACAAACACCATGACTATCCAGACACTGTGACTATCGATACACCATGACCATCCAGACACCGTGACGATCCAGACATAGTGACTATCCAGACACTGTGACCATCTAGACACCATGACCATCCAGACACCATGACAAGCCATACACCATGACCATGGAGACACCATGACTATCCAGACACCCTGACCATCCAGAAACTATTACCATCCATACACCATGACCATCTATACACTGTGGCCATCCAGACCCCGTTTCAAGGAGACACCATTTCATGAAGACACCGTTTACATACCAACTGTGACACTATTTCTAAATCTGTTTTTTCATTTTTTTCATTTAATTTATAATGGTATTATTTGAAGCTTTTTAAATTCATAGAGATAATTAATGTTTCTTTGAAGACATATCATCTGACAGCACGAGGTACGAGGTGCAGAATACTTGCATCCTATCGGCTCCAACACATGCCCTCCAAGAATAAAAGAAAAGTGCGGCCTAGAAAAAGATAGGGTGTAATAATGAAGTATACATGAGTTTTTTTGGAAATAAGAACCAACACATGAAACTCAACATTCTTAAAGAACACAGAAATCATTCATGAATCAATAAGCTAGACACCATAAATCAGAATCATCGAGCACATCTTTGCATAGTCAGTACCACGAAGAACACAAACTAGATCTAGCTGACTTATGATACTTTTTTTCCACGAGAGGACTCGATTTATGAATATTCTTCATTCTAGAAGTCCAGAGATGCATATACTAACACTTAGAGAACTTCTAAACTTATCTCATCATTTCTGCACTATTGTGTATTATTTTTATCTTTCGAGCAGTGTGTGTGTATATATATAAAAACACACACTATATCCTGCATCAAACTGAAGGATACAAGATATCCTTTCTATTATATCTTTTTTCTCATGTGTATTCCCACAAATAAGTGTGCAAGAAGTCCCTGTGTGACTTGTTATTGTTTACCCATGAAAAACTGTGGGAGAGGTTGTGTGACCTGGACAGTCTTGTGTGCTATTGTTAACCCCAATCTAGGGTGTGGATCAAGTTTATTTATTTAAACTGCTTGGTGTAAGGTGATCACCAAGTGAAGTGGATTAGGTCTCATCTTGAGACTGAACCACTTGTTTTATATCCACTATGCTATTTATTTTAGTTTTCTCCGTTTTACTGTTTAATTTAGAATTCACTAAATTTACTTTGATAGTTAATCTTGGAAATAAGTTATAATTGTATTTCCTTATTATAATATCATAAAAAGTAATCTTAATAACCAATATTAATATTAGTGAGAATTAATCAATCTTATAAGAAGTTTTTTAAAAATTCAATCTATTATCACAGTAGAACCTTGATTAATCGGGCTGTACTTAACTTTATTGTGGAACCCTTTTAAGAATAATTTTTAAATAGAAAATTTTAATAGATACTCAATTCACCCCTATCTGAAGTACTGTACTCTGACCAACACACTTTTTTTTGAAAAATGGATAAGAACCACTAAAAAGATATTATCCGTTTTCTAGTGTTCAAGACATGGGATAATCATTCTGGCAATTTATTGATTAGAGGGAAAAGAAACCAGTGGTGGACTCTAATAAATAATACCATGAAACAAGATGAAATTGAATCTATGAATTATGAATAGTTAAAAAACATATTTTTCAATAAGTAATTTCCTTGTATTCTTCATACAAAGAAGGAGAAAGAGTTCCGTTAGTTAAAGAAAAAGGATGAGGAATTTGTAGGTACCTATGAGGATAATTTCACATGAATTGCGAGGTATGCTTTGGGTATTATCATCCAACCTAAAACTAAAATTTATAGGTTCTTTAGTGTCTTAAATCCAAGTCTTAGAAGGGAGTTAGACATAATATACTTTAATATCGATGAATAGATTGTGCATTGTGAAATCAATATTGAAATAGAGGTTGGAGTTACATATAAATCACATGGTTTTGACATGGAATGGAAGATGAAGTTCAATGGAATATTAAAAACTAGGAAAAGAAGAAGGCGACCTTTTATTTATGCTATATGGCTGAGAAGAATCATGGAGGAAATTATCTTAAGGGGTGTAATAATTTTTTTAAGTTCATAAAGGAAGGTCATTGGGCATTTTATTACCGAAGTGATGGGAAAAAGTCTGATAAAAACGAGAATGGATGGAAAACACCATAGAATGAACCTACCCTAATTTAATGCTAGAATCAAACAGAGAATATGCATTATACTAATTAGTCCCCAAAACTGAGGATTGGTGATGATGATCTGCGTCATAAACCTATTAAATTGAGGGAAAAGGGGAAATCTCATGCAATCATTATCTATGAATAGGGGTTTAATAATGAAATAGTAAAAGGTATAATTACCATCCACTATAGAACTTCTAATGTATTATTTTATTTGTCATATACCCACTATTTCATTTCTAAATAATTTTTTAGGGGTATTACGATTCCAACCCAATGATTAGATTTAGAATTATCTGTGTAAACCCATAATAGTATAATGATTGCATCTCATGTATATGATTCCTCTCTAGTTGGAATTGGTGGGAATGTGTTTTTTTCAAATGTTGTAATTCTTCCTTTGGCTGAATTTGATGTCATCTTAGGCATGGATTGGATTTATCTTTATAAATAACACATGAATTTTTGAGCAAGAGATGTTACGTTTTATATTTCAAACCAACCTATGATCATTTATCAATGTGACAATAAGTATGAAATTCCTATAGATATTTCATCCATCGTATTAGTCTGAATTCCCATTTAGATGGATTTTTTTATCTCAAATGGTTGGGGAGAAAATCAACATTGATGATATAACTTTTTTTGTGAGTTTTTGGATATACTTACACAAGTGTTTCCTAGCCTTCCACCAAAATGTATAGCCGAGTTCTTGATAGAGATCATACCTAGATCCACACCAATTTCAAAGACTCCCAATAGAATGGCCCCAATTATGTTATAGGAATTGAATAAGAAACTCCATGAAAACCTTGATAAGGGATTCATCTGGATAAGTGTGTCACCTTGGGGTGAAACTATTCTTTTCATGAAAAATAAATATGGATCAATGTGACTCTACATTTATTATCGAAGGTCGTACAAGTTCACGATCAAGAACATGTATCCTCTTCCCCGTATTGATGACTTTTTTGATCAACTACGTGGTGATCAATTATTTTATAAGATCTAACTTCATTCTAGATATCATCAATTGAGTTTCAAGAAAGATGATATACCCAAGAAAACATTCCGTATAAGGTATAGACACTATGAATATATATTGATACCTTTCATACTCACGAATTCCACTGATATCTTCATGGATTTGATGAATAGTGTCTTTAGAGATTACCATGATCAATTTTTGGTAGACTTTATAGATGGTATTTTTTATTATTCATAGATAAATTAAGAGCATTAAGACCACTTTAGAATTATATTGAAGAACCTATGGAAGGATAATATGTATGAAAAAATTTTAGAGTGCGAATTTTGGATATAAAAGGATTAATTTTTGAGTGACATAATCTCAAGAGATGGTATTGTTGTAGATCCCTAAAAGATGAAGGGTATTTAATGTTATACTAGACCATTCATGGTGATTGAAATCTATAGTTTTCTTATTTTATCCAGATATTATCGACGATTTGTGGAGAATTTATCCCAACTATCCAATCCTCTGATCAATTTAACTCGAAAGGGTGCCAAGATTCTCTGGAAAGATGAATGTGATAAAATTTTCCTAGAACTAAAGGGAAGGTTAGTCATCACACATGTTCTTACATTACCCCGTAGTGTAGAAGGGGTTTTTAATCGATAGTGATGCATCAAATAAGGGATTGGGATGTGTTCTTATACAGAATAACATGTTTATCACTTATGCCTCTCGATTTTTGATGATCCACAATCAAAATTACCCAACTCATGATTTCGAGTTATCTATGTTAATTTTTTCATTAAATATATGGAGGAATTATCTTTATGTTGAAAAGAGTTATATATATTCTGATAATAAAATTATGAAATATATATTCACACAGAAGGCATTGAACATGCACCTGAGAAGATGGTTAGAGATGATAAAGGATTATTACTTCTCAAAAAATTACCACCCTAGGAAAGAGAACAAGGTGGATGATGGTTTAAGATTAAATTATCATGCAATATTATCCATGATGAGGATTTAAAAAGATCCAATATTTATAGATTTACAATGGATGAATATAGAAATATTGATGGAAGTGGAAAATATTATCTTGCTCAATTGAATGTTCAATCCTCCATCCAAGTAAAGACTAAAGCGGCACAAAAGGAAGATATAGATATAAAAAATAAGGATAGAAAATTTCTATAGTTTAAATTTGATTATTATGGACTGATAAGGTTTAAGAACCATTTATGTGTTACTCCCATACCACATTTGAAGAAGGATCTATTTGAGAAAGCTCATAGTTATTTATTCTTTATTCATCCTGAATGTAGGAAGATGTATTGAGACTTGATATAACACTTCTGGTGGGATGGAATAAAGGGAGATATCACAGAGTTTGTATCTCTATGATGGTTATTCCAACAAGTTAAGGATGAAAGATAAAATTCTAAAGGGATGTTTCATCCATTACCCATACCAGAATGGAAATGGGAGAAAATTACTATGAATAATTTTTTTGGACTCCTCAAAACCTCCAAAGGGTTTAATGCTATATGGGTGGTAGTATATTTCCATACTAAGTCTATGCACATCATTAATATAAGTGAATAATTTTTTTGGATTAACTTTCTGGGATATACATTAAGGAAGTGGAATGGTTACATGGAGTACCACATTATATTATATATGATTTGGATCTGAGGTTTACCTCAGATTTATGGAAAAGTATTCAGTAAGATCTTGATACAGAATTAAGTTTCTACATTTCTTATCATCCTCATATGGATGGGAAGTCTAAAAGAACAATTAAAACTCTAGAGGATATGTTGATTCTTGTTTATTGGATTTAAAAGGTGGTTGGGATCAAAACATTTATCTAGTTGAGTTTTCATATAACAATAGCTTTCAATCAAGAATTCAGATGGATCCTTATGAATCCCTATATGTGAAAAAATGTATATCTTCAACATGTTGGATTGAAATTGGAGAACGAAAGCTATTTGGACATAAGATAACTGAATAAATCATAGAGAAGTTTAGAGCCATTCAACAATATATCAAGGAATTTCAAAGTCATAAAAAAGTTATACAAATAAATGACAACCTGATATAGAATTTTAAAACGATGATATGGTTTTTCTATGAATATCCTTATAGAAAAAGGTTATGAGATTCATAAAGAAAGGGAAACTAAGACCTAGGTATATCTATCCCTTTGATATTCTTGATCATATCAGGAATGTATCCTATAACTTAGAAATTCCTCTAAGTATATCTCAATTACATGATGTGTTCCATCTATCTCTCATCATTAATTCCATACCTTACCCTTAACATGTATTGAAATCAGAGGTCATACCACTGGAGAAGGATCTTTCTTATAAAGAACAACCAGTTGAAATTATGGATCGTACAAAGAAAGTTCTATTAAACATAACAACTCCCCTAGTCAATGTTTTGTAGAGAAATAAAAAGTTATAGGATGATATGTGGGAACTTGAGTATATTATTTGGTTTAAGTATCCACATTTTTTTGTGTTAGAATGTTTAATTTTGAGGGTGAAATTCATTTTTAGGGGGGTAGAATGTAACACCTAAATTTTTATGATTTTCTTCCAAAATAAATTAATTTCTTTGATGTCTTGTATTTGATGATATACCAAGTCAAACAAATTTATACCCTACACCAATATAATCTTGTGTTATATACAACACCGAATTGGCTTGCGTTACACACAACAGTGGGTTTCTACAAACCATCATTTTATTATTATAATTAACTATGTGGGATATTTTAACCAAGATATTAAACAAAGTAGTATTAATATAAATAACTATATTTTTATGTATTATTTATAATGGTTTCATATAAATAAATCTTATTTACAATAATAAATACAATTTTTAGTAAGGTCATTATATGTTTAAGAACACTATTTTATTAAAAGAACTACTTTTATGTCCTTTTGTGAAAAATAATAAAATTAATTTTAAACACTTCTAAAAATTTAATTTTATAAAAAAATTTCATTTTTTAATTCAGAACATAAAAATTATCTTAAGGTATTTTTTTTGGATTTTTCTAAAAAAAAGCATTTTTTGATGAATAGTAAAACATATTGGATTTTAATTCAAAAACTGCTTTTTCATCTAATTTATTAATATAGTTAAATTATATTTTAATTTGTTTTTAACTTTTTATTAGGTAAAATATAATTCAAATAATAAAATTTATGTCAGTATAGAAAATTTCACATTGAAATTGGATATAAAATCAATTCAAACTTTTAAACATTTTTGCTAAAAAACCGCTATCACGACACATCTACGAGATTAAATTTAAATTAATTTCTTACAATTATATGATTTGAATTTAAAAAAATGGATTCCATAATTGGAATAATAATAATTTATAATTTATAATATGTTCAATTTAGTTTTTAACCAAAAATATTAGTGAAAGTGATTAAAATTAATTATAGCGATTAAGAGAAAAATTAGCTTTGCAAAGGACTAAACCTTAAACTTAAGGCCCAAGATGACCAAGAAACTAGTAAAAAAATCCGTTTTATGTTTATATTTTGACCACATACTACCTTTTATTGGTTTTGGACCATTATTGCAGCCAATTTTCTTAGAAAAAACATGGGTGGAATTCCCTTTTTAAAAACTTACAAGAATGCCACTCCTTCTCCAGTATAAAAAGGCACTCATCCTTCCCACTTATTCACACCTATCAAGACCTTTATCTTGGAAAAAATATGACTAAAACTCCTAAAAATATCCCTATATTAATTCTATAATCCTTACTTTTGTCATTTATCCATCCAAGGAATCCCTTTGATGAAAACGAAAAGGAGTTACCCAAAGAAGAGGTAAAATCCTTCCCCAAGATCCTTTGTTTCATTTTTATTCTGAAAATCCTAAATTATTCTTGTAATATTATTGAATAATAAAATAATTATATTAAATATTATTATATTTTGTGTTCCTAAGTGTTCAAGATACAATTACACACACTTCCATCTAATGTGTAATGAACTTATCGTTCTTGTTTATGACGAATTATCACCTCACGAAACAATGTTTGTTTTTTCTTTACCACCTATCATGGTTTGTAATTATGATGAAAACCAGATTTTTATAGGATATATATGATACATGTAATTTATTTATTCTTATTTAATTATTATAAAGAACATAACTTTATGTCTTCCATTTTGTGTAAATAAGATAACATTGTTTGTGGACGTGTGAACTACTACCTCCGCAAAGCTATGTGATTCATTCGCACTCTACATGGGATGTTTTAAGGACAAGAGTAGTACAATTATATGATATATATGAAATAATAATTCTAATGTAATTATATATATATATATATATATATATATTATTTTCTCTATTTCTTTCAATACGATAAGAAAATGGAAACAACGTTCATGCGTATGTATGACCTACCGTTGCCATGAACAATGTATTTAATTTCATATTTATATATTTTATATAATATTATAAATACATATATCATGACTATATATTATATTTATATCTTTTTTTAAAATTTTAAAATAATGAAATTATGATCTAATTAAGAGGACCATGAATAACGAGTCAAAACGTGTTCAAAAAACAAGGTGGTTATCACCCGAAATAGAATTTTAGCTTGAAGTTATTAATGAAATCGTATTATAAAGTCATAAGTAAATCATATATGGTATTATATATATAGATATGTTTCTTTGATATATATTTAAAAATATTTTACTTATTATAAAGGAGTTTTTAATGTGTACAATAAGAGTCAATACATGAGGTTAGGTTTTCTAGTCTAACATTTATTTTCACATGACTTATTTATTATTAACCATTAATTATTTTTTGTGGTGTATATACTACACATGAGTGTATTATATGATAAATATCCTTAAATTTATGTTTATTTAAATATCTATTTTATGATCACTATTTCATGGCGTCTTACCGATCAAAAGTTACAAAACCAGTAATATAGTTTTTTCTCAATTTGAATTCTATGAGACACATATTTTTTTATACACCTATATTATTTTACGAGGTGTATATAATTAAATTTTACATGTTATATCAAGAATATAATTATTTTAATGATATTTTAAGGTTTATTTAATTTCATTTTCTTAAACATGGAATACGATTAAAAGTTACCAAGTTGTAAGAGTCTATTGAAACAATCTCATAATTTACAGGGATTGTTTTTTATTATGATTCCATTGATGAAATATTATAATCCATATCTCAAGAACTATCATGAGTTTTATTATCCTCTATTAATCCATGATATATTCATGTATTGGTACCATTTTTCCACTTTTTGGTACTTCAGATAATTAGTAAAATGTTTTTAAGAAAATCTGATCTCATTTCAATTTTCATTCGGAAATCTATTTATTTCAAAAACTATGTTTTCAAAAATGTTTTTAAAATGATATTTAAATATAAATTTTAAGGGTAAAATATTTAAAAAATATTTTTTTATTTTCAAATCTATTTTTGAATAAAAATGTTTTCAACATATTTTCAATCATCCTTAATATGGTTCAATGAAAAAAGTTTTCAAAAGTATTTGTGTTTTAAAAATAAATTTTTTTTCAAATAATACAGGATAGTTTACTCAATAAATTTTTTCAAAATAACTTTCCAAATTATTTTCCTTCTATGATGGCATCTTTTGGTGTTACTCATACATTTCTGGGAAATAATCGTAAGGTTCCATTCATATTCTTCCTCTGAATGGTTTATGTTTTTATGGAATTATATTTATGAAACACATTTATATTTCATGGGTTAAATGTTTATGAAACCCATTTCTCTTTCATGGATTATATTTCTACGAAAACCACATATTTTCATGGGTTATTCTTTGATGAAATTAATTTTAAACCTATATCTTTTCCAAGGTTATGATATGATTACATGTTTATAACACCAATTTAATTTTCTGGGTTATGATATGATGTTTTATAATCTTTTGTAAAACATATATATGATTTAATTATGAGATGGGTGGGACCTATATCACCCAGTAATGAATTTTTTAAATATTTATATCTCATGAGATAGACATGGTTGGAATGGGGAGCGAACTCAGTTCAGTAAAGGATTTTGTCCACTAAGATGGTCTTGGGAGTGAACCTTGACTACTAAGATGGTCAGGGGAGTGAAACATGACTACCAAGATGGTATAGGAAGTGAACCCATACTACTAATATGTCCTTGGAATGGATTCATTGACCACTATAGAAATAATTTTATATACATATGTGTCTCCCAAAATTCCATGTCATATTCTTATATTATTCTTTTATGGATTATTCCCTTTATTCCTTTATGATTTATGTCTTATGAACTGCCATTATTTATTCCATGATTCATGTTTATGATATTTTTTTATATAGGGTAAGATCTTATAATATCATGATCATGTTCTTAGACCATTATTCTCATGTTTATGATTACATATCTCCATTTTTTACCCTTACTAAGCATCTAATATCACCCCTTTTTATGTTTCCTTTACTCAGGTTATGAAGATATATATTACATATAATGTGTCTAAGAAGGGTGATTGTCATGAATAACCCAGTGGAATATTTTTTAGATCACTTATGAACCTGTGTTTTAAGTTTCCATGTTTCCAAAGGCACTAAACTAACACAGTCTTTGAGCGTATTTTTTTGTAACATAGAAAGTATTACATAAAAGTGATGTAATTTTAATGTATGAAATTTATGGGTCATTACAAACATAATCTACATAAATATGTACTAATAAAACATCAGGTAAAACTATTTTCTTAAATTTATTACAATATGATAATCCTCTAAGAAATCCATTTTCTAGTAGGAAATCTATTAGTCTTTCATACCAAGCTATTAGTTCTTGTTTTTGACCACAAATATATATATAATGTTTTAAAAATAAATTTTTTAGAAGGGGAATTTAAAAACATATTGGCTGTTCAATATTGACATCCTTAAATAAATTTACATTTTGAAAATCATATTTTACATCCATATGATATAATTTAAAATTAATATATGATTCATAATATTAAAGGATTACAATAGATTATAATATATAAATAGGTGAAAAAGTTTCCACATAATCTATTCCTGATTATATCCTTTAATGAATAATCTTTCTTTATTTCTTGTAATTATCCCTTGGCCATCTTGATTATTTCTAAAAACCCATTCGTTTGCTATTACTGGATGATTGGATGGCCTATCAACCAATTCCAAAAAATTGTTTCTTCTAAACTTGTTAAGTTCTTATTACATAGTTATTACCCAACTTTTATCTTCTAATTATTCCTCTATAGTTTTATGTTATAATTATAATAGTAAGGTATATAATTTTTCTTTATTTTCTACACTCCTTCTTATCCTAATCCTTGTATCTATATTTCCTATTATTGCATCCAAAGGATGATGATTTAAAGATCTAGGTTATATTTGTAAGATAATTTTAGGTTTACCAGTTTCATGTTTTTCTAGACCATCATGAATTTCATAATATTTTAGTTTATTTTAGAAATAATTTTAGGAGATTCAAGTATCACATTGTCTATGGAATTTGTAACTTCATTTGTATTATTTTTTCTACTTTGATCGAAAGGGTCACTTTTATCAATCTTCACATGAACATATTATTCAACTATATTTAAATTTTTAGTATAAATTATATAAGATTTAGAAGTATTAGAATATCTTAGGAATATTCTTCCATCATCATTTGGATAAAATTTACCAAAAGTTTCCATTTCATTTAAGATATAGATATTTCATCCAAAAAATTTAATGTATAAAAACTTAGGTTTTATGTCATTCCATAATTAATAGGGTATCTTTTAAGAAATAGTATTTTTAAAACTCAATTCATGATATAAAAATCAATGTTAACAACTTTTTCCCAAAAATAGGTAGGAAGACTATTTTAATTCAACATAGTTCTTACCGTATTATGGATAATCGAATTTATTATTTCTATAATTCCATTTTGTTTAGGTGTATTGTAGGAGAGCAGGTATGTTTAACACCCATGTTTGATAATAAAGAATTAAATTCATGATTCTAAAATTATCCACCATTAACACTTATCAATGAAATTATTTGAAAATATTTTTTAATTTTTATAATTTTACAAAAGTTTCTAAAAATAAAGAAAAAATCACTTTTAAGTTTTATAAAATAAACCTAATTAAATATAAGTAAATCATTAAATAAAAAAAATAATATCTCCCAGCTAAGATATATACTCTTGATGGTCTAAAAAATCCACAAGGATATGTTTTAGTGGGTTGGATGTAGCAACCTTCTTAATAGATTTGGAGGAAGACTTCTATTTCTTGCCTATTTTGCAAGAACTAAAAATTATATCTTTTTCAAATATAAGACTAGGAAAATTAGAAACTAAATGGGTGATAGATAATTTATAAAAATTAAATACAATACAATTTTCAATTCCTCTATTCCCAATCTAGGAATAATTTTTCTTAGTAGTTAAACAATTCAATTTTTTTTCACACAATGAATTAAGATCCAATGTATAAACATTTTTAGTTATATATTATCTAAACATAAGAAGTTTATCATCAAAAACAAAGAATATATTATTATAAAAATAAAAATAAAAACCATCATCACAGAGTTGAGAGAAACTTATCATATTATGATTTTACCCTTGAACATATAGTTTTTTGTTGATCGAAATTGATTTTGGATTTCCAACTGATCCAATACTAACTATTTTTCCTTTGGAATTATCACCGTTGGTAACCATGCCTTCTATCATGTTTTGATAATATATGAACATTGGATGAATTTACACTGATGTATCTTGACTATCCACTATATATATACCATAATTCATTTTTTCTGATGAACATTTTCCTATAAAATATTTAAATAATTTTTTTTAGGATCCTAATTTTGAAGGGTCTATATTTGTTAACAAGAAAAATCATAGTAATAATATTTTCCAAATTTTTCTAAAATTTATATAACTAGATTTATACATATTTATATAAAAAAATAATTAATTATTCTACTAATTTTTTGATTTCTTAAACAACAGTTATTAGAACAATGACCCTTAATTTCACAATAAAAACAAGCGACTCTTGGTATTTTTTATTTATATAAATAGTTACAAAATAATTTCTATATAATTTATATTTTTCTTTATTGTTTCCTATTCCACATTTCTTCTTTTTATGAACATTTTTACCAAGAATATTATTATATATTTTTCTATCTTATTCAATATACTGGAAACACTTTTGAATGACCTTACTTTAGTTTGTAACTCTTATATTTTTATGAATAATGCAATTTTTGGTATATTTTCTAATTTTTCCTATAAGTCCAATTATTGTTTTATCACGGAATATTTTTCATGTAAAAAATAATTATAAATATTATTTAGGGATTTATTATTTTTTAATAAATAATCATAATATTATTCAATCATTGAATATTAATAATCTATTTTATAGTTAGTACAATATTCAAAATCAAAAGCATAATAATAGTAAGATTATAACTCCTTTTACTCATCAACCATAAAGCACATATTTTCTTTCATATTTATTGGATATTTTTATAAATCATATTTATAAGTACTGCTAGAGTCCACATAGGCTCTCAAAGTATCCTTGAATAGTTTTTTATCTTTGTGAACATAACCAATTCTCATCTGATAATTATTTCCCCCCCTTTCCATTTTTTTCTATTATTTTAGTTATGGGAAATATTTTATGGTATGTGAAATTTTCTTGAATCCATAACATATTACTTCTTCAAGTCCTGAAATATCTTTCTTGATAATTTTTAAGGGAATTTTGAAGCCTTTATCATACTTACAAAATTTTCTAAATCTTAAAACTAGATTAGCCATTTCCATTCCAGAATCTAAACATTTAGAATTATATGAGAGTAAAACATATATTTTTTTATTTATTTTCATATTTTTGAGTAGTAACATTAAGAGTGGTATTATACCATTTTATCATCCTATGATCTTTAGCTTTATCTTGAATTACTGCATAATTCATCATTAGTATTCCAATCAACTCTTTCATTGTTTTTCTAAGACCAAAGTAGATTTTAAAATTACATCAGATATCCCATTCCATTTAGAGAGTAAGACTCTTAGAAATTTTAAATATTTATCTTCTTTTTTAGATGGATTTATAGAGGAAGCTACACTATTTAATATTTCAATCATCCTTATATTCATACGATTTATTCTTTCACCATCTTACATCCTAAAAGTGTTGAATTTCCGATTTGTAGTGTTGTATCCTAATATCATAACATTTTTAGTTCCTTTATAAGAAATAATGATAGTGTTTCATATCTCATAGTCATTAGTATATTGAGACACATGATTAAATTCATTTATACCAAGTCCACATATAATATAATTAATGGATCTTGAATTGACATCGTACATAGCTTCATTAGTTGCATCCCATTTTTTTGATTCCTTAAGGATTTAATTTGATTTGACAATCATAATATAAACTTTGAATCAATTATTATTCAAATAGAAAATCATACGAGCTTTCTAGAATCCATAATTATCACCATTAAAATAAGGATCATATATCTTAGACATTCATTTTTTATGTTTAGTCATAAGAAAATGTCATTATATAGACCTTTTACTTGAGATTTATAGATCTTATTAGACTTCTTAAAAATGAAATCCATAGATAAAAAATGTTAGGCTGGAATAATATGATGATACATATGAGGTGGATGTGACTTTTTAAAAACTTGAAATATTAAAATTTTATCCTTTTCATATATTATGAAGATAAATAAAGTTATCTTCTTTATCAAAGTTATGTAGTGGGAAAATAGAGAATATGGAGACAAAAGTTTCAATAGTGGTCTAGGTAATAAAGATCCCATAGTGAACTCCACAAATTCTCTCTCATCTAGTTTAATGATTTTTATTAAATACGTCCTCTCATCATAAGACCTCCACAACTAAGTTTAGGAAGTTGAAAATTTTTCAACAATTATTTCTCTTGGACTTATAGTTATTTAATAAGGAACCGTAACATCCATATATTAGAATGAGAAGTTTAAACTACCACAAATGAGTATGATTATTTTATTCTCCATGAAATCAATATGAATTTATTTGATTGAGTAACAAATTTAACTCATAGTTTCCAAAAAACTAAAAGACAGTAGAATATATTTTTCATATATGTGAGTCTTCATGAAAGGAATAATTGCACGAGATACTGTTTGAAAATTATCATTATGTAATGAAAAAACTAAAAAACAGAAACATAAACAATAGAATAATAATAAAACAAAGGAAATATCATAACCTCCTTTTCTCCAACATGAATTTCTTCAGAATAGAAGATACATTCGTTATTTTCAAAGTACAATCTCTTTTTCTAAATAATATAAATATTGGTATTTAGAAAGATAAAATAAAATTTATTTGAGTCAAAGAGATCCTAAAATATCACCTGTAAAATCATAATTATTTGAATTTAAAACATTCAAAGAAATTCATAACTTCCCCTAGAAATAAGAACAATTTAATTTGTTGAACATAATCCTTTGAATCGATTTTTACAAATATTTAAAAATATATTTAATTCTAGTAATACTAATTTGAAAATCCTAAAAAATATATTGAATTAAAAATTCTATATATGGCCAAGTCAAACTTACGGTTAACTTTGAAAGTACAGTTGAAAATATACGGTTAACGTCGAAATGTTGGGTTGCCGTACCATATATTAACTTCATCAGCAGATTGTTGCCTCTCAAAATTACAGTTTATGATCCATAATTTCACAAAAGTGTAGGGTATATGATCCATACATTTACTCAAAAAATTGGGTTTGAAAACTATATTCTATGCTTACAAATATAGGGTATGAACAATGTTTCCAGAAAACATAAAACATAGTTAGAACACTTTAGATGAAAACTTTAACACATACATAAGGTAAATTTATAAATAAACATAATATTAATAAATATGTAAAGTAATTTCATTAGTAAAACAAACTAGGGTATCTATGAGCATAAAAATCAATAAGATTCATAGAGTATTTTTGAGAAAATACATGCCCCAAAATCTACAGTGGAAAATAATTTGTGATTCCCAATATTCTATGGGAAATAGGTTCCACTTTGGGGAATATATGGCTATATTTGATCCATGATGTCGATTTTCTATGCTTTTGTTTATTCTACGCTATTTTAATATGTGATTATGTTATTTCCAAGGTTCATGATTTATGTCTCATTTTTTCACAGTCTTTACAACATGCTATATTTTTGACAATATGGGATCACTTGTCCTCCTATTATGAAATATGAATAGTTTTTATGATTCCTTGTTATTTTAATTAGAGATTTGTATCCTTATTATGTTTTCTCATATGATTTTTATCTCACCCTATGCAACATGTGGATATGATTATTATTCCCTTAATGAGAATTTAAGATCAATCCTATCTTAGGTTATGATTTCTTAGGTCATGGGGATGTGTGTAACTTTTGTTACGTCTATCAGAAGAACTTTTATGATGAAATTATGGGTAAATGGTCATAAGAATTGTAAAATTCTTCTACTATGTAGAGAGTCAGAAAAGATATTAAAACTCTTGATTATCTAGAAATCGATATTATTAAGTAGTGTAGCATTTTAATTATGTAATTGATGTGAAATAATGGCATGTCTATATTTTTTTTCTTAAGTTGGTATTAGAGTAATTTTTTAGTTCTTTTTTTGATATTCTACTAGTTACATTTGGTGTTAGAGTTAGAGAACCTTTGTGAAAGTCCTAAAGATGAGTCTAAGTATAGGATTATATCCCAGAATATTGGTCAAGTATTGAGTAGGTAGTTTTCTTATAAAAACATCCATATCTAGATACTGGAAAGTGTATAAAACTATGAAATATACACACCTTGGAGAAATCACCCTGAAAATGGTTAGTTGAGTATTTAATTGATCATCAATATGTTGCATGATGACTAGGCCTAAAACTGCAAACCTAGCTTGACAGTCCTTGGGGTTAATATTTGGTTGGTCATATTCTCTTTATAAACCACTATTAAGGATTGATTACATAGTTACTTTGAGGAATTAGGTTGATAAGTAAAAGGTAACCAACCTTAAATTGACTAAAGTTATTATAAGATAACTCGATGATGAAAAAGTGTAAAAGATTTTAAGGTTAAATCCAATTTTTTATTACAACATTCCTCTATGATATGAAATGTTCATGACTCCTATTAATCAATTTTTTTTGAGATGGATATAACCAGAAGGAATCAAATTAATAATGGGCCAGAGGAAAAATGAAATTAATTATTCAACAAATACCCCAATGTAATTGGGGATAGAGTATAAAACCTAATGCAAATGATTACACAACTCTAAAAAGATATGAATAATAATACAAATCACATTTAGCTCCCAAACACCCTAAGGAGGGATAATATTTCTATCAAGTATTTCACATGAAAATTACCACCCCATTTAGAGGTCCTTCTAATCCAATTATTTCCATAAAATGGATCAAGGATACAAAAAAGATATTTTCAGTTTTCCAGTGCTCGGAACATGATAATGTTGTTATGTTAATCTATCGGTTAGAAGGTGAGGCCAACTAGTGGTGGAATATGATTAATAATACAATAAAGATGTAGGAATCAAACTCTATGGTACATGAAGAGTTTAATAAAGTGTTATTCACTATAAAATTTCCAAACAATATTCACATAAATATAGAGAGGTATTTCATGGAGTAAAAACAAAAGGTCGATGAATCCATTGGCACTTACGAAACAAACTTCACAAGACTGGTGAAGAGTACCATCAACTTTATTATAGATCCTGAGAGTAATATTGAATGATTCTTTAGTGGCCTTAGACCAATTAATTGAAGTAATATAGCTATAAAAGTCTTTAGTAGATACAAAGAGATTGATTATTATCCACATACAATGGATATGGATGTCAGTGACTCTCCTCACTCTAGAGAGAATAATAGGAAGATGGAGTTTTATGGGAACTTGAAAAAAAATCTCAAGTAGCAAAGAATATTAAAAGTTTTTATGCCATAAATTTTGGAATAAACACCTGATAAATTACCTAATAGGGTTATAATGATATTTTAAATATGTTAGAACTATCCATCAAGAATATGAATACTGAAAGGATGCAAACATTTCAACAAAATAGAAGAAGGTTTCTAATAATACTCCACACACTCTTTAATGTTTTAAATGAATGGAGTTTGGTCATTATTTTAATTAATTACCTAAATTTAGAGGTAATGAAGTGAATAGGCCCCAACAACCCCCAAAACCCATGGAATAAGGGAGATCATACACAATAACTACTGTTGAGGTGGATCATGATAATAAAGTGACATTAGGTTTACTTATTATCCCTTATAGATATGTGAATTACTTATATAATTATAGTTCTTTGCATTATTTTATATCTCACAAGTTTGATAAAAGTTGATGATCCTTTTTTAATGTATTTCTTAAAAAGTTATGTATTTATTGAAAACTAACTCTTATTAATGATTTTTTATAAAACTAGTGAGAAAGAATGTTAATGAATTTTGATAAGTTATTTCTTAATGTTTTTAGAGTAAGATTTATGTTTGTTAAGATCATTTGATAAATAACTTTATAAAATATATATATATGATTATATGTTGTTTGATCAAAGTCCTCAACATCATGAAAATTTCATGATACTAGATAAAGTTTATTGAAGGGAAGAAAAGTTCATATGAGGATTATTGATCTGGATAATATTTTATAGGACACTCCAATCAGAGTGTTATTATGAAAAACTAAAGTTCAAAATTTTCTAATCGGACAAACCATTGATGAGTTTCAAGAAAACAAAGTTACTGAGTTTTTTTTCATAAAAGTTCTATGCAATGTTTTTTGGATAAATTAAGTATAAGTTATTGAGAAAACATTCTAAATAGAGTTCTTATAAGAAGAGTTACTGATAGTGCAGATTTTTTGATGTTTTTAAAAAGTTAAAATTAGTGTAACAGATTAATGGATATACAAAATTCATAACATTGGATATAACAAAGTATGATAATCCGGACAATATAGTCGCTTGATATTTTTTTATAAGTTTGTTCATATTTTAAAAATATAAAATAAATATAATGTGTAATATAAAGTTATATTTGAATATCTATGAAAATAGGGGGGATTAAAAGAAGTTATAGATAGAGTTTTTATTTGAATAATGTGGGTTGTGAATGAAGTATTTAGAAGCTAAAACAATATAGTAAACCATATTTAGAGAATCAAGAAGAAAAAATGAATATGCAGTTATTTTTCAATAATTAAAGAGAACCAGATAGAGGAAAACAATGTTTTTAACAGATAGAATGTATGATGTTTCAATTCCCAATGAGTTGTGTTATAGGATAAAGTTAAATTATTTTGAAGTTAGGAAGTGAACTATTGAAAAAGTACATTGGATGAATTTTTTTAAAAATTAATGTTGATAAAATTTCATTAGGATGTCCATCAAATTGAATTTCATAAGTAAATCCATCTAAATAACTTTTCTAAAAAGAGAAAATCATGTGATATATAAATTTGAGATGAGAAAAAATGATCAGCTGGTAAAAATTGGCTTCATCATACAAAAAAATCATCCAGATGATGAAATTTCTAAAAGTGAATTTTTTTCATTGGAAAATGAAATCTCAATCAGACAGAGAATTTCTGAATAATTTTAAGTAAATCATTTTCAAAATAGAGTTGATTTTTTTTATGTTCCAAATTTGTTCTTACAAATTTTTTTATGCTTTCAATGATTGTTATAATGATGAGTTTAAGAATGTTTGGTAAATCTCATTAAGATAAATTTTATGGAAATTATAAGAATTTTGTGAATGATGGATAATTTAAAGAAGCATTATTAATGTTCTTTAACTATTGAAAAACTTCCCACAAATTGAAAATGAGATGCTGGTTCAAAATTTGAGTTTCAGTGAGTGGGAAAGCGAAATGTGTTTCCAACCTTTTTTACTTGAATAGAACATATATAAAGGGTTAAAAAGTAAAACACACTTGTTACTATTCAGAGAGACCAAGAGCTGATACACTATATAATTTCTAAATTGATTAAAATCATGTTACAGAAATGGAGCCTCACTCTCCCGACTCATGCTACTGGCTCTAGCTTGATCTCTCACTTTCATTCTCTTACACCTAGGGTTTTGAGTTCTCCCTTAGAAGATGGACCCATCCTCCTTTGTTAGCTTCTTCATATTTTGGATTCACCATCCTCCTCTTTGGGTTTTGTTGTCTCCTTGGCAGATATGGGTCCTTTCTCCTTCTCCAGATTCTTTGGGATTCATCTTTATCGGCTCTTTCTGTCCGGTTTCTATGGATTTTTCCTTTCCCCCCCTCTTCCATCTCTCCTCTACGGATCTGGCATGACACACACAACCCTATCTTGGTTGGGTGTGTTAGGTTTTCAGATGGGTTTAGGATTGTGGTAGTTGAAGTATGGGAAATGTGGTATTCTCCATTTCAATGTCTTCTTAACTCGGTTTCTCTTGATCTTTTTGGTGTTTCTAATTAGGGTTTCAGTCTTGATTTCTTATTAAGTTTTCAATCCTAGTTCCCAATTCCTCATTCTTATTTCTTATGGTTTTGGGTTTCAATTTATTTTTTTCCCTTAGGGTTTCAATATCAGTGTTTCTTTCCCTTGTTCCATGGTGGTTTAATTTCATCCTTTCCCCTTCTCTGCTGCTCCTCCATACTCTGGCTTCCTTGTCCCTTGATCCCTTCTAGGTAGTTTGGGTGCATCGAATACCAATGGAGTTTTGGGATGTGTTTGAGGGGAAATAAGAGTTCCCATGTGTCACAACATGTGTTGGATTTCCCTAGTTTCTATGTTCCTTCAAATTTTTCATTTTATGATGACTGTAGTTCTCTTTGGAAGAAGTCGTTGTTGTTCAAAATGGTTTCGTACTGGTGCTTTATACGGTTCAATGATGAGTAATGTAGACAAGGATCTATGTTTCATGACTATTTGAAGGAATTCTACATTCTACGAAAGACTGATGTGGTGTTTGGATGAAAACAATGATGGAAAAAATGGATTAGTTATAATGGCAATGACGATGATAACCTGGAAATCTATGAGACGGCGATAAAGATGACAATTTTACAGTGAAAGGGGACTCTGGTGGGTCTCTCCATAATTGTGATGATTTGAAGGTGAAAGGATAGTTAATTAGACGTTAAGGGTGTGTGAATTGAGGTATGAATGTGGCTTGTGATGAAACTTGAACCAATACGGGTGATGATATCTTTGTAAATCCGAATTCTAAATTTTGTGGACTCTGGTGTTGTAGTTTTTGAACTATCATTTTAAAATTTAAGGTTACCAATAATCCTTAAATAATTTTTTTTTAAAATGGAAAAAATTAATTTTTATTTTACTATATAATTTGTGTTATACATTAGTTTCCAACCATAGATCAGATTTAGGTTGATGAAATATTCCAAATAGAGAATGTTTTGATCAAAATTATTAGATATAGTTTCAATTTAGAATATAGGAAATAGAAATTGGATAGGGATTTCAGGTGGAGTTTGTAGTGTAGTAACTATGTTAAATCACACCAAAAAGATATTATAAAAGGAATTCTAGATTTAGTGAGGTATATCATATGAAGTACTACTAGACCATGACAGGAGAACCATATGGAAATTACTAGATGGAGGAATTAGACGAAATTTCCAAATGAAACTTTTCTGGAGAAAAATTTATAATGTTTCATACTTTTGTTGTGGCTTAATATTTTTAATAAAAAAATTGTAAACTAACAGGTGTGAGTATAATATTACCTATCACATTATGGAAGGAGCCTAATGAGTGTTTTCCCAAAGTTTTATTCACTTCTTCTTAATAGTTAATTTCCAATGGCCCATTGGAGTGGCCATGACAGGTGTTGAGATTCTCCCACTGAGGTCGAACCTTGTTAATCTTGCATTCCATGTTTTCTTTATCATATTTTAAGGTATGTGTGTTTTTTATAATAGTTGATAAGGATATCAACTTTAACTAGTTGTAGTGGTTAAATTTAATAATGTTTTAAATTCATAAAAAACCACCATTGATTCAACCCCCTTATTTTAGTGGTTCAACGATCCTATGGAACTTCAATTGGTATCATTTCATAGGTTCCCCTATTAAATCCACATCATGGAAAATTTCAATTCATTCGAAAATATATTTATTTATACTTTCAATGTAAAAAATTATCATGGTTAGAAAAAAAATGATACCCTATATTATGTCTCTAAGATTTGAGGTAATTGATGCAGTCGCACTTGGTTTCCTACATATTGAGAAATATGTTCCTGTGAAATTTACTAATAAAAAGAATATCGAGGTGGATGGGAAAGCTAGAATTTAAATACCCATGTCTTGGTTAAAAATGTATTTATAAAGGTTATTGATCTCAAAAAATACAAGGAAACCTAGGAAAAGATTGAAATTATTTTCCAGGAAACACCAAAGTGAAGGAAGAAAAGTTACAAATCTGGTGAAGCAAGTTCAAAGACGCTAGAAAGGAATTTGAAGAAACTATTCATGATTACCTCATCAGGTTTAATGATGTTTCGTGAAATATCATAGGATTCAAATATTTCTTATAATACAATATTATTGTTACAAAAATCATGAGAAACATCCCTTATATTTATGATTCTAAAATTTATTCCTTAGATGGTAAAGATGATTTATCCCTTGATGAAATAAATTACATTATTATTACTTATGAGGAAAGGAAATATATAACATTAAAAAAAGGCCCAAGATTAAATGTATTTTTATGATATAAAAAAGTTGAAAATAAAAGGTTCCATGAATATTGATCTCATTGATTCATAAAAAAAAGAAGATTATGAAATGAATGAAAAGATCACATTCCTTATCTCCGATAATTGTAGGAGAGTTAGTTGGTAAGTAAAAGTTAACTCAAAATAGAAGAAGCATACTGAGTAAGAAATTTGAGCATGGATCAAATAAAAGTTATTCATCAGAAAGTGAAGAATTAAAAAAATTTAAAAATTTATTTTCTAATTTTTGAGAAAAAGGAAGATTCCTTAAATAATGAAGAAAGTTACCAATATTATCAAATAAGGTAAATTTTTTTATCATTTCATGAAAAAAATACCAATCTCAAGAAAGAAATCGCAGTGATAAGGAAAGAAAGTAGAAGGAATGATGATAGAAGGAAATATGTCCCTAAACAGGAAGATGAGTACGTCAATGAGTTTGTAAATCTAAAACTAAATGTTTTTGAACAAGGAAATATGGTGAATGATTTTAGTAAAATACTTTTTGCATTAGAATATGATGTTTCTATAACTCAATCTAAACTTATGGAGGTTGAAAATACCTTATGAAAAATGAAAAATATTTCAATAACTCCTCAAAGATGAAACATGAACCATCTTAAGATGATGAGAATTACCACTCCAAGAATAACATGACATGTCCACCCAAAAAGAGTAAAAGTTCATCTGATTTTACAAATCATTTTGGTGTTAAGAAACATATTGGGAAAAAATGAGTTGAGAAAGGATTTAAAAAATATACCACATAAATAAAAGATGAAATCATCCTTCATAAGAAAGTTTTCCCATGTTTGAAGGAAAAGGAAGTAGAAATGAGTTATGAACTTTGACAAACATCATACCGGGAAAGTTCTTAAATCAATAGAAAATGGAAACTTGATTTATTTTATTGGTGATATAGAATTTATGGGCACAAATATTAATACAATCGTCAAAAAATTTCTCTTCTTAGAAATAGATATAAAATAAATGGGAGAAATTTTGGAAGAAAAGTGAGTAATTTTCTTTAATCATAGGAAGTTAAAAAAGAAAAACCTAAAGATATTAGAAAATTTCCAATGAAAAATAAATTTTATTTCAGAGAGAATGTATGTGGAAAATCTTACCAATCTATCCATATTGATAAATAATGTATGAAAACTATTTTAAGATAATTTTATTATGCAATGAAAGAAAATTAAGTGAGAAGGAAGAATGTTTAAAAGAGAAACCTTGTTCTTGAGATAACTATAAAAAAAGAAAAACGAACAAACCTTTAGATTATTAATAGTGGTTTTTTATCTCACGTGAAAGGTGGTATAAATATTTTGAATGATTTTGAAAATCATGAATGTGTGAAAGTTACTTTCATAAGTGGTAGTTTTTTAAGAATAATAAGAATATAAAATCCTAATATTAATGCACAGAAATTGAAATCTAAAGATGTTTTATTTTTTGATGAGATCAATCAAAATTCACAGTATTTTAGATAAACTTTTTTTTATTGGAACGATGTTATCTATAAGAAATATTCCTATATAATCAAAAGTTATAATGATGGATAAATTATAACCAAGGGAGAAATAACCAGTAGATTTTTTTTTCAGATTAGAGAACTTGATAACTCCTACTACTTAAGTTCCATCGAGTAAAATAAATGTGGAACCAAAGAATTATAAATGTAATATATAAAAGTTTGACTAATGTTCCTAAATTTGATATATTAATAAACTCACCACCACTAAGGAGAAAATATGATTCTATTTTTACAAAATTCCATAAAGGGAGGATGATTAATGGAAAACATAATAAATTTTAAATTTAATCTACCATAAATCATGATAGTATTCACTTTGATAATTTTAGTCTGGTGCGAAATCAATAAATGAAAGGGGATGTTACCCTATTAATTTAATTTATGATTTCTCTTGTATGACCATAATGATGTTTAGGAATCATAAATTAGCGGTTGTTTAAATTTTCAAATATTTTAGAATATATTATAAAAGATAGTTGAATGTTTACACTATCAAACTGATAAAAAACAACGGAAAGGAGTAAACATGTAATTATTTTGTATAATATATAAATAAACATGGAATTAAACATATATACAGTAATCCTTACACCCTTCAATAAAATGGAGTTATAGAAATGAAAAATAGAAGTTCAGTGGAAATGGGAAGAAGCATGATGGATGAGTATAAAAGATTAAAGTTTCTTTAGAGAGAATATATTAGTACTACTGACATACAAATTTTTTTTATTAAGGCTAGAATCCAACAAGTCTTACTATGAGATGAATAAAACATAAAAACATTAGTGAAATATTTCATGGTTTTTGGAAGTCCATGTTTACTAAATATCAAAATTCTAGATCATGTAAAATTTTATGAAAGAGGTGAGGTTGGAATTTTCACGGGACATTCACCCAAAAAAAGATGTTATAAATGTTGGAAAAAATGTTTCCAAAAGTTGGTGGATTCCTTTGATGTGATAGTTTTTGAAAATCCAACCTACATAACAAATGTTGTTGAGAATGTTGAGAAAAAATTTGAATACTTACAAAGAGAATAAAAAAGAGATTAAGAATGTGAGACAAAATAGGAGACTGAAGGTTTAGATAAATTATACAGCGAGAAAAGTGATATAGGAATAAAAACTCTGAAATTTAATACCCTATAGAAATAGGTTGAATATGAGAATATTATTTAAAATAGGAATGCTCTAGTTTAGACCGGGAGAGGGTTGATATTATAAAACAAAACATCACTTATCTCACATGTTGAACTGTGATCAGTTTCAAAAACACCCAAATAAAAAGAATGGGTTGACGCTATGAATGGAGAGTTAGATATGATAGAGAAAAATGACACCTTGGAACTCATTCCATGACCAGAAGGAAAGAATATTATTGATACAAAATTGGTTTTTAGAAACAAGTTGAATAAAAATGAGGAATCACTACCATAAAATAGGGCAAGGGAAGTGCCTCGTTTTATTAGCATTAAGGAGAAGGCACTGATGGGGGGCATTATCAGGACTAGCTAAAATCACTGATACATATATTCTTTATGAGCGCTAAGAAAAGTTCTGATAAGGGATACACCTTTATCAATGATTTTCTTAGCACTAATAAAGGATACATTTATTAGTGCTATATTTAGCGTTGATAAAAGTTTTTACTAATAATTTATACAAATTTATTATATATATATTAAAAAATAATTTTTATTTTTATACAATAACTAAAAAATGCATGTTTATAATTAATATATATTTTTAAAAGGCCATATATAAATACATAATGTTAAAAAAAGTATTTCTAAGAATATATATATATATATATATAGATAATTATAAGATTGTAAAAAATTTCATTAAATAATAAATATATTTATTTGATTTATTAGATTTATTAGAATTATTGGATTTATTATAGATTTATTAGATTTATATTTATTATATTTATTAAATTAATTAATTAGATTTTTTTGGCTTAATAGATTTATTATATTGTTATATTTATTAGATTCATTAGATTTATTAGATTTATTATATTTAATAAATTTATTTTATTTATTTTATTTACATTTAATATAGATAAATACCTTTTCAAATATATATATTTATATTAAATATTAAATATATGTGTGTTTTTAATGAATTTAGTCAATAAATATGTTGATCAGGCGTGCACATGTTATGTATCATAATGTTCATTTATACATTACACCCTTTCTTATTATTCATATTTTCCATTAATGACTTTTTTTATTATGTATATTTACTAGGTATTTGATTAATCCAGGTTACAACCATATATACTATTATGTTCACAAAAATACTTATAAAATTACGTTAATTAAATATATTTAAATAATATATATACTTATTATATTTATAATTATTAAATTTTAGTTTTATATAAATAATTTTTAAATATATTTATTTGTAATTATAATTACCACTATATATATTTAAATAATTATAAAATTCCCATAAATACATATATTATAATTATTTATATATATTTATAATTATATACAAATAATTATATATATAATTATTTATAGTTACAATTATAACTATAAATAACTATATATATGTATAGAATTATAAAATCATAATAAATATATTTATTATAATACTTAGAGTTAGAATATATTTAAATAAATATATTTATAATTATATACAAATACTTATAATTATAATTACTAAATGAATATAAATATATTTAAATAATTAAAAAAGTATAATAAATATATTAATTATTTTATATAAAAATATTTATAAATAAATACACATGGTTATAACTATAATTCTAAATAAAAGTTGATATATTTAAATAATTAATTTTTTTAATAAATATATTTATATATATTTATAAAATTATAAATATATTTTTTAAAATTTAATAATTATTTAAATAAATAAATAAATAAATAAATATATATATATATATATATTACAACTATATATATATATATTTATTATAATTTTTAATTTCAAATAAATAAATATCTAATTATTAGTTACAAATATAAATAAATATATATTTATTTAAATAGTTATTAATTTATAAAAAATTTATTTATTGTATACATATATAATTTTATATATAATTAACTAATTTTTTTATAAATATAAAAAAATATTGATAAATAAATATAAATATTGATATTTATAGTTATAGATAAATACAGATATATTTAAATAATTATAAAATAATAATAAATATATATATATATATTAATAAAAATATACAATTTAGAAATATTAATTTCCTATAATTTTATAATTCTTTAAATAAATAATTATATACTTATTTATAATTATAATTATAAATAAATATATATTCATATAAATAATTATAAAATTAGAATAAATATACCTGTATATATCTATAATATTACAAATATAAATAATAAATATATTTATTTTATATATTCTAAGATTATAAATATAATAACTATATTTCTTATAATATAATAATTATTTAAATTATAATTTTATAAATACAAATATAAATATATGTGTTTATAGTTATAATTATAAATAAATAAGTAAATATTTATCATATATATGATTTATAAATATATATATATATATATTAATATAAATAAATTATTAACATAATACCTTTATCAATGTTTTTAGAGCTGATAAAGATATGCTTTTATCAGCGCTAAATAAGGTGTGATAAAATGTCTCTATATCAGCGCTATAAATTTAGCACTGTTAAAGACACCTTTTATTAGTGTCAAAAAAGCACTGATAAATGTATGTTTTAACAGTGCTTTCTATTTTAGCACTGATAAAACATAGCTTTATTAGTGCTTTTAAGATAGCACTGATAAAAGGTTTATATGGTTTTACAAGAAAACCCTAATAGTATCTTTCATTCTTGCACTCCTCAAGCTCTCTCGAAAGTTGACCCCTATGCTTTTGACCTCTGCTCTACCCCAACCCTAACTCCACCACCATCGACCCATCCTCCATCATCGCCTCTTCTGCGACTACAAACTTCTACTCCTCCATGGACCCACCTCTACTATGAACCCTTGTCCACCTCTCCTCCACCATGAACCCTCCCATGTGGCTCTTCAATCGCTCATCTACCGCAAACCTACCTCTTCCTCATATCCTTATCCACTAAAAACCCCACCTCCATTACAAAGCCCTCCTCTGCCGCTGCTGCTTACCCCAACTTTGACATCATTGGACCCTAATGCTACCACTAGAAGGTTATGATATAAATCTATTAAAAAAAATTTATTATAATTTTATCACACTTACTAGGAAACACATTGGTTAGTGTTTTCTCATGGATATTTCCCTATTATGGGATATGTATTGATTTCTATTATTTGATGATTTTATGATGTTTTTTGGTGGAAATTTCTTTAGATGGCATTGGAGGTGAGATTTGTTTTACTGCTTTTGTTTTATTATCAATTTATAAATCTATCATGTTGAAATTTTTTCTTTGCTCGCTTTTATTATCCAATAGGAACCCTAGGTAACTATGTTAATGATATTTTGTGTGTCATAGTGACTTAACATGATTCCCTTATTACTTTTCCCATACAGTTAGTGGCGTAATTCCCACGTTTCTTCACCTATAGTGTTAGTGGTGTGATAGCCTTATCTCTTGGATGACGGTGTTGGTATTGATGGGAACCCTTGGGTTGTTGATTCTACTGGTATATGTCTAATATTTTCACATCTTAGGATCTATTGAGATTCCAATGGTGATTTTTTATTTGATGATATTAGCTTTGAGATCCCCACAACCCACATTTTTGTCATCACTTTTTACATTTTATGGACATGTTACTACAATTTAATTTTGTATTCTATTATTAATGATAGTGTCGTCACTTCTCCAATAATCACGAGATCATCACAATAAAAACGTGTTGGATAAAACATCTGCATCTATTTCTTAGATGTTAAGAGTGGTGATAACCCTAAATCCAACTAACCTGGATTATGTGGGATGAAAAACACTAGATATAAAATTATCCATCAATTTCCATTAATGGTAATTTAAGAATATTTTAGAAGTTATCCTTTCAAAATGAACCTTCCAATTCCATCAATTTCAGGCTAAATCCCTTTATTTCTATAATGATAGATTTGGAACTAGGATATGTTTATACCTAGTTGTTGGGGACTTGAATTTTTCATAGGATTCACTTTGAATGTTTTCAATAGGGTGAGTAACATGTATATTTCTTTTTGAGTTTGAGTTCAAACAAGCTGTACTAATGAAACTGATGTTTACGGTCAAACATCATTGACCAAAATGCGGTTGGTCTTCAATGTCATACAAATTTTATAAAAAATATGTGGTGATCTACATAATAACTTAGTTTAGGTAAACATGTAATTATTGGAGAACCCAATACTAGTGTTGAAACCATTTAAGAGATTTTGACGTAGTTTATGATTTTAGTTATTGTTATAGAAAAGGTGAAATGGTTTATTTAAGGGTAAGTGCATGGTGATAACTCGGCATGAATGAGTAGTGGACTATAATAGTATAAAAAAACTCAAGAAGGGGTTCATTGAGTTTTTGGACATAGTTTAGGAACCAATGATAAAGTGTATGATGTTACTACCAAAATGGGCCTCAAGATCTAGGAGTGCTCTAACACCGTCAAAAAAGGAATGAGAGAAATTAAAATCATAACCCAATTTATTTGAATTGGAATTTAGTTTCAATTAAATATATTTTATCAACGTTTAGTGTTTATGTTTTCAAGACCATATATGGATGAGGTTACTATATTATGGGGATGGGGGTATGAATATTTTGAAGTCATTGAATGGGTATAATATTGGTGGTTAGGATGTCAACACATATCCAATGGACCTCTCTATGAAGTTTAATGATCATATATGATGAACTATATTCTATGTAGTTCAAATTTATTTGAAATTCAATTTTATTGAGTTAAATTTAAGATCATATGCTGAAGAACTTTATGGAAAATTATTTTCACAGATTTAGATCATACACAATATGACATTGTCTTGTATTAGTGCTGAGTTAGTTGAGAAAACCCTACATGAGTTGATGAAGTCTCACACACTAAGTTTAATTTGGAGTTTAATTAGGGTTAAACTGATTATTGAATATAAAATAAGAAATCTAGATGCTGTTAGTGGAGAAAACCCTACATGAGTTGATGAATGAGTAAGAAATAATAAATCTAGATGTTTAATTAGGGGATAAATTGAGTTATAATGGAAACATATATTTTGTTAGACCTACCTATCCAAATTCACAGGAGACAATTATTGGACACCCTAATCAAATAACAATAACAACACATGTAATGAATCCTTCCACCAACATGAACATTATGGTGAATCCCCTCAAAGGGACAAATTATATAATTCAAGTGATTATGAAATCATATTTTATTAGAATAATTTTATATCTAAATATCAAAATTATTATTTTATTACAACATTAATAAATTATATGAATTAATTATTAACTATTGAAATTAAATGTTATGAATTGATGGTGACATTTAGGTTGATACATCCATCAAAGGTACCAAACCTAGATTTTCATTATGAAAACTTCTTTAAAAGGTTCTATAGTATTTTGGAATATGATGTTGTTAACCTCATGAATGAGTTTTGTAGAAGTAATAATTATCTTGAGTCTTATAATTATACTCTCATCACTTTGGTTCTAGAGGTTACTAATATGATTTTAGGTAAAAAATTTAGAATCATTAGTCTGAGTAATGTCATTAATAAAGTATTTTTGAAAGTTTGAGAAAATAGACTATGGAAAATCATATCATATATTAGTTTATTATCATAGTTATTTTCATATTTTTACTTGAGACATGATGTACATAAAAGTATTAGGAAAGAAAAATATTTTATTCTTATGATGAGTGGCATATGAAAATTCATTGTGTGAAAGGAATGACACTTGAGAAAATTCGGATTATGTAATGGGTTCATGCTTATAAATTTTCTTAGGTGTATTTATAAAGGAAATAACCAATAGTACTTCATGTGAGAGACATATACATTGTTCTTAGGGTGTAAAACCAATTGACTTGGTGTGAGCCTATGATTATTGGGACAATACAGTGTCTATAGTAAACTGGAACATGAGTGTTTCATGGTTGCGAGTGTGGTCACTGACCGCGAAACATATACATTGGGCCTCTAGTGTTGTGGTGAAGGATAATTGATATAACTAGAAAATGGAACCATGGATAAAGGATATCCAATGGTGGCGAGAATGATATAAAATTCTTTTTAGAAATTAATATTATTACACCTACCTTTGGAATAATGTTATAGAATCATACAACACTGATAGATTTGGGATGAATCGAGGCATTTTATATGTATATTTTATAAAGTGTCTCTATTAGAATCTATGTATTTGTGAAAATTCTTAAGTGGCTGTTTTAAAATGATTCAAGTGTTTTGAAATGTTTGTTAGAGGGATTTCACTCATTTTAAATGATTAAGATTGTAGGGTCATGAAGTTGTCTTTAAAGCATTAAAAAAAGGAATAGTGGTTTTGTGAAAGGGTGTTTGGAACTGATTTATTTATTTTTAAAAGGAAATGTTATTTTAAAGAGGATTTTTTTTTGTAAATGGTTAGTTTTTTAATGGTATTTCAAGTGTTATTTATTAAATAGTTTTAAAAGTAAATTTGAACTGTAGTTTTTTCAAAATCTTTTATGTTTCAATTTTTATAGAATTAAGAAATCCATTACATTACATCAATATTTTTTGTATTTATTTTGTTAAATACTAATATTATCAATTAAAATAGGATGGATATGAATATAGAATGGATTTATTCCAATCATTTTATAAGAGAAGATGAATATGGAGTTAAAGATTTCATCAAGTTTCCAAAATATCATGCATATGTCCCTTCTCAAATCATTTGTCCATTATTATGCTATTGTCATTCCAGACAAGTTAGTCCATATGAGTTGGAAGAACACTTGATATATCACGTAATAGAACAAAAGAATAAATGTTGTAATATACATGGGGAAAAAGAGAATGTAGCTATTGGATGGGATAACAATGAATTTTATGGAACATATGATATGATTACAAGTGTGGAAAATTAAGAAGACCATATCAAGGATGTTATTATAGATGTAAATGATAATGAAGATCATATTGAGGAATTGAAAAGGATAGTTGGAGATGAACTTCGTGATTACCCAAAATTGTTTGAGAAGTAAATAGTTGTGCAAATATGCATTTTTTATGCTGTTTTCACTAAATATACAACCTTGTTAGCCATACTAAAGCTTTATAAATTGATAGCAGGAAATAGATAGAGTGACGCCAGTTTTAAAAAATTACTTAATCTCTTGAATTCCATGATCCTAGAAGATAATGTGCTCTCAAGTTAGACATAAAATGCCAAACGAATGATACATTTGATGGGTATGATCTCTGAATGAACACATGACAGCTTGAATGATGGTATACTATTTAGCAAAGACCACACATCACATAGAGAATTCTAAAATAATGGTGCTTCTCAATACAACAAAGATGAATCCATTCCTAAAAAAGATGTATAGTATTTTCCAATCATTCCAATATTTAGGAACCTATATATAAGTGAGGAGACTACATTGAAATTGATGTAGCATGTAGACAGAAGACATAACTACAGGAAACTACATCACCCAGAATACTCTTCTTAGGGGAAGAGAATCGATCATGACTATCTTGCTTTTGGAAATGATCTGAGAAACCGTCATCTTGTGTTATCTACATATGTAGTGAATCCTTTTGGTTTTCAAAGTATCGCTCATAGTACATGGATGATTATGTTGGTAAATTATTGCTTTCCTTCATGGTTATGCATAAAACAAAAACACATCATGCAATCTATGCTTATATTAGGACCGAAGAAACTGGGTAATGATATTGATGATTATTTGGCTCCATTGATAGAGGATTTGAAATTATTGTGAGATTTAGGTGTTATGTTGTATTCTGATTATTAAAATGAAGATTTCACATTGAGAAACATGTTTTACGGGAAGATAAATGACTTTTCTATTTATGAGAAATTTTCAGGATATAGCTTTAAAGCATGTCATGGGCATACATTCTGTGAACAAGGTACATAGTCAATTAGGTTGAAACATTCATTGAAAACTCTGTTTCTAGGATATCACAAATTTATACCCTGATGACATAAGTACCAATCTTGGATAACATCCTTCTATGGAAATTCAAAAGAATTTGTAACACCTTCTCCACTAACTGGTGATCAACTCTTTGATAAAGTAAAAGATGTGGACACTACTTTTGGTAAACCATTTTTGAAAAAACATAAAAAACCCATTTGGAAGAAGATATTCGTTTTTTTGAATTACCATAATTGAATTTTTCGTACGTCAGAAACATTTCTATGTTAGGAATTTTGAAAAAAAATTATGTGGCATTGTCATCGACACATTGCTAAATGCACCTGAAAAAATAAGGGATGAAATTAAGGCTAGGTTGGACATGGTTGACATGAGAATACAAGAAGAGTTGGCAATAGTGAAGGGTGAATAATGAACTTTTCTTCCTCCAACTGCCTACACTCTTTCCAAGAAGGATAGATATCAGTTTTTCAACTTCTTGAATGATGTGAAGGTTCTAAAGGGTTATTCATCAAATATCAAGAACATCGTGTCAATGACCGATTTAAAGATAAAGGGTTTGAAATCACATGACTACCACATTTTGATGAATGATCTTATTAATATATCTTTATATTTCATTTTCTGAATAATTTATATTATATAATAATAAGGATCTATTTCTTCTTCAAAATCTATAGGTAGAAAAGGCATATTCCCGGAAAAATTTCCACGAATGGAAAGAGACATTTATATCATATTATGTGAATTATAATTGTTCTTCCCACCAATATTCTTTGTTATGATGGGTCATTTTATGGTTCACTTGGTGTTAGAGATTTGACTATGTGGTTTTTTATACTATAGATGGATGTTCCCCAGTGAATGGTATATGAATATTTTGAAAGGGTATGTTAAAAATCGAAGTCAGCTAGAGGGTTTTATTGGAGAGAAATATATTTTCAAGGACGCCACTAAATTCTGTACCGAATACCTGTCCGGTGTGGAAAGAATCGGTCTACCGATATCTTGTCCCACTAGGTGACTTGCAGGTGAAGGAATTTCTAGAAGAGAGGTTGTCACAATCAATATTACAGATTATGAGTAGGGCCACATTTATGTTTTTCATAATAGTGTGGAGGTTGATGCATATGTCAAAACCCACCAAAATATTTTTAGGAATTTGAATCCATCAAGGGTTGAAAAATGCATATCAAATACACATAATAGACTGTTTATAGGATATTTTTGGGACCATATATTTAAGGAGTGAAATGAAAATATAGATTCAATTTTAGAATGAATTCAATGGATATTAGGAGGACCAAGTGTGTATGTATTATCTTATAATTATTGTGTAATTAACGGTTATACATTTTATATTAATGAACATGATGAAGAAAGTACCTTGAAGAATAGTGGAGTTACACTTGTGGCTGAAGCAATGCATGTTTCTAGTTCTAAGGAAAAAATTCCAATTTATGAAAATATATCATACATTGGAATCATATATAAAATATTGTAGTTGGATTATACAAAATTCCAAGTGCATATTTTTCAATGAAAGTTGGTTGATAATAGGAGTGATGTTAAAATAGATAAGTGGGGATTCCTGAAAGTTGATTTCAGTAAGGAAGGGTATAAAGAAGAACCATTTATAATGGAATCACATGTCGTATATGTATTTTTTGTTCTAGATCCCACAAACCAAAACAGGTCAATTTTTCTGTGAACTACCAAAACCACTGAAGGTTCAGATGAAAATTCAACAGAGGATGACCCTTTCATTGGGGCATTGCAATCATTTCACAGGGGTCCCAATGTAGACTGAAATTTTTTTGTCATAGGAGACCACAATGAAGGGATTTGGATAGTCGATAGAGGGGTCAAATCCCTTCATCCTTAAAAAACGTTTAATAATCATGTTGTTTTTTAATATACATCATGTTATTATATGTTATTATCTATTCGCTGCTGATTTTATGTAATCTAAATTAAATATCAAAACAATTCTAAAGTTAATTACTTCTTCATGTGATGATGCTCCCAATCCTGAGGCACCACATGTCTCTCAACCTAATGTTACTCGTAGTGTAGAGGGTCCATAGGTTCCTTAAACTATTACTTCTACTTATCCCAATGCAGAGGTATAGCCACCATCTTCACATGTTGATGCTAGAGATATGGAAGAACATATTGATGATGTTGAAACCCAGGAAATTGTTGACAACAAAATACTAGTGGTGCAGAAAAAATAAGAGCATCATATTTTAATTGTGTTAGAAAATATCCTTAATGAAAATGTGAAAGACATAAAATATGAGGTTGGATGGAATAAGAGGGGCCAAAATTTTAACCCCAATAAGGGAATGTTCCATAGTTTCATTGAAATCGTCACTAGGCAACTCATGCCGATTGATGTACAATCGTGGAACCATGGTGTCACCAGGCTTAAGACACTAATTGGGTGAGATATTATGGTAACATTAGGATATAATTTATTTAACTTACTAAAAAATTAAATAATTAAACATTTATTTACTCTACATCATCCCTTTTAGAGGACATTTATAATGCACTACTTGCACATAGACTATGTATTAAGGGTTGTTGGAAGAATTCATAGAGGATTTAACAAAATTTTAACGAAATTTTATATTAATGATGCTGAAGAGAAAATAAACCCTCACCCACCTCCTATTTATGCACACCTAATAACCCAAGGAGCATAAGATGCATTTACTAAACATTGTGCGGAGTAGTATTTTTAGGTACACTGTGTTTAGTAATATGTTTGATGATACTTTTATTCATCACTTTGATTGATAGTTTTTTATTTATGAAATATCAATTGAGTTCTAAAAATAATGAACGAGCAAAAAACCAGTGTACCCCTACCGTAAAGCAATAATGAGGTACACTTCACTTGAAAAAATTGGATTGTATTTCAAATCTACCGTAATACTATTATGTGACATAAAACAACACCATAACTATGTTCCTCTATTTATATGAATATTGATGAATCCAGATCAAATGTGACTTCCATCCCACTCCATGTTCTATGAAAGAAGTCACATGTAAATAAATATGGGATACTAATTGATGAAAACACCCAAAAATTGTGGGAAACATGTGTAAGTAGGAAATAATAAATATTTGTTTCATTTTAAATTGATATTAAATTACAATGATTACTTAGTTTCCTATATTTCCTCTCTAAAATAGTCATAGGAATTAGTAACACACAAACCGAATGAAGAAATACTTTCACTGGCTTTAAAGTAGTCAGAAAAGTATGGCTGCACCATAGGTGGAGGTTTTTTGTGTTACACCCCGAACATTTTTTGAGAAAAAAAACATGAGGAGGGTCAATGTGAAGAAATAAAAAGGATGAGAGAAATAATATCTATCCTTGAATAACATATAAAATTTTATATAGAGTTAATGGAAAACATGATGGGGGTAAATGATAAAAAACAACTCCAGAACAACCAGTGCGTGAATATCCCGCCCCACCCTCACTAGTTTTGAGGTGATACATTCCCCTCAAAATCCTAACTTAGCTGAGGTAATAAATGTTCTAATAATTGTTTCTATGAATTTTGAATTAGATAGACACTTATACCTTTACTGTACTGATATTTTACATGGTAAAACTGACTTTGATTTATATCTATCAACACTCACCCATCACCTTTTAGTGAGGGCTACGATATTCTATATCCAGAACGTCATGCTACACAACAGAACACTTCCAACATGTCATTTTTAATTGTTGGTTAACGTAACCCATAAACTAAGCCCTAAGGTACCTATTCTAATTGATGATGATGATATTTATAAGTCCGAACAAGCTATTAGAACATTCATCACATGGACGTTAGAGCTTGAAAAAAACATGTCGACAAGGATGTATAAATTTCCATTCTATTTTTCAAGATAAAACTTTAACATTTAATATAAAAAGGTCTGAACCGACAAATGTTATTACAAACGGACATAGGGAAGGGGGTGAAAAGAAAGAAAGGCTCAAAACAATCTCAAGGATAAACCAACCGATCAAAACAATCTACTGAAAGCACCTTAAACCCACCCATTCTATATACTCAATTATTATTATTGTTGGATCATGTGAATATAAAGTTAAAATACTATGGGGTTCACAAAATTATTTTTTATCAAAATATGTACATCAAGGAAGATACATATTTTATTAGTGTTGAAAATGTATGTGATCTCCTAGAGTATGATTGTCCAGAAGGTTCAGTTGTAAATGTATACATGAGGTATGTTTTCAGGATTTAATTTTCCAAAAGCTGATATACTATGATAATTATGACCAGATACATTTCATATTTTTTAGAGCCGTATATTTTAAAATAATTGAAGTGATTTCCCCATGATTTTTTGGACTCGTTATTCCTCAAGTAACCTCAATAGAACAAAGCGATATATAATTTGAGAAAGAGGGTGAAATAGTGACAGACCTGGTCAAATTGTTTAACAACAAAAATATGGATGACAAACTCTTCTTAATACCAATGATGTAGGGGTAAAAATTTACAATTTAATAATATCAAATATATTATAATTTCTTTCATTACTTATTTGTTTTTGTGTTTCCAGGAAGTATTAGATGGTCATTGTGATCATTTTGGATACTCCAATGATTTATTTCTTGGATTCAATGCATGGATATCCAACAAACCAACAAAAAATGATGGAATTTTTCAATTTTTAATACACTATATCCATCATTTTAGAACTAAACATCTAGTTATATAATATATATTATATTTTAATGACGATTCTGTCATGATAGGGTGGTGTGTGAATATCGTCTACATCATGGAACGAGGCTAGGAGAAAAGTCCATGAAACATAACAAGTACTACGAATGGATGAAATCCGGGTATATATAATAAGATTTCACTATCCAAATAGATATAAAAAAATTTACTTATATTCTCAATGTTTCTGTAGTGTTTGAAACAAACAAACGATAAAGACTGTGTTTATTATTCTTGTAAATTTATGAATGGGATCATATTCCATGAATAAATTAGCATCCCTAAAGAGGTTTTTTCAAATATAATTACTATTTAATTTAAAATATTTATTAATAAATTGTGTATTTATATTTTTCTAGTACTACCTTGATTTTCATAAAGACTCCTATTCACAAGATGAGATACATTTGTTCAAAAATGAATGTGAAGCATACCTGATGGAAGAATGTATAGAAACACCATGAATATGTGACTGGTATGACTCCCTGTGACAATTTTTATTTAAAATTGTTAGTATTTTTAGTAAAATGAACAAGTTCCATACTGAGAACTAGGAAAACACATTTTTATAGTTTTGATACTTTAAGAAAATTATCCATTAGTCATTTGTGACGTTTAAGAATCAACCAAACCTAAATCTGACACATGGTGTGACTGTTATGACCTTAAGTGTGAATTTTTATAATAAATTGAAAATAAATTTAGCAAAAAGAACAAGTGACATACTGAAAACCAAGAAGAAAATTTTTATTATTTTAATACTTTAGGAAAATGATCCATCAGAAATTTGTGATGTGTGGGAATCAACCACACCTCAATCCAACAAAGGGTGTGACTGATAGGAATAAAAGTGTCCATTAGTAGTTTAAAATTCACATTTTAGCTCAAAACACATCACTCACTAAAAACCAAGAAAAATCGCTTCGATTGTCTTCATAATTTTGGATAATGATTCACAAGTTCATTGTGACGTGTATAATGTTATATGATGTCAAACCGATGAAAAATGTGACCATAATGACTCAAAATGCGTGTTCTCTGTTTGAAATGATATTTTATTAGAAAAACACCACCGAAATTCTGAAAAATGAGCAAAAAAATTCTGATTGTTTTTTTACTTTAGTAAAATTATTTATAAGTCATTTTTCACTTATATGAATCAACTGTACCTCATTCCTCATATGATGTGACCTGTATGACTCAAAGTGTGTCTTTTAATTTAATATTGACATTAATTTTAGTAAAAAAAACAACCGGCATACTGAAAATAATGAAAACACATTCGTATTGTTATTATAATTTAGGAAAATGAACCATGAGCCATTTTTGACATGTTTGAATCAACCCCACCTCAATAAATCACAATGTGTGACCAGTATAATTCCAAATGTGACTTTTTATATAAAATTGACATTAATTTAATTAAAAAGAACAAGGGATATCCTAAAAACCATGAAAATTAATTCTTATTGTTTTTATACTTTAGTACAATGATACATGAGTCATTTTTGATGTCTAGGAATCAACCACACCTTAATATGACGCACGGTGTGATCGTTAGGACTAAACGTGTATCTTATCAGTTTAAAATTTACATTTTATCCCAAAACATGTAACTCACTAAAAACCAAGCAAACACTTTCCAAATTTCTTCATATTTCAGTACAATGATTCTTAAGTCCTTTCTGATGTGTATTAAGTAGTCTCACATCAAATCGATGCACGATGTGATTATTATGACTCAAAAATCATGTTTCCAGTTTGAAATGATATTTTATTTAAAAAACACAACATAAATAATGAAAACTGAGAAAAGTCATTTGTATTGTTTTGATAACTTAGAATAATGATACATGTGTCATTTTTAATGTGTAGTAATCAACCACACCTCAATCTGACGATGTGATCGGTATAAATCCAAATGTGTTATTATTTTAAACTGACATTAATTTAAGTAAAAAGAAAAGGTGAAATTTTTAAAACCAAGAAAATGAATTTAGATTGTTTTGATACTTTAAGATAATGATCCATGAGTCATTTGTGATGTATAAGAATCAACTACACCTCAATCTGATACATGGTGTGACCAGTATGACTAGAAGTGGATAGTATTTGTTTTAAATTGACATTTTAGCTCAAAACAGTTCACTCACTAAAAACCAAGAAAACCCCATTTGATTGCCATCATAGTTTAGAGGATTGATTCATAAGTCATTTTTGATATGTATGAAGCAATATCACCTCAAACTGATGCAGGATGTGACTGATATGACTCAAAATGGGTGTTTCTGGTTTCAAATGATACCTTAGTAAACAAACACAACTACTATACTAAAAACAGAGAAAACCCATTCATATTGTTTTGATACTTTATAAAAATGATCCATGATTCATTTGTAACATGTAGGAATCAACCGAACCCCAATACAACGAATAATGTGACTGATTTAAATCCAAATATGTCATTTAAATTTGATATTCATTTTAGTAAAAAAACATGGGACATACTCAAAACCAAGAAAATGAATTTGGATTGTTTTTATAATTTAGGGCAATGATCCACAACTCATTTACGACAATTAGGAATCATCCTCACCTCAATACGATGCATGGTGTGAACTGTAAAACTCAATATGTGCCTTTTTTTATTAAATGTTGACATTTTATTGATGTATTTTTTTCATATTAATGTTTAATTTATTTATTTATAGTATTTATAACATAATATTTGTTTTCTTATATAGGTGGAACCTTTTTCTTGTGTTGGGATTATTTTAAAAAAAATAATACAATGGGAGGTCATTTTTGAGAGGAGATCACAGATGTCAAAAGATGAAACATTAATTTGTTTAACCGTATGTTAGATAATTGAAAATTTAATTATATAAAACATTGTTTGAAATGTATATAGAATTTTTTTACAAACCCTTATGTGGCCTACTTTGTTCTTGTGTGAAAATTTCATGTGATGTTTTGTGTTGGTGGTGTGTGTGCTGTTTATATGTGTATGTGATGCTGGTGGGTGTGCTGTTAAATAAACAACACATAACATGAAGATATGCCTTTATCTGCCTTATTAAAAGCACTAATAAAGTGGTCTTTTATCAGTGCTAAAAATAGAATTGATAAAAATGTTATTTATCCGTGATAAAATAATGCAGATAAAGGGGGTCCTTTATTAATCCGTTTTTTAGTTCGGATAAAGGAGACCCTTTATCATATCCTTTTTAGTCCTATAAACAGGGACCCCCTCTTTATCTTTTCTGATTTTAATAGAGCTTTTTGTCATGACCCAACCCAATGGGGCTCAAGCTGTGACTCCCCAAGCCCGCCTCCAATAGGCAAGGGGCTGGGGTCTAGCACCGAGTAGGCTATCACACATAAGGGAGGAATTAGCCTAAGGTACCTGTATACACGCACCCACATACACCTCCATGAAATAGTGCATAGATATATAAAACTAAAAAGAAAATTCATGCATACATCTATCCCAAACCAGAGTACAACAAAAGTACAAAAGGGAAAAACTGGGCCCACTGAAAGAAAACTAAAAAAGCATCCAACCTGCTCAGAAGTAGGGGTATTCTGCCAAAAGCACCACCGAAAAGCTCCTTAGGATACCTCTGGTAAGACTACATAGTAAGACTCCATGGTCAGTCCTGCTCACTCACCTCCGCCTGCTCCGGGTCCTCCTTGGACACCGTTGAAAGGCCTGTGGTTTGCATAAGACGCAAACATGTGCGGGAAAAGACCGTGAAGGGGTGAGTATGAAAATACTCACTACGCATCCCAAAAACCCAAAACAAAAGAGAGAAACTAAAAGGAAACAGTCCAATCATCCCATCCAGAGGGAACCCAAATGAGAGAGAAACTCCATCTCGTGACCATCCTCGAATAAACACAACTAGTTAGCTCAATCCAAGTGTATGCCCATACATACACCTTGAACATCGTGATATACTCATCTCACGCACCAAGCCACATGAGGTACCAACCTCATCACCAGTAATGGTACACAGCCAGGAGAACACACTCCACGATCACCGTCATCCTAGATGACACTTTTCCGAGAGATACACTCCATCGGGTCCCACACAAATATCACAGACGCTCACCCGAGAGATCACGCTCGTCAGATACTGTCACTGAGGAAACCTTGCTGAAGCAACATAAACACCAAACATCACAGATAGGGGATCACTCCCAGGATCCACTGGGGGATACCACAACCCGATCGAGTGCACGTTAGAAACACGTCCCTCAGATAGAGGACCGTCACCCATGTCCTGACGGCCATAACGATACCAAAACCCTATCTGGTACATCTTGCGCTGTAGGGGATCGAACTGACGATTCCACAACCCTACCGACACTATGCTCTGAGTAGGGGATCCTATAACCAACGATACCACAATCCTACTATAATCCTCATGCTGAGTAGGGGATCGTATACCCAACCATGCCACAACTTTACTGAGCATGGCCCACTGCATAGGGGATCATATTCCCGATGATGCCACAAACCCTACGAGGATAACCTGCTATATAGGGGATCTCCGCCCATGGATAAGCGGTCACAGTGATACCAAAAACCCGATCTAAGGAAACGATGCTAGAGGATCCCCCTCCGGGCGCACTGGAGGGATTCCACAACTCTAACAGATTAAACATCCCATCGAGAGGATCAGAAGCCTATAATAAGGTTGTGATGTCGCATGAACCCTCATAGGAATGAACCAAGAGAGTACCCCCAACCACTGTTGGTCCAAACGTCGCTAACCCGAGCGACCCGCCACAATGCCATGCCACACACCTCCATGGCTGATACCGAGGCCAGCATCGCGATCCACGCGAAAAAACATGTAGGATAGGCTGTTTACTCTCTTGAAACAGACAACTAGTGAAAAAGGCACTATTCACTGAAGCTAGCCCATGCGGGGCCCACACAATGATCTTGAAACTCATCAAGCGGATCATACCACTGTGATCCCCTTGAAAAAATACACGGGATCGACTACTCGATCATCCCAAAGGGTCACCTGGTGAAAAAAGTACTATTCACCGAAGCCATCTCGGGTGGGGCCCATGACTCCATCCCAAAACTCATTGAAAGGATTGCACCATTGCGATCCCCTCCAAAAAACACACAGGATCGACTATTTATCCGCCAAAATCAGACTCCTGGTGAGAAATTTGTGTTTTCTCTGCAACCGCCAAAACCCAGCCTCGTGGGGCCTGCACCTCAAACTCGGGCCAAACACTTGAAAACCAACAAGAAAAGTCTTCCGTACAATCAGGGCCACAACACCACTGACGACACGTCAATTGGACGCTCCAGGTAGAAAATACAACTGCCCGAGGAAGAATAATAATAAAATATTATTATTTTATTCGACATTTCAAGCTCCCGGGCCATGACCTTGAAACCTAAAACTCCCGAACCCACACCAAAGGGTTCGTCTCATCGCCAGGGTTTCATCTCCATAGTCGGCATGTGAAACAGACTTCCAGGGAGCAAGATACAGGGGTTTTAAAACCCCCCGTGTATTTAAAAGAGGGCCAGACCGGCCTACGCCGGCCGACACGGCTGTCGCAGCCGCAGACCGTTCCGGACGGCGGGCCTCTGCCGCACTATTCCCCATGCCACCGCGGAACTGTGGCCTCCACCGTGCTAGGTGGTGTTCCGCCACCTCGCTGCGCCGGCCCGCCGTGGCCTGCCTCCCCTCACCCGCGTCGGCGCCGCCGCGCCGGTGCAACGCCGACGAGGCTTCTGCAGACTGCCGGGACCACCCCGGTGGTCCGTTTTTCGATATGAAGGTGCTTTTGCGACCCTAATGACCCAATATTCCCTGCTACGACTAAAAAATGAATTAATTCAAACCAAAAATAGAGTCGGGGAATTAAAACTCAAACCGCCTACCTCACAGGTGAAACGTCGAAGCTTCAGATGCAGAACGACGCCCGCGACGCCCTAAAGCTCGATCTGCTGACGATCGGTGCATAAAATGGACGGTTGTGGCTTGAATCTATGAAGAACGGAGAAGGGAGGGGGTTTTGTTTCCTCTTGTGTGTGGAAGGGGTTGGGGAGGAGGAAGGCTTGATTTTTTTATAAACACTTCATTTTAGTTCCCCGCCAACACGCCTCCGACCCTACACCCGACGCAGACTAAAATTATGTCGTGCCTAGGGTAAACACGACATTTTGAATGCAACGGTGGAATCAGAATTTACATATGATACTCCATCCAGTAGCTATTCTATCTGATGCTCATAATTATACTTTTTCCATTCATTTATGAAAACGCCCCTGGTGGCGTTGTCCACAGCAGACCCATGCCCGCAAAGTTTGCACCTCGCTTAGGGTAAATGGCACGCTCCAAATGCAACTGTGCCCTAATATTCCCGTTAAGAGCTACCATTTATGAGATATCACACCCTATCCATGTGCATAATATAGAAATCCTTAATATTTTTATAAAATTAATTCTGGGCACACCGGCCCTAAAAATCGCACGCCGTCGTCGCGCTCAGCTTTTGGAATTATATATAGAAATATTCCAAAGGCTGACAGGGCCAAAACCAAGTCTCTAAATCCTCCCCCCTTATAACTTTTCATCCTTGAAAATCCATAACCACAAGGAAAGTGACTGAACTCTCAACTGGGTCTCCCACACCAGTGAGTTCACCAACAAAACACCCCTACCTGAACACACAAGTCAAAGGGAATCATCCACCACATCTCAACACTATCCGCTTTGGGAGGAACTGACTCGACTGCATGGTTTTAATCACATCACAAAAATGTGTATCGGTGGGGGAAGGATCCCTCTTCCTCATGCATTCAAATCACATTGAACAACACCCACACAGGGTCTTACCAACGCCCTTAAAAAATGAGAAAGCAACGGAGAGGAAGGGTACCTCTAAACAGTGTCTAACAAGCTACTAAATAAATTAGAAAGGAGACAAGGTGTACCTCTATCCATCCGCGGAGCCTCTAGGTCAACCGCCTCCAGGGCATGCAGCTGTCCTCACCCTTGGCCACCAGCTCCCTGATCTTGGTGTGGACCACCTGGGGGTGGGGGTGGTGGCAACTGATACTGCCTACCACCTCCTACTGCTAAACTAGCTCTGTCACCACGTTCGCCGCCCTGCGGACCTCCTTGATGGAGACGCTGCCTCTACCAAGGTGGTCTGTCGACCGACTCCCTCTCAACAGCACGACGGGTCAGACAATCCCTAGCAAGATGTCCCCGACCATCGCAAGTGTAACACCACCTCTCCTGTGGCTGACCCAAACTGGCCTGCGAGCCCTGTGAGCCCAGAGCCTCATATCCTCTATCCTAGGGTCGCCTCTTGAAACGTCGGCCATGTCCAGCCCCTTGTGCCTGCCGCCGACTACCAGATGCCGATCTGACTGACGATGTCTCAACTCTCACATGTCCAGCACTAACAGGAGGGTTATGATCAGCCAGAAAGCTCTCCACCACCAACGCTTGCTCGAGCACTCCAGCATAAGTGGGAAAACACAAGGAAACCATACCTACCCAGATGTCTCTGTGTAGGCCCTGATAGAAGGTCTGATCCCTAAAGAACGGGTCCCGAACCATATCTAAGGAGTAGCATGACAGGTCTGTAAACCTCGCTGAGTATTCTGACACAGTCATGCCCTCCTATCGAAGCTTTAGAAGCTCCTGAATCTGCACTATCCTCAGTGTCACCGGATAGAACTATTCCCTGAAGAGTTGCTCAAAATTTCCCCACATGAGCGTCTCCTCATCGTGGGACTGTGTCACTAGGATCCACCATCTCCCGGCCGAACCATGAATAAGGCTCTCCGCTAGGACCACCATCTGATCTGGAGGTGTCCTCACGTGGAGAAAAACTCAGGTGACTGCTTTGAGCCAGTCATCAATTGCCTAAGGGTCTGGATCACCCAGGAACCATAGAGGTCGCTACCTCTGGAACTCGTGCAACACACTCAGCCTACGCGCAACCTCATCCAACACTCTCGGAACAACCAGCTGCTCGACAAGTGGTGCCTCAACTGGAAGACCACCTGGAGGTGCAACCTCAGAACCTGCTCCCTAGTCCACATCCTCTACATGGGGCGAATCGTCACCACAATCCCATTGCGGACCTCTCGCTGACTATCATCGTGGAGGCATCCTGAAATACAATTAAGACACACCATGGTAAAAGAGTATATCAGGAGAGTTTACTCAAGAAGGAAAAGAAAAAAAACCCAGTCCTATATGATGCATGTCCCATTGTGTCCCTGTGATTAGTGTCCAAATGTACTGAGTCAAAAGGTAGGTTGTCAGAGTCCTGGTGAATGGATGCGTCAGCTGCCACGCTAACTCTAGAGTCCCTGTCCTGAAATCTGAACTCAAAACATCTTGACACTGCTACTTTGCAACCAAAACCAACCTCACAGCTAGACCAGTTGTGCTCTGAGATCCCAAAGGTAAAACCTCCTCTAATACCACTCTATCACAACCTGACCCAACGAGGCTCAAGCTGCAACTCCCCAAGCCCGCCTCTAATAGGACAGGGGCTGGTGTCTATCGCCAAGTAGGCTATCACACACAAGGGAGGCATTAGCCGAAGGTACCTGTACACATGCACCCACATACACCTCCATGCAACAATGTAGAGATATATAGAACTGAAAAGAAAATTCATGCATACATCTATCCCAAACTAGAGTACAACAAAAGTACAAAAGGGAAAAACAGGGCCCACCGAAAGAAAAAAACAAAAGCATCCAACCTTCTCAGAAGGAGGGGTGTGTTTCCAAAAGAACCACCAGAAAGCTCCTCAGCATAGCTCTGGTAAGACTCCACGATCAGTCCCGCTCACTCAGCTCCGCCTGCTCCGAGTCCTCCTGGGACACCAACGAAAGGCCTGTGGTATGCACAAGACACAAACATGTGAGGGCAAAGCCCGTGTAGGGGTGAGTATAAAAATACTCAGTAGGCACCCTAAGAACCCAAAAAAAATAGAGAAACTGAAAGGAAATAGTCCCCTCATCCCAGCCAGAGGGAACCCAGATGAGAGAGAAACTCCATCTCATGACCATCCTCGGCGAAACACGACTAGTCAGCTCAATCCAAGTGTATGCCCATACATACACCTTGAACATCCAGATATACTCAGCTCACGCACCAAGCCACATGAGGTGCCAACCTCATGACCAGCAATGGTTCACAGACAGGAGAAAACACTCCACGATCACCATCATCCCGAATGACACTCGTCCGAGAGATACCCTCCATCGGGTCCCACACAAACATCACATATGCTCACCTGAGAGATCACGATCGTTGGATACGGTCATCGAGGAAACCTCACTGAAGCAACATAAACACCAAACTTCATAGATAAGGGATCACTCCAAGGATCCGCTGGGAGATACCACAACCCGATCTAGCACACGTCAGAAACATATCCCTTAGATAGAGGATCATCACCCATGTCATGATGGTCACAACGATACTGAAACCCTATCTGGTACATCTTGCGCTGTAGGGGATCGAACTGATGATGCTGTAACTTTACCGACACCATGTGCTGAGTAGGGGATCGTATAACCAATGATACTGCAACCATACTATAATCCCCATGTTGAGTAGGGGATCATATACCCGACGATCCCACAAACCTACTGAGCATGGCCCACTGCGTAGGGGATCATATTCCCAATGATGCCACAAAAACTACGGGGCTAACCTACTAGATAGGGGATCACCGCCCGTGGATAAGCGGTTACAGCGATACCAAAAAACTGATCTAGGGAAACAATGCAAGAGGATCTCGCTCTGGGCCCACCAAAGGGATGCCACTAATCTAATAGATTAAACATCCTATCGAGAGGATCACAAGCCTATAATAAGGTTGTGATGTCACGCGAACCCTCGTAGGAACGAACCAAGGGAGTAACCTCAACCACTGTTGGTCCAAACATCGCTAACTAGAGTAACCCGCCACAACACCATGCTGCACATCTCCATGGCCGATACTGAGGCCACCATTGCGATCCACACAGAAAAACACGTAGGGTAGGCTGTTTACTCGCTTGAAACAGACAACCGGTGAAAAATTCACTATTCACCATAGCTAGCCTATGAGGGGCCCACACAACGATCCCAAAACTCATCAAGTGGATCATACCACTACGATCCTCTCGGAAGAAAACACGAGATCAACTACTTGATCGTCCCAAACGGTCACCTGGTGAAAAAGGTACTATTCACCAAAGCTAGCTCGGGTGGGGCCCAGGCCTCGATCCAGAAACTCATCAAACGAATTATACCATTGCGATCCTCTCGGAAAAACACACAAGATCAACTATTCATCTGCCAAAATCAGACTCCTGGTGAGAAATTTGCGTCTTCTCCGCAAACACCAAAACCCGGCCTCATGGGGCCCGCACCCCGAACTCAGCCCCAACACTGGAATACAAACAATAAAAGTGCTCCGTACTATCAGGGCCTCAACGACACAGACTGCACGTCAATCGGATGCTCCGGGTAGAAAATACAACGGCCCAAAGTCGAATAATAATAAAATATTATTATTTTATTCGACGTTTCAAGATCTCGGGCCACGATCCCCAAACATAAAACTCCCGAACCCACACTAAATATTTTGCATCATCGCCAGGGTCATGTCACTATAGTCGGCACACGAAACAAACTTCCAAGGAGCAAGACACTGGGGTTTTAGAACCCCAGTGTATTTAAAAGTGGGCCGGACCGGCCGGCACGACCACCACCGCCATGGGCCGTTCCGGCCGGAGGTCATCCGCCGTGCTGCGGCCCGCGCCGTCATGCCTTAGATGGAGGCCACCGCCTCACTGTGCCGGCCTGTTGTGGCCTGCCACCGCTCGCCAGTGCCAGCACTGCCGCACCGGTGCCGCGCTGGCAAGGCTTCCGCGGACCGCCGAGAGGACCCTCGTGGTCCGTTTTTCGATCCAAAGGTGCCTGCGTGACCCTCGGGACCCAATCATTCCTGATACGACAAAAAAATGAAGCAATTATAAGAAAAAATAGGATCGGGTAATTAAAACTCAAACCTCCAACCTCACGGGTGAAATGCCGAAGCTTTAGGTGCAGAACGACGCCCGCGATGCCCTAAAACTCAATCCATTGATGATTAGCGCAGAAAATGGACAGTTGCGACTCAAATCAGTGAAGACTGGAGAAGTGATGGGGGTTTCGTTGTCTTTTGTGCATGAAAGGGGTTGGGGGGATGAAGGGTTTATTTGTTTTATAAACACTTCATTTCAGTTTCCCGCCAACATGCCTCTGACCCTTCACACGACGCCGACTAAAATTATGTCGCACCTAGGGTAAAAACGACGTTATAAACGAAACGGTAGACTCATAATTGTGATCTAAGACTTCTTCCAGGAGTTATTCGAGCTGACGCTCGTAATTAAATAGTTTTCCTTTTATTTACGAAAATGCCCCTGGTGGCATTTTCCACAGCAGACCCGCGCCCGCAATGTTTACACCCCGCCTAGGGTAAACAGCACACTCCAGATGCAACCATCCCCTTAGATTCCCATTCTGAACTACTTTTTAGGATATATCACACCCCCTCCATGTGAATAGTATAAAAATACTTAATATTTGCATAAAATTAATTTCGATTACACCGAGACTTGGATTCACACGCCGTCTTCACGCCCAACTCTAGAATTATTCATAAAAATATTCCACAGTCTAACAAGGCCAAAACCTGAGTCTCTACACTTTTCTAGTGCTGTTATAATCCTTTTCAAGTGTTGATAAAATCACTCTCTGTAGTAGATAAGTTTCAAGAAAATATATCAACTTATTTATAATGGGAATTTACTAGAAAAAGGTGTGGATTTTGATCAAAATTTTCTCTTATTTCTATATTGGAAACTATCATAATGTTCTTAGAATTGGGTTCACATCATTATTATAAATTTAATAAGATGGACGTAAATCCATCCTTCTTAAACAATGATATTAATGAAGAAGTTTACATTGAGAAAACTTCTGGGTTTGTACTTGATGAATATGAAACCAAGGGTTGTAAGTTAAAAAAATTATTATAGGAGTTGAAACTAGGTTCTCATGCATGGTACTCCAAAATTAACATTTTCTTAAAAAATTTGATTTTTTTCTGACAGAAAAGTTTAAAGAAACTTATATATAAAGGATATGAAATTAGGTACCCTAATTTTTTTGTTTATAATTATGAAATAATTTTTATAGGGGATAGAGAAAATTATTGTAAAGAGTTTGCTAGAGAAATGTTAGAAATCATTGAAATGTCAATACTTAGAGAACTGACATTCTTTCTTGGTTTACAAGTTTAAAAAATAGAAATAAATTTTCCTATCTCAATAAAAGTATTCATGGGAATTATTAAAAAATTATAGTATGAAAGATTCAAAATATGTTTCTACACCTATTCCCATTAGCATAAATTTGAGTCATGATAAGTCTAATAAAAGTGTAAATCAGAAGGAATTTTGAAAATATTTTTGAAGTTTTCTCAATCTTATAGCTTCAAGACCATAAATAGTTCATGTAGTTACTTTGTGTTAAATTTATCAGAGTGATCAAAAATAATCATATATATTGTCTTAAAATAATTCCTAGGTATGTTAAAGGAATTACTTCACATGGGAGATTATATAAAAGAAGTTGTGATATGAAATTTCTTGGTTACACTAATACTGATTGGGATAGAGATTGTAACAATCTAAAATCAACATAAAGAGGAGAATTTTTCTTGGGATAATATTGTGAGAGATGGCATTGTGAAAAACTATGTTCAGTGACTTTTATCACAAAAGAACCATAATATATTGTCGCTACCTATAATTTTACTGAAATATTGTGGATGAAATTTCATTTAGAGGATTTTAAATTTGAATTTTTCAAATCACTAAAGATACATTGAGATAATTAGAGTGTAATTCATCATTCTGGAAATCCTATTTAACAATAAATATTTATGAATATTGATATTAATTTTATCTTCATAAATGAAAATTTTACTCGTGGAGATGTTATGCTCGAAAACATTTCTAAAAAAATATCAAATTACAATTGTTTTCAAAAAAATATATTATAAAAGAGAGATTTGTAAAATTGAGGCAGTGACTTCATGTTCAGACACTACCGAATACTTCATATTTTTTTAATGAAGTTACCCCACCATGATTTGGATTATATTGAAAAAGAGGGAGAGAAAATAAAAACATTCAAAGATGTTTTTACAACTCTTTCTATTATGAATCTAAAGTTTTTTTCATCATAAAATGGTAGAGAGAACAAAAAGGGGAGAATGAAAAATTGAGAGTTAGAGATGAAAAAATGAGAGGGAGTTTATCTTAACAATTCCATAAATTTTCTTATCACTCAAGGATATAATTCCTTAAGAAACATTAATTTATCCAGTATTGTGGGGTCATAAACCTCTCATTAAGAAAGACTCTGTTTGGGAAAAAGTTAAACAAATTGAGTTGTTTCAGAAATTCATTTTTAAAAAATCTACGTAACTAAAAATAATGAGTGTTCAAAGTAGGTAATGAAATTATTTTAAAAACCCAAAGGGAGATATTAAAGATCCTTTATGATGTTTTTCTAATAATGTTTTGTATTTTTTTTACAACTAACTTTTTTTACTAATTTTTTTGTAAAACATGTGAGAATTATGGTGTTTAAAGTTTTTCATGTTCTATTAGGATTCTGAAATAAGTTAGAATATTTTTATAAATGTTTATGAAATAACTCTATAAAAAATTATGATTATGGCATTTTGTTTGATAAAAGTTTTCAAAATCATGAAAATTTCATTAAAAAAGATGAAGTCTGTTGACAACAAGAAAAGTATATTGATAGATTATTGATCTGGACAATATTTAGAAAAACATTCTGGATAGAGAGTTTTGAAGAAAAAACAATGTTATAAAGATTTTGATTAGATGGACAATTGTTGAGTTCCAAGAAAAATGGATTTTTTGGGTTTTATTGCATAATATTCTTGATTTGTTTCTAGTTTATACTAAGTGAAACTTAATAGAAAAAACTTAAATATTGGGTTGTTATAAGAGGAGTTTATAATAGTACATATTTTTAGAAGTTTGTAAAAAAGGTTAAGTACTGTAACTGATCATGAGACCTACAAAATTCAGAACATTAGATTTACCAAATTATGATCATTAGAATAACATAATTTGTTGACGTTTTTTATTTCTATGTTTTTTGAGTTTTCTAAAAAAATAAGGAAATAAAAATTGGTCTAGAATGTCATATTTGAATATCTATGAAAATACAAAGGGGATAATTCAATGATGTTTAAGCTAGAGTTTTGAGTTGAATAATTTTGGCTAAGACTAAAGTCTTTATGAAGTTTGAAATGTTTAGTCAAACATATTCAGTGAATAAATAGGAATAGAAAATATGTATTTATTTTTCAATAATTCTAGAGCAAAAGACATATGTAAACTAAGTTTTTATATGACCAAAATGTATAATTTTTCAATTTACAATGAGTTGTGTTACATAGTAATGTTCAAAGTTCATGAAGTTAAGAAGTGTGCCATGAAATAAAGTCTATTGAAATAAATTTCATTAGTAAGTACATTAAAAAAATTTCATTAGTAAGTACGTTAAATGATCTTTCATATGATAATAAATTGGATGATATTATATGATTATAGAAAACCTTGTGATATATAAAGTTGATATAAAGAAAAAATTTCTGGATGATGAAATGTTGATTCATAAAAAAGAAAAATAAAGAAGTGATATTTTTTCATCAGATAAAGAAATATATATCAAACAATGAATTCCAAAAGAAATTTTAGATAAAAGTTTTTCAAATAGAGTTAATTTAGTTATGTTCTATATTTTTGGAGCTGAATGTTTTCTTAAAAATAGTTTATAATTTCAATGTATATTATCATTTTGAGTTTATGAAAGGTGTTTGAAGCTCCTTAACATCATGTTTAAGGAAATTAAAATAATTTAATGAATGATGGAGAATTAATAGAAGATTCATGAATGTTTTAGACATGTTTAGAAGAATCCAACGAATTGAATTTGAGTAGGAGGTTCCAAATTTGAGTTTCTTTGAGCGGGAAAGTGAAATGTGATTATTTATTTTTATACTTTTAGATCTCCTAAATTGTACAATATACTTGTTAATTTTCTATAATAGAAAGAGATGATTCATTTCAGAATTCAAATTAGATATGAGTTTCCAAACAAAGTCCAGTTTTAGGTTGAAGAATGTTTTTGGATTGTAAAGAGTTTTAGTTCCGAATACCATATAGATAATTTAGATGAATATTTAAAGTAGAGTTTTTGGTTTATTGACTTTGTTAAATAGGGTGTAATACATGTTTGAAAACGGAGTACATGTTTAGTGAAGTGCATTAGACAATGTTTTACTGGATGAAGATTGGAACATGGGATAAACATTATCATATAGTGGAATCAAATAAGCTTTCCAGACAAACATTTTGTAGAGAAGAATTTACAAGGTGTCATAATTTTTTGAAGGATCAAGTTTTATAATAAAAACATTATAAGTTTATGGGAGTCAGTATAGTATTACCTATCAGGATATATATCGAGTCTAATGGGGGTTAACTCAAATTTATATTCACTTATTTATAATAGTGAATTTCCATAGGCCCATGGGAGTGTCCATGGAAAGGATGTTGTATCTGACACTGAGGTCAAACCATGTAAATCATACATGGTTTTTTTACCTTCTCATATTTTCTTTCTTATGAGTTTTATATAATATTTTATAAGGAAAGTTACTCTAATAAGATACTGGGGTTAAATTTCATAAAGTTGGACATTACTAAAAAGACAACCATTAATTCAACCTCCCCTTATTAATGATCCAAAACTCCTAGGGAACATTAAGTATACAAAATCATAACCTCAATATTTGTTCTATTTATCTTTATATGAAAGAAAATAGTGTGAAAATGATCACATATAATATATATAAATCATCTCTGGTCAAAATTTATAGAGAGAAACTTCATGAAAATATATTTCTTCTCCTTGTTATTCAGTTTGATATAATATTGGGTATGGATTGGATATCTCTACCTAGAGACCATATCAATTATAGATAGAATAATTTCTACTTTCATATCCCATATCATACAATTCTAAAGTATCAATACAAGGATAATCTATGATTGGAATAAAATTCTATATTATAGAATATAACACACCATAATAAGGGATTCTTGGCTCAAATGTTAGGGGGGGGGGGTGAATTTGAAATTGATGATGTGACTATTGTATGGGAGTATATTGGAGTATTTCTAGATGAACTACCTGGTATTCCCCCAGAGAAGGAGGTTGAGTTTTCAATCATGCTCTTTCCTAGATCGATGACTATATCAATGATTCTTTATTGAATGTCCCATATTGAGTTGGAATAATTATAGTGAAACATCAAGATAATTTGGATAAATGATTTGTATGCTTGAGTACTTCACTTTGTGGTGAAATAGTGATTTTTTAAAGAAGAAGGATGGATCAATGTATAAATACATTGACTATCATGAACATAAAAAGACCATCATCAAGAAAAAAATATCATCTACCCCATATTTCTGATATGTTCAATCAAGTATGGGGAGATCAATATTTCTTGATGATTTAACTTTGATCCAATGATCATAAATTAAAAGAAAAATTGAGAATATATACATAAGATAACTTCCCAAAAAGGGAAAAAACACTTTGAATTTATAGTGATTTATTTCAAACATAGAAATTATCTGGCTATATTTATGAATTTTGTGAATAGTGTCTTTAGATATTACCATTTAAAATCATTGTAGTCTTCACTAATGATTTGCTTACATATTCTAAGATCATGGAAGGACATAAAGATCATTTGAAAATTTTACTAAAGCCCTTCTGAAATGAGAAATTATATTACATGTTCAAAAAAATGTTTCTTTTAGATACAAAAAAGAATCCATCATTGGTCATGTTACTACTAGTGAGGGTATATCCATGGAAACATCAAAGAACGAAGTAAGAAGGTAGTAGAGACCAAACTTTGGGATAAGAATCTGATGTTTTCTTGGATTATATAGATTCTACTGATGATTTTTGAGAGAATTATCATGATATAAAATCCAATAACCATATTGACATGTAAGGGAGTAAATTTACTCTACACATCAGAATTTAAGGAATTCTTTAAGGATATTAATAATAGATTGGTCATTGCATTTATATGTACACTAACCAGTAGTTGAGAAGGTTTTTTAATATATATTTATGCTTTATTAAAAGGTGTTGGATACTTTTTTATGCATATTGAGAAGCTAATTTATTATGTATCATTTCAATTAAATACTTAATAGAAAAACCACATAACAGATTATTTGGAGCTAGTGAAAGTTGTATTTGTATTGAAAATTTTTTAGTGTCAACTCATTAGTGAGAATTTCAACATTTATACTGACCATAATAGATTATAATACATATTAGCACATAAATAAATAGTAATGTTACAAGGATTTGGTTATGATTGATCAAGTTCTATGCCTACTAAATACATTATCACCATAGGAATGAAAACAAGGTAGCTGATTCCCTGAGTAGAAAAGATAATTCTATATTATCCATGAAGAGGATTGAAGAAAGTATCAATTATCATGGATTTGAAACATATGAAACTTGAAATCATAAGGGATGAAGGGAAATCATATTTTATAAAATTACTACTTAACTATCCATTCACATGAAGATAAAATAAGGATATAAATATGATGCACACCTATAGAAAAGGTAATGAGTTTTCTGGAGTTCAACATTGATAAAGACATAGTTTTAAGGTTTGGAACTAGGATATGTGTCCCATAGAAAGCATAATTGAAGACTGAAATTTTGGATGAATCCCATATATCTTCCTTCTCTACCCAAACACAAAACACGAGGGTGTATAAAAGTTTAAATAAAAACTTCTTATGGGAGAACATGAAGAGAGATATCCTAGAAAACATATCTCTATACTTACTATAATAGAAAGTTAAAACTGAATGTCAGAAGTTGAAGTATATATTGAATCCATTACCCATAACATTGTCGAAATAGGAAAAAATTACCAGTGATTTTATCATAGGTCTCCCTTGAACTTATAAGGTACATAATTATATTTTGGTTGTAGTTGACCACTTTAATAATTCAACACGTTTTTTTCCGTCAAAGAAGATTTCTTTCTTGACCAAGTCACCCTAATTTACATATAGGAATTGGTAAGGATGTATGGAGTGAGAATATCCAATTTATTTGATCAAGATCCAAGGTTTACCTTCAATTTTTAGAAATTTTTTCAAAAATAATTGATAATTGAGTTTAGTTTTAGCACTACTTATCAACTTTAAATATATGGTTAGTCTAAGAGGACTATTCAAACTCTGGAAGATATGTTGAGATATTTTTTGAGGGAATCATAGTGATATTAGGATCAACCCATCACATTAGTAGAGTTATCATATAATAAATGTTTCTATTATAACATTTAGATGCCACTATATAAGGGTCTTTTTAGGAAGATATCTAAGACTCAATCTTGCTGGGATAGAGTTGTAGAGAGGAAACTGATTAGTCTTGACCTTGTTTAAGAAATGGTAGAGAACATTCAAACCATTAAATGTCATATAAAAGAAGGAAAAATTATAAATAATAGGTGTGTATTAATCTTTTATGTGATATATAGTTTGAATTTGTTGACAAGCTATTCTTCTTGATATCTCCATGGAAGCAGGTTATGATATTTTGGAATAAATAAAATTTGATCCCTAGATACATCAGTCCTTTTGAGATCGTTGAATGTGTTTTGGTCATAGCCTATCACTTAGAACTCTCTCTAGACCTATTCCCAGTCAATGATGTGTTTTATGTATCAATGTTTTTGGATATATGTATATATAAGAACCATTACATTCATTGAAATTGGAAGCCCTGTAACTAGAACATGATCATTCATATAAGGAACAACTAGTAGAGATTATGGATCAATGAGATAAGGTGTTATGAAGTAAGACCACTGAATCGGTCAATGTTATATGGAGGGATCATTAGATTGAGGAATTAGTGTTGGAACTAGAGGATATAATAAGATAAAATCACCTGCACTTGTTTTCTTCCAGGTTATGTAATTATGAGCACAAAATTAATTTTACAGGGGGCATAATGTAATGAGTAAAGATTTAGTAAAATATGTATCCTTAAATAAATACTACCTTGAATATATTTTTTCCAACACTGAATCCAAAAATATATATACCATTATAGGATATCCATAGAAGCAATAGGTATAAATAGTGTTAATGTAATTATAAAAAATATATATAAATATAAATTAAAAAAACTAAACAAAATAAAGATCACAATAAATATCAACTCAAAAAGTGAAGATAAGTAAACAATAAAAATACTTTTTCTAAAACTTACATATTTTCAATTATGATATATTTTGGTATGAATAGTAGACTAACACCAGTATAATTAAATATTTATATGAAAAAAGGAAGAAAAAAAAAATAATATTTTAAAATTCATTTTCCAATAAAGACAATTTTCAATATAATTTTTGATTTTATTTAAAAGTAAAATTTATAAATGTTAGAATGGTAATTTTAAAATATAAAATTTATTTTTATATTTATCATAAAAATATCATATTAAGATTAATTTTTTCAATTTTTATAAAAAAATTTATTTTTAGGTGAATAGTACAATATACTATTTTTAATAATACTATAACTTTTATGGAATTATTTGTATATAAGAATGACATATATATTTATGAATAACTCTTCCTTGAAAAAATATATAATATATAATATAATTTAATTTATTTTTAAATATATATTATAGTTTAGAAACATATATTTTATATTTTATAACTCATGTAATACTTTTCTCAAAATTATTTTCAAACATTATATATTTATTATATAAAAATTAATTTTTAGCAATTTTAGAAATTGAATAAAAAAATATATTTGAAAATTAGAATAATTAATTCTAAATTATATAATATGTAACACTTAATTTTTATAAATAAACAATAAGTTACCTCAGTTGAAAACTACTATCCATGGTAAAAGATAAAATTGAAAAAGTAATAACTCAAGGGGTAAAGAGATTGAAAGATGTTTAAAAAATCTGTAAAAAACATGGTTAAGTATTTCCCAACTTTATATATTCATGACCCCATTATTTATAAATTTTTTGAGACAATTTCCTTGAGTGTTAATTCCCATTATTGAAATGTTATGGGCATTTAAAAAAATTTGACCCCTTTACACTTATAAAAGTGTCCATCGTATCCTCACTTCCCCTTAAGAAAAACCCACTTTGTTTGGAAGAAAAACAACCCAAACCTTTTCTAAAAATTCTATCCACCCTAAATAGTTTTTCATATTCTAAAAATACAGTCCCTCGAATGGTTAACCCCTTTTCAAATAAGATAACCCAAGAAGTGGGGTATAAGTTCATAACCTATATTTCCAATTTATATTTATTATTGGAAACTATTTCCACTTAAAATTTCCTAAAACCCTATTAAAATAGTAACATGAACATCATTATTATGATTATATGTTATTATAATTATGGTAAAATCATTAACCACATTTTCAATTTTCAATAAGAAAAAAATGTGAAATGTGAACATGTGCGGACTACGTCCTCTACGAATAAACGAGTGCGTTTTCCTTTACTACACAACCTGAATAGTTCAAAAGGTAATTAAATATAAAATTATGTTATTTATAACTTATTTATGGTTTTTTAATACTAAACCATATTACTTATTTTATCTCATACCTTTAAAAATGAAATCATCATTTATGCCTAAGTGCGGGATACCACCTCCATGGTACGATGCACTATGTTTTTAATACAGTATTTCATAGATGGATCTAAGAATGGTTTCAATGAATAAAAAATATTTTTATGATATTAATAAGTTTCAGTTAATAAAAATTTAACAACCTGTTAATGTTATGATAGATAAACAATCATTATAAAATTAATCATCTTAAATAAGTGAACTAAGAGGAAAACAATTTATTAATCCTATGTAATTCTTTACAATCTATAATTTCACCCATTAAATATTTATAATTATAATATATCAAAATAATTAAAACTAAATGATATCTCTATTCTAAAGGTATAATTATATTTTAACTAAATGACCTCATAAATATCCATTAATCAATGTATTTTAATGTTTGGGTTAGTTTGGAAACCTACTTGAACAATGTTAAGAAACTATATCATGGATGATTATGAAAACACAATTAATGGTTTAATGTGATATTAATATTTAAATAAATAGTTTTTAATCGTTATTTAAGGTTTATATCAATATCAAATTCATTAACTAAGAAAACACCCTTCATGGTTTAAAGATCCCCAAAATATTCTTATTATCGATTTCATCTTCTAAAATAAAGACTAAAGTACTCATGAAAGCAAATTAAAACATAATAAATAATTATAAATAATAAATTATAGTAAATTTAATAATATTTTAAGGAAAAAATATTAAAGAAAAATGAATACCAACATTGGCCCCATGAAACTAATATAAATCATAAACACCTGATGCAGGAAAATAGGAAAAAAAATAAGTAATATATATATATATATATAAATATATGGAATGTTTATAAATGGGGAGTATAAATCATCATAGTAATGAATAATGTTATTGGGTATATAACTAATGAACTGAATTTAATTATTCATGATGTTTTATGAAAGTGGAAAATGAATCAGGGCCAAGGTAAGGGTTTTCTTCTCAAATTCCTCCCTTTGAGACACATTTTGTATTATGCGCCTAATTTTATTTATATAGGGTATGTAATTATGAATTGAGATATTATTTGATGAAATAAATTATATTAATTTTAATTTAATTTCAATTTAAATATTACTTTCTATAGGTTTTTATTTAAATGATCCTTAATTGGAAGGGTTTTTTATCAGCTCAATTATTGTTCATTGAGTTATAATTGTTTATATTGAATATATTTCATATAATTTGGATAAATCATACTATTTGATTTTATTATGTGGTATTTTCTATTTTAATTTTTTGGATTTATATTTTTACCAAATAAAATTCTTTTCAAAAGTTTCTTAATTCATGAACTATGTCATTTGTAAGGTACTTTGGTAACCTAAATCTCTTTCTTCGAGTTATATGATTTCTTTTGAGATTAAACATTCAATATTCTATTTATAAATTGATTTAACATAATATAAGATGTTTTATTTTATCTTTATTTGTAAAATTTAATTTTTTATTCAAATATTCCTACTTGAATATTTTCTCACTTAAAATTATTACATTATCAATAATGAACTTCCATCCTTTATTGGGCAATTTTTTTTTCAAGTCACCATTTTAACATAACACCAATGATATAATTTAATTTATTAAAATATAACTATGTATCAACTTATGTGATATATATAATTTCCTTTTCCACTTTTAAAATAAAATTTTTATTTTATATTTTGCCAATGTGGGTTTCAACAAACATATTTCAAAATATCAAAAAACTGCTTCCTTAAAAAATCAAATGTTTTAACATTGGATTCCATTTTCAACCTTATCTAAAGGTGGATATTTTCCATTATGTCATGTTTTATGAAACACCTTATAAAATATTTTGTGATGATCCACTTTCTGGTGACTGAATTTGGTATACATCTCTCTAGATTATGTGATTATTTTTGTGATACCGTTTAATATGTAATGTGAAATTTATTCTTATTTTGAGGTTTTAATAATATGTTGATTAGATGTTTGATTGAGGAACACATTATTGGTGAATATTTATGTGATTTGGGGTCCCTATATATCCCTTCAATGAATTGGGTAAAGATTTTCATCTCTTGTGATATTAGTGAACTAGCAGTGATGGTTGATCCAAAATGGGAAATAGGTTATAATTATAGATCTACTATGGGAAACCAAGTAGTGATTCTTAATATGATATGGTAATAATGTTGTGATATATAATGATCTATGATAAATAGGTTGTGATTCATGATCTACTATAAGAGACAAGTGGTGATTCGTAGTCCACAATGTTAATTGTCAATGATTATGCCAGTTCCACACTATTTTGAAATATGTCTATGCTATTACCATAGATCATTATTTATGTCTCATATTTCAACAGTATTTACCCTAGGTTATTTGTATGATCATATGGGAATAATTGTTCTCATAATATGAAATATGATCAGATGTTATGATTCTATGTTCATCTGATTAGATATTTCTCTCCTACTTATGTTTTCCATTATGTTTACGATCTCCCCCTGGGTGACATGTTTATTTGTTTATTATTGCCTTACTAAGTATTTTATCTCACCACTTTATTATGCTTCCATTTTCTAGGTCATGTGGTTGATTTTAACGTGAGATACATAAAAGATAAGATCTTGAATGATGAAATAATGGGGAAATGCTCACACACATTATAAGATAAGTCTTTTTTATACATATTCTCCAAAGACAGTAAACCTATTAATTTTTAGGCTATTGATATTATTATGTAGTTAACTATTTTAATTATTTAAATAATGTTAAATAAAGGAATGTTTATCTTGGGTCACCTCACTCTCCTTCCTCACATAATCATGTCACTTCCCTCATAAGTGCGACGATGTGCCATTCACCATTGTGGTGGTAGAAAAAATCTACGGGAAGATCAATTCTCTGAATATTAGATGTGGAGTTATTGATGTGTACAATGGGATTTTAGGAGTAAGGGAAATGGATTTCCTATGAGTGGTTGGGGTGGATACTCCCAAATTGAGAAGGAAGCTATGTTAGTGGGCAGTGAAGCCCTCCAGAATTAGTAGGTGTCCATATTAGAGGGGTAGCATAGCCTTCATCACGAGAAGGTGGACCCATGTGGGAGTGGTTCATAATGTGGATGAAGTCCATGGAAATAAACAATTGAATTATGTGAAGACTAATAACTCAGGAGGGTTTTCAGGCAATAAGAACCATAATAGTGGCCCCGATACATGGAAATGAGGGTGACTAGGGAATACCACAACCAATCTAATCCTACATGAGATCATATGATTAATTTCATATCATGTTTCAAGTTGGGTATGTATTAGGTTAGGCCCCATTATGGACAAGGTATCATGGTATGAATAGTAGGGATATTCAAGCTTAGGGCTAGCCCCACATGACACAACATATTCTGGGATGGGTGGATAACTAGGTCAGGTCGTTCCCCACTCAACCCAACATGGGTGGGGGTGGAACTACAATGGATGCATAGTGTGCATGGGAACCTCATGAGTTAATGATGTATCATCCATGGGGCGTGATGTGGCTGATTAGGTGAATCCTTCCCCACCCAATACAGTATGTTGTGCACCTGTTATTCTCTTAACGATGCATTTTTTTGATTCATCATCGAGTGTCCAAGTTGGATGAATAAATATCTTATCTTGATTATTTTTCCTCATTTATGAAACTAGAAAAATATGTGAGGAAATTTGTGACTCTTTTCATATTTAGATATATATTTTTCCTATTCATCCTTATAGGGATGAAGATTGGGTTTAGTAACAATCATTATAGTGTTCTTAGGGTTTGAAACCCTCCTTGAAGGCGTGGTTATCTAAGGGTGTGGATTTTCCCCATCCTCATTGGGATGGGTAACTTATTTTCCCTACATAATTAGGGTCAAAATTCTTTACCTATGGATTAGATAGAGTCAGTTATTCCCCCACATACATTGGACCACAATCCTCTATTTGTAGAGTCAATATCACCCCATATTCCTGAGGTAAGGGATCCTCGATAATAGTTCTTATGAATTTACATTGGATTATTATAATTGAATGTTTAGATACCTAATTAGTGGTATTATGCTGATGGGATGAAGGGTGATGTGTTCCCTTAATAGTAAAACATACTTTCAAGTTGATAAGACCCAACTTCTTGGATTTTGGTTGTGGTGGAATAATTTGAAACTTTTTATAGTAATATGTCTTCAGGATTTGTGACTCCTCAAGTTGTCATGGGATGATTGGTATATATCTAGCTATTGACATTATATGATGTGGATGTCTACTTTTTCCCAAGAATCCCTTATTTATTTTTAGATTCATTCCATCATGTTTTTGATTTGATATGATTTTGAACACACGATGTTCCTAATATTTCAAGTCATAGAACATATCTATATTCTCTCTTATCTTCTTCGCACAAACTCTCTTATACATAGAGATTTAGTTAACATGTTTTTCGTTATTTTATTTTTGGATTTATGGGATACCTATTTAATATTTTTATACTCACCCATTCATGGGATTCTATTCCCACACATGTTGTGTCTCTACATATGACTTATAGGTGCAGAGATAGCCGTCACTAACATGGAGATGTTGTGAATTTTTCAAAGCCAGCGCTTTGTGGTACTTGGTGACTTGGGATAATACTTGTTTATACATGATGGTAATAATGAACATTTTGACTGTATATCATTCTATGGTTAGACATAATAAGGACGATCTTTCCAATTTATTTTATCTTTCATATTCAAAGTCTTGTGAGAAATAAAGTTATTTTTATGATTTCCTTCATAGGTTTTTTATTTTAATTAATCTTTTATGCTTGTGTTATATAAAAAATAGTTATTCTTATTCATTTTACTGTAGATACTAGTTGTTATAATAAAATGGTTTCATGTGTCTATTGTAGGTTTATATAGGACAAAACTGATTATATCATTTGATTTTCCTACTTGATGAAAGTCACCATCCCATAGACTATTGGATACATTATTTTTGTGGTACTCTCCACATACTGGTTTCTAAGGAGGGGTCATAATGTGGTAGGTCATTTAATTATTGATCTCCCATTGACTATAACACAACTAGAAGTGATGAAAAATAAATAATTGGAAAGGATAGATAATAAATCAATGATAATGATCCATATTACACTTTCCCAAATCATGGATTATAACATCCATGAAGTGAGGATGGATTCTAAACTTATGGAATACAATAATGATATGTATGAGACACCAACTATAATGAAAAATATGTTCTTATATTGAATATTATTTGATGTCAGAATGTCATAAGGATATCCAATGGTTGATAATGTCAATGACTTCAACATGATTCAAAGTTATTTGGTACTAGTAAATGTTGAGGTAGTGGATCTAGGGTGGCCATTTCTATTAACATAATAAATTCTAGGATTTTAGGATGCAATGGTTACAATGAAAAGTAATTCAAGTGATAATATGGACTTAGGATTCAAGTATGTATGAGACTAAATTCTAAATGATGAGATTTGGAGGAAGGGGTTAAAAAATTATATCAAAAATGAATTTGGTGAGATATGTAGGAGGCTTCTAGATGCATGAAATAATTATAAGAAAGTGAAAAGAAAAATAAGTTGAAGATGGGGTTTCTTATATGAATGTAGTACCATATGTTATAATTATGGTAAGAAATTCCATACTCTGAAAAACTGAAATGAGTGAAGTGTTATTTCAAGAAGATAAGTTGCTGAAAGTGAATCCATAAATATTGTTTTTGAAGATGCAAATGGTATATAGCTGATTTCTTTAGTTCACTTGATTCTTGGATTATATACATTAGTGTTTTTTTCTCTATACATCCAAAATATGAAGTATGAAGAATTATATTTCTATATTTTATGGAAATGATGATTATAAGGATGGGGAATGTGTTGTTTCCATCCAGACGAGAAACAAAATATAACTAGAATTTCATGGGGTTCTTCACATAACATGTTTTAGAATGAACTTTGTTTTTATATGATAGTTAGAAGATGCAAATTTATATACAACTTTTGTGGATAGGGAATGAAGTGTCACATGTGAATCAATGGTGGTGGCCAAATGAGTGAATGATAGAGCATTATATTCTAAGGATGTTTCAGAAGGTGGGATGTTTTCCAAACAAGAAACTTCTGAAATCGTTTGGCATGAATGTATTGGTCACTTTACTGATAAATATAGAAATGTTATCTATAAAAGTAGTGAAAAGGATCAAAATATTAAAGTGTGGAACATGTTACGATCTCATTATCAGGGAAAATAAAAAACTTTTATTTCAGATATATAGTATGTGGCCTTAGTATTGAATGTTAGAGCAGGTTCGTACATATTTTGGGGGGCTAAATCTGGTCAATTCTCATACATGTTCACTGAAATATGTTTCCTTTATCTACAATTATACAAATAAGGTGTGGGTGTTCTTTCTCAAAAAAATCTTTCTTATTTTTGGAACCTTCATTCAATAGATATTCATAGTGTAAAAAGGTAAAATAATATGATTGAAATGTTTGAGGTCTAACAAAAGTGGTGAATAAAAATGTAAGGAATTATAAAGGTTTTGTTGGTAGAGAGGCATTAAGTTTAATATGATCATACCATGTTCTCTAAAATAAAAAATAGAGTCATGGAGAGGTTGAATCATACATTAATATAAATGTTAAGAAGAATTATGATTCACATTGTTTTCCACAAGGAGTTTTTGGATTTTTTTTGAATTATGTTTCATATTTTATGAAAAAAGTACCTATTCTCTATTGCAGTTATAACTTCTTGGATTATGGTGTCCTGGAAGGAATATTTGAATTTCCTATTTCAAAATCATTGGTTCAATCACCTATGTTCATGTTTTATCCAAGGAAATGTAAAAGTTATAGGCGATATCGTGAGAAATTTATTTATAGATTATGATGATGAAAACTTTGGATATTGGTTATGGGGTGAAAACTTTTCAAATTATGTTAGAAAATGGAATTTTATCCTCAATGAAAAAATCTTGGGGAAGATGAAAAGCATGTGGAATTTTTATATGAGATCAATGATTCATCACTATATTAGGTTCATTTGAATTAAATTCTATAATTTTAGAATGATCCATAAATTTTAGAGAGTATGTGAGTCATATAAACACCCGGTTTTCTAGATGAAATTTTTGATGATAGTCAAGTTTTAATGGTTCACAGTCTATAAGTACCATAACTATCAAGGAATATAAAATATCAGGGATTCCATCCAAAATGTGAAGTTTTATAAGTAGTGTTTCTAAAAGTGGATGATACATATAATGATATATAATGTTTTACTAGGAATTAAAACCATGTGTAGAGATATAGATGTGACATGCACTTCTAACTTATTATAGATGATAGAGAACCAATTGTTTTTTGAATTGGTAGAAAATATGAATGGACTGAGTTAGTGAGAGTTAGAAATGATTAATTAAATGTATTTTTTTACATTCTCCTATGACATGGGTGAAAATGTAATGACCATTTGGGAGGAGATTACTTTAGAATAAATGTGTTTCTTTAAATAACAAAAGAAAAAAATGGTGGAAGGAGGTATAAGGAAAGTCTTTTTATGCTGTGTTTTCAATAAAAAAGGTATATATATTTCATAGATATTTTATTCAATTTTTAAAATCATAAATATTTATATGGTGCTTAGTATGGTTTCCATGGAAGGGTTATATATATAATTGATATATATTTGAAAATGATATTTCTTTATAAAGATATAAATGAAGATATTTACATGGAGAACCAAAAGGAATATTCGATAAATAAAAAATATATATGATGTGTACAATAAGGTGGGGCCTTTATGGTTTGATTCAGCTATGAAATTAATGAAACCAAAATTTAAATGCCTTTATAGAAAAAGGGATGTTCATTTAGAGAAAATAATATCATTTCTGCTATCAAAATATTTATGTTGATGTAATTTTCATCATTTTACAAATATATGTGAATTAAAATGTTTTCATTAGCTTGGAAAAGAAAAATATTATTGATTTGAATGCTAAATTGTCCATTTTTTTTGAGGTGAAGGATCTCAATCTAATAAAATGTATTCTGTGGAAGAAAAGTTTAAGGGAGTTAAAGTATATTTTTTTGCAATGATTCAATCTCATTATATGAAGAATATTGTGTAAAGATAAAATTTGAGTGTGGAGAAAATAGTTACCTATCTATGTTGGGACCACTTTGTGTAAAAGGTTGTATTTTTTTGTCAATAGTTTTCAATGACGATCAAAATGAAGAAGATCAGGAAGAATTCTAATGAAATGGAGGAATAGTGAGGTATCATACATTTAGGGACGATTGAAGAATAATACCATGAAATTCATCATGATTGCATGTGAACCATGCAAGAGATTACTTGGAGAAAAGAATCATATTATTTTAATGAAGTATAGAATGACAATTGAAGAAAAAGAGAGAGTGTAAAAGGGATTGCCATTATGAGATGGCCATGCACTTCACATTGTAGCTAAATTAGACGATGCTTTGCAGATTTGTATTTCAAAAATACCATAAGTAAAGAGAACATATGATGCAATCCTTATGAAGGAAATGGAAGTAAAGGTGATGCCCCTCATATACAGTTTTTATTGGATGGAAAGATGCTGGTGGATGACAGGGAATCTATAGTACTTTCTATGGAAACTCTGACAATGCTAAAGCTGATATGTCAATAGATATATATCACGATAGTGGAGTTTGTGATGAAAGAATAATATTTTTTATGAATCCAAAATCATTGAAAATAATCATGAAGGTTATGAACGAAGTATATATTGAAGGAGGATCCATTATCTAGTGTTTTCCAAATTTTTGGGGATGAAAATTGGAAAATGGAGAAATTTGTTTTTGGAAAAGGAAGGTGCGTGAAAGATTTGAAGTGTTCATGAAAGATTGGTTTTTGCATGGAATATTGAAGGTGTTTTTGTAACTTGTGCGCAAGAAATGTTTCAAGATCAGAACGTCGAAAAATGGAAAAGTCATGGAGTGCGTGGAAGATGATGTAGCGCGAAAGAGTTTTCACACCAAATGCGACGTCAAAAGGGGGTTTGCGTTCTCATTGTGAAACATATTCCCATCGATGAAAACGCATTAGGATCTTATGTGCAAATACTGATTCAAGGTATTAACATTGAAAAATAAAAAAGGCATGAAGTGCATGAAAGATTCATGAAGTGTGTGAAAGATGGGGTTGTGTGAAAGAATCTTGCACGCCCAATGCGTCGTCAAATGTGGTTTTGCGCACTCGAAGAAAATCTTGCATGACCTGGTAAATCTTCCATGTAGGGGTCGATGACACTTATAAATAAGTTGTGTCCCCCTCATTTAGAGAAGCTCAACACTTAGAGAAATACCAAGCTCTAAGGCACGAAATAATTCTAAGAAAAGTGTAGTGTGAGAAATAAATGGAGTTGCGCGCAAGAAGGATAAGTTGCGTGCAAGAAAAAAGTTACGCACATGATTGAAGTTGTGTGCAAGTTGTGTTTCGCGACAATGTCAAATCTTGTGCACATGGAATAGAAGTTTCATGCAAGTGGTGTTTCGTGACAATGTCAAATCTTGTGTGCGTGACATAGAATTTGCGTGCAAGACACATAAAAGGGTGTGATAAAAGTTTTGGGGTCCCGCTGACCTTCGATAAGAGCTTAGCACCCTCGAAGTAGCTTTGCGAAGAAAAAAGTACCATGAACCATTCAGTTATACAATGTGAAGTAGTACCACACACACAAAAATGGTGTTTAACACCCTCATTGTTCTTTATGAAGAAGAAGAAGAACATGTTGTGTGACTCTGGCTGATAAGAGAAGAAGGTGATTTAGTGCATTCAGTTATTACTCTAAAAGAGAAGATTGAATACAAAAGAGCATCAATCCTAGACATCGATGCAAGAAGTGTCTTGTGATGGATTGAGATAAATAATTCAATGAAAATATGTTGAAGATACCTTCACATCTATAAATTGAGTGGGACTTCACCCAAGGTTGTGAGCTAGGTGGAGCCAATAGGAGTGACCTGAGGGACGCGATGAGCTATCCCTGAACCTTTGTAAAGGCAATGATCCTAGTACATAGTGGCTGTTTCTGAACATTTGTAATCCACAGCTACTGAAGATTAGTGGAATTTGGTACGACTGAAAACCTGTTGGCGTATGCTCCTTAGACGTAGCCCTTAGTGGTGAACCAAGTAAAAAGTGACGTGTTGTTCTCATATGTGTTTTAATCATTGCACATATCCATCATACATGTTTAAACAAGTTTCTGCCAATGAGGGAACAATATCCAGAAAAGAAGAGAAAAATTTGACACTATGATTCACCCCCCTCTTAGTGTGGTCTAGGGTCCTTCACTCTATTGGTCAGATATTTCAAGATAAACTAGGTTAACTCACCAAGAAATAAAGTATTGGATGGGGACAAAAATATGGTTCCTTTTCATTAGTAGTCACAATCTTGATAAATTCCATGGTTTGTACGCAACCATAAATATCACATGAAGTTGTATTTTTAGAAGGTTATTTTTAATCCAAGATGAGATAATTGGGATGTGGTATATTGGATTCTGTAGTTCCTCAAAGGTTTTATAAAATTTTATCTCTTTTTCGAAAGTAATGAATTTTTTAAAGGGCTTTATGATTCATACTTTGGTGGAGATGCAGAAACCTGAAGGAGAACCACCAACATTGTTCTTACTTATAGACGAAAAAATTGAGTTATATGTCAAAACATCAACCCATATATGAACTTTTAAAAAAATGGTGTTGTACATTTCATTAAAATAAGATGGTGAGGCTTTTATTTTTTCAAAAGGGTTATTAGAGGATCTTATAAAAAGATATAAGAATGAGTTGTTTTTTAGTGATTCATAATGTAGGATCCATATGAACAATAATCCAATGATTCACTGTATGATGTAGCATATTCTATTGAAATATCATTCTACCTAAAATTTGTTAAAGGAGAAATTACTAGATATACAAAAGGTATATTTAGTATTGAATCTAACAGATACGCTGAAAAAAATATAACCTAGGAAAATATAGCGAGGTGGTATGATTTAATCTGGATGGGCTGATCATAATCAAAGTGGAGGGACTATATAGTTGTAATGGATGTTTTATAGGAGGAGGTTTTTGAAAATGTTGATCGAGGAATTAATGGTAATTCCTGAAAGATATTCTCAATTGGGTGAATTTTAGGTTTTGTTATCTAAAAATCATTTTCTAGCTAAGTATTGTATCTTATCAAAGGATTGATTCTAAGTGGGAAATTTATAAAACTATATAGAGATAGTGGAGTGAAAATTTCTAAGTACAGATGTCAAAAATAATATAGAAAAGAATAAGTGAAAATAGATGCATCATTGATTAGTATCGGGGGTAGAACAGTAGAGGCACAATGGACTTGTGGAAGATAAAATTCTAGGGGTATTTAAGCTATTATTTGTTTTTGTGAGAGATATGTAAGGGTTCATTAAAAGATTATGTCATTAAAACTCAAAGAGTTTTTAATTGTGTATACTATTCACTATAAGGAGGAGTTACGGTTATGGATGCCTTTGATCAAGTGAAGGGATGCCCGTGATGATCTAATACAAGGGGGAATACTCTATATGATGATTTAAAGGTGGTGAAACTGTTTTCACATAATAGATCCAACATTAGATTATATGGTAGTAAAATTTATTTTTTATATCTTGTTCAACATTGAAATCATCTTATATTCCTTGAATAATAGATATTATATCATTAAATTGATAGAGTAAGACTTAATACAAAACACGTAAAATAATTTTGATGTTATTTTTATTCATTTATTTCTATATTTTTTCTTACATATTTAATTTTGTAGTTTGTACATGGGAATTGTAGTGCATGTATTGTGTGAATTTTCTTCCTAGTTCTAGATAAATTATACATGTAGGTTCCTTCCTTTCATTGAAGTTCCAAACTTTTTCATCATTATGTTAGTTCTATAAGATATCTTCCAGTGATCGGTGGTTCATGTTATCCCAACACATTTTCCCTTAGTAACTATCACCAAGTCATCCTCAATTCAAAATTCAATCATTTCAAACCTATCCTTAATTGCATATTTTTTTCCATTATGTATTTAATAATGTACCAATTGCATAATCACAATATTTTTTATCTATATATATGACATCTAGAAATTTTTGGATATAAAAACTTTTTCAAAAAGGATATTTAAAAAAACTGATCACTTTTTCTAACCAAACATCAGAATGTTTTTATATAATGTTTAAAAAAATACATTGATGAAGTACTTTAGATTATTAAGTAGTTATTCCACTGATAATGGCGAAGTTATAAAAACATTATTTCATGTTCCCATCAAATGTTTTTTTCCATGATCTCCAAACATGCATTAAAAGTAAACAAATTGATCTCCAAGGTACATAGTCTTAATAATATGTTTCAACATAAGTGATCATGCACCTTTTCATATATAGTACACCCTAACCCCCATTTAATGATTTACTTTGAAATTTTTTCCATATTTGGAAAGTCATTTATCATACCATGTTACATGACTCTTGAGAAAAATTATTCTTTCTTATAAGCATCAAACACCATAACACATGTATGCCATGACAACTTCAAATCATCAATATGGAGAGACAAGTGAATGTCAATAACCTTACCAGGCTATTTTGGTCCTAAAATATGAAATAAAAACAAAATATACTTGTTATTCCAGAATAAACATGATGGGAAATTATAATTTTTCAGTATAACCAGCTAAGTGATGAGAGTGATACATTATACACCATAAGGGATAGTTCCATACATATATAATGCAATAAAAATGTTTTTTTGACTAATTCCATATTAATGGTACTAATTTTCAATTTTCATCAATAGAGATGTATCTACTCTGTGCCATAGTTTTACATCTTTAATTTTTCTATCTGCATTACATGTCAACTTACTTGTTGTCTCTATAATTCCATAACACCATCAACATTATGTAATGATATGAAATTACCAATTTTTTTTGAAAGAATTTGTTTTTTTCTTATATTGAGAGGTATCATTCTTTATAATTTCTTTTGATATTTATACTCTTTTCCAAAAGAATATGAAGTTGTTAGGGAAGAAATTTATTTTTCATAGCTCATACCCTTCAAACATAACAACCATTTAACATCATACATTTGACAGAGAAGCTCATTTTTATGTGGATGCATTCAATAAATAAAGAAGCTCTATGAAGTTGGTGTGTTTATATCCATTTCCCGCTTTTAACTTAGATAGTTTTAATACTATTGAAATTGTTTTACATTTCATATAACCATAAAACAATGACATATTTATATAAATACTTTTTTTTTCAAAAATTTTCTGACAATTTATAAATTCATCTTCAACCAAAATTTTTATTTCCTCAATTTGATGCACATCATCTTATACACTTTTACCAATATCAGATGCTTTATAAAATTTATTGTATTTATTATTTCTAGATAAAATTAATAATTCTATGTGTTTGGTTGAACATTTATCACATAGATCAATTACTTATGATATCAAATGATCTTTCAATTCAGATGGATCAAATCACTTTGAATAACAACAAATACATGGACACATGATTCAAGAAGGGTTGTTTGCATTATTGTTTTTGAAAATTTTATGAAATCTTTGACACCTTCCTTATACTATATAGTCATATAATTAAAATCCAACCATTTTTTTCTCATATTCATCCTATTAGAGTAAATAAAAAATTAAACTTTTCTATATACCTAACATTCACAATGTATAATTATTTATACAGTTTTTATCCTGTGAAACTAAAAAAATGTCGTGGATAAAACATGGTATTAGTGAAGACACAGAATTAGTGAATATTATAGAAGGTAATTTTTTTCATATCCTCATGCCATGGTATTAGTGAGGAAAATTGCATGGGTGGTGGTAAGAAATCATTTACATTGAATTTTACATGGTATTAAATTTTCTATATAAAAAACACAAACCGAATGCCCCAAATGCCTTTTTTTAATTTTATTGTGGATAATACCCCTTTTAAGGGTTGAAGGGGAACCTGTACATGACCTGTAGGATCAGGGAACAAGGCCCGACTGACCCGCAATACATGACCTGAAGGCCCAAAGGAATACTATGCCCAATACATGACCCGTAGGACCATCCCACTTGAACTGCCCCTCCCAGCTTCTGTGTCATTGATCACCTAGCTCCCCACCTTGCTTTGTTGATTGGCCAGCATTCCCCCGTACAAAGCTGCAAGGTGCCTGGTCCCGATGGTGGCTGCCATACCCTCTCATTCTTCCAATCCGATCAGCTCTGCTCTTGGTGGATGCTATTCTTGTCGATCTGGTTCCCTTCTGGGGCCTGTTTCATGTTAAATGGGCTACTCCATGGTCTTCGTGTCCTGAAGGCCATGTGACCCAAATGACTTTGATTAACCGAAGGCCCTTGAGACTTGTAGGCCGAAAACGGTGGCCCGAAGGCCCAAATCGGGTGAATAGTTTTGGCTACTATAGTACCGAATAGTAACTACAACAGTACTGCTATAGTGACTGCTACAGTACTGCTATAGTACCCCATGAATTTTCCTCAACCGGTTTTGAACCTGGGTCTTTTGGATGCCAAGTAGGAGCCCATACCACATGGGTACAGTCTCGTTGGCTAATATATAAAAGACACACACATAGACTTGTAACCATAAATATTAAATTCATAAATAAATAAATTATAAAGCTAATATAAATTTATATATAAATATATACAACATTGATCAAACATATTAATTAAATAATATTTTTTCATACATTATAAACACACACACAAACAAACACAGAACATATAACACATATATATTTATATATAACATAAAACATATATATTCAGACACTACAAAAAATCTATATGAATATGTTTACATATATTATCAAAAAATATATATTATAAAATACAAATATATACATATACTAAAGACAGAATAAGCACAAAAACACATATATATAACATAAATAAAATCATTAATTAGGTAATTATATATATATATAAATTGTGAACATAAAAATAAATGTCTTCATATTTACATATAAGTATTAAACATATAAAATTGTATATTAAAAATAAATTATAAATTATAAACCAAATATATAACATATATAAATAAATTAAATATAACCAAAAATATAAACACATAGGTATAATTCAGAATATATATATATATCTATATATCTACAAATAACATATATATTTATAAAAATATATATTTGTGAAAAATTATATATGAATCCAATTATATATATATATATATAAATACACATAAAAATTTATATGAGAATATGTATGTATGTATACATAATATATGTATGATATTATATTTAAAAAAAAATGAAAATAAGGGAAACAAAAAAACATGGGAAAAATAATACAAATGAATTAAAAAATAATTATATTAAAAATCAGGGATTTAAAAGTATTTTGAGGTTTGAAATAGCCTAATGTGTGGTGGTACAATAGTAGGGATTGAACAAAGGTGTGTACAATGTAGAGATAAAGGAAGGAGGAATCTGGATAAGGTTATAAGTAGGGGACCCTTTCTCAAAACAATAAGTAAAAGTACTTAGAAATTTAATGCAACAATATGAGATTTTGGATCCGTAAAAATACATACTATATTCTGTAAATTATGTCACATTCTACAATATAAAAAACTATAACACATTAATATTACATTATTAATAAAACTATAATAAACAATAATATGGTAAACTATTAATATGTATTACCTTTATAAGGTAAATAAATAATATTAGTTAAAATAAAAATTTTAATTTTAATAAAATTCAATTTCTTCATTTTATAAATTTTATTATAAAAAACTAAATTTAAAAATTTTAGAAATTAAATTTGATAAAATAGTTTTAATTTTTGAACTCCTCATAACAAAATTTTCTTCAGATTAACTTTTTAGATTTTTCTATAATAATTTTTTAGGTGAATATTAAAAATACTGATATTGATAATACCATAAATTTTATATGACTTATAATATTTGAATAAAAATATCTATAAAATTATATATTAAAATGTATACTAAATCATTTTATAATAGTAAATTGAATTTAAAAACCAATGAAAAACATTTTAAAAATTTATGTGTCATTTTAATGTAAAGAGTTTTGTTTGGTTAATTACAAAATGATGTGAAAATGTTTTTGATTTAGTTTATTATTAAGTAAATATTAATTTAATAATAACAAATATTTTAAATTAATTGGAATAAATTTAATTTATAATTATACCCCAATCAAAAATGTTTTTTCATAAAAATATTTTTTTTAAAATGGGTTTTTATTCGATTAATGCGCTAACATTACAATTAATTTTTCTACAAATATAAAGTTAATTTGATAAAATTATTATTACATTTTAATTTATAATTTTAACACTATCTAAATTTTCTAATTTCACTTTTAGTAATATAATTTATATTATTAGGATTAATGATAACTACCAATATAATGGTTAAACAATTATTTTAAAATTATTATATTATTAATAACCTAAAATTTCTATAAAATAAATTAGATTGAAATAATTGAATTAATTTATATAATATTTTCTATAAAAAATTAATAAATATACTAACTCTCAATTAATTTTTAATCTATAATTAACACGATTAAGACTCCATAATGGTCAAAATGTCATTTTTCTACTAAACTTTTTTTTAAAAACATTATATGTTTTAATTTAAAAGTTAATGTAATAATATTTATAATTTTAATTGGATTAAATAGATGTAAAATATAGTTCAATAACACCCAAATTTTATCATATTGGTTATTCTATATTCTAAATAGTATATAAAATCACTTAGTTATAAACCAGCTTCCCTGTTTAAAAGTATAAGAGTAAAATATAAAAACATAATGGTAAAATAACCTATAACATATTTAAAAAAATTTCAGAAAGATTTTTTTATTGTTTTTAGACTGAAATACACTCCACACTCAATTATTTTGAAATTTTTTATCCATTTCCCATGGAATGTTTCATGACATTATTAAAATATTAGTAGTGTTTCCATAAGTTCCCTTTTCCACTTTTATAAAAGTTGATCACTTACACCCTTCAAAAACATTCCTATACCTCAAATTACTCTTTTAAAATATTAAATGTTATGAAAATTATAACTTTCTTCCAAAAATATATTCCCATTTACACTAATATTTATCATAATCCCATTAATTTCAGGGGAACTTCCAACGAAAAATCAAGTCTCCAACCTAAGTATTATCTCCATCCTATGATTTTATTTTTAATATTAATATTCTAAATATATTATAATCCTAATAATATGACTAATTATTTTTTGTTACAGTATGTGTTTGTTTTATATTAATGGTACAACCCTTATGCATCCATTTCCACTCACATAGAAAAAACCAAGGAAAATTATACGCATAAGTGTGCAGACTACTACCTTAACGGAGAATCATTTTTCCATTTTTATTCATGTTTTTCATTATTTATCAAAAAATATTAAATAATTTTTCAACATAATATAAATTTAAAAATAATATCAAATAAGTTTTCAACATAATATAAATTTAAAAATAATATCATTATTCTTCTATCATGGTGATATCATGTCGAAAGAAACACCTCTTTAACCATACACATGAAACATGTTAAAGATTGTTCAACTTGGAGTTAGTTTAACCACCCACATGAATAATGCTTTAAAATTTGATTATCGATAAATGTGGGAATATAAAAAATAATAATATTATAATATAATTATAAAGTAATTATTGGTATGTGGTTGTTGAAATATTATATCAATTATATAGCTTATTATTATACTATAATTTTCATTCACTAAAATCACTGAAATAAGTCATTATCAGTTTGGATTTCACATATTATAGAATAAAACCATATTGAAGAAAAAAATAACATTTTAAAACTATATAATATATATATAAAAAATAAAAAATTATATATAATTGTTTATATTTTTATAAAATCATGGTTAATGATATCAAATTTTTTAAACATGCACAAAAACATAATGTTTATTAACACACACTAGTAATATTACACTATACATAATTAATGTAATCATTATTAAAATTATAATAAGGATTGAAAAATTTTAATATTTATGTTAAAGGGTGTTAAATTTTATATTAATTAAGATATGTTTGTTTTATAGGAGGCTAAAGTGTGATATACTGAGTAAGGAAACATAATAATGGCTTATTTTTCTCAAATTTAGCATCCCTTAAAAGATGGTTGTTAACATGATTTTTCATTTAAAATTGTGTAAATAATTCCTTCTTATCATTTTTAATGATTATATTATATATAATTATATAAAATTTTCTATTTAATGTTATACCACTCTGGGGGTTTTGATTAAAAAGTTACAGTGGTTTCAAGGGGGTTTTGTGAATCAAATATTTTCCTTGGATCATAATAACTTTTCAAGGATTATAATATTTCAAGATTTATATGTTATAACCAATTATGATATTAGGATTTATTACACATTATTATATGGGGTAATCATGTTTCAATACAAAGTATTTTTCCTTGATGAGTTTAATGTTTCAATAAAATGTATTTTTATTAGGAATATATTCTACTAATTTTTATGGATTTCTCTTCCATGTTTATATTTTTACTTCCCAAAAATTTTATACATTACCTAGTGTGATTTCAAGTTGTTCAAATCCATTTTTCATTTTATTTACATTATTCCATTTTAAATAAAAATTTTCTATATACATTTTAACAATGTGGGTTTTCATTAAGGTTATTTAAAAATGTTAAAAAAGTTTTCAATATTTTTAGAATTAAAAAATTTATAATCCACTCCAATTTTTTTTATAACATTTATGTATTTTTTAAAGTCTCCATTATGAAAGATTATTTTTGAAATAAATACTTTACAATATATTTTCCCTTCCATGTTTTTTGAAATCTTTATAACCTTTTCAAGCCTCTATAATTAAATTTTATTTAAAAGTAAAGGGTTTTAATCCATTTTCATGTATTTTTTTAAAAAACATTATGTATTTTTATAGTGTCCATTATTAAATATTCTTTTAAAATCAGTATTTTTCAAATAATTTTTTTTTATCTTTTTTAAAACCCTATTCCTTTTCAAGGATCCATTTTTTAGAAATTATATTTTCATATGTTTTCTCCTTACCTTCACAAAAAGTATTTTTATACTTCAATTTTATAAAAGGTGTTTTATTTTTTTATTCATATTTTTAGTTTTATTTACATGCAATGGGTTATAATTCATGAATTTGTGTTTTTATTTACCTATTTATGTTATTATTATATGATATATTCTGAAATTTTTTAGTTTTTATATCATCTAATTTCTTAGGTTAATGTTATTTGATATTTTTAAAAGGTTTTATAAACCCACTATCTTTCCATGGTTTCATTAATGTATGTTTATGAATAAATTTTAAATGGGAAAAATTTTTATGGATAATGATGGGTTGGGTAGTTTATCACTCTCCAATAAATTGGATAAAGATTTTTATTTCATGAGAAGAGATATGTTAATCATGATCATGTTTTTTTTACACAATATGAAGTGTATAATTTTTTTCACAACATGAATCATGGATTTTTTTGGTTCATAATATAAATTTTGGGAACTTTTTTTGTTCCCAAAACAATACCTGGTCATTTTTTTTGTTCCCAATAAGAAGTGTGTGAATTGTTTTGTTCACAACATGAAGCTTGGGAATTTTTTTCCATAATACTATAATTTCTATAAAATTATGTTTTTTTGAAAATTAATTATTATATGACATGACAAATTTATACATTCCTACGATTATGATCCATGAAAAATGTCTATTGTCTCATGATTTTGCATAAACATTACATGGTATATGTTTTTCCCATTTAAGATCATATATCCTTCAATCATGGTTTATATATAACTCATATTGTTCCATGTTCTTTTTAATATTAAATTACTCCAATAACCATGTTTTTTATATACATTTGATCTAATCCTCGGTGACATGGTAATATGAGTTTTCCAATTGGGTCATTGATATCAATTCTTTATTATGTTTCCCTTACCCAAAGTTATGAATATATGTGTAAATTGAAGGAATGTCTTGGAATTATTCTAGATGATTTAAATTGTGGATAAAATATTGTAGATAAAAATGTTAATGCAGTTAATTATTTAAAAAATATATCTTTTTTCTCTGGAGTATGCAACTATTTATGAGATGTATATTTTAAATCATTTGATTAATGTATTATTTATATTATGTTTATCATGTTTTTTTAAAGTTGGTATCATAAAATGGTTTAATTATTTTTGGAGGTTAGTTTAGTTATTTTTGGGAATAGTTTAGGGAACCTTAGTGAACACCTTAGATATGATTCAATTTATAGGATTTTATCTTGAAATATTGGTAAAGTATTTAATATATTGTTTTCTATAGCTATAATTTTTTTTCTAGATACTATAAGTACTTTTGGCTGTGACACATATGCACCTAGAGGTAATCACCATGAAAAGGGTTGGTCATGTACTGAATCAATCATTACCCTGATACATCATTAGTGGGACTAAGACTTCACACTTGGTTTCATACTACCAATGGATATTATTGCGTTAATAATAACCTTATCATTATAATTTATTATGAAGGATTAATTATGTCAAGGATTTATAATATACATGAGAGAACCTAACTTAAATAAACCTAGGTTGAAACAAGATTGATTTATGTTGAACAAAAGGATAATGGGATGGTTCCAAAGAGTAACACATCTAGAGGTTGATATTTTTTATAAGTACATTATGACATATAAATTGATCACTCAAGATTAACTTTTTAGTTTTTTAAATGGATATACCAAGGGAAACGGAGTCAATAATGGACATGATGTATACTATATTAATGATAAACCGACTAAGACAGAATCTGGCATTGAAATACTTATGGTAATAATACCCAAACTATCTTGAGTTATGATTAATAACTTGAATCTCTCCAAACAACCAGACACTACCATGTATTGAATGATGATGTTTTATAGTAGATCTGGTGGTGAAGATATTGAAAAAAAATTATGCCACTTCGTATCTATCCAAAATTTGGGAATTAGCACCGAAGGGAATATCTTAACAGAATAAAAAATCATTTTAAGTTGGGAAGGATTGGACATGGAGCTCATGATTATTGAGATGATAGGAAGAAGCTGATATATAAAATTGATGTGAATAATTTCAAATGCATAAAATATCTTGACTTTAGGAATTATGAAAAATTATTCCCAAAATTAATAGATAATGATGATAACAAACATCATCGACCTCCTAAAACGAGGACACAAGTGAACTCCTATACTACCCATAAGGATGATTGTTGGTTACAAAAAATAAGGGATGAGATATATAATCACGATGTACTATAGATTTGTGGATACCCAATTTTAATCAAGTTCCAGCCACCTGAGTATGCATATAATGTTTTCTAAGGGAATGAAATCAACACCCTAATTATTTTATATTATTACTGTATGAAAATTTGAGGTTTATATAAGACTTATTATCATTACTTTGGAGAAATTCAATGTGATTTTTGTAATTTATTGGTTATTTCCACATAGAATTCAAATTATTTAAAAAAATAGTGAAATAAAATCTCATATTTCGAACCAAATTATGGCCATCTATCAGAATTAGGATGAGTATGAACCCTCTAGGAAAACCAATTCCATTATATGAGTTACAAAACATAATTAAGTGGTATTTATAACATAAATGGTTAGAAATAAAATTAGTATTTTGATATGCCTATTAGAAATCAACAAAAGAGTTTAATTGTATACCTAAAAGTATTAAGGTTGATCCTATCATGTAAATTAACCCTCAAGTCATATCAATTGTATGGATACACCTAACTATATTTTTTGGTATGTGATAATTAATATTTTGAGGGAATAAATTTTTAAGGGGGTATAATGTTACATCCCATGATTTTTGATCCATTAAATTACATTCTTTGTTCTATAACTGAAGCCCAAGAATACACCACAAAAAACCACTACATAGTAAGAAGGAATTATTAATAAAACTATAATAAACACTATGATGGTACATTGTTAACAATTATAACCATTAGAGGGTAAATAATTAATATGAGTTAATATTTAAAATTTTATTTTAAATAAAATTTATTTTCTTCCTATTATATATTTTCCTTTAAAAAAGCCAAAATATAGTAATTTTAGAATTTAAATATGATAAATTTAAATTAATTTTTAAAATACTCATGAAAAAAATTAGATTATGATGTTTTTTTATATTTTTATAAAATAATCACTTTTATATGACTTAGAATGTTTTATAACCATTTAATATATGACTATATATAATAAAGTATAAAAATTAATTTGAAAATAATATTATAAATTTATAAATCCATGATCACTTTTTTTAAAATTTATTGAGTGTTTTAATGGATACTATTTTTTTAACTATTATGTTTAATTAATTATAACATGATGAAATAATGTTTTTGATTTATTTTATTGTTAAAAATTCCCATGGAATGACAATAAATATTTTAAATTCACTGGAATTAATGCCATTGATAATTCTCTCATAATTATAAATAGTTTTTATAAAAATATAAGTAAACAAATCCAGGTTTTAAGAAATACATGCACCAATGTTATAATTAATTTTAATATAAATAGAAAGTAAATTTGATAAAATGATTGTTATTCTGATATAATATTTTTCAAACTATTTAATATTGAAAATTTAATTTTTATGAATAAAATTTAGATTATTAGTATTAATGCAAATTACGATGATAATACCAAAACAATAATTTTGATTTTTTTAATATCATGGAATTTATGTTGAATCAATTAAATTGAACTATGTTTGGATAATGATTATGATATGATCTATAAACATTTATATAAAAGTAAAAGAGTAAAATTTAAAAAGATAATGGTAAAAAAATATAAATTATTTAAAACATGTAATTAATATTTTTTTGGGTATTTCTAGACTAAAAATCACAAAAAATACATAATTTTTAAACTTAGGATCCATTTTCCTTGGACTAGGGCCATGGAATTGTTAACATATATAGGGTGTTTCGAAAAATTTTAATTTCTCTCTTTTATAAAAGGGGATCACTTACACACTTTCAAAAAAATACATGTAATTCTAATTCCTCCTCTAAAATATGGAATTTTATTCTATATATAACCATATTCCACAAATATATATCTCTGATCACTTATAGTTAGTCTAATACCTTCAATTTAAATGTAACTTTGAAAAAAAATATTAAGACTCCAACATAAGTATTATCTCCTTCCCATGTTTTTCTTCTTAATATAACCCTTCCACATATATTATCACCATAAAAAAATAAAAAATTAAGAATCATTATTATACTGATGTATTTTATATTAATGTTACCATACTTATTTATTCACTTCCATACACTTAGAAAAAGGGAAGGAAACTTTACTTGTGTATATTTTTTGACTACCGCCTCCATAAAGAATCATTTTTTTTGTTTTTCATAAATTTTTTACTTTTTTATCCCAAAATCCTCAAGAAAAGTAAAAATTAATATAATAATAAATTTATTATAATATTTCTTCTTCCATAATAATATTATGTCAAAATAAACACCACCTTAACCATACACACCAATCAAGTAAAAGTGTATTCATGTTTGGGTCAATTTATCCACTTACATGAATGAAATTTTAAAGTATGATTATGGATAACTATCGGAAATGAAAAATAATATTCTTATATTATAAATATATCTTAATTATTAGTATGTATTTCTGGAATATTATATTTTGTATATATGTTATTATTCAACTATCATTTATTTTAACTAAAATTATCGGAATAATACATTATCAATTCAGTTTTCATGTAACATAACCAAAACACATATTTAGTGAAATAAGAAAATTTTAAACCATGATAAGTTATATATTAAAAAATCTTAAATAATATATCAATTTTTAAATTTTTATCAAATTATGATTAATGATATAAAAATTATTAAAAATGAACAAAATAGTTAAAGTTATTAACACCTGGTAGTCATAATACACTATAACTAGTTAGAAAACTCATGATAAAAATTATAATATGGATTATAAGGAAATATTTATAGGAATTGTTATGAAATAGGGTATTAATTTAGTTATGTTTGTTTTATTAGTTTCCATAGTGTGATCTACTAAGAAAGGAAAGAGGATAATGGTTTCTTTACCTCAAATTTGATTGACATGTTACATGTTTAAATTATACACCTTGTTTCCTTTTAAATGGTGCAAATATTACCCTATTTTAAAATTTTTAATGATCTTATTATCTTAAATGATATTAAATTTTCTATGTAATGTTATACCTCTCACGGGGTTTTGATTCCAAAGTTACAAATTTTGTTAGGGGTTTTGGGACTTAAATATTTTCATTGGGTTATAATCACTTTTATCAGACTATAATATTTTAGGATTGATATGTTTTAACCTATGATGATTTGAAGACATTTTATGAAATATTTTCTAGGTAAATCATTCTTCACTCCAAATTATTCTTCTTCAATAATTTTACAATATTATTAAAATATATTTTTTATGAATAATTCACATTACTTCTAACAGATTGTTCTTCCATGTCCATATTTTTATTTTCAAAAAATGTTATCCTTTCCCCATTGGAAACTCAAAATGTTTTTATCAACAATGATACTTTTATTTCCCTTATTTAATTTTACATAAAATGTTTCTTTATCTTTCTTAATTATGTGGGTTTGAAAATGTTTATTTGAAAATGTTAAAAAGGGGTTTCTATCATTTCAAAATAAAAATATTATAATCCATTACAAATTTTATTCTACTAATACTTATGTATTTATTAAACTTTCTATTATAAAAAAATATTTTTAAATGTTAATATTTTAAAATAATTTTAAATTCTATTTTTTGAAGAATTATTTATTTTTCAAGCCACCATTATTAATTATTATTTTAAAAGTAAATATTTTTAAAGTATTTTCAATTACTTTTTTGAAAACATTAAATATTATTCAGGTATCCATTATGAAATATTATTTTAAAAGTAAGATCTTAAAATTTTTTTACTTCTCATTTTGGAAACCTTGTTTCTTTCTAGGGATCATATTTCCGGAAATATGGTTTTAAAAATTATTCTCTTTCATATCAAAAAATAATGTTATACTATATTTTTTTAAAATGTTTTTGAAAAACAAATTCATATTTCTTTACTTATATTACCCTATATACATTATCATTCATCAAGTGTTGTTTATATGAATTTATATATGTTATTATGATATTATTTCTTCTAGAAAATGGGATTTTTGATATCCTATTATTTCTTAATTTCATATAATGTGATGTTTTTTAAGGGTTTTAGAAACCCATTATCATTCCATAGGTCCATTAAGATATGATTATTTTTTATTTTTAAACATAACCAATTTTTATGGATGATGATGTGTAGGATCCTATATCACCCTTTAATTAATTGGATGAAGATTAATATATTATGAGAAAATGATATTAAGGGTGATCATTTTGTTTGTTCACAATATAAAGTGCATCCATTTTGTTTGTTCAAAACCTAAAGCATGGGCGTATTTTTGTTCACTATATAAAGCATGGGAATTTTTTTTCGCAAAATCAATCATGTGGATTTTTTTGTTCACATCATGGATATTGGTAGCTATTTTTATTTAAAACATGAATCATGGGAAATATGTTTGTTCAAAATGATATCATTTCTATATGCTTATGTTTGTTCTATAATTAATTATTATGTGACAAGGAAAATTTGTATATTCAAATAATCATTCTTCCTAAAAAATGTATATTGCATCAATATTACACACACTTTTACCCTGGTATATTATTATTTCATTTGATATTAATTTCCCTTCTTATTTGATTTATAGACAACTCATATTGTTCCTTGTAATTTTTAATAAGAAATTCCTCTACTATCCATGTTTTCATCTATGATTAGGATAAAATCCTTGATAAAATATCGATAAGCTTTCCCTTATTTTTCATTTAATTATCACCCATTTCTTTTGATTTCATTTCCGCATGTTATAATGAAGAGGGTAATTTTTGTGAATTATAGAGTAGAGTCTTGAGGAGTTCTATTATGGAGAAAATATTTTAGATTAATATGTTTATATACCTAATCTATAAGACATTAAACCATTATATCTATGGGTTATGTTACTTTTTGTGGGAATTATAATATAAATCATGATATTGTTGTATTATTTAAATTATTTTTATCATTGGTCACTTTATTTAATCCCTTATTAGTACTAAAAAATTACAAAATAAGGGTATGATTTCTCAGTGCTAAAAGAAATTTCTAAGAAATCCAAACACTTTTTAATCACCAATATAGTGTAGTATTCATTGAATCTAGGGAAACATTCCACTAAAATATTTATAAAGAGTGTATATAAAATAAATCATGCAAAAATTTTGAAAGGATTAAATTGAGAATAGAGAATAAAATGTTAATTTTGGAAACGGTGGTGTGAAAGTATATGTAAAAATGGATGTGTACTGAAGGCGCATGGAATTCAACAATTGAAAATATTTTAGAACAACCTAATATTAGTTGGTAATTTTAATGAAATGAGTTTATATACATTTTTTGAGTGGTATATGGAAGATCACAAAAGGTTCCATGGTGGTGTTCCACGATTTTAAGGATTGAAGATTATTCATGACTAAGAATTCTATTGGATAAATGTAAGCTAGAGAAACACATTTTGAAATACAATGTTTTTCCTTGGATTCCAATAAAATATTAGAGATAGAGTTTTGTAGGCCGTGGATATGAAAGGATTTATAAGAAAATATTGTATGGATAATGAAACATGAAACTAGTGTATCTTTGATAAGAAACAAAATGTGTTGTTTACATTGTTGGATAAGGAACTGAAGAATCCCAAGATCTATTTGGTTCATTCAGACAAATGGGGGCCAACAAAAATGGTATATAAGGGATGAAAAAACTTGTTAAATATATCATAAGATATTGGAAACCACATTCCCAAGATCAACATACTAATTAAATATGATATCATTTATATATTATTAATGATATGTAGCATTAACTATATATGGATGCAATAATTTTTTTTAATCATTACTTTATTAAGATATCTTGGAATAAATGTTGGACACTTCCATCCATTATTCATATATGGATCGATCTGAATCACCCAACACTTGGGAAAGATTTTCCTAAACTCCCATTATATGGTAGTTCCTCTTTGTAGAAAAGGGATAAGGATAAAAAAGATTTTTGTGAGAGAGTGAACTGTTGGTGATTTCTCCAGGATCGCATGCACCAAATCTCATGGATACAACTTCCATACATATGAATCTGGAAACTCCAAAGCCATCTCAAGAATTTGGTTATACATTTATAATGTAAAAGTAAATGGGGTTACAATAGTTTTAACCTATGATCATTACTAATCTTATACATGTCATCTTACAAAAAATTTAACCAATGGTACCATTGGAGGAAGATTATTGGAATGTTAAAATTTTACATTCAACTTCTTTATTAATCATATGGGTTTTTTCATGAATCATATTATATGATTCATTACAATATGACATGCCATTATCATATGCTATTACTATCTAAGAAGTGGTACTGAAATATCTTCATATTATATTAAATTAAATACCCAAATACATACAATATTATTTTTTATTATATATACCATACAAAATAATGTCATTTATATAATATCACATTAAATATGCATGACTTATAAAAATAGGATTTTGGTAATGACTCCTTCAATCATATACTAGCACTAAAACCATATATAATTTTTTCCATTTCAACTTGGATTATATGATATACAATTACATGTGAAGCCATATCCAGAAATTGTTTAAGATATTACACATAACTTTTGTAAATCCACTATAGAATTCACTATATATAACATCAAATGAAATACCCAGTAAATATCCTTCCAAAACTCCTTATATATAAAATCTAAAATTCTTATGGAGAAACTTTATGTGGTTTATAAAATTAAATAACAATTCAATAAATCAAAATGTGTTACCCTATAGTCCTTTTTATCTTTTAAAATAAATATTAATTACTGAATTAATAATTGTAATAAAATATAACCATCTAGAAAATCCTCATTGCTACTCAAGGTATAAATGGATTTTAATTTGATCTCCATAAAAAAATGCATCTCTATAACTTTTTCATCCAGTTGTATCATATAAAAATATAATTTTTCATATGAATCCTTTTCCCAATATAATGTGTAGACATAAGACATGAAATATGTTGATCTTATATAGTTACTCACATGTTCTTGAATCTCTAAGTATAGACCATCTGGGTCAATGAATACATTGCATGCCATTCCATTAAGTGGATTCTCACATCACATTCCACAAATCCAAATTTATAAGTATATCACATGGTACAAATATAAACCACTTAAACCTATAAAAATAAGTGGTCTAGATTCCATACTTGTTATAAAAGTGGACAAATTCCATCTTTGTTAAGTCTCAATCAATTACATGATCAATAAAATACCCAACTTCCCCTGATTAGCCAATCCACCAGACTTACACATGAAAGGTATCAAATTATAAAGGTTATCATGCCAGTTATCTTTCTAACCTTTGGTATTGGATAAATACAAATATGAAATATACACCCCTAGTTTCCAAAGATATAGTGCATGGCACTATATGGAATACTTGGGGGATTATGCCGTGAAAACAACTACATTTATTCCTCATGAGAATATTTCATAGATATATATTAAATCATACATATAATAAATTTATTATCTCATCATAAATAGTAATTTCATTTGACAGAAATTATTTGAAGATAACTCAAATTCATACTTTGATTGGGAAATTACCATTTCACATGCCATGATAAATTCAACCAATGTAAAATAATGATAAAGTGAAGACATTATTTACTTAGGAGAGACATTAATTATATAATAATTCAAACTCCTAATATATATATGTTATAATCAGCCTTAAAATTCAATCTCATAACCCAATATAAGCTAAATCAAAGATAGAAGAAAATGAAATCAATTTCTATACCTAGAATTTAACTCCTCATACACATGCATGGAAATTTATAGAATCAATTTAAATATTTCAAGTAAATAATATGAAAAAATTAATAAAATAACATTTATATTCATGAATAATGTAGGGAATAAACTAAATAAATTAATAATTTATAAATTTAAAATTATATGTAGATTTATGAACAATTCAAAAATAAAGAAATTATAAAAAAATTACAATTTATCTATGCATCATGGAAATTCCATAATAAGAATAAACTCTTTATATTTATATATAATACGATATCCTCAAAATTATCCTTTTATAATAAATTTATATTATATATATGACATTTGAAATATAAGATATATATATATATATATATATATATATATATATAATTCATATATTCTATAAACACTTGGAAAAAAACTTTTAATATTATTTAAATTTTGATCATATCAATTATAAAACACCTTTTGATAAGGTTTAAATAATTTATCAAATAAGGCCATTAATCGGAAAAATTAAAATATAAATAATTTTGAACAATTTATAATTTTAAACACAAAATCCTGTATATTTTTTCCTTACTTTTCAATTTATAAAATCTCTATAAATTCAAAATATAATTTCCATATAAAAGTTTTATATCCAAATTATAATTCATGCTATATAATTTGAAAAGGTATAGAATATTAAAATTTAAAATTTTAAATATTAATTGTTTAAATGTTTCCTAAAACATTTAATAATTGTTTATAATTTTTTATAATTAATTTATAAAAATTTAATAAATTTAATAATTATCCTAAAAATACCATTTTCCATAATTTGTAAATTTTTTAGAAATTATATAATTCAATTCATATTTGAAATTATAAAAATTAAAATTCTCTATACACATCGCATTTAAAGATATAAGTCATTATGTAATACCTGATATAGTTATTTAAAACATTTTTAATGATTGCAGTATACACCATGTGATAAATATTGTGGGAAAATTTTATCATATTATACAATAACAATATCTATTGTATTCTATGTTTTAATCATTCAATGGTTGGGAATTTTATTTAATGATTAACATCAATACCATTAATGTGATATGATTCTTTCTTTTCAACCATGTTTAATAAATGATATCATCAAGTACGAATCCCCATTTTTTATGTTATGATAATAAAAAATAGAAGGATTTCATTTATTTAATTTTATATAATATCACATATTATATAGAGTGGTTTAAATACTCTTTATGACATCCTATATCATAAATCCATCGACAATACAAAATCAATATCATATTTTACGATATCCCATATCATAAGTCATTATATAGTTCAAATTCCATATCATTTTATGATATCCAATATGAAATATAAATTTATATAATGTTTCATAATTTTTCAAACTTGATTTCATGAATTAGTAAGCATATTGAAGCTATAATACCACGGACAGGTCTTTATAGATTGAGAAACACCTTTTCAACATAGGGGAATACATTAAAAACCTCATTCCCAAAGTCAACATGCTATGAGAAACCAAAAAAATGTATATATAAATGAATAACATGTACCATTCACTATATACAGATATTGTTATTATGTTCAATTAGTTCTTGATAAAGATCACTATGAATATTAATCAGACCATCCATCTATGGTATATTAGATGGATAAGATAATTAAAGATTGACCACATATTAATGGTTTATAAAATTTCATGGTCTAGAATAATTTGAACATGATGTAGTAAGAGACACTATGTCAAGGTGGATATGCATGAAGATTATCCTACTATAAAAAAATCCTTAATTTTTTCCACTATTGTTTTCATCCAGCTATCATTATCAATTTATTCATCATACAATAATGTTCGGAGAAGTTTAAATATAAATTGATGATTTTTTCATCTTAAAATTATTACTAATGGGTTTAGACTATAAATTTTGTGTGATTTTAAATATTTAGAATGTTTATAAAATGTATCATGAATAAGGTGACCTTTTTTTTGATTCCTAGAGGAATATATTGATCATTTTATCCCTCTTGGAAGAGGATTAACTCGTTGGATGTGATGTTGCAATCAATAGAACCTCCTCATCCAAATGTGTCTCCAACTCTCAATTATATATATTCTTTAAACAAATCTTATAGTAGACCATTAACAAGAGAAATATCCCACCCATGAATAAAGTGATTCCCATGATATGTGGATATATATCTCAAGAGGAAGTATACTTTCCAACAATTCCCAATTATCTTGTGTCACGAACCACCTTCACCAAGATTAGGGATGGGATAGAAAACATCCAGACCATTCCTTCTACAAGTTGAAGGAGAGATTATGACCCCCGAGTCCCACTTTCAATAGGCCCAAGAGTGGTGACTAACAACAAGGGTATAGAATCACACGTAATATGGAAGGTATTAAACTTTTATTTAGTTTGATCGAGAGTTAAGATAGTAAAAACACAAAAAACTCCAAAACTGAAGTTAAATTTAGAGAAAAAACCCATTACCATATGCATGTTCAAAGATAAACCCATACAATTAACAAGAAAACTCCAAAGGGAAGGTAACAAAAGAAAAGAAAACAACAACGAAAACTGTCCCAACATCCTAGATAGTACTATCCCGCACGGTCCCCAAAGTCATCCTAGAAACCTGAAAGAAGTTATATATATATAGGGTGAGTATACGGGTATACTTAGTAGGTAAAACCAAATTCTCTCACACACAAGTGGGGAGGCATTCTAATTCCCTAGGAAAAAGTAGAGGTAACCAAAAAACCTAGCAAGAAAACTGTCCACCTAGCCTCACCAAGTCACACTCCCTAAATAACTCATGTCAGGTATGTAATAACAATAGCACATCGATATTTGGGTACCCCACACTACTTTTCCCTGGGTTATTGAAGATATCCTATGTGTCAGACCCCCCACCATTTTCACTATAGTCCCACTGCCGCCCCAAAAACAACCTTATGGGCCACCTCAACCACATATTCTACCCACAGACACCCGGGCCACCACAGCCATGCATCCCTCCCATAGACACCTGGTCCACCAAAACCATACACAACCACTCCCGCAGACACATGGTCCATAACAACTACTACACCACCCAAAGAAACGTAGGGCTCATCGCGAAGACATTTGGGAAACAAACCAGCCCGTACACGCCTGATCCAACCACCAAAATGTACCCTACCTAAAGTGTCTTGGTCTATAATGTACCTCATGATATCACAGCCTACCCAAAGAGTTTTGGGCTACTCGAGATAGGGAGAATAAGGGTGTTAATGACCAGCCACTCATAATAATGTTGGCAAAAACACCCTCCCCCATGAAATGTGGGTGTTTGGATCAACGTTCTCAACATGGGTGGGGTGCGAATAAGAAAAAAAGAACTAAATTGATATTTATACGTAGAGAAGATCTTATCCTAACATAAGGGTTCCAAAACCATCCCATACACAAACACCCTTGTTACTAGTCATTCATGCCCAAAAGCACATCAACTACAAGTAGAGCACATCCCATTCTTGAAAAAACATTCCCCATTGAACCCATTCTTGTTATCATGTCCAAGTGATTCCTTTTAAAAATATAATCTTTTACTACCGGGTAACTAACATTCATATCCACAAGCCAAGAAAATAAAAAAAACATCCACGCATCAATTTATGTATTCACACACAGTTCTCATGTAATGTCGCAACAACAAAAGAGATCCGTGAGATCTATCAAAGTAATGGATCCAGACCAAGCCCCATAATACAACCCCACATGGTGTCAGGTCCACAAACCAACAACTCAACAATAGGGGATAACATCCCCATCCAATTCACCTCACAAGCTATCAAACATGATAACCATACATATGAATAGAATAGAGCAAGGGAGTTTTCAGATTTAATCACACCAATCATTAAGTTCCCTTTTTCCATTTGGTTAACTAGGGTTATCACATAAGGGTTCATGTTCATTGGGAATCCCTTTAATCTAACGAGTCTACATGATTAACCAGTTTCCATGTTACAACCATTCAATCACTGGATTATCCAGAAAATAGAGGTTCATTAGTCGGAAAGAAAGGACCACCAATGACCCTGATTTTTAATGGACATAATCCCATAAAATTAACAACATATAATGGGAGATGAAAGAGTACAACCGAATCATCATCAAACAAAAATCTCCATTCATTAAAATCTTTTTATTATCTTTTTTGAGGATCAATTTCATATACACCGCGTGGAAACATTTTCGTACCCACCCTGCATGATGCACAGTAAAGAGAGACCAAGGAAGACCCTACTTGAATGATAAATGATTGTAGTTTTCTCCTCACGAGAAGAAATGGGGATTTTCTACTTGTTGGAAACTACATGGCTCCAAGGGGGAGTAGAAAGGTATCTAGCATGAGACAAGATTCGTCAGTGGAAGAGGGACTCCAAATGGGCCAAGAGAGAGAGAAAGGAAAAGAAGAGATGATCTTATCTTAAGAAAAGGCCTAATCCTAAAACCAGGGAGAAAATTTTGAAGAACATAAAAGTCAGATCGTGGCTCGACCACATGGTTTTGCAGTTCCACAGATTGGGATTAATTTATATATAATAATTATCCTCGGAGATGGTGGAGATAATGAATGTGACTTAATAGATTTCCATTAAACAGATAAAAACATGTAGTAAGGGTGAAACTATAAAACATGACATGGGTGTGACACTGAGGAATAATTCCATAGGTTTCGGTAGCTCAAGGGTCACCATAATATTGGGGATTGAAAACATCTTTTACTTCCTTTAAATGGATTTGTAAATGGGGTATTAAAACACTTTTATGTTAAAAGATACGCTAATGGGGAAAAACTAAAAGATCCTGGAAAAATAGAGAAGGAATCATATTTATCTTAGTCACCGTCGCCTTGACACCATCTCCCAAGCACTGTTGCCCTGAAACAGTCACCCTAGCACCATCTCCCTATCACCGTCGCCCTAGAAAAGTCGCCCTGACACCATCACCCTGGAATGATTTACCATCGGTTTCACCAATGCCCATCAGTTCCACTGATGCTCCTCAGTGGGAATGATTCCAATCAGTTCCACTGACTCACCTTAGTTCCACTGACACCCATTGATTCTACTGAGGCCCCTCGGTGCCACTGAGGCCAATCGGTGCCACTAAAGCTCATTGGTTCCACTGATGCCGATCGGTGCCACCGACGCTATTTGGAGCCCCCGACGCCCGTCGACCGACTATAATCGGTGCCACCGACTACCATCGGTGCCACCGACTACCATCAATGACACCGAATAACATTGGTGCCACAAACTCCCATCGGTGCCATAGACGCTCATCGGTGCCACCGACGCTCATCGGTGCCACCATTCGTTCAATCCTAAAATTTGGAAAACTCCTCAATGAGTAACTGATGGTCCCCAAGACACCCCAAACACTAGAAATTGGAAATGTAATGGACCATGAGGATTTGAGCCATTACATAAGATACTTCTCAAACTATTCTCATCCTCAAGAATTCAAGGATAAACCCAAATAAAAGAGAGGGGTTCGAACAACCACTTTTTAAGATACCTCCCAGAGACAAACCTCCTTTGAGTTGTTCGAAAGCTGGAACAACCATGTTATCTAAGAACACCCCTCCCTCATCTATCTTCAGAACAACTATAAATACAATACCTCTCTTCTCCCCCAAGTAACAACAAAAACATATGAAGGTCACACGATCCACATTCACTGATTAGGGAGTCTCCTTTCCTATGTCAAGATACTATCTACTTTTGCTGGCACACACTCGCCCACATGGGTTTAATCACATCCTCTTTAATGAGTATTTATTAGAGATTAGGTACTCCCCTTACCATAATTAGGACATTTCATACACATTCAAAGAACAAAGGAAAAAGGCCCATATCATAGTTAGTAGGGTCAAGCATTACATCAAAGTGAAGTGAAAAAAACACAGAACAAAACTCAAAATAGATTTGGGTACTGGGAACGCATCTGTTCCTCCCATTCCCAGGTACTATCCTCGAGGCCACCATTTTTTCACAACACATGAACTAAAGGAATGGTCCATCTGTGAAACACCTTCTCCTCAAAATCTTCAATCCTTAATGGTCGCACCAAGAATGTCTCATTGTCTTCGATATCCAGCTCTCCCTAGTAGAGGACGTGTGAATCATCATGTAGATACCGACAGAGTTGAGATACTTGGAAGACGTCATGGACCCTCAGTAGAGGTGGTGGTATAACCAGCTGATAAGACACTTCAGCGACCCGCCGCAACCCCTCAAAGGGTCAGATGATCCTAGTAGAGAGCTTACTCTCCATGTCGAAACTCCATTTCCCACACCAAGAGGAGTCCTTAAAGAACACATGGTCCCCAACCTTGAACTCGAAGGGTATCCTCCTATGATTGGAATATGAAATCTTCCAGTCTTGGGCCACCTTCATCGTCTCTCGCACAAGCTGGACCTTCCCTGTCTTGCTCTGCACCACATCTGATCCAAGAATGCCTGCTTACCCAAACTCTATCTAGCACACGGGTGAACAACTCAATATTTTGTACAATAATTAGAACGGATCCATGTCAATGTTATAGTGATATATATTGTTGCAGGAAAACTCTACCAGAGGCAATTGTTGTACCCACGAACCTATGAAGTCCAAAATGCATTCCCGTGGCATATCTTCCGATGTATGGATTTTCTGCTCTGTCTGCCCAACTATCATGGGGTGGAAAGCAGTACGAAGGCATAGTTGGGTGGAACAATAATGTTGAGATCCTTTCCAGACTCGTGAGGTAAATAATGTATCCCGATCCAAGACTATTCACCTTAGAATACCATGCAACCACACCACCTAGTCCATGTACCTCTATGATAAGGTATCCACCAGACTCGAATACTTGATTGCCAAGAAGTGAGATGATTTCATCATCTAATCTACCTACACCTATATATAATCCTAGCCTCCTTGAACTATGGATAGTCCCATGAATAAATCCATTGATATGTCATCCCACTTATAGTTTTGGACATCTAAGGGTTGCAGTAGACCTCCCAGAACATGGTACTCAGCTTTTACCTACTGGTACACGAGGCCCATTGCCACAAACTCCTCCACTGCACATTTCTCCCCAGACCACCAAAAATTACTTCTCAATCCTTTTTAAATCTTGGAAACTCTTGGGTGTACCTCTAGGGGTGAGTTATGGAACTCACCAAGGACTTTCTCATGCATCGTCTTTGGGAAAAACAACTTCCCACAAAAAAAAGCATCTGATTCTAACCATATTCCGACCATACATTCAGAGCATTTACTTGGTTAACATGATCATGCATTACATCATCATCTACACCCCCACTAAGAATCCTTCACTTTTTTTACCTAGGAAGACAACACTGTCATCTGAAATAGACAACCTCTACGATCCTTAACCCTCATGCTTAGCTGTAAAGCAACCAACTCCTGTATTACTTTCCAAGCATTTACTAACTCCTGAACCGTATCCTTATGCGACTTACTACTCAAATAATCGACTGCCATGTTCCCATTTCCTGAGATTTAGGAGATCTCAAAGTCGTAGTCCTAAAGAAACTCCATCAAACTTTTCTGCATCATGTTCATGTCTCACTAGGAGAAGATATACCTCAATCTCTTATGATCTGTGAAGACCATGAAGTGTTCCCCGACGAGGTAATGTCGCCCAAACATTAGTGTGAACACTACTGCTACAATATCTAGGTCATGGGTGGAATAGTTACATTTGTGAGGATGTCACTACCTAGACCCATAAGAGATCACTCCCCACTACTGCATCAGCACACACCCCAAGCCTGGTCTTGAAGCATCACAAAACACTTAAAATGTTACCCCATCCTCTGGAAAATGTAGTACTAGGACACTAACCAGTTTATACTTCAGATAACTAAAGGATTCCTGACACTGCTCACTCCATAAAAAATCCTTTTCTTTCTTGGTCAACGATTTTAATGGTGATAAAACTTGGGAGAAGTTGGGCACGAACCACTAATAGTAACATGCTAGACCCTGGAAACTACGAATCTCTACCACATTCTTGCGTGCTACCCAAAAAACAACTGCCTCAACCTTCGACGAGTCCAATGCTATTCCCTACTAGGACACCACATGTCCAAGGAAGTAAACCTTTAGTGTCCAGAACATAGACTTAGACAACTTATGGTATAGCTGGTGCTGTCACAAGACCTCTAAATCTATCCTCATATGCTCGACGTGCTCATCTTATGACCTTGAGTAGATCAAGATGTCATTAATAAACACAACTACAAACTAGTAAAGATACTCATGGAATAAATGGTTCATGGGCCCCATGAACACAGTTGGTGCATTAATAATGCCAAAATACATGAATACAAACTCAAAGTGCCCATATCTAGACCAGAAATCATTCTTCAATATGTCACCCTCCTTCACCCTTAACTTGTGAAATCCCGACTGAAGGTCGATCTTAGAGAACCAACCTTCTCCCTTCAACTGGTCAAAAAGGTAATTGATCCTTGGGAGGGGGTAACAATTTTTGAACATAACCTGATTTATCTTTTGAAAGTATATACATAGCCTAAGACCATTGTATTCCTTATTTGCGAACAAGACTGGATCACCCCAATGTGACACTCTAGGTTAGATGAAACCCTTCTTCATCAAGTCATCGAACAGAATCCATAACTCCCAAAACCTTGAAGGCACTATCCTATAAGGATCCATTGAAATTGGATGGGAACCATGTTGTAAGTATATTATGAACTCAACATCAAATCGATGGTGCAGAGTCATGGCCTCTACGGGGAAGACATCTAGGAACTCACTGAAAATCCCTAGAACAACCACCATATTGGTGTCTGATGATTTTTCTGATAGCTCGGCTAACAAGGAAATAAGGGGCTCCGCTCACCGGCTGCCCTCCTAGAAACCCTTCTCACCAATAAAGGTTACATGATGGCCACCAATATCTAAAAACATAACCCTTATCCAAAATCATTAGATAATTATATTCACCAAGAACTGCCAGTCGATTCCTAAAATGACATTGTATGGCTGCATCACTAGAAAAAGGAGGTCCCCACTAGACTGATGTGGTACCAACATCAGTCTAAATCCCTAGAAAAAGTAGGAAAAGTGGGTATGAGCTCTGACGGGCATAATCAATACTAGGAGAATGGGTAGTCTATTTGTATCTAGACCCAGAGTATGGGCTAGACTGGGTGAAATAAAGGAGTGTGAAGCTCCTAAATAAAACAAGTCACAGTCAAGAGTAATAACAAGCTGATCATACCTCGAATGACCTCTGGCCCTACTGGAACCACCAACTCTGCAGTGTGAAAAATTCCACACCCAGATCCTTTACCCCTTGGATACCGGCCACCTCCCTAACCAATCCTTGGTCAGGGTCCCTGAAGAGTACCTTGAGGCCAACCTCTTCCTGCAACGTCTTCTCTCGGAGGAGCATGAGTTCGTTGTCCCTGCTGCGGCTGCTGGAAATTTCTGGCTAAGAACTGATGCTGCTGATGTGGGTGACGAACCTACCCACCTCCACTATACTACACTCAATTCGGACACTGATTGTGAAGGTGGCCACGACTTCCACAAATGAAGCACCTCGGTCCTAGGCTCGTAGAGAAAGGGTGAGGACTGGGAGATTGAAATTGGAACTTCTGTGGCCTATTCCCCACCGACCAAAACCTGGATGGAACTAATGCTGGAGGTATGCTTCTAATGACCTTCCCCTTTAATGATCTCAACTAGATCCCCTTACATGTAACACCTCCCAGTGTGGTCATCCTCTCCACCACTTCATCCTTCTACTGAACTTCTATGTATGTTGGCAAGAGTGAAGGGAGTAACAGCATATTAAAGAGAAGGTCAGAGTGCCTCATATAAACGTCTCACCCAAGACCCTCATATAAAAAGTGGTATATAGAATGAATAAGGAGATCCTTGAACTTGATCCCCAATTCCCACACTTTCATACTCCCTTGCTGGAGGGAGAGCAGCTATTGCCTCTTCTCAGCCTTTATTGTGGAAGAAAGGAATTACACCCGGATCTCCTTCTCAAAGTCTGTACATGAAACCTCATCTTCCCTCTTCTCCATTAGGTAGAGTGTCCCCTTCTAACATGCCACTCCCTTCATCTATCTCAATGCTAGAGGAACCCAATACTTATCTGGAGCTTAGATCAAGCTGAAATCTATCAGAAACTCCTCGAACCATTATGATGCATGTACCTTTCCTAGGGTCTCTACCTTGTAATCTGTGTAGCCTCACTTGGTCGTTTGGTAGGTTGAGATTCCTTGCATCATATCATGGGGGACCTAAAATCCCATGTCCTAGCCAGTCTTCCTGATCCTATTTCACACACTATGATTTCCTAACACTGTTTCCCTACCATCACATACAATCCTCATGGTTCCTAACTATGAACTCCATCCTATCTCTCATCCACCACCTCTAATACCATTCTGTCATGACCCGCCTTCACCAAGATGAGGGAAGGGACAAAAAACTTCTAGACCCTGCCTTATTCAGGTTGAAGGAGAGATAATGACCCTTGAGTACCGCCTTCAATAGGCCCTCACATGGAAACTAGAATCAAGGGTATGGAATCACACATAATATGGATGTTATTACCATTTTTATTTAGTAGGATCAAATGATATGATGGAGAAACCCAAAAACCTCCATAATTGAAGGTAAATGTAAATCCAAAACCCATTCCCATATGCATAATCAATGATAAACCTGTAAAAAGTACAATAAAACTCCAAATGGGATATACCAAAAGAAAAGAAAAAAAACAATGACCACCATCCCAATGTTTGAGCTTGTATGGTCTAACATGGTACCCAATGTCCTCCTGGAAAATTAAATGACGATTTATATACGTTGGGTGAGTATATAGGTATACTCAGTAGGGAAAGCCAAAAACTCTCATGCACAAGGGGGGATGCATTCTAATGCCCCCTGAGAAAGTTGAGGTATCCAAAAATCCTAGAAAGGAAACTATCCACCCAGCCTCACCAAGTAAGACTCCCCAAAAAATGCACATAAGTTAAGTAATAGTAATAGCACATTGATATTTGGGTACCCCACACCGCTTTCCCACTAGTACTTGATGTCATCATACACGTCAGGCCCCCTTCACCATTTTCACTATAGTCCCACTACCGCTCCAACAATGACCTTATGGTCCACCTCAACCATGTATCCCACCCATAGATTCCTGGTCCCCCACAACCACACTTCCCGCCCATAGACACCTGGGCCACCACAACCATACATAACCTCACCCGCAGACACCTGGGCCAGAAAAACTACCGCCATGCCCTGGGCCTCATATCAAAGACACTTGGGAAACAAAAATTTCCACGCAAAATTGGTCCAACCACCACAACATACCATGCCCGAAGAGTCTTATGCTATAATGGACCTCAGGCCGTCATATCCTACCCGAAGAGTCTTTGGGTACTTGGGTGAGGGAGTATAAAAGAGCTAATAACCAGACACTCATAAAAATGTTGGTAAAAACACCCTCCCCCAAGAAATGTGGGTGTTCGACTCAAAGTGATTATCTTGGGTGGGGTGAGAATAAGAAATACAAGAACTAAATTTATACGTATAGGTAGAGAAGAACTTATCCCATCTTAAGGGTTCCAAACACATCCCATACACAAACACCCTCATTACTATTCATTCATGAGAAAAAACACAACAGCCACAACTAGAGAACATCACATTTTTGGAAAACAATTCCCCATTTAACAAATTATTGCTATCATGTCCAAGTGATTGATTTTATAAAAACTATCCTTCACTACTGGGAATCTAACATGAATATCCAGAAGCCATGAAAAGGAAAAAAACAAGCATCAATTTAAGCATTCACACCCAATTCTCTTGTAATGACACAAAAAAAGGGATCTGTGAGAACCCTCAATTTGATGGAACAAAACCAAGACCAAACATACATCCCCACATGACCTCAGGTCCAAAAACCAACATCTCAACATCAGGGGATCCCATCCCCAACCACGTCACCCCACAAGGCGTCAAAGAGGACAACCATACACATACATTGAACATAGAAAGGGCGTTTTTAGATTTAATCACATCATTAATTAAGATCCCTCTTTCCTTTTGGTTAAACAGGGTGATCACACAAGGGTTCTTTTTCAATGGGCATCTATTTAATCAACCAAGTTTATGTGATTACCCTATTTCGATATTACAACCACTCAATCACATTATTATCCAAAAAATAGAGGTTCATTAGTGCACAAGAAAAGACCACCAAAGTCCATGATTTTCAATGGACATAAGCCCGTACAATTCACAACATATAAAGGGAGATAAAAGAGTAAAACATCATCATCATAAAACCCACCCCTTCATTCTTTAAAATCCATTTATTATCATTGTTGAGGTTAAGTTTCATCCATGCCCTAAGGAAACATTATCTTACCCACCCCGCATGATACCCAGTAAAGAGAGATGAAGGAACACCCTACATAGATGATCAATGATTGATGTTTCTTCTCACGCCAAGAACTATTGATGCACCACTTTCTAGAAACTCTAAGTATCCCAAGGTGAGTGGAAAGGGATCTATCACGACGCACAATTCTTTTGTGGAATAGGGACTCCAAATTCCCCAAGAGAGAGTGAAAGGAAAATAAAATATGATCTCAGCTTAAGAAAAGTTCAGATCCTAAAATTCGGGAGATGATTTCAAAGTACATAAAAGTTGGATTGTGGCTCAACCCCGCGTTTGGGAGGTTCCACACATTGGAATTAATTGATATTTAATAATTATCCTCAGATATGGTGGATATAATGACTGTGAGTTAATATATTTCCTTTAAATATAGAAAAACATGTAACATGGGAGAAACTGTAAAACACGACAAGGGTGTGACACTGAGGAAAAAGGCCACACGTTTTGGTTGGTCAAGGGTCACCCAACTTTTAAGTATTTAAAACATCTTTTACAGCCTTTAAATGGATTTTGATAGGGGTATTAAAAAAAATTTACGTCAAAAGATTTTTTGCTGAGGAAAAACTCGAAGGTCGTAGAAAAACAGGGAATGACTCATTGTTAGGTGAGTCACCGTCACCCTGGAACCGTCACCCTAGCACCCTCTCCTAGGCACCATCGCTCTACAAACATCGCCCTAGAAACCATCATGGTGACACCGTCGCCCTGTCACCGTCTCCCATGCACCGTTAACCATTAGTGCCACTGAAGACCATTGGTTCCACCGATGCTGATTGGTGTGACCAAAACTCATTGGTTCAACCAACATCTATAAATTCCACCGATTCCCCTCGGTTAAACTAATTCTGATTGGTGCCACTGACGCCCATCGGTGCCACTGCTTCCCATTGGTTCCACTGACACCCATTAGTGCCATCAATGCTCATCAGTGCCGCTGATTCCCATTAGTGCTATCATTCATTCAATCCTGAAATTTGAAAAACTCCTTAATGGGTCCCTCCAAACACCAGAAATTGGAAAAGTGATTGACCAGGATGGTTTGGACCATTACCTCTTGCGATAAAACTTGAGAAAAACATCGATTGGTTAGATCGATTAGCATAAGGAAATATTTTCATATAATTATTCAATTATATTTATTCATTGAATATTGATAGATTCTATAATTAATTAGGTTTTGGAGTAGTCTTCCATTGTGTTTATTTGTTATAAATCCATACGAAAACCTTTAGTTGTATTAGTGTATATCTATCAATCTTTGGTTTATACTTTTAAATGAATGGATAATTCTAGAAAAGTTATTTCGCATGACACAGGGAGACGACCATGAAAAAAATTCCATTCCAGTTATTCAAATTGGAAATACTATAATAGAAAGGTTATGAAAAATTGGCATGATGCATAGAAATGTTATAATACCATTCTTTAATGGAAGAAAAATGGCCATTTTAGGCATCAATGAAATTTCATAAAAAACTCGGGATTGTGAGATGATAATGAACATCATGATCAACTATTAACTTTGAAATAATGGCATTAATAATAAGGACTAGTCATGGAATAGTCAAGGCTATTTTGGACATATGATGTTTTTTCTCAAAACGACAATCTCCATAAAAGGTATGGTCAAAATAGATAATTATAAACTAATATGAATTTGAAATGGACATGAGATAACATAAAACTATAATATTCCAACCCAAAACATTCGGTCCATGCTGAAATTCCATACGAACTCATACATTCCCATATATTTGCAAGAGGATTCTAAAGTGGAGAAAGGGGTTGAGTCCATTAGTGGAGAGACCATACCCTCAATATCACGTCATAGGATAAATAATAACAAATAAAAACACAATAAATATAATTATAGTACATGAAAAAATATAATGACACATACAAATATCATTCTCTCAAAGTGGAACGCCAAAATTGTGTATAAAATAAGAAACAAATGATGAATGAATAAATTGTGAAGTCCCCGTTGGGCCCATCCTAGTATAGTACCAGCTTCATACTCCTATACTTAACCATCCACCATAGGGACCTTGTCCATCACCAGGTCTCTAGACATAAAATCTATAATCACACCGAAATTCTTGAGTAGGGTGTGAGTAAAAGAAATAGTAGGAAACCACAAATGACCCTTAACACCAAATCATAAGATGTATAAGATTATTAAATGATCATAAACCAGGTAAAAATATAAAAAATAATATATCACAGAATCACAAAATACAATGTCAGTTCCATGGGGATCAACTCTAAATTCTATGACACCATGTTGGGAGAAACATACTTACTCTTTCCCCATGTCTATAGAAATAATAGTAACAAGTCTGACACATCCTCTTTTATGGATATACCCATGAATGTGACACAATCCACTAACTAGGACAGTCTAGGTAAATTACAACATAAATTATATTACATCCATATCAAGTGGATCTCCCCAAGTATGCATCAAATCTCATATTGCAACAAAATTATAAAAAATCCCACCTAAATGGATATCCCCAAGCATGTGACATATCTGACTGACTAGAATAGTAAAAGTACACACTAATCAAAGTCCGGATTATCCATATTTGAGTATAGTCTCATGCATGTGTCATATCTCAGATACTAACCAAATATGAAAAATATTCATGCTCAAATAGAGAATACATGAAGAAAATATATACGATAATAATAATTATGAAAGATAAAATATGAAACCAACTTATCAAGTATCATAATCACCACAATCCATATACAATCAATACTAGGAAAGTTCAAAGGATATATATACACACATATTGTGATAAGGAATCAATCATTGGATTCTTATTGAGCTATACATGTATGATAAAAATCATGAAAATATCCCATAATAAAATATGTTCTAAAGTCAACAGCATCCTACTTCATGGTAATCTATGTCATCATCGTGGTTGAACAATGGCGTTGTCACCCAAAACATGTATGACCACCATCATGAACATGATCTCATTCCTAGGACTCAGAGAACCTATTCTAATATAATATGTCTTCAATTTTATATTATATAATGGAGATACAAAACCAAGGGGTGGAGACAAAGGTTCTTATAGATTATAAACTGGAAAAACAAAAAGTTTTGGAAAATTTGGAGTCTCCATGGAGAAAGAATGGTGTTACAGTGTGATAGTGAACTAGAAGAATCCACCATTGTTCACAATGACACACCATGGAATAAGGATGTACTGCATGAAAATAACTACAATGTAGTTTCACTAACCAAATTGTATAGGTGCATCAGGAAGAACCACAATGAATAAAGAAGTGTGAATGTGGTATAGATGATTCCTAGAAGTTAACCTCTACGACATAAGAATGTTTAATGTGGTAAATAAATTGACTGAACCCAAAACTATCGGAACCAAGGATGTTCTTTGTTCTAAATGGAGTACGGTTTTTATTTTTTTTTCAATCATCATTGGGTTGATCAAGTAGCTTTCAAGTAAGGTGGTCTTCCGTTTAATACTGAAATCAATACTGAAAGTGGTGTAATTTCCCAATGTTTTCCAAAATTTTAGGCCACAAAAGAAAAAGTTTGTTTTTGGAAAAGTAATTTTTTATGAATAGAAGTGAATGAGATACATAATGGTGAAGGAAATCAACAAAGGAATGTAACCATGTATCATAAGACATGAACCATGAACCATGTTTTGGGAATAGTTTTCAGATCAAGAAATGTGGTATGTGGAATGGAGAACTATGAACCATGATGTGGGAACATTAAGTGGGATACGTAGGAGGAATGATTCATGGAGTGGGGGAGGTTTACAGAAATTCCTATAGTTTTCAGAAGGAAAAAAAACTTGTGGGATGGGGCGTCATTCGCTAAAATGAGGTGTAGTTTTTAGAAATCACGTAGGGTTTCATTTGTTGAAATGAGGAGCTTATTTTATTGCCGCAAATGGAATATGGTTTATGGGAGATGGACGGTATGTGGTGAAGGTAGTTACACAATGAATATTTGGTAAATCTCGATTTAGAATATTTTTTTGATCTATTTTCTTTTATAGGGATCGCTAATACCTTCATTAGAATATAGGATATAGATTAAGAAATCCAGGATGATTTTAGGGAAGTATAGAGTGGTTTTCAGGAATAAAACCTCGCGTTGGAGGTTATGATTAGAAATTTAGAGAAAGTTGGTGAATTGTGAAGTGGTTTATAGGAAGACATGTCTACGTAGAAGTGTCAGTACATGGAGTAAGAACATGGCCCATAGAGTTCTTACAGTTAGTGGAGTGGAAGAGGATATGGTGCGTAGAGCAGAACAATTAGTGAAGGAAGCATTCACAGTACGTGAAACAGGATGGTATGCGGAGGAAGGAGCACAATACAGAGAGGAAGAATATTAGTTCAGGGAGGATGAAGGTCAGTTCATGGAGGAGCAGTTTTAGAATAATCAATAATCTGAAAAGTAAACTTTATTTGTGGGTAAAAATTTAATTTCAATAGAGAATCCATATACAGTTTATGAGGTATGATTTAATGACAACCCATTGATGTGACCTTTAATTTGATAAAATGAGTTCAAATTATTCTCACTAATATGATCAAGGGGGAGTTAATGTATGTGACCTAAGGGAATCTGTGTGCTATCCCTAAAAACATGTAAAGTTAGTGTGCCTAGCACATTTTGACTATTCATAATATTTTTACTCCAAAACTAGTTAAGTTTAGTGTTTTGATATGACTGAAAACCAATCGGCATATAATACATGGACATAACCCTTAGTGGTGAACCAAGTATAATTGGGGTGGCATCACTTTTGATGTGATTGTTTGTTTTCTACCCTTTATCATCAGATAAGTTTAATAGGTTCCTACCAACAATGGAACAATATCCATCAGTTTAAATTTAAAAGTTGACACCTTGATTCAACCATTCCCTCTTAGGGTGTTCTGGAGTCCTTCACAAACCTACAATGGCTAGGGCTAGGTAATATGTCATGGAATCATCTTTACAACAATTCATAACTCCCATAATGATGCTGACTTATGGAGGGAAAATGATTATTTTTGGGGTATACATCCATGTAAAACCCCCCTCACTAAATCCCCATTAATGATCCAAAATTAGGACCTCATCAATACCAAAAGGTTTACTCAAATTCAATTCTATTACATATCATTTAATTCCATTTCTCACATAAACCTGACTATTATAATGTTTATAACTGACATGGGGAAGAGTTTCTATGGTGTGGTCTAATGAACTATGGAAAATCCTTCTCAAACAACCCTCCATGAAAACTTTTATGGTGAAAACCACATCACCATCAGTACTAAAGTGCATCTTTTGGATCTGTGGGTTGGACATTACTCCATTACTGCATTATAATTTAATCACTTCCCAATAAATTATAGCCCACCCCTCTATGATGTCATCTTTTAAGCTATGGTGTGATGCCAAAAACTCATTTTGAAGCTTTCATGAGCTTCAAAATAACACCATCATTCCACCAAACTATGCCCAAATAAAAATAAGCAAGAGGGTAAGAGGGATTTTATTTAAGGAAACAAATTCAGGGTGTCACAATTCTCCACCTATATAGACTTCTCATCCTCAAATAGTACCTCTAGCGGTCCTTCTCTAACAACCTTAGAGAAAAAAAATATTAAATGTGGCCACTACCCATTTTTCCTCATTATTCATTATATTTAAGAACACATTATTCATTACTTATAAACATTATATATTTTTTCATAAAGTGAAATATTTATATAATTCCATCATATTTCAAGGATACGTTACCAGTTGAGGGAAAATATTCTATTATTTCAAAAATAAATAATACCTTGTTATAAGATTAAAAAATCTTTCCATTTTAAATAAATAAAATTAAAAAATTACATCTTAAAACATTCCATTATCATATCTTAAAATATTCGTTGAAAATAAATTTTCAAAACAAAAAATATAAAAAAATCGCTTTTTGGTAATTGATTACATTTCTCAAAGAACTCAATAATCTAATTTTAAGACAAAATTTGGAATTCTCAAAGGCTTTAAAATCATAACTAAAAGTATGACAGTAAAAAATATAAAAGCATGAAACATACCACTCAGATATGGAAATGAAAAACATATTCATCCAATAACCAAGATAGAGTAGAAGAAAATATGATCATACCTCAAACTACATGAGACAATATTTCATACACTAGAAGTAAAATTAGGAACATAAAAATGTCTTAAATAGTGTACAAGATTAAAAAAGTTTCTTCATATGAGTCTAACCATAACCTATGGTATGACCCTCTTAGCACTTACGCTGTTCTCCATCCCTACACATTAGTCACAATCATTTTATATATTGTAAGGACCCTACCTTATACATTACATATTCTACTGACTTTAAACAATAACTCAAATTCTTAAATTCCCAATGATCTTTTCGGTTTGGAGTTTTATAGAGCTAGTTCATAACTCTAATATACAAAAACCATAAATATAGAAAGTGGAAACTTCTAATTAGTATCCATTTTCATAAAATATACTTATTTTAAAATAAAATACAATTTCTTTTCATGGTAAATCATCATGACTTTAACGATGAATTATTCCTTTCACTTAACCACCCAAAAACCATGTTAAAATAATTTTAAAAATTTGGATGATCATAAAAAGGTCATAAATGGACATAAAAAGGATTAAAAATTTCCAATCTAGTGAAAAACATGATATCCCATGAAATTTTTTACTATTATCTCATTTTTCTTTGAGAAAAAGAAATTAAAAAATTTATCATAAAAAAACAAATTTTTTTATAAAATAAATTAATTAAAACCCATATCAAGTAAATCAAAACCCCCCTTTATGAATTAGATAATCACATTCATAACTCATTTTAAACCCATGTTAGAAATAATTGGAGCGCGATTAAATCCATAGGAGAAACCCTATAGTGACTACCTTTTTTTTACTATTAAGAGAAGGAAGAATTCCTAGTGAATTTGATCACCATCTGGGTGCACCCATTATATAAGCTATATCAAGATCACCCCGTGCTATCAAGGTGAACCTGTCATATAATCTATACCTGACTCAACCAACTCTATTTAGGCACACAAATTCGTATATAAAATACCAGGATCACCCATTTTTTATATAATTATCATGTTCCATACCATGTAATTTTTTTTATTCATGTACCTTTTTTTCATAAAACATTAAAAAATCTCTTTTAAACTTTTTTTTTGTAAATATCCTTTGGATATCAAAATAAAATTTCTTTTAAAAACCAATTTTAAATAACAAAATACCCCTTTTTATTATAAATCAATTTTCATGACACAAAATTCCCTTTTCTTTTAGAAAAAAAATTCAATACCAAAATACATAAAAAACAGGGATTCATTGAATAAATCATGAAATACTTTGATGGAATAAAAACATTATATAATGGTTATAATAGCGGTAAAAATCATTTTCCTCTTATATGATGAAATAGAATATTTCTTCCGTCATTTGTAAATAAAGTAAAACATTACATACAAGGATTAATTTTATAAAAATGTTGAGATAAAGAAAAAAAATTAATTTATAAAAAACTTATTTCCTTATAATTACATTTATAAACTCATTTTAAAAACATGGTAATGGAATAGAAATAGAGGTTGATGTAAAACATTAAAATATGATCATTTTAACGAAACATTTAGTATAACTTTTGAAAAATTTGTATCGTAATCCCTATGAAAGGAATAAAATTAAATAAAATATCTTGATAATCCGTAAATTCATGATAAAACATGTCAAAGGGGGATGTGTATACACCCCATAATAGAATATAGGTATATAACATTGAAATATTCTTCAATGAAAGGAAATTGAGATGAATTCACTTACCTTGTGTCCAACTTGTCACCTACATTCTGTACATTACTGAATAATAAATTTATGTTAATTATTTAATTTCAATAGAAAGTTTTTAATGTTTATTATTCCTTTTATTTTACATATTACCATGTTATATAAAATTAATTAATCAATTATATTTATATGGGATGTTTTGAAAATATTTGGATTATATATCCAAAAAGAATTTGGGAGGACTACTACGGTCAAAGATATAATTTTTCATCATCTTTTGAATAATAATCATGAAATAAATACAATTTTAATACATAAATTATAATTTTATAAACAATCATGAAATATGGATAATAAAAATGTTATATGTTATAATCATGGAGATGATAGACCATATATACGCATGAGTAACATTTTAATTTTTCAATGATCATTATGGAAATAAGGCATGTATTATCATATATTTAGATAATGATAATAAAATAAAAATACCATATTTACTCTTTAAATATATTTATATATATCATCCTTGTGTTGTGGTTCTGAAAAAATAATCACATCGCTTCATGGAGGTTATAGTCCACAGGTACACATAAATGACATTATCCTTTTTTAGTGCACGAAAAAAATGATATATTATATTTTAATAATGATAAAATTTTCATTAATATCATAACAATTTTATTTATATCACATATATTCATTTAAATTAACTTTATTACTTTCTATGTAAAGTTTTAGTAAAAAATTAATCACATCGCTTCGTGAGAAGGTAGTCTTATGTACACACAAGCAACATTATTATATCCCACTTAGAATAAACATTAAGAATTTATATGTGATACAATAATTCAATAAGTATAAATATGTTTAAAATATCATATATATTCTTTATATCCATTATTATAACAAGATATGAGATTTGATTATGGAGAACGAATGACATAGGTTCACGAGGAGGTAGTCTGCCAAACACATGAATGACGGTCTCCTATACCATTTGATGGAAGAGGAGATAGATTTAGGTTATTAAATTAACATAATAACAACTTATTATATGGTATATAATGTTTTTAGTAATAATTTAACAAAATTTTAATGCTGTGTTAGAAGAAATAAAATAAAACTTCTTGGTTAATCACACTACCTATTATTTCGGAACACCTCCATAGGTAAGAACCAAAATCCTTATTAGTATTGGTTCTTCATGAAACAAATTAATCTAGTAAATTGAGAGGTATGTAAGGAAAATATTATGGATGTTATGGGATTTTAAGGTGTGAATAGGAGAGGATATGGGCAAATCTTTTATAGGCGAGGTTAGTGGAACACTTGTAACATTAGAAAACAAAAAGGTGTAACAATGTTTTTCACTTTCCAGAAAGCTCAAAAATAACAAATTAGAGAGACTTAGACATTATAAGGACTAAATAAATCTATAAATTATATTTTAGACTATTATTTTGGTTAATTTAACCCATATATTTTTTATTTTACCCTCGATAAATCCGTTCTTACATTAACCATGATAATTAATTTCAACTATTTTGACTATTAATTATGGTCAAAAAATATTTTGAAATTATTAGATAATACAAATTATTATGATTACAAATTTGGAATTAATTTTATGTATTTTATTTCATATAATTGGAAAACATTAATTTTAAAATTAAACTCGCACACATGATGAAGATGCGTGTTTTCAAGAAGTGTATTTTTTTTAAGAAAAAGATGATTTTTTATTAACTCCATGACAAATAAAAAAATTAAAGGAATTTAAATTTAAATTTATAATTATAAAATCTTTAAATTTAATTTAAATAATTCTTAATTATTTATTTTATTAACTAAAATGGATAAGCATTATGTACATTAATATAGTTTTCAGAAAAATCCCATTTTAAACCAAAAGATAAACTTATAATAAAATAAAATATAAAGTTGATTTAAAAGTAATTAAGTAGGTTAAATATAAATAAATAATAATTATGTTTCTTGAAATCATATTCAAAAAATAATTTTACTTTTAATTTACTTAATTTATTGAATAGAAAAGAAATTTCAAAAAAATCTTTAGTTTGCGCTATTCATTGAAAAATCAATATTTTCTAAAAAATCCCAAAATTCCACTGAAAGTTCATGATAAATTCCGATTTAATAAATAATAATTACTCTCTCTTATTAAAATTCTAAAATTTTTCAATTAAAAATTTAAATTATCATTTACAATAAAATCTTTAAATTTAAACTATTTCCTTTTTGGTTTAAAAAATTAATTAATATTTTCAGGATGAATAATAATATTTAATTCATATTAATAAACACAAAAATGATTTATTATATCATTTAATAGGTTGATACATTCTTCCACCATTTTTGAAATTGTGTATTTCAAATTTTATTCCCTCACTGAACAAGTGGGGATATATTTCACTCATAGCATTTTTAGATTCTCGTGTTTCTTCTTCAACCATATTGGTTTTATTTAAAATATTATCTTGTTGAATAAACTTATCACAAAAAAAATTATTTATATAGTAAATAATGTGAATTGTATGTTACTCATAAGAAATTTTCTCTTCCAGCATAACTACTTCAGGGCTCAAAACATGAGTTTAATCAGGTACACACTTTCTTAACTTTGAAAATGAAACATGTTGTGTGCCTGAGATAAACTAGAAGATAAGACCACTTGATAGAATATTTTTCCAACTTTATCCAGGATTTCATTATGTAAAATGAAATATGTTCTTAAACTACCAATTTTTACAAAACACACCACAATTTTCCATGGAGATACTTTGATAATGACTTGATCACTTACTTCAGAAGACAGAACATTCCTACGATTATCTACTCAACATTTCTACCTAATCTAAGCCTTCATCATATGTTAATAAATCAACTAAAACATGTCCTCAATTTAATATACCAATTTTGGTACCATTAACTTCCATTCTCCTATTTCATCCTAAAAAAATAGCATTGGAAGACAAATTTCCTTATAATACCTCAAAAGGTTCCATCTATATATCGAAATGAATACTTTTATTATAAAAATACGAAATCAGAGAATGTTATTGATACCAATTTACCTGATGATCCATCGAATAATAATTAATCATATCTTCAATGTTATAAAATTGTCATTATGAGGGTCCATAAAATTGAGGATGAAAAGATATAATGAAATTTTACTCAATACCCAAATATTTCCAAATTCCTTTCAAAAAACAATATGTGAACCTCGGATTAAAGTATGACACAATAGAGAGAGGAAATACATCTAACCTAACTATCAGTTTTAGATAAAGTTGATAAATATGATCTAATGACATTATATCATGAATGGGAAGGAAATATGAATATTTAGTTATTTGATAAATAATAACCCAAATAGAATTTTTAACTTATCTTGTCCTTGGAAATCCTACCATGAAATCCATAGATATATTTTACCCTTTACACTCCTGCATTGGAAATTTTTGAAGCATTATATTCAGTAATTATATTGTTCATTAACATTATAAAATGTCAAACATTTCATGATAAATTCAGTAATTTTTTTCCATACCACTAATAATACTCCTAAAGGTCCATATACACCTTAGTTATTCCAGGATGAATGTAAATAGGGAACTATGAGATTTACTAAAAAATTCTCTCTTCAAAATTGAATCACACAACACACAAAATAATTTTACAAATATAATAACACACCATTCACCAAAATTAAACTCAAGAAACATACCCCTTTTGATGGATTCTAACTTTTCCTAAAAATCATGATATTCCTTAGGAGATTTTGTAATTCACTTCTAACAAATTAGACTACAATGAAACCTGAAACAAATTAAACGATATTCCTACATCAACATATTGTAGTCCAAAATTATTCAAATCATTAACTGAAGGGTCATATTCTAAATATAACATGGTTAATATATCATTATTTTTTCAACTCAAAGCATCAGAAGATTTTTTTCGTTTCTAGTATGGTAATAAATCATATAATCATAATCCTTTATAAGTTCCATCCATATTTTCTATCTCATGTTCAATTCTTTTTGAGTGAATATATACTTAAAAAATTTATGATTAGTAAATATTACAAATTTTACTCTATATAAATTTTTCCTACAAATTATAAAATAAAACATCACAACAGCTATTTCTTGATCATGTTTAAGATAATTTACCTCTTTAGGTTTCAACAGACGTAGATCCTATGAATTTACATCATCATTGTGAATCAAGACACAACTAAGTCCCTTTAATGAATCATTAATATATATGGAAAGTTCACTATTTTTATAATTCATGTACAAAATTATAGAAATAACCAATTTTCTATTTAGTTTTTGTTAAAAATCTTCACATTTTTTATCTAAATGTATTTAACTCTTTTTTCAGTTAACCTAGCCAATAATCTAGACAACTAGTCAATGTTTTCAACAATTTATAGGAACTAAACCATTAAACTAAGAAAACTATTAATCTATATGGATCATTTTGTGCTTTTCCAATCTTAAAAAACATTTATTTTTTCATGTTCAATAGTTATACCATATTTGCGAATAATATATCCAAGGAAATAAATTTTTTCCAACCAAAATTCACACTTAGTAAATTTCCCATACAATTTATTATCTTTTATGTTTTCAATGAAATCCTTATGTTTCATTCATATTCTTCCATAATTTTAGAATATAACAAAATATCATCTATAAATTGAACCATATACTTATCTAATAAGTCATGGAAAATTCTATTCATAAGGCGCACAAATGCAATAGTTAAACTAGATAACCCAAAGGGAATAAACACAAAATCATAGTGCCTATATCTAGACAAAAACACTGTCTTCTAGATAACAGACTCCTTCACCTTTAGTTGATTGTACTCAAAACATAAATCTACCTTCTAAAAATACAATGATTCTTGGATCTTTTCAAACAAATCATTGATATTATGAAAAAAATATTTTCATAATAGTGATGTTATTCAAAGTTTTATAATCAATGAAAAGTCTCATGGAACCATATTTATTTTTAACAAACTCAACAAGATCACCTCCTGGTGAATTTACAATTTGAATAAAACCTTTATATTACAATATTTTATTTCATTTTCTAATTATAAAATTTCTACTTGATCCATTCGATAAGGGGGTTTATAAATAGGCTTATAAATAGGCCCTAATTAAATATTAAACAAAATCTATAGATTGGGAATAACAATAAGAAAAGTTTTAGTAAATAAATCCACATATTCATTTAAAACTAAGATATTACTAATTTGAATAGTTTATCTCTTTTTAAAAATATGATCTTGGTAACTTTCACTGCCATCTCTAACGATTTATCATATTTTTGGTAATTTATTGAAGGCATGAAATCATTTAACATAACTTTCTTAGCTCTGAAATCTATCTGAATGTGATAAAATGAAATCCAATCCAAACTAAAAATGATATCTGGATGTAATATGATAAGTTCAACTACACTTGTAGAAAATAACATCCTACTAATAACAATAGGAATGTATATATAAATCTATTTTCATTAATAGTTCCACTAGGAGTTTTAACCAAAATATATATATTCTTTTCATGCAGTTATATTCACATTTCACTTAAAAAATTTTTATAAAGAAAGGAATTTGAATATCTTGAGTGAAACAGGGAATTAAAATAATTCAAATAAACAAGTGTCACACCTATCTCCACTTTATTCAACGGTCTAACATTAATTTCAGTAGTATAAAATTACTTTTCCATGCCTTTCTCTTTCTAGTCAGGATGATTTTTATCCTATTTACTTAACTTTAGAAACATGTCATCATAATGAACCAACTCATTGAAACTAAAACTCCTTAATGTTTTGTGGCAATCAGTTACCCCATTATTTAATTTTTCACGATAGTTTTATTCATATTCATGAGCATTGTAACCAATTTGATGTCACCATAAACACTTTCCTGATATTTTCAAACATTCCTTGAAATATCATTTACCACACCGAAAACACTTTAGGTTCTTAAATCTCTACTTATTAGATAGTTTATTCTCCATTCACAAAAAATTTTAAATTTTCTTACCATTTTCATGTCGAGTGACATAAGTGTCAAAAAACACCATCTCAACTATCTCCGCAAAAAAAAACCACTTTATCATACCAATAAAATTCTCATGAAACCAAATATCTTCTTAAAATTGGTTTTAACCCTAAGTAAAATCTATTAGTTTTACTATAAGTGTCCCAAATAAAATCAATCACATACAAAAATAATCTTTAGAATTTTGATTTATATTAATCTACAAAGTCATCATCATTTTTATGGAATTCCAAAAATTGTTTCTCTTTTTTGAGTTGAATAATTATAGTGAAATATTTCTCTAGGAAAAGGTTATTAAATTTGTTCCATTCCATGACATCAGGATCATATTTTTCTTCGGTATTCTTAACCAAATAACACTATTTACCATATTCCACTTCAAAAATTTTAATGTAAAGGGTTTCATTTGGATGTTTCAAACATACCATGTATTCAAATATATTATCCCTGGAATTGAACCATTCTTCAGCTACTATAGAGTAATATGATCTACAAAATGATGTGGGATGTTATATCAAGAAATGATCTATTACTGATATGCTCCTCTGCGGTAGATCCTACTAATCTATAACATATATAACACAACCATTTATAGATTTTTTCTACTAATATATCAATTTAACAAACTATTTTATGTAAATTCCCACCATCTCGAGATACTTGTATGGAAATATGCTTTCATCTTGGTTTCTTACCACTATATATTCCATATTTCCTCTATAGAAAAAATTCTGAATATAAATAATTTAGATAAATAAACAAGGTAACATTTAAAATCTATATCATTTAAACGTAGCTATAAACTAAAATATTTCAAGGGAATGCGATTAACATTATCCTAACCTCTAAATTTATCTAAACCGTGCCTCTAGTACCAACTATAATGAATTATAATTATATGTTATTTATTTTAGTGAATTTCAACTAGAATTTACTTTTTTTACATTCCCAATGATCTTTTAGGGTTATAGTTTTAGAAAGGTAGGTCATAACGATTACACAATAAACACACACACACACACATATAAAGTGTAATATTCTAATTAATATCAAAATTTTCCATTATATAAAACTTCTAAAGTAAAAAATGATTTATTTTCATGTAATATATCCATTAATTTAAACTCAACTTTTTCCTTCCACTTACACATCCTTAAACCTTTTGAAAAATATATTAAAACATGTAATTATTAAAAAAACTCATATGGGACATAAAAATAATGAAAAAACATTGGACCAATGGAAACTGTGAAAACACATGAAATGTTTTACCATTATCCAAAATTTATTTTAGATAATGAAATAAATCATTTTCACAAGAAAAACATACGTATTTTTTTCTCAAATAAAATCCATAAAACACATACCAACCCAATAAAAACCTTTTTTGGAAACTTAGTGCATCGCATTCATAACCTATTGTTAACTTGTGTTAGGAATAAATAGATCCTAGTTAAATATATACTAGAAAACCTTTGGTAACTTAATAATTATTTAATATTAAGAGAATGATCACTATTTGGGAACACCCATCATAAAATATATATTGGGCTCACCTGATTCTATCTGGACACACCCATCATATAAGATATATCAGGCTCACCCATCGCTATTTGGGTGAAACCGTCATATAAGTTATATTGGGATCACTATTTACCATATAATTCTCAAGTTACATATACTGATTCTTTTTATGATTTAAGAATTTCATTATAAAACATTCGATGAAATCTTTCAAAATTATGTGTAATTCTCTTTTGGATATCGAAATACCCTTTTCTTTTAGAAAACCATTTTCATTAATTTTTTATTTTATTTTGAAAAACATTTTAATTAAAAACATATTGATAAAAAGAGGATGTATTTTAATAAAATACGAAATCTTTTAAAGTAATACAAACTTAAAAAAATAGTCATGGTGGCAGGGGATATTGTTGTCACTGTATGTGTTAAAATAGAATATTACATTAGTTGTTTGAAAAGAAAAGAAAACATTTCGGGAAAAGAATTTTTTTGAAAAAAATTAAATGAAATTAAAAATAACTTTTATAAAACTATAATATATATAAAATTACATTCATAAAATCATTTTAAAAATATGTACATGTAATAGAAAGAGAGAATGATGGAAAAATTTAAAAATGGATATTTTTTTATTGAAATGTCTCATACCACATTGGAAATATTTGAATGATAATCCCCACGAAAGTGTAACATTAAATAAGAAATTAAAAATCATTATAATATAAATATTCCTAGTATAACATTTCATAAGGGGCTATTTATACACCACATAAAAAAATATAGGTACATAACATGAAAATATTCCTCAACGAATGAAAATTGAGATGAAGTGCCTTTCCTTGAGTCTGAATCGTCACGTATATTTTTTTATCATACTAAATAATAAAATTATGTTAATTTTTTTCTTGTTTAATTAATTTATTCAAATTTTTTATTCCTTTGATTTAACTTATTATATTTTTTATACAATTACTTAATCAACTATGTTTTTGTCAGTTTTTTTGATGATATTTGGCTTATTTTTACAAAATGACATTGGTAGGTTAGCTGTGGTAAATAATGTCAATTTTCAACATATATATAACAATAATAATGAAATAATTATAATATATATATTCAAATTATTCTTTCAAAACCAATAAACAAATTTGGTTATGAAAAATGAACTATTTTACAATCATATAGATGATAGTCCATATGTACGCATGAGTAATGTTTCCATTTTTCAACAATCCTTATAAAAAAAGGTAAGTATTATTATATATTTACATAATGATAATAATATAACAAATAAAATATTATTTCTTCAAATATAATCATATAAATAATTGATGTATTCTGGTGATGAAAAATGAATCACATCGCTTTGTGGAGGCGGTAGTACACATGTACACATGAATGACATTATAATTTTTCAGTGTAAGAAAGAAAATGAAATATTATATCTTCATAATGAAAAATATGTTATTAATAACATAATTATTTAATTTATATCACATATATTAATTAAATTTACCCTTATAGTTTTTTCATTTAAATCATTTATGAAAAGTGAATGACATCGCTTTGCGAGATGGTAGTCTACTGATCACACAAGTGACGTTTTTGTGTCCCCCATAAAATGGAAATTAAGAATGTATATATTATATGATAACCAAAGAAGTATAAATTTTATATAAATATAAAATATATATTTTAAATCCATCATTATATCAAGATGGTAGAGGTGATGACAGAAAACTAATGAAATTGGTTCACAAGGCGGTAGTCCGCCGTACACATGAATGATGATATCATATCCCACTTAAAGGAAGATGAGATGGATTTAGCTTATTAAATTAAAATAACAAAATATCAGTATATGGTTGATACTGGTGATATTATATAAGAATAATTTAATAAAATTTTAATGAGGTGAAAGAATAAATAAAATAAAATCACTTGGTTAAGCACAACAACTATTCCCCAGACAACCTCCATAGGTAATAAAAACAATTCTTCGTAGGATGATTTTATGATAAAATTATGGTATCTAGGTAGTTGTGAGATAATTAAGGAATATATTTGGTTATTTATTGGTCAATCTAAAAGGATTTTTAAGGTGTTAACATGAGAGGAAATTGGGTGGCCTTTTATAAGTGAGGTGTGGGGAACTCTTGTATTTTTTGAAAAGAAAAAGTTTTACCGATGTTTTTAAAAAGAGAATAGGCACCAAAATAAAAAATAATCGGGAATTAGAAATTATAAGGAAAAAATATGGGAATAAATTATATTTTAGACAATTTTTTAGGTTATTTTACCCTCTTACTTTTTTGTTTTACCCCTGGTAAATCTGTCGTAACCTTAACCATGAAAATAAATTTTTACTGTTTTCACTCTTTATTATTGTAAAAAATTAAGTTAAAACAATTATATAATCTAAATTATGAGGATTCAGAAAATTTAATCCATTTTACCAAATTAAATCCATATTAGAGGAAAATTTTAAATTAAAATTAAACCCCCAGATGCAACGAAAAAGATATTTTTCAAGAATCACATCTTTTATAAAAAAAGATGATTTTATATTATCTATATGAATAGTAATAATAATCATATGAATTTAACATAATATTTATAGATAAATAATATATAATTTAAATTTAAATTATTCCACATTGAGGTATTTTTAATTAATTAAAATGGAGAGACATTATGTACTATAAAATAGTTTTCAGAAAAATAACATTTTAAACCAAAAAATACCCTTATATGAAAATTCAATTGGAAATTGATTCCAAAGAAATTAAGTGGATTAAATATGAATAAATAATACTTATTTTATTTTTAATTAAATTAAAAACATCAAGCTACATTTAAATTATTTAGTTTATTAATCGACTTTTGGTTGGACTGCTAAGTATCCTAGAGGCTTATGACTTATATTGAGAAATAGTGGTTGAATACCTATATATCAAGGGTCATTCATATGTAGATTGATGATTTCAAAAGTTTCTAAGAAACTATATGAAAATTTATCATTTATATTATTCATGGGATTCATTTCTAAATGTATAAATATTTTTTATTGTAATTTTAGTTAATAACACATGTTATGAGTTGTGTAAAGAGTTACACATCAATATAGTTTGAACATATTGATTTTATAGAAGAAATAAGATTAAAAAATTAATAATTAGATTCACTAAAACGAGTATTGGTAATAACAATAGATATTATTATGAGGTTAAATCCCTTTTAAAAAACTATTTGTCAAATTCATTCTAAATAAAACACATGTGAAAACTGAAATCATCCCACCAGGAAGGTTCATACTTAAGTTGGGTTCCCATGAATTATATAATGTAAGGAATATAAGAAAAAGAAAACCCTAAGAGTATATTACAAGAATATTTTTGTGATATTTTGGATTCACATTGCAAGGAAACCCATAATAAGTTTATTATAAAATGAAACTATGTTTATATTTATGATGGCTTGGACAAATAGTTGTTCACTCAAACAGAAAAGGGTCATATAAGATATGTTTTCATGATGGACTACCTAAATAAAAAAGTAGTGAGAGGAAAAATAAAGTGGACACATTGATTAATGAAATATGTTTCTTTTCTCACTAATGGATATGATGAAATTTAAAAGGGTTAATCACATTTTTGGACTAAATTTAATTAAAGGTTTTATTAAATGAATATAAAACCGATACACATCTGATAAAATATTATATTATAGATATAAATGGAATCATCATTACCAAAATTAATTTCAGATCCATATTAAATAAAAGGAATTCTGAATGTAAGAAACATCTTAAAATGTTATAAAAAAATAATATTTTTTAATAAATAATGAAATTACAATGTTCTATAGACCCCCTACATGAGTATGAATTTTTTTATATTATTAAAGTGTCTATATTATAATTAAAATATTATATATTTACATGATTTTTCTGATACATTAGATTCAACATAACCTATAGAACCTCAGTCTCCACTCACATACTCGATATGATTGAAAGTTTCAATGACTTAGTTATACTCAAGGATTCCTATATGAATTATTCATGTTTAATAATTAATTTTATTATTATTTTTTGAAATTATTTGAAAATGTGAATGATTTTAAGAAACATTTACCCCATTTTGTTAAAATTTTGAGAATAAATGTAATGGGGAATGTGGTGTCCAGGTTCTAGTGTTGTATTGATAGTATATGTGTGTAGACGTTTAAAATATAAGAAAATTATTTGTTAGAAAGTGTGACAATGATACATTTATTATAAAACCAATCTCATTTAATCCTAATGGGAGAGTTAGAAGGGAAGGGAGTTTTTTTCTATATAATGTATTTTTTATGTGATATCTCTAGGGTTTTAATAAACCATGCCTGGTTGCATTGATATTAATTAATTAATTTTTGAAATTGTATGTGATTGAAAATATATGTTTTAAAAATGTTGTAAATATACTGAAGTTTAAAATAATTTTAATAATTGAGGAAGGTTTTAGTGTTTATTCATTTGATGAAAAAATTGGTTGAAATTATTTTGAGTTGAATACAATGGAATATTTCATGCTCAGAGGGATCTTAATAAATGATATTAATTTTTATCTAATTTAACTTATATGATAAGGGAAGTTGATTATTAATAAGGATTTATTATAAAAATTATGAAATGATGGATTTGATACACATAATTTATGATTTATCAAATTTTATAACATGTTTAAGAAGAATATAGGAACATTATTCCTCCAATCATCAATGAATTATTTAAAAGGGGAAAAGCGTACTTTTTACAACATTACACTAAAAACATAGAATACCATATATGACATGGATACAATAGTTTATATTTTAAATACACTAAATAAAAGAAATATATATTACTTTTTCTACAAAAATGAGTTTGTTTATCATAGAATGGTATTATAAAGAGAATTATTTTCTTCGAAGTCAGTGGTAATATGTTTTCCACTTACAGAAGATTGACATTTTAAAAATAAAATATTATACCAGTCAAAATTTAAAGATAATTTCACAAAATTCCCTAAAAGAGTTTAGGTTATATTGTTTAATATAAATTTATAGATTTATTTAGTTACCCTTACTATGGTAATGTCACTTTATATCCTAAAAAATTAATGATTTGTGGGTAAACATATACTGTAAATATTTAAATTTGTCAACAAAATAATCTGATAGAAATTTTTTGATGGAAAGGTTCCAAGAATGATGACGATGATAAAGTTAGACATATTTTTAAGTAGACATTAGAAGTTATTAACATTATAAAATTGGATGTTGTGAAGCTAAAGAGTTTAAATGAATTATTCATAGAGTTTAACATTATTATTATGAATCTTAAATCTCACCATTATTCAAATTAGATTTCTTCAAAGGTGTTACTCAATAAAAGAGTTTAGTGGGAGGGTTTTACTAGATGGACACATAATTATGTAGTATGAATTACATAGAGTTGTAATGAGTATGAAAAACCCAAAATGTTCATAAAAAATAATGACAATCTGAAATTTAATCATATGTGATATATATATTAGGTGTTTGGGGGTAAAATTACATTAAACACACACACCGCACACACACAAGCCTGAAAGGAAGGTTATAGCCCCCTAAGGGATATCCCACCCAACAAGCCACTTTATTACATTATATTTTGGACCTGAAATCCTAGTGGTCATGAAGCCCATTAAATTTTTATCCCATGGTCCATTCTATGAATAGCAACCGAGTTACTATAGTACTCACTATAGTACCTACACTGCTACAATACATGTTATAGTACCACCACTTGTATAGTACTTACTATAGTACCCACCAACGCTACAGTGTCCACTGATACTACAGTGTAGCTGGTGAAAAGTTCCACTACTACTATAGTATGCTAAAATATTTCTACAGTAAATACACCCAAGGGGTTTTGAAATGATAATTAATTTCATAATACATGTTATCCCTAGTCGATGCTTATCATGGATTGTAAAAGACCAATCAGGGTTAAACCAGACCAGTTTCCCAAGTCAGCCCATCAAAGGGTGGGGTAAAAAAAGATAAAAAAGTCTTGTTTTTATGAAAAAAAACATATAAAACAATAGTAAAAAGTAAAAACAATGGGAGATACAACTAAACTAAACATAAAAAAATAAAGGCAAGTCTAGAAAAAAAGTCTCTATATGGAGAAATGTCACCTCCATACTATCCCAAAATGAAACAACAACGTAATGATAAGCCTTCATTCTATATAACTATCCTCCATTTATATGAGTAATGAAAAAAAGGTCAATAGATTACCATAGGAATAAGCAGGATGTGATAAAAGGATACCAATATGATACCACCAAAGAATCAATAAATTTCTTAATAAGAGTAATGCACAAGTCCAATATTCAAAAACAAAATGTTTTAGAAGTATTTTTTATAAATAAACAATTTGAAATCAATTTTCAATGAATCCTTGAGTTTTCATAAATTTCATACCATGTTTACAAAATTCAAAAATAATGTAGGTAAATATACTGAATAAAAATAAACATGTGATACAACATCCATGAAATAATCTATCATGTAATAAAAAACTAGAAAAAATGAACCTTATAGCTGGACACTCATAGGCCTAACCAAGGATAAAGTTGGATCCAAATGACACATAATCCTTCCATATACCATCAACATATAATATGTTACCTATTAGGGGAATCAGATCCACTAAGGCAACACATGTCTCTTTCTTGACGTACTGAAGGTTCTTGCTTTGATATGTTTGTCAATTTATATTTTAAAAAACCATTATTACATAATCATAAATCAATTTAAAATCTAATATAATACCCTTTAGGGGTTTAAAATCCATTTTTCGGTTCGATTCATGGAAATTTTGTTTACAAATAAAAACCCCTTTTTCAAAATGCAAACCCATGCCCTTTAAAATTTTAACACCTAAAATTACATTTTTAATATTAATGAATAAATCATAACTACACTCAATTAAATAAATTAAAATAATTCAGAAGATCCACCTACCTCAAGTGTGTTGAAAACCTAACTTCCTTTGACAATGGGGATTATAGACCACCAAATCTGCCTTTAGAAGACAAGTCATGACAAAAGAGTGAAAAGGATTGATAAAAAAACATGACAATCAGTACCTATAAAAACTAGTTCTGAACTAAAAATGAGTGAGAAAAAAATAGGAAGGCTTACCCAGGGAGATAAATAACCTAACCTTGCTGATAAATCACTTAATTAATAGATTTAGATGGAAGGAAGACACCCAAAATCACCTAGGGTAAGTGCATCGACTAAGGGGAGAATGATGAAAAATAAAATTAATCCTCAAACACCCATAGGGAACCCTAAAAACTACAACTCAAGGAATTATATGATGTGAAATATTTTACATGTCATGAATCATTTTAATTTTAAGTTACGTCAAAAAAAGCATCTCTTTTTTTAATGAAAAAATATATTTTCACATGACCTGATATGTAACCGTTACACAATGTGTAAATTCACACACTATGATTTCAACCCTAGGGATGAGTCTGATAGGAATTACGCATCATGAAACCATTTTACACATCGTGTAACTACCAAACAAAAAAAATAAACATCAAGGGAAAATATGAAATTCCAAAAAATCCCTGACATCACCATTTTAGGTGTCCTTTTAATCTGGGTAAAAAATACTCACCTAATAAAAAAGGGGAAACCAGAAATAGAGATCAAAATATACCTAAAAAAAGTAAATGAGGCATTAGAATTTACCAACCATAAAATCTTTTTGACCCCAGAAAGAGCTCAAGATCTAGGATCCACAAAAAGTGAAGGCCACTGCAACATGAACAATGACTCCCACACCTATGTATCATGGAGATCCTATTCGCACTGTTATAGTACCCGGACCAGGGGGATCATTTTACCATGTAGTACCTTATCCTAGTGATCCATAATCAGAATTGGATACTTAACCAAAGGGGTTTCAGGATCAAGAACAACATCCTCTAATATATTCACATTGGAAGGATCTAGTGTATACCTCTTCAATTGGTAAACATAAAAAAATCATGTATAGAAGTTAATCTAGATGGTACAAGGAATTTATAGGCCACCCTACCCAGTATCTCAATGATCTAAAAGGGGCCCACAAATAATGGTGCCAACTTACCTTGATTACCCAATCGACAATGTCCCAAGTGAGACGAAGCTCTAATAAAGATAGGATCACCAACCCCAAAATCCAGTGCCTGATGGCAATGAGCTTCATAATATTTCTGATGATTCTGGGTCGTGATAAAATATCTTTGGGAAAACATATCCAGCTATTTCAAGTCCTATACAACACTCTACCAAACCCAGAACCACTCTCCCAACACTTCTGAGAAAAAGGGAGATGGACATGGACACCCATACAAATCCTCAATGGGTTCCAACCAGATCAAATACTGATAACTATTTTTATAGGTTTACTCATCTAAAGGAAATTATCTTTCCCAATATCCACAAAAATCAAGCACATAAGCCTAAAGATTATCCCCAAGAACCTGGATAATCCTCTCTGTATATCCATCCATCTATGGATGAAAATACATGCTCAATTTTAACTATGAACCCATTGAATCCAAAAATATTTCTTGATTATGGATGTGATCCTTGAGTCCCTATATAAAAAAACTATGGAGGTAACCCCATGAATCTTTACAATCACTAAGATATACAAGTCCCCAAGTTGGTTCACTTTCTTCATTTCCCATTATTTTTATGAAATGCTCCAATTTAGGGAATATATAAACAATCACCAAAATAACACCCTTCCCACTAGGAGTATATGGTAAACCAATGATAAAATACATGGAAATATCATCCCACTACCATACCCAAATGGGTTGAGGTACAAAAAAACCTATAGTTATCTGGTGTTCAATCTCAACTCTTTGACAAGTGAGACAACATGATACCAAATCCACATCTGAACACCTCATTCCCGATAAACAATATCACTATCTCAAATCATAGTATATCTTTGTAGCTATAGGGTACACAAACCAAACTTACAATTTTACACTATATAGAAACTCCACTCTCAAAGAAAATGAATTAACCGAACTCCTATGGAAGCACAAAGATCCACTTGGAGACTGATACAACTCGTATGTGGTCTCCCCACCATTTAGGTTTTTTCATAAGCATATTATTGTGATTTATTTCATCTTCTAAATATTAAATCACTCATAAAAATATGTGTCAACTGTTATCAAATCCAATGAAACCTATCTTCCAACCTCATCCACTCCCATGCTCATCTCAGAATACAAACTCACTAGAGACCAGTGTTCTACTAATTCATTTACATTTTATGTTGGTAATTTTTATCTAAACACATCGGCCACCACATTCCCTTTATTGGGGGTATAAATGATATGAAAATAAAATTTATGAATATAATTAACCTAGAATAGTTTTCTTACATTCAGATCTTTTTGAGTGAAAATAATGTTCTGTCTTTTGTGATCAGAATATACTCTAAACAGATCTCAAAATAGATAGTGACGCCACATTTTGAGTGCATTCGTAATATTTTCAAACTCTAGATCATGATTAGTGATGTTGTCTTCATGATTAAATAACTGGCGTGATACATAAGACACAACCTATTTCCCCTGTATTAAGACACATCCCAAACCCGTACTAAAAGAATTAGAGAAAACATAATAACAAAAGCCTAGTTCCAAAAGAGTTAAAACTATTTTTGAAGTTAACTATATCTTCATATACTCAAAATATCTCTAAAACATATATTTCCACTAAAAATTTACACCCTTACGGTTTAAATCTATCATCCAAGATGCATTCTTGGAGAAGTCCCAAACAAATTGTGTATAGTAACCTACCAAACCTAAGGAGCTTCAAATTTCAAACATGTTTATGGTATTCTCCCAAGAAATAAATTGTAGCTCCCTTTTAGGATCATCTGAGATACCCCACTCCGATATCAAATGCCCCAAAAACATCACTTCCCATATCCAAAACTCACACTTGGAAAGAATACCTTACAAATGATGTTCCCTCAAGGTCAAAAAAATGATTTTCAAATGGTCTCTATACTCCTCCTCTATCTTTAAGTACCCAAAGATATCAATTGTGAACACAAATTAATATGATTCCAAGAATTGATGAAATATTTGGTTTATCAAAGAAATAAACACTGCATAAGTGTTAGTGAGACCCAATGGAATAACCAAAAAATCAAAATTCATATATAGACTTTGAAAATCGGTCTTGGGTATATCATATTATTGGAATCTCAGCTGGTGGAACCCCGACCATAGGTAATTCTTAGAAAACCAATATGTACCCATCAACTAATAAATGGTATCATAATGTCTGGGTAAAGGATACTTGGTCGTAATAGTCACCCGATTTATCATTTGATAATCAATACAATGTATAAGACTTCCGTATGCCTTATTATCATAGAGTAAAGTCAAAGACCATGGTGAAATGATATAATGAATAAGTCCTTTTACATCAATTATGTCAAGATGGACTTTAAGTTCCACCAACTCAACAGGTTCCTTTTGATATAATGGCATAGAATTAGGCATAATTCAGGGTAACATGTGAATAGTATAATCGACCACTATATGCTGAAAAAATCCATAAAAGTAATCTAGAAATTTCTCATAGTATGAAATACAATAGAAGGTATCTCACTATACAATAATAGATCAACTACATCAATAAAAATTTCTAAAAACTAGGATGATATTAAATTGACATAAGGCACAACTTGACCAATCATTCCCGATCTAGAGTTCCACTCTCCCTGCAAAACATGAGTGACCCCATTGGTAAATAATACCTATAACCATTGGTGATAACATTCTATCCTAGAATTTAAAATAATAGTCCAATCCATGTCGATAATCAATTCTAAAATTTCAAGATCAATAACTAAGAAATTCCAAAACACATCAAAGTAGCCTATCGCCACCCGATACACGAGACATTTGAAACCATGTTTGGAACTCTTTCCCAAAGGTGTAGAAATATCCAAAAAGAAAAGAATAATATTTAAATGAAAAATTACCACATAAAACAACATTTATGATATAAAAAATGAGTATCACCAGTATCAAACAAATCTAGCACCATAGAAGATGAAATAAACACCATACTTCTAATAGTAAGTAAACCTTTTTAGATTCCTCTAGTGCATACTCTATTACATCAATACATTTTAAATTATATACCTGGACATCCCATATGGCCTAAAATTGATATCTAACACCATTGGAAGCATCAAGATAAACCTGTGACCCCTTGGTGAAGTGTATCTTGCCTTACTGCATTGGGACATCTTATCACAAAAAATTATTTAAATGGCCAGATTTCCCACAAAGATGAAAAGTTCTAGGAGACTCCATACACTGAGTCCTGGTAGAACCAAACCTCCCAAATTGGTAGTAAATAAACTATTTTTACTCTATAAAATCCCCTAAAACTATCCCTGTAGAAAACAAACCACTCTTGCACTTTCTTTTTTGACTAGAAGAACCACCCCGACTAACTGCTACTCCCACTAAAGCTCTGCCCAAGCCTATCTTTCCAGCTTTGTATGCCTTAACCAAATATGTTTTATCCACTAAACCAAAATTGAAAAAAGGAACAAAATAAATATAATCTACAAAATATCATCCCTCAACCCCTTCTTCAACCTTTGAGACTTCAGGTAATTGTTGGTTTAAATCTTTAGTTCTAGATGCACCAACTCAGGAAAAAGGGTGGAGTACCCCAGGATGGTATGCCCCCTTACTATAACTTCCAAAACTATTAGGACTTTTACATACATAAATTGTTAGGATAGAAATAATTATTAATGATCTTCTTAAAAGAATCCCAGGTAAGAAATTCATGCAAATTAATTTTTAATATGGAGTCCAAGTATTTTCTTCATAGTCCTTAGAGAATATACCTAGAAAGGCGCACCTGGGAATCCTCATGAGTCCTTAAAAATTTGAACATCCCCCCAATACATTCATGACACTATTCTAACTCTTGTGGTCCTTTGTCACCAAGGAATACAAGTGGAGACTACTTGGTAAATTCTATGCCATGATCCACAACCTATCCCAGGTTCACTTTTCCCACTAACCCCATAGTCTGAATGGTATGTATTACTACTTCAACAATATATGGTTCCATTGGAGGATATGAGTGAGGAACCTCCCTTGCGGCTTCCCCTATTCTATTTGGAAGAAATGTTTTAGGAGGAAGTTTTTGTTAAACACAAAAAAATATCAATCATCCCTAAGAAAATTAGAAAAACCATTGAACCAACAATAAGAATCCAAAACAATGATTTCAAAGAAAAAAGAATTTAAAGAATTTATAAATACTATAAAAGTAAGGAAACACATTTTTAATGGAAAAAATTCCTTTTAAACAAACTCTCCCCTTAGTTTGTTTAGACAAAATCACTTACACCAAGTTCTTTGATATTGTAGATTGGTTAATTTAAATAAACTTACCATACAATTTATTTACATGAACATAAATAAACTATCTTGGAAATCGTAAGGATTTTCCCTACCACCCATGGAAAGTCAAATTTAGTAATGGGAGTGAGATGGCCATGCCCCTTTTACAAACATACTATTCGAATTATAAATATCCTAGTCCTATCTAAAAAAGGCACAAAACCCACTCAGGCAGTGATGAAACACTTCAGGCTGAGCGAACCCCTTTGTTATGAAATTGTTACAGACCAACTCAGGTCAACCAGACTAGTATCCCAAGTCATCCCATCATGAAGTGAGTAAAAAAAGTGAAAAATATAGTCTCATATATAAGAATAAAAAGACATACAACTAGAGTAAAAATATAAACAATGAGAGATAAAACTGAAAAAATAGGTTAAACTGTAAAAATAGATAGGTCTAGACAACCGGTCTCAATATGACCAAATTTCACCTCCAAAGTATCCCAAAATGAAAAAAAAATGTAAAAGGAATCCTGCATGCTAAAAAATGATCCTCCCATTACATGAATCATGATAAAAAATTCCTATAGCTACCCACAATAAGTAGGGTGTGAGAAACCTATCATGGTACGATACCACAAAAGAATTTATACAAGTTATAATAATAGTAATGCACAAGTCTATGCTTTAAAAAAAATTTATTTGTAACTATTTTTATAAATAAAAAATTTGAAATAATTTAAAAAAATACTTGATTTTTCAAAACGTTCATGAAATGTTTCCAAATCCAGAAATAAATTAGGTAAATATTCCAAATATAAATATACATGTGACAAAAAATCCTTGAAATAAACTATCATGTAATAAATAATCAGAAGCAAAAATGAACATACCATCCAGGCATTAGACAATGGGTCAATATGTACTAGACACTCACAAGCCTAACATGGCATATAGTTAGATCTAACTAAAATAGAGGCCTACCAAAGATCATCTACATATAATAAGTTATCCCCTAGTGGAATCACAAACACTAAAGAAACCTGTGCTTCTTTCTAGACGTACCCAAGGTTTTTTTTGTGCAAGTTTTGTTAATTCCTTTTTTTAAAACCATGATCACATTTTCAAAAAACAATTTCAAATCCAAGAAAATGTACATTAGGGTTATAAAGTCCATTTTCCATTTGAAATCAAGGAAATTCCATTTTTAAAGAAAAAACACCTATCTAAATGTTAACCCATTCCTTTTTCAATTTTAATACCTCAAATTACCTTTCTAATCTCAAGGAATTTGTAATAACTAAACTCTATATAAATGTCTCAACCATATAGAGAGGGGGTATTTTTCCCATTTATTTTTGTAGCTGAACATAGGATTGGATATCCCAGCATCACTACTTATCCTCTGATAATAGGGATCCGACCATAAATATTTATTAAATTAGAAAATATCTAAGCTATTCTGACCCATTTGTATAGGATGTATTATTCCCATTGATTGTTGTATTTGGACAGAGGATTGGAGATATGGGCTTTACTAGGTATCCTATGATAATATGAATCAAGCCACACAATGTTCTTGAAAAACCATGCAATTTAATGTCATGAGACATGGAAGTGGGATAACTTATGTGATAATAGAATGTATCCACTTGAGCTAAGAATAAAGTTCTAGGATTCACTAAATATATATTTATGTAATGAATCAGACCATTTATAGTTTTGGAATGGATGTGTGGTGGGATAACAAAGCTATTGTTAGTGTTCTTGTCATTCAAGGTCCATGGAAATGTGTAGTTTTATGTCATAAAAGATACATCAACCATGAATTTTAACATCATACACTAAAGAATCAAGGTGTTACTTTTTGTTCTTAGATACAAACACATATTGATCATTTAATGAACTTATATGTCTTGGTTATGAGGGGAGTGCCTTACCAAATTTCATAGGCTCATGTGAACTATGCTTAGTGTTAGAAAAACGGAATGGAAAATGTTCCCCCCACCAAAATAAGGAAATTATAGGAAAGGACATTGTAATTATATATCGTATGTGTAACATCCTGAATAAATGAAGAATATGGAATTTTCATATTTATTAATATTTTTGAATTAAATATTAATTTTACTTTAAAGTGGTTGCTATGTTCGATAGCGTACCCGATACACACCAATAGGTTTCTTTGAAATCTTACGTTGTACACTAATAATATAAGATTATTATTTTAAATGGCAGTTAAGTCATAGACATTGAATTGGCGGGAATGAAAAAAATAACTACAATATGATTATACATGTCTGTTAAATATATTTACATTTATCCAATAAAATTTAGAGTCTTAAGATGTGAATGAATCTAATTTTAAGCATAATTTACATTAAAAGGCCGATTTACTGCCTTTTAATGGCGCACCAGCTTTAAATATAGTTTTGGTCACTTTAATAAATTCTTTTTGACCAAATAAAATCCTTCTTTAGAATTGGGACATCAAAATTTACTTTGTGACAATTTATGGAATTTTTCCGATAAAGTTCATTTTTTAATGAATAATAAAAATATTGTATTTAACTCAAAACTACATTATAATCTAATTTATTTATATGGTTATATTATCTTTTTAATTTGTTTTAATGTGTAATTAGAATATATTTTTACTATTTAATCCAATTTTTGTCATTGGAATTAATTTCACTTTGAAATTGGAAATAAACAAGTGTCAATCTTTTGATAGTTATTATTTCTTAAAAACACGCTATTTGTTTTAACAACAGGAATTAATTTTAAATTAATTAATGAAAATTATATGCTTAGAATTTTGTAAAATATACATCATTTTTTAATTTTTAATATCAAATATATCTTAGGAATAATTTTTGGTATTTTTCTGAAAAACATCAATTTTTGATGAATAGTGAAACCACTAAGTAGTAGTTAAAAAAACTAAATTTTTCATTTAAATGAAATTTTACCACTTCTGTGAATTGAGTTTCAAAAATCCGACATACATGGTTGTTATTATTTAGTAAAATGTGGTTCAATAAGATGAAAATAATTTTTGATGAATAGTAACTTTTGACTTTTATTTACCAAGGTTAAAGGTAAATAGGGTAATTCAAGGTAAAAAGAATATTATAATAGTTTAAAATTAACTTAACATTTATCTTAAACTTATTGGATGAGTAATGGCCGACCATGGGCATCTTTGGGACGATTTTGGGACCCCATGGAGCCACTTATGAATGATAATGACACTTATTAATTAATTTAAAGTAAAGGCACAAATGACATATACAAAAATCTTTTAGTAAATTAATTTTTATATGGTGTTATATAAGTCATATTTTCTACTATAATTATTATTTATAAATATAAAAATACTTATTACATGGTAGTATTTTTTTTATAATTTGTAGACATCGAAAAAATTAAATTATTCATGACACAATAATGTTGCAGTATTTACCTCATTAATAAATGATTTAAATAAATAAATTTATAATGATTAAAATTTTAATAAAAAACATGTAAAATAACTATTGGATGATTTTATTTCTCCAATGAGTCATCTTATCTTCGACTTTAATGATTTTTGGACCATTAGAAACCGAATATCATTATATAATAAAATAATATTTTCACACTTTCCTAAAGAGCCCCTCCTATCCCTTATAAAAAGGAGACCACTTCTAACCAATTATTCACACCTCTCAAGCATTTTGTCTCATCCCATCTCTACCCAATTAATATCCCTACATCCCTATCCTTCTCATATAATCCTTACCTTAGGCAGAAGGCACTTCAAGAAGTCTTTTTGGTTCAAACCAAAGGAAGTTACCCAAATTAAAGGTAACACTTTTTCTTAACTTCTTTTATTTTTATTTTATCTCTCTGACCCCTAAAATATTTTTATTACTTTCTTTTATAACTACAACATTATACTCAATATACTAGTATGTATTTATGAGAAGGATTTTTACAACACTTACACACAACCCCATCAAATGGGTGAAGAACAAACTGTTTCTGTGGATGACAAACTAACGCCTCATGAAATGATGATTGTTCGATTATCTCATACCACCTATCATAGTGGCCATTAAGATGGAACTTTATTTATATATTATATATATTATGTTAATATTTTATTTATGCTTCTTTATTTTACATTTATAAAATACCTTTATGGTTTCCATAATGGGTAACACGATAATTTCATTTGAGGAAGTGCAAACTACCGCCCCCTCAAAGTGATATGACTCATTAATACCATAAGTGGTATTTATAAAGGATAGATTTAATGATATTATATATGATATTATAATGGAATTATAATATTCCTCTGTATAATTATGTTTTAATTCCATTAAAATATGAAATAGAAATGAAAGTAGCGTTCATTTGTACGCACGACTTACCATCTCCATGAACGGTGCATTTCATTTCTTATCTACAAAATGTTATGTACTCTTATAAATACATATATATACTATATATATGATTTATATTGTATCTAAATTATTAATATCATTCTGGAGATAATGGACTATTGACCACATGGACAACTTGTATTTATAAGGTGTTCATTTTTGACTCAAGTACTAAATTTCAACCAAACGACCATTATTAACTTAAATGATTGCATAATGTTTATAACATGGTAATAAGTGATTTAAAAGGATAATAAAATTGAAAATGGTTATTAATCAAGTATAAATTAACTTTAGTTTACTATTCAGGAAGAACAAGGAACAAACGAGTAAAGTCAGACACGAGGTAAGGGATATTCTTATCCCACTTTTAATTATGTGATATTTCCATTGTTCGCCACTTATTCATTGCATGTGGAGTATTGTGTACTTCCATTTGATATATATTATCATTATTATCATTATATTCATGGTATTCAGTGATTAAATTGGTGGTTATTAACTTTCGGTCACACGACACAGTTGATTACAACATGGTAAAGGGTTTCATCTCACTTTTTGTTCCCGTGAGATTCATGCGATATTTGACACTATTTACTTTTGTGTGGTGTATGTAATACCCATGATTGTAATATTTCTGTAACATAAATTCTTCCATGAGTATTTACATCTTCATTGTATGATCCTTCTTTCATGTGGCATATATTTTGAAAGTTACCAAATCGGTAAGCGAACCTTTCACCCTCATCTTTTTAAAAGTCTTCTTTTTTATGTATTTTAATTTACATCTTATTATGTTGAGATATGTTCTTCTATATCCTTATTGATGTAAAATTTATGTAAAAGTGATGAGATACCCTTTTAATCTCATCAACCCATTTTCTTTATTTTAATGTGAAGCCGTTAGGCTGTCGTATTTTTACAAGGGAACTTCCCAACCCAATTTCAATTCTTTGGGTTCAACTTGTACTTCTTGAATATGTAATCCTATGAATATGTTTGAATGACCTGTGATTTTTTTAAACTTAATATCCAATTATATTGGGTGTATTTATATTTTTCACACATAATTATGTGATTGATTTATCCTTAATTTAAGGATACCATCTTTATAAGGGGTTTCATCTCAATTTACATTTCCACTAAGACTTCATTGTTGTTATGAACCAATACTCTTATTTGGTGTATATACTGTCTTTTGACATATTATATCATGAATCCCTTTATTCTCACGATATTATAAAGTTATTATTAAATTTTTTTCCTCATTTATTTGTATTCAAGCATATCTCTTTTTATTAAAAAACTCTTTAACCAAAATACCGTTGTAAATTATTTAAAGATTTATTCTTAGAAATACTTCTCATTAATGTACATGTTTTCAAAATGGGTTTTAGGATTTATGTATATGTAAATTAATGTTTTCAAATGATAATTCATTTAAAATCATCAAAGTGGTATGGGCCACTTTGATTCAAAAATATCTTTTTAAATAGTTTTGAAAATGATTTGATAAAGCATTGTTTATTTCAATATCTTGATTTTATATATTGGAATGTGGAAATGTTATCTTTCCTTTATGATTTTATTATGTGTTATGATTATGTTATGGTTATTGGTAATTTTTTACGTATATGGGTGGTTCCATGATAAACTTGGGGTGGGTGAGCCTGAGATAACTCTCCAATGCATTGGCTAACGCGAATGAGTTAAACGTGATGTTTCTCCTAAGAGATTCAGGGAATATACTGTGATTGGTATTCCAAGTGTAACTCGCTACGTATCTGTGATAGCTATGACATAAGATTGATATGGATTCCATAAGTAACCGTTATGATTTAGGATTTGTGCGTGTTATTCATAAATCTTATGATTTCGTAAGGTATGTTATGATTGAAAAGTATGGTTTCATTGATTTGTATTTATTGACAACCTAATGTTTTCCTACCTTATTTTATAACCCTTACTGAGTATTTTATGCTCATCCCAAGTTTTTGAAATTTTTTCCATAGGACCTCAATATGAATAGGGTGAAGGATTGGATTAATGAAAAGTCATGTGGTTTAAAACATGGAACAAGACATGCTTATTTTTAAGTGTTATTATTTTATGAATAAAATGGATACTAAGTGGTAGTGTCTACATTTAATATTCAAGATTTTATGTAATATTTATGGCCTAATTCTCTAAAAGCCTAATCCTGAAAAGATACTCAATGTGGATTATTGTTTTAATTCAATATTATGTAATGTTTTAAGGCTGGGTTCTTATAGTTGGTATCAGAGGTCGGTTTAGATAACTTTAGAGGTTAGGGTATTCTTTAAGAATAAGTGACATTACCATAATGGTTAGGATTTTAAAAAGATTCATAGTTTTTTAGATAAATTGAATGAGTTTAAGATAACATTTATAATTATATCTTAGTATTTACCCTCCTCATAAAATATTATATGATGATTTTACTGATATACTCACAGTTACCTTTTTGGTTTTAGTCAATGGTTGGATCTAGGAGGATTCAAAGTAACAATGGATGTGAAGAAAACTATGATGGTTTTATGAATGTGAAATTGAATGAAATGGGAGTTGCAATGAGAACTCTTGTGGTTATTCTCAACCAACTATCTGGAGTCATGATTGACCACTTGAACCTTGGTGATTTTTATAAGGCATCGTATATATGAGAAACAAATCCCCACGGAAGTTCAAGTAATAATCATAATGGTATGTATGTTCAAAAACCTATGTGTCAAGGATGTGGAAAGAAACACCTAGGAAAATGTTTGAATGGGACATGAAGATGCTATAGATGTGGAAATGAAGGTCATAAATCAAGAACCTTCCATGGAAAAAGGAAGCATAATGTTGAATCTAGGAAAGGGAAAGAAGTTCTTTCTGAGGGATAAATTGGATGTTTTAAATGTGGTGTGCATGGTCATTATAAAAACACATGTCTTACGAAGAAGTTTCATTAATGGAATCACCAGGATCGTAAAAATATTTATTTACCAATACCTAATGCCATTCTGATTGAGGATGAAGAAACTGACAATGACCAATGAAAGGTATGGATTATTTCTTAACATATGTTTTGATATTATTGAATCTTAGGATATGATTAATGATTCTATTTGTAGGAAAGAAGTATTTCAGAATAAGTTGAAAAGGAATGGTTAATGGATCATGAATAATGTTGAATGAGTAAGAAGTCAACATATATGGGATTTAAGAGTTATGGTAGATTTTAAGATGGTGAAATGCTTAAAAGTATTAAGGCTCTTTTGAGATGGGAATTACATTAGAAGTCTTTTTATAGTATGTGTAACCTTGAAGTTTGATATATGAAAATTTTATTCAAGGAATAATTATCTTTTCTTTTGTGGATATAGTTATAAAGAACCATTTGGGTTTATATGATCCTTGAATTTGAGGAAATTATAGGTTAATACATTTTTTGGATGAAAAATGAATGTTATTAGATAACCTTCATGGTTAAAATATGTTATGGTTATTTTTGATAAATTTATCTCTTTTTTGGAATGATATAAAATTATATAGTTTTTGAAAAAAAGGACAACACGCAGACCGTATGATAACCCGTCGCGTCAGACAAAGCTACGGGAATCGAACCCACAACCAAAGTGCGATTGGTATTTATCGCCTACCACTGGACTACGTGAAGTCCTTGGTTTGTATGACTAGTTATTTTTAGTTAGATGATTTTATAAATCAAGAATAAGTCTATTTTAGGGTATTTATGGAAATTATTAACCTATCATGGAGGATATATGATTAGGTTAATTACTTTTAAATATGAGACTTTAAGAGTAACTGATGTTATTTGGAGTTAATGTTAAGATTCATCTTGGAAGACTATGTGATTAGATCCTTTTGAGATTTGGGTTTCAATCATAGTTTGGATTAATTTGAATAATTTTATGAACAACTTTTTATTGAATGTTCTTTGTTGAACTTTGAGTTTTGTTTGAAAAGTTTTGGAGATTAAGAGAATTTTTTCTTTTGGTAAATGATTATCCTTTTTGGGGATTATCTGATTTGGTGCTAACCATTTTGGTTTTGGTTATTGTCTAAATACATGTGAAATATATAGTTCATCTTTTTTGGATTATGTTATTCTCTCGAAGTTGATTATAACACTCTCAATGTGAAAAAAAGTCATCCTGAATACTCATCGTTTAGAGAAAATATGAGTTTGTGTTAGAAATCTAGTAAAAGATGAATTTTTACATGAAAAGTAAGTATATTTCCTTATGTTTTTAGTTAACATCATAAATAATTTCCTCCGTGATAATTAACTTAAAACAAAAGACTTGTCTGTTAACTTTTCCTACTTGGGAATCAAATACTGTTTAACCCATCACAAGTTTGTGATTTTCTGGTGGTTTTCTTTCTCCTAAACATGTTTTCTATCACTCTCCATCAGAACATGATGGGTTTTTTTCACCTTTATATCCATGTTTTCATGGAATCCTAGTATCTGTTGTCTCGGGTAACCTTTTTACTTCTCTTACTTTATTTTAATGTGATAGTTTTATTGAATCTTCTTTCGATGTGGGGATTTCAATGAATTTCCCGAGCCCAATTTTAATATTGTGAGGATGCAATTTCAAAAAGGGGGGAAGGATGTAACATCCCTGATAAATAAAGAATATGGAATATTCATATTTATTAATATTTGTTAATTAAATATTAATTTTACTTTAAAGGGGTTGCTATGTTCGATAGCGTACCTGATACACAACAACGTGTTTCTTTGAAATCTTACGTTGCACACTAATAATATTATATTATTATTTTAAATAAAAGTTAACTCCAAGACGTTTTATTGGTGGGAATGAATAAAACTAACTACAGTATGACTTTAGAAGTTTGTTAAATGTATCTATATTTATACAATAACAGTTAGAGGCTTCAAATGTGAATGAATCTAATTTTAAGCATAATTTTCATTAAAAGGCCGATTTACCACCTTTTAATGGAGAACCCTATTTAAATATAGTTTTGGTCACATTAATACATTATTTTTGAACAAATAAAATCCTTCTTTAGAATGGGGACATCAAAATTTACTTTGTGTAAATTTTTGGAATTTTTCCGATAAAGTTCATTCTTAATGAATAGTGAAAATATTGTATTTAATTCAAAACTACGTTTTAATATAATATATTTATATGGTTATATTATCTTTTGAATTGGTTTTAAAGTGTGATTAGAATATATTTTTACCATTTAATCCAACTTCGGTCATTGGAATTAATTTCACTTTGAAATTGGACATGAACAAGTGTCAATCTTTTGATAGTTATTATTTCCTAAGAACACGCTATTTGTTTTAACAACAGGAATTACTTTTAAATTAATTAATGAAACTTCTATGTTTATAATTTGGTAAAATAGAAATAATTTTTGAATTTGGAATATAAAATATAGATTATGCTTAATTTTTGGTATTTTTCTGAAAAGATTCAATTTTTGATGAATAGTGAAACCACTTAGTAGTAGTTAAAAAAACTGAATTTTTCATTTAAATGAAAATTTACCACTTTTTTGAATTAAATTTTGAAAATATAAAATAAATGGTTGTAATTATTTAGTAAAATTATGTTTAATAAGATGAAAATATTTTTTTTTGTGAATAGTAACTTTTGACTTTTATTTACCGCGGTTAAAGGTAAATAGGGTAATTAAAAGTAAAACGAATGTTATAATAATTCAAAATTACCTTAATATTTGTACTAACATTATTGTATGAGTAATGTCAGACCATGGGCGTCTTGGGGTCTATCTTGTGACCCCACAGAGCCACTTATGAATGATAATGACACTTAAGATTAATTAATTTAAACTAAAGACAAAAATGACATAAACAAAAATCTTTTAGTAAATTAATTTTTATATGGTGCTATATATGTCATATTTTCGACAATAAATATTCTTTAGAAAGATAAAACGATTTCATTTATTATAGTATTTTTTTTATAATTTTTAGACATTGAAAAAATTAAATTATTTATGACACAATAATGATACAGTATTTACATCATTAATAAATGATTAAAATAAATAAGATTATAATGATTAAAATATTTTCCAAAACCTGTCCAATTCTTATTGAATGATTTTATTTCTACCATTAGTCATCTTATATTTTACATTAATGATTTTTGGACAATTAGAAACCGAATATCATTATATAATAAAATAATATTTTCACACTTTCCTAAAGAGCCCCTCCTCTCCCTTATAAAAGGATACCACTTCTAACCAATTCCTAACACCTCTAAAGACTTTTGAATCGTCCAAACTCTACCCAAATAATCTACCTACATCCCTCTCATCCTCCTAGAATCCTTACCTTAACCATAAGGCACTTTAAGAAGTCCTTTTGGTTCAAACCAAAGTAAGTTACCCAAATTAAAGGTAACAATTTCTCTTAACTTATTTTCTTTTATTTTACCTATACAACCCATAAAATCTTTTTATTCCTTTATTTTATAAAAAACAATATATCCTCAATATAATAGGATGTTTTTATGTGCAGGGTTTTAAGAAAACTTACACAAACCTCCATCTAATGGCTGAAGAATATACTGTTTCTGTGGATGGAAAACTAACGCCTCACGAAACGATGATTGTTCGATTATCTCCTACCAACTCTCATGGTGGCCATTAATATGGAACTATATTTATATATTATATATATTATGTTTATATTTTCTCTATTATTTTGTATTTTACATTTATATCATACCTTTATGGTTTCCATAATGGGTAAACACTATAATTTCATTTGAGGAATTGCGGACTACCGCCCCCTCAAAGTGATATGACTTGTTAATACCATATGTGGGATGTATAAAGGATATATTTAATGATATTATATATGATATTATACTGGAATTATAATATACCTCTATATAATTATGTTTTAATTCTTTTAAAATATGAAATAGAAATGAAAGTAGCATTCATGCGTACGTACGGCTTACCGTCTCCATGAACGGTGCATTTCATTTATTATCTCCAAAATATTATGTACTATTATAAATACATATATATATACTGGATATATGATTTATATGATATCAAAATTATGAATATCATTATATAGATATTGGACTGTTGACCACATGGGAAACTTGTAATTATAAGGTGTTCATTTTTAACTCAAGTACCAAATATCAACCAAACGACCATTATAAACTTAAATGATTGAATAATGTTTATAACATGGTAATAATTGATATAAAAAGGATAATAAATTTTAAAATGGTTCTTAATCAAGAAGAAATCAACTTTAGTTTATTATTCAGGAAGAACAAGGAACAAACGAGTCAAGTCATACATGAGGTAATGGATATTCTTATCTCACTTTTAATTCCATGAGATTTCCATTATTCACCACTTATTAATTGCATGTGGTGTATTTTGTACTTAAATTTGATATATATTATCATTATTGTCATTATATTAATGTTATTCAGTGATTCAATTGGTGTTCATTAAATTTTATTTACACGACTCAGTTGATTAAAACGTGGTAAAGGGTTTCATCTCACTTTTTATTCCCGTGAGATTCATACTGTATTTGCCACTATTTTCTTTTGTGTGGTGTATTTACTGCCCATGATTGTACTCTTTGTGTAATATACATTAATTTATGACTATTTACATCTTCATTATATGATCCTTCTTTCATGTGGCATATGTTTTGTAAGTTACCAAATCGGTAAGGGAACCTTTCACCCTCCTCTTTTTAAAAGAGGTCTTTTTGTTATGTCTTTTAATTTACATATTATTATGTTGGAATATGTTATTATATATCTTTATTGATGTAAAATTTATTTCCAAGTGATGATATACCCTTTTTATCTCATCAACTCATTTTCTGAATTTTAAAGTGATGCCGTTAGGCTGTCGAATTTTTACAAGGGAACTTCTTAACCCAATTTAAATTCTTTGGGTTCAACTTGTACTTCTTGAATATGTCATCCTATGAACATGTATGAATTTCCTCTGATTGTTTTATACTTAATATAAACATATATATGGTGTATTTATATTTTTCACACATAAATATGTGATTGATTTATCCTTAATCTAAGGATACCATCTTTATAAGGTATTTCATCTCAATTTACATTTCCACTGATACTTCATTGTTGTTATGCACCAATTCACTCTTATATGGTGTATATAATATCCTTTGAAATATTATATCATGAATCCCTTTATTCTCATGATATTATAATGTTCTGATTAAATGTTATTCCTAATTTATTTGTATTCAAGCATCTCTCTTTTTGTTAAAAAACTCCTTAACCAAAATATCATTTTAAATTATTTAAAGATTTATTCTTCTAAATATATATCATTAATGTCCATGTTTTCAAAATGTCTTTTAGGATTTTTTTATATGGAAATTAATGTTTTCAAATGATAATTCATTTAAAATCTTCAAAGTGGTATGTGACACTTTGATTAAAAAATATGTTTTTAAATGGTTAAGAAAATGATTTGATAATGAATTGTTTATTTCAATATCTTGATTTGATATATTGGAATTTGGAAATGTTATCTTTCCGTTATACCTTTCTTATGTGTTATAATTATTTTATGGTTATTGGGCATTGTTTACATATACAGGTGGTTCTGTGATAAACCTGGGGCGGGTGATCCCGAGATAGCTCTCCAATGCATTGGGTAACGTGACAGAGTTAAACTGGATGTTTATCATAAGAGATTTAGGGAATATACTGTGATAGGTATTCCAAGTGTAACTCTCTACATAGCTGTGATATCTACAATGTATGTTTTATATGGATTCCATAAGTAAACATTATGATTTAGGATTTTTGTGTGTTATTCATAAATCTTAAGATTTCGTAAGGTATGTTATGATTGAAAAGTATGGTTTCATTGATTTGTATTTATTGATGGGATAATGTTTTCCTTCCTTATTTTATAACCCTTACATAGCTTTTTATGCTCATCCCATGTTTTTTAAGTGTTTTCCACATGACTTAAAGATGAATAGGGTCAAGGATTGGATCAAGGAAAAGTCATGTTGTCTAAAACATGGAACTAGACAAGCTTGTTTTTAAGATTTTTTATTTTATAAAGAAAATGGATACTGAGTAGTAGTGTCTACATGTAATACTCAAGTTGTTATCTAATAGTTATGGCCTAATTATCTAAAACTCTAAACCTGAAAATATCCTCAATGTGAATTATTCATTTAATTCAATATTATGTAATGTTTTATGGACGAGTTATTATAATATGGATTCTAGGATTAGATATAGGATCTAGTATTCATTATGTATCACCTAGAATAATAATAAAGTCAAACATAGTTTTGGAAGACTATGTAGTTTACTATAATCCATAAAAGACATAGGACATGGAGTTTAACATAATGTAGTAAAGATGAAGGTGACTAAATATGAAAGAAGATGAATATTTTTTTGGGACCAAGAACAGAGGTCTATACATCACTATATATCATAACATGGAAGGAATCAATCCACACATTGTTCTAAAATATGTGGGGATTACTCTCAAGTGGAAATGACATCCACCATATAGTTTAACATGTTTCGGTAAGGGTGAGGGTCACCCGAAATCAAAATGAAGGATTTAAAGACGTCAGACATTTTGATGTCTTGTGACCAGTATGATTATATGGGGGATGGACCCAATATTTGGGTTTTGGGTGTCATTACATATCATATGATGATTGGAATCAAGAACTTGTATGATTAATTCCCTGTGTAGATCTGAATCACACATAGGGATATAGGGTAGTTAATTTCACTTTCCCATGTATCATTCAGGTTTGATATGAATTGTTTGTGTGATGATTCAAAGAATATAGTTTAATGTCATCCTGTGAGGAGGTATCATGTGTAGTTTAACATCAACTAGTTATGGTGTGGTCCATATAATTTTTCATATTCTAGATAAAACATGAGATGTTTGGAAGTTTAACATCAAGATACCATGACCCTTTTCATTCATTTTAACGTCATTTTGTTAGGATGATATTGTGTAGTTTACATTCATTTGAATAGAATTATGGATTCTTGATTTTATTTATGTGATGTATTTCTTTTGAAAAATTACATTGGTGGGGGACATGTTCCCTATCCTTTATGGACACTAAGTAAGATCCATTGTGACCGAACTTATGTTTGATATAAAGACCATTACATTATTTTTTCTACTTAGAAGGCTTATTACATAGTTTCTTAAGGGATCTAAGATCAAATACATGTTCTCCTTAATGGAATGAGCATAAGAAAACCATTATAATGAATGATCATTCTATCTGATTCTGATAGACATCAACATTTTGAAATGTATGAAGCATTTTCTAATGTAGATTCTCTAATTCATCTAGATGCTTTAGAAATTCATGATCATAGGGGTGTTTTCAATAGATTGATATTCTAAGAGAGATAAACAAAAATTATTTTGGAAAACTACCACTTTTATGTACACCAATGAATATCATGTTTCTTGTGTAATAGAACCTTTTATGGTGTGGTATTCCCATAAAGCATGGATGAGCCTATCTACCAAGGACTTCTAGTCTTTATCTTCCATTTTCGATAGTATTCACAATAGAGGATTATTAAAATATTCAATTTTTCCATTTTATTCTCTATAATAGCATCATGAATGGTTGGACACTATGATGTACTCAGGGTATAGTTTCTTCATCTAAGTAGAATATATGTTGTTGTCATTGTCTCTGAATGTCACGTGAGGGACTCTGAACTTAGTCATGATATTGGACATCATAATGTTGATGATATTCTTAATATGAAAAAAATAAGTAGTATTTCTTCATCCCATTTGGAAAATAAATTGTTTTTATTAATAATTATGTTAAACAATTTAGTTGTGGATGGGGGATATGACCCCACAATATTAATTTCCCATAAGAAAAGTGGCCATGATATTTTTTGTAGTTTGTAGCAATTATGGTTTTAGTTTGATGAGGCTATCTTGAATCTGGAATCCCTGAAATTTTATGGTGAATTCCACATTTTATCTTATTGTTGTTTTCTAGTAGTATCCTAGCATTATGATTTGGTGGGAGAGCCTAGTAACCTAATTATGAGAGCCACACGAGCCTATGTGGAATTATTCCATAACATCCTGAATATTTCTTTCTTCCATACATATAATAAAGATTTTATTGAATCCTCACTTGTAGGGATCTCTCTAATAATTTTACCATATTAGAGGGGGATGTTTTTTGTTGGATGTTGAGTCTATCCCCTTTTATCTTGGTCTATTGAGAGAGTCTTATTTTGGGGAAAATAAATTATGTGATCCGTCTATCCAATGGTGGATACCGATTCATCATGATCTAGGGTGTTGTTTACCTCATTAATTTCTTCAATTTCATAGAAGTAGCTGATGAGACCCTATATCTGTTAATTATGATAAAAATCACCATATTTTGATCATGGTTGTCAAGAACTATAGGGACATTATCCAATTCATTGGGATGAGCATTTTGTGATCACGAGACATAATGTAATGTGGGTTCAAAAGAGATGTCTTACAAAATTTATCTAAAAAACTGGTGATAGGGGGAAATTTTAACATTGTGATCAAATATTCAGCAGAAAACCACTTTAACACTAGCCCAAACACCCTTTTTATGTTCAGGTATTCTATTTACAGCTGTAGGGATAGTTCCATGATAGAGTTGAGGGATTGGCATTCATACTTCTTATTCATTCAATATTTGGATAATGAGAAAGAGCATGGAATAATTTTTTAATCTAGAGAAACAAATAAAACCCCTAAGAAAAAATGATTGATTTGTATATTTTCTAGTCTATTGTAAATAAGGAATTAGGAGGCTCCATCATAATATATCTCCCACATGAAACAAGTTGCATGGGACTAAAAAACATCATCATCAAAAATATCAGTGTCATATAGTATACATTTTGTGGTAGAATGTTCCAGAAGGAAATCAGCTAGATTTTACCCATTCACTGACTTCATTAACACAAATTAGATGTAACAATGTTTTCTAATAACCATCCATAGATACAAAAATCTATATAGAATTGGATGAACATGGATGTACTTGAGTTTGTATATATGAGTGAACATCTGGAATCCATGGAGTTATATGAGATTATATAGCTTTTGTACTAGAACAATGAGTGTGAGACATGTATCCTTGACATCAAAATATTGGGTGTTGCTTCCTTGAATCATTTAGATGAGGTAGTAGATGCTGTTCTCATTTACCACATAATTTTTCTATGTGAGGATGGAGCCATGTGATCATTCCATGAAGCCACATATATGATGAGAATATTTCCTTCCACTGGGTACATCAGGACTAATGGGTGAAGCAGGTACTACATTAGACTCTCAAATGACGCTTTTCAATCCTTATTCCATCAGAAGGAGAAGCATTTATTCATTATGATGGTGAATAAGAGTGAATTTTTAGTCAGGATAGCTATGAAAAATCTAATGTAAATAAGGATACCATGGAACCCCCTTGGTTCATTGATATTACTATTAGGTGACTTTTCTAGGAAATCACTTGCCTTATATGGTTAACCTCAATGTCATAGTGGTGTACTAAAAAGCCTTCAGAATTACCATATGTTACCCTAAAGGTTTACTTTAGTGGCTTCATCTTCAGGATGTGTTTTTCCAACTTGTTGAAGTCTATATTAAAATTCATGAAATCATCAGACCACTACTGAGGTTTTACCACTGTTTCATCAGTATATCATTTTAATATTCATTCGATGAAGGGATTAATGATAGGATTCATGGATAATTAATATGTTTCACTAAAAATAGTTAATAAAGAGGCATGACATCATATAAAAGGATCTCATGGGGTGGTATGAAGGATGTGGATTCTACATCCTCTAGGGACATCTTTATCTGATTGAACCTTGAATACCAATCCATGATGTAATGTTATTGAGAGGTACTAGTTGCATTGATAAAGAGTTTTTTTATTGGAAATGGGAAATAATCCTTCAATAAATGTATATTATGATCTATAAAATCAATGTATGACATAATTATCCCTTTATATTTCTTGAATGGGATGTTATTGTTAAACCATCATTGGTATTCCACTTATTAAACAAAATATTTGTTTGATTAAATTGGGAACATCCATATAAACATTAGTATCATGAGAGGGGTAAAAACACTTAACCACTTGATTTAATCCTTGATGTTCATTTCCTAATTAAAGATGGTGTATAGCCAAATGTTGGTTCATTATGTTAATTTCTGTATAATTCCAAGTGACCATATTTTTATGTTTCATTACAAATTCAATATATATCTATTTATTTTGAAGAGGCGTGGAGGAACTAATAATTGTAGGTCACATGTCTTAAAATGTACCCAAATATATATTCCTGAACTCATCCGTGGTGTTTGATATTATCTACTCAAATGAGGGAGGGGTTTTCCTGAGTTCATCCTCTTATTCTTCCACATTTGAGTATGTAGAGGCATTTTCAGATGAGATAGTATATTCAAGGGAATCTATATAATTTTCAAGATGACATATGTCAAGTAAAGAGAGATTCCTATCCATTACTACCAAAGTTTATGTAGATAAATTTTTGAGTATATTATGTTCATCAACATTATTTATGGGAACAAAAGGAGATTCATTTTTAGGTTTAATTATACTACCTAAATCATATTTTTTGGTAGCACATAATCACTACCAATCATACTCCAAGTGTTTTCAAGGGTGGTCCCCAAGCCATTTGAGGATTCACCTTGCATATTATCATCCAACAATTGTTTTCCATCCCTTTTGTTGAAACATGTTTAAGAATGTTTGGATATACAAGACTCGACTGGGGAACCATCACCCTGAATTATGTCAACCTTCCAATCGATGGGTTATTTCAAGAATTGATGGAATATAGATGGTATCACCAAATGATTGTGAAGCCAAGACCTTTTGGGTTGTAAAATATGTATTTTTTGTTGATGGTTAACCCTGAACACAATGTTTGATATAACATCCCCAAATTGAGTCATGAGCTTGATTTTTCTAAGTGGTCATTTATCTCCTTTATCATACCCATGAATGGTCATATTTATAGGATATAGATACCCTTAACTCTATTAAAAATTTATAAGGGTTTGTATCAAGATGAGTTTGATCCTGAAACCATTGTTAATCAGCTCTCATTGGATGTCAACATTTTTCAGCTTTCCCTAAACATATATGGGTCTGATGTGTTCATGGATGACCTCCTCCTATTCTTACTCTATGAACAAGATAGTGATATGGAACTATAATGTCATGATATTATCTTGATTAAACTTGGATGTAGTGGATTCTATCTGAAACTTAGGTTTGCTCTATGGGACTTTGATGAGTGTATTCATGAGTTCTTTTGAAAGATGCATCACATCCCGAATTGTGAGTTTGGCTATTAAAAGCTCAAGTTGTTTTAGAAAGCCATTAATTTTAACTATTTTTTTTCTTCCCAAGGTGGGGTTTCTCCTTATCATATAGTTTAGTAGCTATTGTATTTGAGGTAGATGGGGATGATATTTTTCCAGAGGATGATAAATATTCTTTTGGAAATGGAATATGTCATTATGTCCAACCCGATCGCTTATCCAGATCCAAAAATCAAATCCCCACAATATGGCCGTGTAAGTTGACTGGGATGGGAATACAATTAGATGGCTCTGAGAAACCATTATATTTCTATTAGGATTTCTAGAGTACATTTTGATGAGTCTCATCTACATATATTTCAACCATGGGGATGTGACCAAGATATTAAGTCCAAAAATGTTCTCACTATCCCTAATATCCTAGTATCATGCCCTTGTAGCCTCGAGCTCCCAGGTTAGTTATAGGGAACTCATATTCAAAATAATATTCATCATCAGAAAATAATAAATCCATTTGTATTATGTTAATAGGTCCAATAATGATTTATTCATCCCATGAGGGCTCCATTTTGTCGGGTGATTCCCTTTCCATTGATATTGCATGAAAGAAGTATATAAGACTCAAATCTTGTATAGAATCTTAGATTAACTCTTCTTTTTATATTTATTCCAATTTCCATTAATTATTTCATCTGTTGGGAGGCATATTTAATGGATCTCTCCCTAGGTAATGGGATCATTATGGGTCTACGAAGATGTACTATCATGGTTGAATGAGCTTGGTCAACTATCTTCTGATTCGTCAAATTGTTGAAATTCTTATTAACCCTATCCGGTAAATTTTCCTAATCATATTCTTATACTTAGTGTTTAATGGTTACTTAAGTCACCAATGCCAAGGAGGTTTCCAGTATCGCCTATATATAACTGACCATGCCTTAGAAGATGTCTTTCAAGACAATAAAATCATGGATAGTGTGACCCATCCATATATGAAAAGGGATGTTCTAGGGGGGATCAGTAAGGTTTACCTCATCCGGTTTTGTAGGATATGACAACATTATTAGGTTATTTGTAATGGTCACAAGGAAATATTATGGGATCCAATCATTTTGGAAGGATTATTATGTATTCATCCATTACAAAAATCCTAGGCTACCCTGGCCTCTTTTTCATTGGGTTAAGGATGATTCTATTGATTCCCCTCAACAGGGGGCACTGGGTGGTTCAGGTCGAGGCTAGGTTCTAGAATGTCCATTGTAACTAGTTTTTGGGTAATTGAGGAAATATTTTCCTTAGCAATGCATTTCCCTTATGCTGAATACATGATTTGAGATATAGATTGTTTCATATTAATGGAATATTCTAGAAATAGAGTATCTTTTTCAAACTCATATAATCTTCATGGATACTTAATTTATATTTAAGGGGTCTGTATCTCATCCCGTGTATTTTTGACAAAAAAATTAAGAAATTTCTAGTATCATATAGGGATGTTGAGTGAATAATTTTATCCTTTCCATGTTGAAATGAATTCATAAAACCTATTATTTTCACACTTCTTGGAGTTATTCAAGTGAAAAACTATCATTTTTCTTATTTTAGATATGTAAATATAAAGGAACAGATTGAAAAGTTATTCCCACCCAGCAACAGATCTTAATGGGAGACTGTTCTAACAAACAATGTACTTCCCTATAGGAGTCTCTAAAAAAATTAATCATATTTTTTCACTCATTTTGATATCTATATACCATCATTATTCTACATTATGACATGAATTTTCTGTGGTGTTATTCAGGATCTCCAACGCCATCAATGATGGAGAAGGTAGTATTACCCAATGTTTGTGGGGAATGTTTCATACACACATTCCTGATATTCTATATTCACAAGCTGTAGAGGGGAATAATTCCATTCCATGTCTTCCATTCGAGCATCTAGGCACTAGATGAAATTGAGAAGTTATAGTTGTAATATTGTCTAAGAATTTTCCCATCAACTTGGAGATGGTGGGGCCTATAACGCCCCAACTGCAGTTACCCAGAGTTGGTGCATTATTACATAACACTGGCATGATCACAAAGGATCAAGTCTCGAAAGACTGATTAGTTTAGTAGCCTTGGAAACAATAAATACATTAATAAGTCTAACATTACATCATAAAGTGAAAAACTACAACAACATATCGTCTCTACAGAACACACTCATATCCCCTCATACTATCCCTACAGGTCATTCATTAAATACTTTTTCACATCTTGGGAAAAATAAAACATAGAAAGGGGTGAGCTCAGATGCTCAGTAAGGATAAAGATATAGTGAAAACTTTCATAAATAAGCATAAATATTTAAGGCAATGTATAACTAAAACAAAAACCTTTTAAACTTGATCTTAAGAATAATATGGAAAAAATAAAATGGAAAAATTCCATTTACTTATTCACAAGGATATTCTACTAGTCAAATAATCACATTCAGTATCAATAACCACTTTCATAATGATGGAATGCATATTTCCAGACTATAAAAACCACATAGTCAAGGCCTTGTGCCAAGACTACAAATAAGATTTTGTCAATGCCTTGTACCAAGACACTAGTTTGTCTCATGAGACCTACCGATGCATTGAGGAGAAATAGCGGGCTCCAACTGTCACTTATAAAGTCCAATGCATTCCTCATATGAACAGGTTTAAACATAATATAAACATTCGTATTAAAACTAGCATACAAAATGTGAATACGTTCTCCATAAACCATGAATGGTATAAAAATAACACATCCACAGTCAAACATATCACAAAACCTTTAATACAATATGGAAGATTTGTATCATAATAAATAAACTTCAAATATGATTAAAATCCATCAAATGATGTTGACATAGATGAAATCAAAACTATTTGAGAGAAATATCTCTTTTTTTGAAATCATTTAAAAGTTAAATAATTATAAAAGAAAACATTTACTTTGAAAATATTCTTATAATCTTATAAGGGAAGCTTCGACTATTTTATAATGGCGGAAAATTTCCGCACCCTTCCTATAAGTTAAAAACGACCTTCTTACCTTAATTCTGCCGAAAAGGTTAAAAAGGACCTTGTTTGGAAAACGAAAAAAAGATTCCTTTATACAATTATTATAAAAAGTCAACAAGGGTATAAATGACTTTATCCCAAAGTCTGTAAAAAATTAATAATTATTTGAAATACATTTTTAAGAAACATGGATGTGGATGATAAAGAGGTACCAGTAGATAATTACGTATAAACAACCTCAGATAATGAAGAGATTGTGAAATAAACCGTTACCTTGTACTTTTCCTTGGTTCAGAATAGGTTAAAAGTTTGTATAATGGTGAAATAACTGTCATTAAATTATAAAGGAATCATATTGATTAATATGATATCATATATGATGTTTTAACATTGATTTGTTAATAATATCTTAGTATTATCATCGTTTCAGGTGTTAACGGATTTGCTTTCCTTTTATATTTTTTGTTATGTGAGCCATATTTTTTATGTATGGGATGTATATTATTCATATCCAGAATGATATCATGTCTTTAAAAATTATTTTTAATCATCAAATGAAATTTAGTCTTGAATGGATACGATAGGGAATGAATCTCATCGCGTTCGTGGAGACGGTAATCTGTACGTACGCACGAGCGACAATATCATTCTATTGATATTAAAATAATATATAATTTGATGTTATATCATATATACAGAATCATTGTCATGTTATACTTATTATTTACATGAATTACACATCATTATTATACTCATCCAAATAATAATGTATTGAATAACCATTACACCACGACGTGGAGACGGTAGGCCATACGTACACATGTATGGTGACATGTCATTAAAAGGATGGATAGAATACTGAATATGGTTGTGCCATATTTATAATAACATAAAAATATATAAAAGATACTGGAGTAATTATTTTAGAATGTAAATAACAAAGAAAGAAGAAGTTGAAGAACAAAGGAACTTGGAAGAGGGTGGTGAAAACTTTAACTCTTCTTCGGGTTCTTCCTTTTGATTTGATAAAAAGGGCTCCTTAGAATGGATTTATGATCAAAGAAAGGACTCTAAGTCAATTTTAGTGAAGTTGAGATAATATTTGGTCAGGGGTTGGCCTAGCCAAAAGGCTTTGAAGGTGTGAATTAGAGAGAGGGGGGGGGGGGGGTTCCCTTTTATAAGAGGGGTGAGGGGAACCTTTGGAAAAGCTAGAAATATTATTTTATAATAAATTAATATTCGATTTCTAATGGCTCAAAAGTGGATTATTTAAAGGTTAAGGTGGATATGGGTTGAAAACCAGAAAAACATTAGGTTTTAGAAAGGTTTGGTTCACTTTATTAACCTTATCTTTTAGTTTTAACTCTTAGTTAATTAGTTTGACATTTACCATGTCTCTTTGTATTTTTATATTATATGGTTAATAAACTTACTATAAACTTCCAATAGACACCCAAGTGGTCCATTAATGATAAACCTATCATGATATAAGTCCTATGGAAGAACATTATATTTCTAGGAATATAATATCAATTAATAATATAATATATTTTTTAAAAAGTCTTTTATGTCAATTTTGACACTATTGGGTATTTTGTTTTTGATAAATTCATAACAGCATTATTAATTCGAACAAAATTTATATAACCAATCTTAATATGTCATATTAACCTATAAAGTTATTGTAATTAATAAAAAGTATCAATTTACATTTATTTGGGTATTTATAATATCAATTATCTTAATCTTTCATTAATACGGTAATTACTGCAACATCATTATGTCATAAATAAATTAAATTATTTAATGTCTAAAAATTATAATTAAAATACTATTATGTAGAATTTTTTTATCTTTGTAATGAATATTTATTATCTAATTTATCTTATTTATAATTCTATATTAAAAATGTTTTAGTTATTAAAATTTTATTTTAACTCTTTTAACTATTATTTGAATTAAATAATAATAAATGTCCTAATCTAATACAAATGGACCTAAATGATAATATTTTATTCCTAAGGTTGTTTTTGGTCAACATAAACTTGTCCAATAGAATTAGGACATGTGTTAGGGTAATATTAATATCATTTTTACCCTTAATTACTCTATTTATTTTTAACCGTGTTAAATAAAAGTTAAAAGTTACTATTCACCAATTTTTTTTATCTTATTGAACAACATTTTACTACTTGATATTAACCATGTCTCTCGGATTTTAGAAATTCCACTCATAGAAGCAGTAAAATTATGTTTTATGTGAATTTGCAAATTCTCCTAGGTGATTGGTAAAAGACGGTGAAAAGTTCAATAAAATTTTAATATATCTAAAATTATTATAAAATGAATCAAATAAATTACATTGAAATTATATAGGTATTATGTTTTTATTTTTACCTAAAATAAATTTAAATTAAATAAATAATTATTTAATTAAAAATTTCGTTTTAAACTATAACTCAGTTTTTTTCACTATTAATCAAAAATTGAATGTTTTCAGAAAAATACCAAAAATTCACCCTAGGATAATTTCGATATTTAGAATCAAAAAACGATTTCTGTTTTACCAAATTCAAAAAATATTAGTTTCATTTGTTAATTTAAAATTAATTCCCATTGTCAAATCCAAAAGGCGTATTTTTAAGAAATAATAACTATCAAAATATTGACACTTGTTTATGTCCAATTTAAATGTGAAATTACCTACAATGACCAGCATTGGATTAAATGGTAAAAATATAATCTATTTATACTAATAAACCATTAAAATGTATAATTTAACCCTATAAATTATTTTGATTTAAAAAGTCATTTTCAGTTAAAATATAGTATTTTCACTATTCACCCAAATATAGAAGTTATCAGAAAAACACCAAAAATTTATTAAGACTAAATTATTATATCCTAATTCTAAAGAAGAAGTTAATTTTTTCAAATTGAATATATAAATGTTTCAAATATTGGATTTAGAAAGGGTTCATCATTAAAATACGGTAAAAGTGCATTTTTTTGAAAAATAATTCTTTTATCTAAAAAAATAAATAAGTTCTTAAATTATGTCTAAGAAACTCATAATATGGATTCTAGAATTATAAGGATTATATAATGTTCAAAAATTAGTTAATAATATTCATAACTGCTTTTGAACGACTTGTTTGGTAATCTTGTGGTGCGCTTGAACTCGGTGTTGCGTGTAGTTAATGTTATTGAATTACTTTAAAGAAATAACGTACTATGAAATCTTGGGGTGTTACATTATTCCCTCCTTCAATAAATTGTGTCCTCTCAATTTGAAATTGTTCTTCGAAAATAAAAGTCTGAAAATAGAAAATACCTTTGTGGAGAAACCCACATCGGAAATTGGGTTAATAAAATTTAGTTTTAATAAGAGGAAAATTAGAATGAAAATGTCACCACGAAATTATGATCTCGATTAGGAGAACATTGGTGGAAATTAAAGACACCTAAATGGAGGAAAACATAAATATTTATAGGGAGTGATTGAGGTCATCAATCACAAACAATTGTAGAATTGTGGGCCTCAAAGCCACCAATCTTTGATGATTTAAAATACTATCGGTTCAACAAAACATAAGGTATTAGGATAACACATTTTTTGTTTTAGGATGGCTTACCTAATTTTTAAGAATTTATTTCTTCATAGAATAAGAGAATAAAAAAAATGTATACTTGTCAAGTAGAGTTCCATCGTTTAACTAATTTCTACCACAATGTCATCTTTCACTCTAAAAGATAATAGAACATAAAAATATATTCTATTTATCCTATTCTTATAGGGTTAAAAAAATGAATTTATAATTCATCTACCATACCCTTTAAAAAACTACATTATTCAATCCAGGACATCACGTGGGTCAGTGGTAGGTGATATAGCATAGTCGCCCTTTGGTTGCAGGTTTAAGTCTCGCGGCCTTGCCGGACGCGACAAGTTGCCTCGCGACCTCCGGGTTGTCCTTTTATGGCAATCCAAAAATAATCTCAAACTAGAATTGTCCAAAATAATTCTGTCTAAACTCAGAGTCCAAAATTTATAAATAAGGCAAACACAATAAAGATCCTTTTTGCTGCGTAATAACATCTGAACTCCTTTATCATGTATTCTTTTAAAACACTACAACATCCTGAATTACCATAAAACCTTATTGATTACATTCATGCTCCCTTATTCATTATAGAATACTGGATATAATCCTTCTATCCAAAAATGTTGTAAACTCATGAAATGATGGAATAGACAAATCATTAATCACTTTCATGGTAGTCAAGAATATCCAATATAATTTATCCAAATCAATCATGTATTATTCCAAAATCACTACCTCGGTATCAGAACCATATTATGGTTTATCTTTATCTCAACCATATATTTTCCAAAAAATTAACCTACTATTAAGTCACTTTTCCTGGTTCCACACAATCTCAAGCCCTTAATCAAGTAGTACTGTAGTACAATCCTTATATAATCCATAATTATTATAACCAGTACATCGTTGATACAACAATCAAATGACATAATTCTTTAATAACAACATAATAACTCTAATCATTCCTCCCCATATATGGTAGTATCATAACTTCATTATTATCCAATATCATCATTTGACACAAACTATGATGATTTGGCCATTGGTTCGCATAATGTCCCAACTCCTTACAAGTGAAGAATTGTACATTTGAAACCTTTTTCTTACCCTTAAAGTCTTGTACTTGGTGTCCTTTTTCGCCACACTTATAACAAACTCCCATTCCCTTCAGGCAAGTTCCAAGGTGTTTCTTCCCACAGTTATCACATATATAAAAATTCTTCTTTTCCCTCTTCCCTTTATCCATCTTTCTCTCTTCCATCCTTTTCTTATATTGCTTGAATTTAATTCCATAGGACTTAGAGAATTTTTTACTTATCTTATTAATACATGATACTATTTATTCATATGTTGAGAATACATGGGAGACTATTTCCCTTCTAAATGTTGGCTTAATACCGTGAAAGATATGATCTTTCTTACTCTTTGGATCATACGTATTTCTGGAGTTCTCATTCCTTCTACTGGGTTCCATTTCTATACAATGGCATACACTAGATTAGTTTATGAATAAAAATACATAAATCCAAACTTGTAAAACACTTAACATAAATTGAACAGTTTATGGATATAAATCATACCCTTAAAATTGTTTTCTTTGAGGAATTATATACTCATAAACCCTTAATAATGGTTTGTAAATAAAATGAGAATTATCCTAAGCATATCCCCCTGGGAGTGTCGTAACAAAAAGTATAACAAGGCCCGTTTTCATGCACCAGTTCTCGTTCGAGTCTAGCTCAAAGCGGTGTTTTCGGGTTTTACCCCTAGGAACATCTCTGGCAGAGCCAGCTCTACCAGTTCGTATCCAGACAGGGATGTATTGCTCAAAAAACTCACAAAATCTCTACAATACCAAAATTCTAGGAAGTTCTTCCATACTAATCTTCAAAGTTTATCTTAGGGCTATGTGCTCTAATCAGAGTTTATCTAAATCTAGCTTCCAAGGTTTGTACTAAACTCCTCTGATACCAACTGTAATGCGCTGACCCTAGTTACCTAGATTTGGTGCATTATTACATAACATTGGAAAGATCACAAAGGATCATGTCTCGAAAGGCCGATTAGTTAAGTAGCCTTGGAAACACTAGATACATTCATAAGTCTTACATTACATAATAAAGTGAAAAAATACAACAACATATTGTCTCCATAGACCACAATCATATCCCCTCATACTATCCCTGCAGGTCATTCATTAAATACTTCTTCACATACTGGGAAAAATAAAACATAGAAAGGGGTGAGCTCAGATGCTCAGAAAGGATAACAATATAGCGTAAAATTTCATAAATAAGCATAAACATTTAAGTAAATGTATAACTAAAACAAAATCCCTTTAAACTTGAAATTTAGCATAATATGGAAAAAATAAAATGAAATAATTCCATTTACTTATTCACATGGATATTCTACTAGTCGAATAATCACATGCAATATCAATAACCACTTTCATAATGATGGAATGAATAATGCTAGAATATCATAACAACATAGTCAAGGCCTTGTGCCAAGACTATAGATAAGATTTTTTCAAGGCCTTGTTCCAAGACAATAGTTTGTCTCATGAGACCTACCGATGCATCAAGGATCTATAGAAGGCTCCACCCATCACTTATTAAATCCAATGCATTCATCATATGAGCTGGTTTAAACATAACATAAACATTTGTATTAAAACTAGCATATGAAATGTCAATACGTTCTCCATAAACCATGAATGGTATAAAAATAACACATCTAGAGTCAAAAATATCAGAAAACCTTCAATACAATATGGAAGTTTTGTATTATAATAAATAAACATCAAAAAAGCATAAAATCCATCAAAGGATGTTGACATAGATGAAATCAAAACTATTTGAGAGAAATATATCTTTTTTTGAAATCATTTAAAAGTAACAAAAGTATAAAAGAAAACATTTACTTTGAAAATATTCTTATATGCTTGTAAGGGAAGCTTCAACGATTTTATAATGGCGGAAAATAGCCGCACACACTGTATAAGTTAAAAAATACATTCTTACCTTAATTCTGTCGAAATGGTTAAAAAGGACCTTGTTTGGAAAATGACAGAAATATTCCTTTATAAACTTCTTATAAAAATTTAAAAAGGGTATAAATGAATTTAAACCATAGTCTGTAAAATATTAAGAATGATTTGAAATACATTTTTAAGGAACATGGATGTGGATGATAAAGAGGTCCTAGTAGATAATTATGTATAAACAACCTCAGATAATGAAGAGATTGTGAAATAAACCCTTACCCTGTAATTTTCCTTGGTTGAGGGTATGTTAACCTCCTGTATAATGGTGAAATAATTATTATTAAATTTTACAAGAATAATATACATTAACATGATATCATATATGATCTTTCAACATTGATTTGTTAATAATATCTTAGTATTATCATCGTTTCGGGTGTTAACAGATTCGTTTTCCTTTATATTATTTGTGATGTGAGACATATATTTTATGGATGGGATGTATATTATTCATATCCAGAATGATATCATGTCTCTAAAAATTATTTTTAATTATCAAATGAAATTTAGTCTTGAATGGATACGATGGGGAATGAATCTCATCGCGTTCGTGGAGACGGTAATCCGTACGTGCGCACGAGCGACAATATCATTCTATTGATATTAAAATAATATATAATTGGATGTTATATCATATATACAGAATAATTATCATGTTATATTTATTATTTACATGAATTACACATCATTATTATACTCATCCAAATAATTATGTATTGAATATCAATTACACCACGACGTAGAGACAGTAGGCCGTACGTACACACGTATGGGGAAATGTCATTCAAAGGACAGATAGAATACTGAATATGGTTGCACAATATTTATAATAACATCAAAATGTATAAAAGTTACTGTATTTATTATTTTACAATGAAAATAACAAAGAAAGAAGAAGTTGAAGAAGAAATGAACTTGAAAGAGGGTGGTGAAAACATTACCTCTTCTTCGGGTTCTTCCTTTTGATTTGATAAAAAGGGATCTTTAGGTTGGATTTATGATGAAAATAATGCCTCTAGGTCGATTTGAGGGATTTTTAGAGAATATTTGGGCCGGGTTTGGCCGAGCCAAAAGGATTTGAACGTGTGAATTAGGGATAAGGGGGAGTGCCCTTTTATAAGAGTGGTGAGGGGAACCTTTGGAAAAGCTAGAAATATTATTTTATAATAAATTCATATTCGGTTTATAATGGCTACAAAGTGGATTATTTAAGTTTTAAGGTGTATATGGGTCTAAAACCACCGAACCAATAGGTTTTAGATAGGTTTGAGTCACTTTATAAACCTTACAGTTTAGTTTTAACTCTTAGTTAATTAGTTTGACATTTACCATGTCTCTTTGAATTTTTATATTATATGGTTAATAAACTTACTACAAACTTTAAATAGACCCCAAAGTGGTTGATTAATGATACATATATCATGATATAAGTCCTTTGGTTGAACCTTAGATTTTTATGAATATAATATCAATTAATAATATAATATTTGTTTTGAAAACTCTTTTATGTCAATTTTGACACTATTGGGTATTTTGTTTTTGATAAATTCATAACAGCATTATTAATTCAGAAAAAATTCATATAAACAATCATAATATTTCATATTAACCTATAAAATTATTTTAATTCATAAAAAGTCTCAAATTAGATTTATTTGGGTATTTATAATATCCATTATCTTAATCTTTCATTAATACGGTAATTACTGTATCATCATTGTGTCATAAATAAATTAACTTATTTAATGTCTAAAAATTATAAATAAAATACAATTATTTAGGAAATATTATTATCTTTCTAAAGAATATTTATAATCTAATTTATCGTATGTATAATTCTATATAAAAAATGTTTTTGTTATTAAACTATGATTTTAGCTCTTTTAACTCTTCTTTGAATTAAATAATAATAAATGTCCTAATCAATTCCAAGTGGACATAAATGATAATATTTTATTCCTAAGGTTTTTTTGGTCGAGATACACTTTTCCAATATAATTAGGACTTGTGTTAGGGTAATGTTAATATCATTTCCCCTTAATTATCCTATTTACTTTTAATCGTGGTAAATAAAAGTTAAAAGTTACAATTCACAAAATTAATTTTATCCTATTTAACCACATTTTACTCATTGATATTAACCATGTCTCTCGGATTTTCGATATTCCTCTCACAGAAGTGGTAAAATTAAGTTTTATGTGAATTTGAAAATTCTCCTAAGAGATGGGTAAAAGACGGTGAAAAGTTCAATAAAATTTTTATATATCTAAAATTATTATAAATTGACTCCAATGAATTACATTGAAATTATATAGGTATTATGTATTTATTTTGACCTAAAATAAATTTAAATTAAATAAATAATTATTTAAATAAAAATTCAGTTTTAAACTATAAGTCGGTGTTTTTCACTATTAATTAAAAATTGAAAGTTTTCAGAAAATTATAATAAATTCACCCTAGGATAATTTCGATATTTTGAATCCAAAAATGATGTTTTTTACCAAATTAAAAACATATAAGTTTCATTTATTAATTTAAAATTAATTCACGTTGTCAAATCCAAAAGGCGTATTTTTTAGAAATAATAACTATCAAAAGGTTGACACTTTTTTATGTCCAATTTCAAAGTGAAATTACTTAAAATGATCAGAATTGGATTAAATGGTAAAAATATAATCTATTTATACTTATAAACCATTAAAATTTCTAATTTAACACTATAAATTATTTTGATTAAAAAGGTTGTTTTCAGTTAAAATATAGTATTTTTCACTATTCACACAAATATGAAAGTTATCAGAAAAACACCAAAAATTTATTGAAACTAAATTCTTATGTCCTAATTCTAATGAAGATGTTTATTTTGTCAAATTGAGTATATAAATGTTTCATATATTCGATTTAAAAAGGGTTCACCATTAAGAGACGGTAAAAGTGTTTTTTTTTAAAAATACTTCTTTTATCTAAAAAAATGAATTAGTTCTCAAATTATGTCTAAGAAACTCATAATATGGATTATAAAATTATAAGTATTATATAATGTTCAAAATTTAGTTAATACAATTCATAACCCCTTTTGAATGGAAAGTTTGGTAATCTTTTGGTGCGTTTGAAATCGGTGTTGTGTGTAGTGCAAGTTATTGAATTACTTTGAAGAAATAACGTACTATGAAATATTGGGGTGTTACAGGGCCTGATAGTGTAGCCCCATTATCATATCCCTCTGAATTTTTATTTATAATAACACTGATTGATATCCCTATATAGGGAGGGGCCATCACCATAATAAAGGGAAGTCATAATCATCGTCGACTTAATCATTTGTGTTAGTCAACTTCATGAAATTGGATTCGTTCTGACACTCAAATTATCCTCTAACAGTCAGAAAATCTCTTTCTTGATATGATGGAGGAGACATATTTTCTTTTTTCTGTAAGGGATTATAATAGGTAACATTTCCCCAAAGTCGATCCTTTATTAGTTTTCTGAGATTTTGAATCTCATTTTTGTATTTTTCCATTCCTTCCTCCATGGAAGGAATTTCACCTCTTCAGGGTGATGATTGGGATATAGGCACACATTTCCCTTTATCTTTGGATGTGCTCCATAATATAGTTTCTAACTCAATATTTCTATTTCCCAACTTTTGTTACTCTATGAATTTCGAGCATGTGTACCCTTAGTTGATGTAATTGAATCCTCCACTTGGGGAATATTTTAGTTATTGTGTCTCTATACATTTTAATCTTATTCCACATTATCTACTATGTTGATGATGACATCATTTATAATGTTATATATGGAAATGATGGTTTTTCTATTACTCTTAATTCAATAGGATGACTATGTCCAACTTGTATGAAGGTTATTTCTCAAACCCTTTAACATGTCATTCAATTTTGGATTATGAACCCTATAGGGTTTGATTTCCATTGATGTGTGATCCCCCCATATCATAATTTTATTGGAGACCTTGAGGGTTTTTTCTATTTTGTTTTTTGAATGTACCATAATTGGAATAGGTTTTTCTTCCAGATAGAGGAATAGTAGGGATTCCAAATTCTTGTATTCACCTCGCAGTCTGGTGAAGACTAATTCCCTCTATATTGATGATGATTCTAAAAATTTTCCCATATCTATCGGTAGGGTAATATTTATTTCTTCCACTAGAATTTTTGACCCTTTCGGGATTTAATGCTTCATGTCAAGGATTTTATGACTCCAAGGATGGTAATTGTGGTATAAATTCACCCATCCCTATCATATGGGGTTGATCTGGAACAATCATTGATTTATAAAGAACCCAATAAGGGTGTGATAAACCTAGTGGTGATGATTAACATATAAATTTCCCATCCATGGGGGGAAGGGCATGTTTTTTATTGTATCCAATACATCACGTGTCTTCTCAGGTGTTGATGATCTGAGGGATGGAGATTGTGCATATATTACCTTGGCCTGGTAAGTATGGTTATCTCTTGGATGGATTCTATGGTAACACCAATTTTTATACCTTTGATTTGGTGAAACTTTACTTATATATGATATGGGTTAAATTGTATCCCTTGATGGGGGGTCATTCTTTACGAGACATTTTTGGGATGACCATAACATTGGTTTTTGTGTATGAAATGTCTTCTGATTATTTTGAGGAGCATAGTTCAATGATATGATGGCAGTCCACTCCCTCTATTCATGATGTCCTTGGATTGTTAATGTGGGGGAATTATGATTTTCTAACCAACTACATCATGTGTTACCTTGTCCCCAGATTTATCTGGAGGCTATGACATAACAGGAAGCCGCATTTTTGGATTTCTACTATTATGGGGGTTTGATGATGTGTAAAACTATATAAATTTTCATTCCTCAGATACATATATAGGAATAGGAATTGGATATCATCTTCCCGAAAGTTATGATACAATGGAAGCAGGCATGTTTTATAATTTTGTTACAAAATTATGGTTATTTCTTGTTGTCTATGGAGATAGATGTCAGGTCTAGCTAACCACATATTATATTTTTGGTCTGAATTTGGGCCTCATACCCTTGATAAGAATTGTGTATAGAAATTAACCCTTATGGAGTTTCCCACATATTTTTAATAGATATGGAATGAATCATTATTTATCTCATCTAGGATCTCATATTGAGAAGTTGTTATGGGCCCAAACACGGTTGGTAGGTTGTTTCTGTATAAATCTCTCTATATTTCAATGTCACAGTTCTCTTCATGAAATATATACACCCACACATGGTCATACCATAGAGATTTCTTCATAGGATTGTTTGATTACTATGGTGAATTCATTCTAGATGTTTATGGGGAACTATATACTGTGGACCCTTGTGTTTTGATCACCTCTCTATATGAAGGTGTCTGAGTTTTGAGAACCTCTCTATAAGCATGTATCTAAGAAAGGGAAGTATTGCATTGTTCCTAGGAGATATAACCAGAGTGAAGTTGACCATGGTAAATTTCATGACTACAGTATGCATGATCCATATCCACACTACTAGGTGGAGTAATATCATGGTTATTATTGTCTTATTCTTCAGTGGAAGGGTCAGTTGAACCTTGGGTTTTTGAGAATTTTTTTGAACAACCAAAAGAACACTTGCACTGACTAGTTTAGGGATATGATCCTCGTTCTTCTTCATGGCCAAAATATTCTAACCTTTCATCTTGGATTTTGTAATGATTTAATTATTCAATATAATAGTTTCTATAATATTTTGATAACTTATTGGTGCTATGGGGATATAAGCCTATAACTGAGAATTTTTTAGAGTATTACAAATGAGGTTATTCATTTTTAGTAGGAATATGAGCCTACCCCGAGGTAGTTTCCATAATGTGTTAATCAACCCTTGATGATGAATTGATATGAACCTAGTTTGGATATTTATTACCTTGTGTAATATGTCGATGGGCCACTGATATGGGATAAATGAAATGAGCCTCCTCCTGTATGGCCTAGAAAGGATGCTAGTGTAGTCATTTATCAGTTGAAGTAAAGTTATGTTTTCAGATTCTGTGTTCTATAAGAATATTCAATGTATCTTCATTAATAAAAATACGATCCTTCCAAGAGGCAAGTGCTACTCTAACATTATGTGAACCATTTTTTGTGGGGATATGATCATGATATTATGACCATATAATTTCTCATTGAACTTTTTTATAGGGATATAAGCCATCACCAAGGAATGTTCCTCTCTCATATTCTAAGACTGATTATAGTGGAAATATGAGCCAAGACCTATGACTTTGAAGTATATCACCTATATTTGTTTGACAAGAACATGAGTTATCCATGAGGAACATTCTACTATAACTTGTTGAGCCTTGTTTGGGATGGTAATATTTTCCCAGTTTAGTGCCTCATCCTTTAACATAATATACTGATAACCCTCGTGGATATGAGAATAAATGTGTTATTTCTTAAGAGAAACCACTTTTTAATGTTGATTAGTGTTGAGATCCCACATATATAGAGAGTAGAATATGAAAATGTCCGTATATTTGTAAAAATTTTTAAAAAAAATCTAACAGAGTTCGTGGAATTTTACTAGAATTTAGTTACATTTTAGAAAATTTCATATAGTAATATAGGCGTAGACATTTTATATCTCCAATATATACTGGAATAAATCTTCAATTTAATAAGGTATATGGGCCAGAATTTATCCTCCATATACAATAATAATATACTAGTGGTCTTAATGCATGGGGGTGGTAATATGCACCTCCCCCCTTCCTGGTGTAGGAATATGACTGTATACATTCTCTAGGTGATCACAAATATGGGCTTTCTCACTGGATACCCCAATAATATGTTAGTTGGATTCATTAGTGGAACCGAGGATATGGTCAAATTTCTAGTTATCCAATTCATTCCATACCAAATGTGTTTTCTATAGTACCCTGCAAGAGTATCATAAGTGGAAATGTGTTTGGTGGTTCCCTCAGTAGGTGACTGAGGGGAACTGGTCATTTTGCACTGGTGATGATGGTTAATAAGAGCCCTCCCTGATGGATTTTAAACAAAAAAGGAGAAATAGGTTACTCCATTATCAACCATCATTCAGATACAGAAGTGGGTGATTTTTACTATATGGGGATATGTATCTAAGGAAATTTTTGTGGAAACTATTTCCACTATATTTACGGAAACATTCTTTGCACGATAAAGACTCATTGGTATCAACATTTGTAGAACATTTCATTTTTTATCAAGGGTCCAGAACATACCATTTTAATGGTATTCCATTGTATTCACTACATGATCTTGGAGGTGTTATGTGGGTGAGATTGTTCTATGAATCACCATGGTTATAGTGGTAGATTATTTTCTAGAATGGTTTCTAGAAGAAAAAAATGGCCACGGGGTGAGTGTTTTTTGTGAGTGCAGTATTAATAGTCACAAAGAAAAAAAGGATTAACATCCCCAATCAGTGCATCGTTTTTTGGATGATAGGTTCTAAAGATGATATGAAAACGTAACACAATTTTAGTCTTTCATGGTCAATCCGTCTATTTTACTCATGTGGGATTTTCAAACATTGGATGGACTTATTTCTTGAAAACCCCCAATTACATTTGGTCAATTGATCATTTTTTTATTAGATAGGTTCATTTTTATTTCAAGGTTTTTGTTTTTTTTGGAATATCACACACATGGTAGGAATAAAATGGTCTAATGAGAACTAGGGTGTTCATCCTTTTCAATCTGTAAAGGAGACATCGTGGTTTAATGATTTCATGTTTAATTTACCATCTTGGTTTTGTAAATACATGAAAATGGAAGTATAGTATAATGAATTTTTGTGGGTGGTTAAATGTATTGTACAACAATTATCATCAGGATTTCCCTTTACTAATAGTCAAATGAAACTCTTAGTGTTTCCCAAATCCATAACATTGTATGGAACTCTTTTTCAAAGGATTATTTTCAATTGGTGTTTTAGCCCCAATGGATCTAAGGAACTCACATTGGTCGAGAGGATAGAAGGTTTGCTCATAAAACCATGGGGGGTGGGGGATTGTTTCCTAATTCAGTACTCTCTTATAGATTTCAGATATGGTTTTCAATCTCTTCATAATCCCGATAAGGGACCAATTACCCTAAAAAATGATCATGCGTTGAACCCTTTCATTTGTAAATAGGTCTTTCAAAATGATTTTATTATTATGTATTTTAGGTTGTTCACCCATTTCCCATTGTTGGGTAGATTCTAATTTTTTGAAGCCATAAAAAAGGGCACTTCATATTTTATTCCTATATAGGGAGGTGATAAGTATTCTGGTGATGGGGTGGGCCCTTTTGAAGGAGTCCTACATATCCTATTTATAATACAAATCAAAACCTGTGTAGTTCAATGGACCCATGCAATTTATTGTCATGAAGAAAGAAAATATATGAGGTCAATTAGGTACCAAGACTTCATATCAAGCCTCTAGATGGAAAACAATGTATCCAAGTTGGGGTTGGAATCATGATCATTTTAGTGAAATCATTCCCCCCAGGATGTACCATGAGGTATATTCCCTTTATATGGGGGAATTAGTATCATGAAACTGGATGGGGATTACTTTATATGGTTTCCCTATCTATAGGAATTAATAATGAAAATGATATGATAATTACAAATCCCTACACCCATGTGAACCATGGTTACGGTGGAAAATTAGGTATTTAAAGTAAGAAGACTTAGTACATATAGTTGATAGAAATTTGAACTAGGGTGGACCATGGGATGTTTAATAGGGAGATCGATCCTCAGGATGACTTCATACATAAACTAGTTATGGATGTTATCATCAGATTCATAATTCTCTTTAATTCTCAATCCATTGATGGATGAGAAGGAATGAGAAGCCAATGGGAATCATTGGGTCTTAACAGTTGGAATTTCAGAGAGATGGTAAGACATACATTATGGTAGATAGACGTTGTAAATAAAGACATAAGAATACATCCTATTTATCAAGGTTATAGAAGAATCATATTATTTATAGTTCATTTATCTTCTCGTTCATCAGGTAGATGGGTAGGAATGATAAGACCTTGTGATACATTGGGTCTAAAAGACTCTGAATTTCATAGAAATGGAGGGACCTACAATGAAGTGTATTCCCAGTGGATCTCAGACCTAAAAAATTCATCCTACCATTCCTTGTTTGGATAGGAATTAGAATTCATGAATTTCTGTTTATTTCGTAATTCGCTGATGGATGATAAGGAATGATGAACCCATGGGAGGGTTTTAGTCCCATGAGTTTGAATGTTGGAGACATGGAGGGACATACCCTGGGGTAGATTCCCATTGGATCTCTAGCACTAAGAAGAAATATAATACTTCATGGGAATGGAAATAATTAGAGTCCTCATTGATCCGTTGAATTATTAATCCATTGATGGATGAGAAGGAATGATAAGACCACGAGTGGTTTCTTATCCCTTCAGTTTGGATGTCAAAGAAATGGATGAGATTACACTCGGGAAGATTCCCACCAGATCATGGGTCTTTGGAATGAATTCAAAATATCCTTGTTATTGATGGACTGATATTCATCATAGTTCATTTGGTAATATGACCGACCCTGACCACTGGGTAGGGTTATCATGTACTGGGGTATCTTCTTGACATGTCTCAATTGTCTACCTTAAAAACACTAAGTGTCTCCATGAAATGCCATGTATTCTCTCTTGACATAGTATGAATTCCTTCATGAAAGTCACTGAATATTTTTATTACATGAATTTACATGTCCAAATTCAATCACATGATCTGGTTGTTTAATATAAAGGGAACCACAAGATTTGGATGGAATTTATATTACACCGCATGATCGATGCTGACATGTCTGGAGGAAATCATGAGATCAATGCTTGTAGGTCAGTAGTGTGGTGCATGAAATAGTTGGAAAGTCCATATTACATCCCATGAACCAGTTGACATGACACAGGGATGTCATAAGATAGAACTAACATGTCCTAGTGTCACTGTATAACATGGGTAACATTTCAGGAGGCTATCACAAAATATGTATTGAATTCTCAGAGTACGTCACAAGACAAGTGTGGTATGCCCTGAGGTCATCACATGACTTGATCTCACATGTAAAAGGGATTTCAGATGAACCAAATATAATGTTAAAGACCACTATATGATTTTTGAAGCATTTCCTGGTGATGTATCTTGATTTGGGTTACACATATGAAGCACTTAAGGGTCATTATATCCATCTTCACATAAGTCTCCCATGTTTTACAGTCTTTATTCCATCCATTATTTCATATATTTCTCAAATCTACCTAGTGTTAGATTATTTTAGGTTTTACATGCTAGAATTGAAATGTGGTTCATTCTTCTCATAATTGAACTCACTTAATAAAATTCCTTCACAAGATCTATAATGTTACCATGTGAAGAACATATTCATTTCTCTTGATCCATTAGGCCATTCCTTGGGATTTACCTAGTTTAATAACATATGATCCCATGACCTTATGCTCGAAAAATACCTCTTTAATAATAACTTAATTATCTATGTTTGTGTTATCCTTTTTTCATTGTGATGGGGGTGATTTATAGACCTCTCCCCACCAATTATGTACCCCCTTTCATGGAGTTTATATCGCTGATATGAGATGGAGTTGATTGAAGGGATTTCGTATCACACACATTTTATGATATAGTAATGGGAAATACATGGGGTGTCAGATGATATTTGTGAGGGAAATAATATCCCGTTATTGAACCTTTATTAGAAATCGTCCAAACAACCAAATTTCTCGGACCAATGTTGATATGTCAATAAGATTTTATATGATCATGATGATATGCCTTAGTGAATTCATAATATCTAGATTCATATGGAAAGGATTTTCCATGACCGAATATTAATCATATATGGTTCTCTGTGAGAGAAATAATAATATCATAATGTCTCATAAGATACCATGTTGTCTTGTCAATGGGTGCTTCATGAGTTCAACAGTGATCTCCCGAGGAATATATCTTCAATCGCATGAAAATAAACATATCTTTCCCTAATAAGAAGACCTCCCCTTTTCCATTTTTTATTTACAAATTTATATTAAAGGAAAATAAATATCACACCGCAGTGGGAGTGTTTTTGAAAACAATCACCATCATTTTCTGGGATGCATCTCATGAAAAATAATAGATCTATTATTGATGCATGGGAATTGTCATAGAAACCCCCACATATTTACTATGGAGCTAGTGGGGTAGTGCATAATCAAATGAATATTCTTAATAAACTTTTAATAATGAAGGTGAAATGTCAATAGGATCTTTCCTGATGAGGAGGACATGTTTGCAGGGGCTTCGTGAGGTCTTGGGAACCACTTACGGTTTTCACATTAAAATAAGTGAACACAAAAGGTATCCTAAATTTTCATATATTTAACCATTATTTTACGTTGGAATTTGTATGATTTGTAATAATCATTCAGTTGATAAATTGTGTGATTGGGGGGGGGAGATTTTCTAGAATTTATAGCATGAATATACTCAATTAACTAAGTTCCCAAAAAAAAAATAGATAGTTTTCCAAATAGGAACATGTATGATCAACAAAAGATCATTTTTTATTCATGACTCAATCACATGAACTTCTGAGTGACATACGATCGCATATATTTTTGAGGGTTATACAATCCAATTTATTTTTGGACACCTTTTTTGTATTTGTTTTTTTGAGAAAATAACTCCCATGCTTTAGGAATTTTATCCATGGTAGATTTTCTAATTCCCATTTTGTGGGATTCAACAGAATTACATGGTATAGAGTTTTCATGATTATTTTTTCAAACAACATGAGGGTATTATGATATTTTTTTAACAAGAACACAAGTCTAAATTCAACCATGCTTTTCTATATAATAAATATTTTTAATAATATTTGTTAAATGTTTTCTGGAATCATGATAATATATTTCTTCTCCTATATATTTTTAAGACAATAAATAATTAAAGAGATGTTTATTTTTTTTATTTCAAAACAATATTCAATCTATTATTATTTAAATATTATATTTTTTAATTTTTTTTTGTGAGAGTAATGTGGTTTTGAGTGTCAAATTTTATTTATTAATATTTTATCTATATAATGATATGTTATTTTATATAAATATAATTAACTATAAAATTCTCTCTCCAAAAATTTATTTTCCAAAATATATGAGTTTAAAATTGGGAATTTTTATTACAATTTTAATTACTTATTTATCAATTTTAAATTTATACACAACTCATCCTAATTGAGTATATTTCAGATGATGTTTATATTTTCAATGGAGTCTTCTGCACTTCCCCATGATCATAAAATGGAATTGACAATTGAACTCATCCCTGGAGTTGAAAACATGTCAATGTCATCATATAGAATAATTGTAGATGATATAGAGGAACTAAAGAAATAACATCAAAATCATTGAGACTAAGGGTTCATTCATCTGAATTCATTGATTAGACTCATCAGTTAGGGCTATAAAAATATCAAATTATAAATGAACAATAAATATTATGTATTTTTTTTTACAGAATGTATTAACCTAAAAAAAGTTTGGTTTGTTTGAAATATTCCTAAAAAATTAATAGGTATTTTTATTAAATTTTTTAAATAAATATATTATAAAATAATTTTTGAGTTTACAAAAATATTTAAATGAGAACGAGAAACTGAATTTTGATAAATATGGAATTAAATGAAAAAAATTAAAATTATAGAAGATAATGAATGAAAAATATATTGAATGAAATAATATAAGAGAGAAAAAATGCCAAAAATTATTAAAAAAATTTATAAAGGGAAGTAAAAATGATATAAAATTATATTAAATATACTACTCTTGAGAAAATATAAATTGAGTTTCATATAGGTAAATTAATATTTAATTATCCATACTAAGAAATATAAAAAATATTGATGAAATAATTTTAAATTCCTTAAATTATATTAACTGATATATTATTTTTAATATTGGATTACAATTTATTGATTTTTATTTAATGTTAAATGTACTTATTTTAGGAAAAATTGTGTTAATAGTGGTATTATCCAATTGGTAATTCTACCAACACCGAAATCGTAAGAGAGAATGACAATTATTCTTCATTATATATATATATATATATATATATTATTCCTAAATTGAAAACTTCTATCCAAATTGAAGTAATAATAGACCTGGTTATTATTCATTAAAAATAAATATTTTTATCCATTTAAATCGTCTCATTAAATCAAAATTTTATAGATTATTAGTTGGGTTATTTTTTTATAATATACTTGAATTAATTTTTTATCAATCATTACAGAATATAACAAAAAAAGTAACCATAAATATTTTTAGGAAGTATCAATCAAAAATCAGTCAAAAAAATACAAGAATGATTTTATAAATACAAAAATAATCCTCAATCATAATCCTCATTCATGTATTCATCCCATATGAATGTCATAGATCAGAGAAAACAAAATAAATTTCTAGGGTCATTGTTAAAATAATAATATATGAGGAATAATTTTAATTGGGGAAAACATTTATCAAAATTTTATTAATCTTTATGAATATCCTATGGTGGAATATGTTTTAATATTAAAAAAGTATTGGATTCTTCCTCCCCGAAAAACTGGATTCCCTTTTAGAGCTCTTGAAATTAATTTTGATGTTAATTTGTCTTAAATGACATTATCCTATCCTATCTAAATAGCTTGTGATTCAACCATTTTCATACCCTCATATATTTCAATTTATCGATTCCTCCAAATGATGATATAAAAAATTTAATACATTCTATCTTAGTCTCAAATACATGTCACATGGAACATCAGACAATTATTTTCTTTTCATCCTAATCTTCTGATAGTGTATCTTTTAATATTTATTTCTATTATATTCATGTCGTATTTCATTAGATTAGGTAATAACTTTTTTAAAGTATAATATTTTACTTATATTATTTTGTTTCATGATTCCCATAAATATTTTCTAATTTCATTTTTGATTCCTTATTAATCAATAATCATAAAAAAAATTCATGTGAATCATGTATTTTTTTGACAAAAAATTTTATTCACTAATCAGTGCAACTATCCTCTAATGGTCTCTCAATGAAACCAATCAATCCATACATGGGACTTTCTTATTTAGTTTAGCATCCCTTCACAGGAGAGTTCTCAATTTACTCATATTGATGTATTTTCTTTTGTGCTAGATTCAAAATCATACAAATGATGAATCATTAAGGACTAAAGTTTGAGTAAAAGGTTACTATATGTTATGTATTTTATTAGTTCCGATAGAATATATATTCATAATTGGGATTCCACACAAGATATCTATATACCCTAAAAAATCTAATAGAAGGTCACTCTTAAACTAATTCTACTTATTATAAATGGCTAAAACCCCGATATATTGTTTCTATATTATATTAATTTCAATTACACTAATGACCAACATCCATAAGATGAATTCCTCATAGTCAGGTAATCTAAGTGCATTTTCTATCCAAGAAAAGGCAATATACATCGCACTCTAGTCCAATCAATGAATAATATGGGATTTTTGAGACACCAAAGATTATCCATTATGCTTTATTAAGAAAAATTATACATATAATAAAAATTGATTCTATCATAACACCATTTCAACTCAATAACATTAATAGCCACATCATTTCCTACTTCTCAAACTCATCGTCTAGCATTATCAGTTCTATAATCCAATATATTCCTCACCACTACTACTGTTGGAATTCTATATCTGAGAGAGAAACCTCCCTTGGTTATTAGAGAAGTACAAAACAGTAGAAGATAATTCATTTTAGTAGATTAAACTCTTTCATAGAAATGATAATTTAACACTGATCCAAACAATTTACGACTTGAGAATATTTATTCATGCATGACCATTAAGTTCTCTATGTCACAAGTACTAAAATTATTAACTATCTTTTTCTATTCACTCCTTATAGTATATTAGATTTTTGAAGATCTTAAGACCTATATGTTATCCAAGACTCACTAAAATACTAAAATGATTTATAAATTCATTATCTATAAATTTTATAAGTATATCAATGGGATTCTGATTCCCTTCAATGTTCCAAAGGTAAAGACCCAAATACTCATCATGATTGTGGATGAAATGGTATTTCTTTAGAAAATTCATTGTCTATAAGTGTAATACCATATTATTTTCCATGTGATTCACTCTCTACATATCACATTACCACCCACTCATCTCATTCCCTCTTATGATATCTATGTGTATACCCCTAATCAAAAAAAATTCTTATATTCTTTCATAATTGTTTTATACCCAACTTTTGTGGTAAATAGTGAAACGTTCAATTATAACAATATCATATAAATCCCACTAGTTCCTTCAATGGTTAACATAAAACTAGTGGTTCTATTAAATTAATTGATTATTTTCCAATTAAAACATATAAAAAAATGTTAATGTAATATAAATTTCAATGTAGAGATATATCCCTCAATTATTTTAGATACAAGAAGATTCATTTGATATCTTACCACTGATTGTGACCCAAATTCCCCATGAACCAACTCACCACACATACCTCTGCAGTGATATCATTTATTATATGCACCTTGATATATATTAAAATTTCAAAAATTGATCAATAAAAAGAAACCACCATTTTCATATCATCCTCATCTATTTTTTGAATCATATCCATTAAAATATTTAAATTTATTGAAATTATTGTACAAATAAGATTCGATTCATTCATCCTGAAACTCAAATGTAATTTTCAAATATAATTTGTGTGAGAAATTATAATTTCTCTAGAACTAAAATATATAATCCTCTATATTCCCAACATCTTCTTAGAAATAAAAGGATGTTTTATGTGGAAAATTCCAGAAAATTCATACATGAACTCTTATATACTTTCTGTCAATGGACCAACATAGAGTACGCCATCAATAAATAAAATAACAATTATGAATTTTAAATCATCATAAAAATTTTGGTAACAATAACGAAATTAAATAATATAATTGAACCTAAATTCTTTGATGATGTTTTAAAAATTATAATTACACTACATTGGTGTCTATTTGATCCCATATAAACATTGCATGATCCTGAACACTGTGTCCTTGTTTGGTTATGGTGTGAAACCTTATGGTTTCTCTCTATAGATATATTGGTTAAAAATACCTATAAAGTGATTATGACTTCAAATATAGATTTTCATTACAAAAACTAAATATATACACAAATGTGATCATCATTTAAACTGTTTTGTGTTTCACAATAAGTTATAGAATTTTATCAAAATCCATCATTTTCTATTTTTTTGACACTTTCACAACGAGCCATAAAGTTTAACAAAATATACCATTTAATTCCTCTATTAGAATATAATACATGTATCCTAAATTCCAATATTATATTCTAAAATATATTTTATCTCCCATATATTGAAAATATGAAAGAATCATTTTATTACTTCATAGGTAACTTCCACTAAATTTTATCACTCAAACTTCTGACCTCACAAAGGATTTTGGGTACCACATTAATCATTAGAAAGAAGAAATTAGACTTATGAATAAAAAAATTTAACTTAACATTGTACCATGGTATTCCAGAACAACTCTTCTATTTTATCTCCATAGAAACATCATGTTTCTAAGACTCTTCCATGATCTTCCACAACACATGATCATTTCGATACATCAGACCTTATAACTTCCAGAAGATGATAAGTTCTACCAATTCTGGAACATAGTTAAACATATCAATATCTATATTCTATTGCACTAATATTGTTTCACCCCATTATTTTAGAAAATATGTTTCAATTTGATAATTGTTTACTATTCAATTGATTTTTAATCCAAAACAATGAGATTATATGAACCACATTAAGATAATAAAATATTATAATAATATGTGATTGTTGTCCCATAGAAACTAGATTGAATTTTATTAATAGGACTAATATAATTATGAAAAATATGTATAAATTTGTTTCTTAGTTAAAGTGCATTGATTATTTTTTAAGATATAATTACACAAATTTTAATGAACAGAATAAAATATTATAGGACCTAATTTATCCAGACTACATTTTTTGAAAATTATTTATTATTATATAAATACAATAAAATTTATTACTAATGATGAATGATAATATCTATCTCTAAAGGAATAATACTTTTTAAATCAAATAATTATTTTTTAAAAATTATGACAAAAATTTTTCAGGTAAATAATGATATTTTAAAGAAAACAATTTTTATTATATACAGTTTATTTTATATAATTTTTTAGTGAATTAATTTTTAAATGGTGAAGATAATATATTTGATAAAAAATATTATTTTATAAATTATATTAATTTCTAACAAATATGTGATAATAAAATCATTTTTATGCTTAAAATTAAATTTCCTCTAATTATTGTTTTTATGTGTTCTCTACATAGATGCTTGAATTAATTCAATTATCAAAATATAATTTAAAATTTTAAATGAATTATATATTTTTAATCATCATAATTGATGTTAGGTATCCATTTTATCTAAATTTTTAGCCATAATGACTAATATTCATGGTAAAAATGTTGTTACGATGGTTAGCATTTAGAGGTCTAAATAGGAAAAAATGTTGTTATACATAACACATATAGTTTAAAATTACTAAAAAACGTTCTCACATTTCATTGTATGATTTTATTTCAAAATTTCCCATTTTTAAATTTTATATTATGACAAATTTTCTCCGTTTCACATGATTATTTCATATATTATATAATAAATCTACAAATATTGAAAAGGTTTCCACCCACATCACATATAAAAGGGAACCTCTTATTGTCCATTATACACACCACATGAGCGCTATAGTTTCCATAATCCCTACCTGAATATATTATAAACTCTCTTACCCATTCTAAGAGGTTTTGGTATTATAAAATGTGTATAATCCCATACATTTCATATATAAATATTAAATCTTTTTAGAGGAATGTTAAATGAAAAATGATACATTCCACACCGAATCATATAGGTTTAGTGTATTTGGAAATTCAGAAATATAAAAACTATTTTATAAAAGATCTATAAAACATCACCCTTATATCTTTACAACTATAGCCCTCAGTATCTGTATCATAAATAAAATCTCTCTTCATATCCTAGGGAATGGAAACATAAGAAAAATTGAACTCAGAAGCTTGGTTAGGGTAAGAAATGGAGATTGCATTAACAATAAACGAATAATAGAAAAAAACGGTACCAAAATAAGAGCTTAACATTATAAAATGATACCCAAAAAACAATATACAATAATATTTGGTCCTATAATAAATCATGGTAGTACATAACACATGAATCATAACGGAATCAAAGAATATGAGCCATGAGAGCATACAATTAGTGTAAGAGATGTAACACACCGACCATTATAATTGTTTTATTTTATTATTTCATATATTTGGGTATTCTTTTTGAGGATTGGACTGAGTTCAGGTATATTCTTTTATATTTGATGATTTTGGTGGGATTCAATTTGCTGCACGAGAAACACACGGTTAAAAGTAACTTTCTGGTCATCCCAGGTGCTAGTGCGGGTTCCCTAGTGGTATGAGTTGTGGAACGCAAAATACACACAATTTATTAATTCATTTGATAAACATGCATCTTTGTGCTATCAACAGTCATTTCAGAGTGGAACGGGTTGAGCCGTGGTTCCTCAACTGTGCGTCCGGCTATAGGTAACTGTGTGTTAGTTGTGTAGTTACCATGTTTTAAAAATAAATAATACAAATATATGGAAAATAAAATAAAATGAAATGAGAATAGGATAAAATTAAAGTAATGATTAATAATAGTAATATTATTATTAGTATTAATAATTTATTATTATTTTTGTTTTTATGTTATTATTATTAAAACTATAATAAAGAATATTAATATAATTATAATTAATGTTTTGTTTCTATTATTATTGACCTGTTTTTAAAACTATAATTATTAACATAACTTTTATTATTATTTTTATTAAAATGGTTTTTTATATTATTATAAATATTATTACTAATAATATGATAATAATTACTGTTATTATTATTAATAATTTATGTTTTCTATTTATTTTTTCTCGTATCTTTATTTTCATTTTAATTTTTTTCACTCTCTTTTTATTAAATCCTTTCCCTCCTCCCCTCCTTATCCCACTATGGGTCACCTGTAAAGCCCCGACCCTAGTCACCAGAGTCGATGCATTACTTTAATACATTGGTATGATTACAAGGAATCAAGCCCCGAAGGACTGATCGGTTTAGCAGTCTTGGAAAATAGATTACATACATGAATGTCACATTACACTTTATAACATACAAAAAAACATAAATAATCCTTTATAAACACCATTATTCCCCTGTCTTAACCTTGCATATAAATCACAATACACTTCTTGTAATCCTGGGAAAATAAAACATAGAAATGGGTGAGCTCAAACACTCAGTAAGGGTAAGAAATATAGCAGAAACTTTCAAAAATAAGCATAAACATTTAAGGCAATGTATAAAACTAAAACAAAAGCCTTTTAAACTTGAAATTAAGCATAATATGGTAGAAATAAAATGAAATAATTCTATTTACTTATTCACATAGATATTCTACTAATCGAATAATCACATGAAATATCAATAACCACTTTCATAACAATGGAATGCATAATGCCATACTATCATAACCACGTAGCCAAGGCCTCGTGCCTAGAATACAAATAAGATTTTGTCAAGTCCTTGTTCCAAGACACTAGTTTGTCTCATGAGACCTACCGATGCATCAAGGAGCTATATCAGGCTCCACCCGTCACTTACTAAGTCCAATGCATTCCCCATATGAAAAGGTCTAAACATAAAATAAACATTCTTACTAAAACTAGCATACGAAATGTCAATACTTTACCCAAAAACCATGAATGGTATAAAAATAACAAATCCACAGTAAAACATATCAAAAAACCTTCAATGCAATATGGAATATTTTTATCATGATAAATCAACTTCAAAATAAGTTTAAAATCCATTAAAGGATTTTGACGTTGATGAAAATGATTTGGAAAACACTTTGAGAGAAATACCCCTTTTTCATGAAAACATTTAAAAGTCACACAATTTGGAAAAGAAGTCATTTAAAGACATTTTTGAATCAAAGTGTACCATACCACTTTGAAACATTTGAAAGTAATTAACATTTTATAAACATTTATGTCCATATAAATAAATCCTTAAAAACCATTTTGAAGACATGAAAATTAATGAGAAAGATTTAGAAGTATAAATATTAAAAAATTTGAAATGATGTTTTAGTAAAAAGTCCCTTAAAAGAATCCTTTTAAAAACTCTTTCATAAAACATGAACATGGATACTAAATATGTCCTAGTAAATACTTATGCAAAACAACCTCAGATAATAATGAGATTGTGAAATTAACCCTTACCAATTCGGTAACTTATGAAACATACACAATCAAAGAAGTATCATACAATGAATATGTACATACACATATATTAAACTGTATTACATGAGGAAAACAATTATGGTCAGTACATACACCACAAAAAATGTAATAGTGGCAATATGGCATGAATCTCACAAGAATAAAAAGTGAGATGAAAACCCCTTACCTTGCACTTTCCTTTAGTCAAGGGTACGTTTAGCCTCTTGTATGAAGACTATATAATGTTATTAAATTATTCCAGAACCATATTAATATTTATGATATCATACATTATTAATTTATGACTTTATACTACCTATTTAATTATAATTTCCATGTTATATTAATATTTCGGGTAATAATCGCTTTCTTTATCGTACGTGTTTTAACTTGTTACTCTTGATTGTATCAATTAGATCATGATTTAAATACTTCAAAAATATAAAACATTTTTTATTTATCATATATATTTAGAATATAAAAAATTTATAATAGACGTATATATGAAATGAAAAACGCCATTTATGGAGACGGTAGTCCATACGTACGCATAAACGCTGTTTCTGTTTTCATATAGTATTGAACAGAAGTAAGTCAATAAGATTTATGTAAGTACATATATACTTATATATATAAATATATATATATATATATACAGTAGCATTATTATGTCATATATTACATACTTATTAGTAATATATATTTTTATAATCGTCGATGAATGGTGAATTTGTAAATGAATCTCATCGCGTCGTGGAGACGGGAATCCGTACGTACGCACGAGCGAAAATATCATTATTTTGATATTAATATAATATATAATTGGATGGTATATAATATATACAGAATCCTTATTATGTTATATTTATTATTTACATAAAATAAACATCATTATTATACCCATCCAAATAATAATGTATTGAATAACAATTACACCACGACGTGGAGATAGTAAGCCGTACGTACGCACGTATGGTGACATGTCATTCAAAGGGTGGATAGAATAATGAATTTAGTTGTACCATAATTATAATAACATCACAGTATAGAGAATATACTGGAGTTATTATTTTATAATGGAAACAACAAAGAAAAAGGAAGTGGAAGAAGAAGGAAACTTGAAAGAGGGTGGTGAAATCATTACCTCTTCTTTAGGTTCTTCCTTTTGATTTGATCAAAAGAGCTCCTTAGGTTGGATTTATAATCAAACTAAGGAATATAGGATGAAGGGAGGATATTTTTTAGGGTATTTGGGCAGGGGTTGGCCGATCCAAATGGCTTATAAGGTGTGAATTAGAGAGAAGGGGGAGTGCCCTTTTATAACAGGGGTGAGGGGAACCTGAGGAAAAACTTAAAATATTATTTAATAATAAATTCATGTTCAGTTTCTAATGGCTCCAAAGTCGATAATTTAAAGTATAAGGTGGTTATAGGTCGCAAAAAACTCAAACAATTGGTTTTGGATATGTTTAGGTTACCATTTTTGTATTATCATTTAGATTTAACTCTAAGTTAAATAATTTAACTTTTTCCATGTCTTCTTGTATTCTTACACTATATGGTTAATAAACATACTATATACTACCAATCGAACCCCAATTGGTTATTTAATGTCATATATATTATTATATAAGTCTTTTGGCTGAACATTATAGTTTTAGGACCATTATATCAATTAATAATATAATATTTGTTTTAAAAACTATTTTATGTCAATTTCGACACTATTTGGTATTTGTTTTTTGATAAAATAATAACAACATGATTAATTCAAAAAAAAAATACATTAAATAAATCAAAACATTTCATATTCACCTATAAAATTCTTGGATGTCATAAAAACTTTGAAATTTTATTTATTTTAATATTTATAATACCATTTATTTGATTCTTTCATGAATTAGGTGATTACTGCATCATCATTGTGTAAGAAATAAATTTATATAAAAAATGTCTAAAAATTATAAATAAAATACCATGATGTAGGAAATATTTTTATATTTCTAGTGAATATTTATAATTGAATTTATCTTATGCAAAACCCTATATTAAAAAAGTTTTAGTTATTAAACATTGATTTTAACTCTTTTAACTCTTCTTTGAATTAAATTATAATAAATGTCCTAATCTAATCCAAGTGGACCTAAATGATAATATTTTATTCCTAAGGTTGTTTTTCGTTGATATAAACTTGTCCCATATAATTAGGACATGTGTGAGGGTAATATTAATATCCTTTTTACTCTTAATTACCATATTTACTTTTAACAGTGGTAAATAAAAGTAAAACTTTACTATTCACTAAAATTATTTTAATCTCGTTGAACCACATTTTACTCCTTGATATTAACCGTGTCTCTAAAATTTTCTAAATTCAGCTCACAGAAGCGGTAAAATTAATTTTTATTTGAATTTTCAACAGCTCCTAGGAGGTGGGTAAAAGACAGTGAAAAGTTCAATAAAATTTTTATATATCTAAAATTATTATAAACCGACTTTAATTAATTACATTAAACTTATAAGGGTATTATGTATCTATTTTGAAATTTAATAATTTAAAAAAAATAAATACTTATTTAAATCAAAATTCGGTTTTAAACTATAACTCAGTGTTTTTCACTATTCTTAAAAAATTAAAAGGTTTTAGAAAAATACCAAAAATTTACCCTAAGATAATTTTGATATTCCGAAGTCAATAATGAAGTCTACTTTACCAAATTAAAAACATAGAAGTTGCATTTATTGATTTAAAATTAATTCCCGCTGTCAAAACAAAAAGCGTGTTTTTAAGAAACAATAACTATCAAAAGATTGACACTTGTTTATGTCCGGTTTAAATATGAAATTATGTCCAATGACCAACATTGGATTAAATTGTAAAAATATATTATAAATATAATTTAAAACCTCTAAAATTCATAATTTATCACTATTAATTATTTCTATTTAAAAAGTTGTTTTTAATTAAAATTTAATAATTTTCACTATTCATCAAAATATGAAAGTTATCAGTAGAGTAACAAAAATTAACCCTAAGTGAATTTCGATATTCCGAATCCAAAAATGAAGTTAATTTTGAAAGATAAAATCTATAAAAATAAAAAAAAGTGGGCATTGCTATTCATAATTGCTAGTTTGATTGGTTGTGGTGTGTGTTAGAACTCGAAGTTGCGTACAACACATGCTACTATACTATTCAAAGAGAAGCATATCATGGAATCTTAGGGCGTTACATTCTCCCCTCCTTCAATAAATTGGGTCCTCAAAATTTATGCTCGGTGTTGGAAACTTGGGGTTGACATTTCAAAATATCTTAGTTGAAATCCCACATCGAAAAAATGGATTAATGAGGCCTCTATTTAAAATAAAGAGTGGTAAATATGAAGGTTATCGAAGATAACACATACTAGGGTTCCATGTAGGAAAATATGGATATGGAAGAGAAATATAACCATCAATATCTAATGGAGAGTGGTAGAGAACATGGCTATGAAAAGGCCAATAATCCCAAATCCTTAAATTTGTGATGATCTAAGGTACCATCTAGGAAAAAAAATTTGTTCTAAGTTCCTTTTATTGATGTTGAGGAATTTATTTATGAGATTGGATAAGATCATAATGAGATATACATACATTATAATTAGAGTTTTATCCATTAATAAATTTCTACCACAAACTCATCTTTCACATAAACCATTATACAACTAAAGAACACCCTATTTATTCTAATCGTATAGGGTTCAAAATATAATGAATGTATAATTCACATATCTATCTCATTAAAAAAGAAACCACATTATACAATCCAAGGACTTCACACAGTCCAGTGGTAGGTGATAATTCCCAATCACACTATGGTTGTAGGTTCGATTCCCGCAGCTTTGTCTGACGCGACATGTTGCCACTCGATCAGCGTGTTGTCCTTTTATAAAAATCCAAAAATAACCATTCAAAATTAATCCATTCCAACCTTTAGACTTATCCAAAACACTAATATCCAAACTCACAGTCCAAAATTTATAAGTAAGTTAAACACAATGAAGATCCTTTTTTCCATGTAATAACATGTGAACACCTTCACTATGTATTATTTTAAAACATGGTAACATCCTAAATTACCATAAAAACTTATTGATTACATTCATGCTCCCTTATTATTTATATAATAATGGATATAATCCTTCTATCAAAAATTTTGTGAACTCCAACTATGAAAAATCATTAATCAGTTTCAAGGTATTTAAGAATATCCAATATAATTTACCCAAATCAACCATATCTTATTCCCAAATCAGCACCTCAATATTAAGACCATATTAAGTTTTATCTTTCCTTCAACCAAGTAATTTCCAAAAAATTTAACTCGCTGTAGTGTCATATTTCTTAGTACCATAAAATCTCAAATCCTCAATGAAATTGTACTGTATTACAATATTTATTTATTTCCAGAACATCATTGATACAATACTTAAATGAAATAATTCCAAAATAACAACATAATAATACTAGTCATTACTCTTCATTTGTGGTAGTATAATAACTTGATTATTATCCAATAGCATCATTTGTAGCATAGTCTGATGATTGGGACATTGGTTCGCGTAGTGTCCAAACTCCTTGCAGATGAAGCATTGTACATTCGAAACCTTTTTCTTACACTTGCAGTCACGTACTTGGTGTCCTTTTTCTCCACACATATAACATACTCCCATTACCTTCAATCATTTTACAAGGTGATTCTTTCCACAATCATAACATATGGGAAAATTCTTCTTTACCTTCTTCCCTTTATCTGTCCTTCTCTCTACCATCCTTTTCTTCTCTTTCTTCCCTTCAAATCCACTGGACTCCGATAATTCTTTACTTATCTTATCAACACATGATACTATTTATTCATAGGATGATAATACATGTGATACTACGTCCCTTCTAAATTATAGCTTAGGACCATGAAAGATATGATCCTTATTACTCTTTGGATCATGTGTATTGCTGCAGTTCTCATTCCTTCTACTGGGTGCCATTTCTAAACAGTGGCATACACTAGATTAGTTTATGAATAGTAATACTTAATCCCGAACTTGTGAAACACTTAACATAAATTAAATAATTTATGGATATAATCCATAATCATAAAAATGTTTTCTTTGAGTAATTATATACTCATAAGCCCTTCATATTGTTTTGTAAAGAAAATTATAATTATCCTAAGCATATCCCCCGAGAGTGTCGTAACCAAGAGTGTAGAAAGGCCCATTGTCATGCACCATTTCCCATTTGAGTCTATCTCAAAGCGGTGTTTTTAGGTTTTACTCCTAGGTACATCTGTACCAGAGCTTCCTCTACCTGCTCGTATCCAGATAGGGATGTATTCCTTGGAAAACTCACAAAATCTCTACAATACAAAAATTCTAGGACGTTCTTCTACACTAATCCTCAATGTATATCTTAGGGTGATGTGCTCTAATCAGAGTTTATCTAAATCTAGTTTCCAAGGTTATTGCTAAACTTTCTATGATACCAACAGTAATGCCCCAGCCCCAGTTACCCAGAGTCGATGCATTATTTTAATACATTGGCATGATTACAAGTAATCATGTCCCGAAGGACCGATCAGTTTAGCAGTCTTGGAAAATAGATTACATACATGAATGTTACATTACACTTTAAAACAAACAGAACAACATAAATAATCCTTTATGAACACCATTATTACCCTAGCTTAACCCTGCATATCAATCACAATACACTTCTTGGAATCCTATGAAAATAAAACATATAAAGGTGTGAGCTCAAATGCTCAGTATGGGTAAGAAATACAGCAAAAACATTCAAAAATAAGCATAAACATTTAAGGCAATGTATAAAACTAAAAAAAACCTTTTAAACTTGAACTTCAGCATAATATGGTAGAAATAAAATGAAATAATGCCATTTACTTATTCACATGGATATTCTACTAATCTAATAATCACATGAAATATCAATAACCACTTTCATAATGATGGAATGCATAATGCCAGACTATCATAACCACATAGCCAAGGCATCGTGCCAAGAATACAAATAAGATTTTTTCAAGGCCTCGTGCCAAGACACTAGTTTGTCTCATGAGACCTACCGATCCATTGAGGAGCAATAGTGGGCTCCACCCTTCACTTACTAAGTCATATGCATTCCTGATATGAAAAGGTTTAAACATAACATAAACATTCGTATTAAAACTAGCATACGAAATGTCAATACTTTACCCATAAACCATGAATGGTATAAAAATAACACATCCACAGTCAAACATATCACAAAACCTTCAACACTATATTGAAGATTTGTATCATGATAAATCAACTTCAAAAAACGTTTAATATCCATTAAAGGATTTCAACATTGATGAAAATTATTTGTAAAACTCTTTGAGAGAAATACCACTTTTTCATGAAAACATTTAAAAGTCACACAATTTGGAAAAGAAGTCATTTTAATTTTTTTGAATAAAAGTTTACCATACCACTTTGAAACTTTTGAAAGGAATTATCATTTTAAAAACATTCATGTACATATAAATAAATCCTTAAAAACCATTTTGAAGACATGGACATTAATGAGAAAGATTTAGAAGAATAAATATTTAAAACATTTGAAATGATGTTTTAGTTAAAAGTACCTTAAAATAATCTCTTTGAAAACTCTTTCATAAAACATGAACATGGATAATAAATATGTCCCAGTAGATACTTACGCAAAACAACCTTGGATAATAATGAGATTGAGAAATTAACCCTTACCAATTTGGTAACATACGAAACATACACCCCATCAAAGAAGTATCATACAAAGAATATGTAAATACACATATATTAAATTTTATTACACAAGGAATACAATCATGGGCCGTACATACACCACACAAAAGGTAATAGTGGCAATATGACCTGAATCTCACGGGAATAAAAAGTGAGATGAAAACCCCTTACCTTGAACTTTCCATTAGTCGAGGGTACATTTAGCCTCCCGTATGAAGACTATATCATGTTATTAAATTATAACTGAACCAAATTAATATTTATGATATCATAAATTATTCATTTATGAATTTATACTACCCATTTAATAATAATTTCCATGTTATATTAATATTTCGGGTAATAATCTATTTCCTTATCGTACGTGTTTTAACTTGTTACTCTTGATTGTATCACTTAGATCGTGATTTAAATACTTCTAGAATATAAAACATGAATTATTTATCATATATATTTATAATATAAAATATTTATATATACGTATATATTAAATGGAAAACACTATTTATGGAGATGATAGTCTGTAAGTACGCATAAACGCTGTTTCTGTTTTCATATAGTATTGAACAGAAGTAAGTGAATAAGATATATATAAGTACATAAGTACATAAATACTTATATATATAAATATATATATCTACAGTAGAATTATTATGTCATATATTACATACTTATTAGTAATATATATTTTTGTAATCGTCGATGAATAGTGAACATGGAAATTAATTTCATCACTTCGTGGAGACTATAATCTGTACGTACGCACGAGCAAAAATATCATTCTTTTGATATTAATATAATATATATTTGGATGGTATATAATATATACAGAATCCTTATCTTTTTATATTTATTATTTACATAAAATACACATCATTATTATATCCATCAAAATAAAAATGTATTGAATAACAATTACGCCACAACATGGAGACAGTAAGATGTACGTACGCACGTATGGTGACATGTCATTCATAGGGTGGATTGAATAATGAATTTGGTTGTACCATAATTATAATAACATCACAGTATATTTAATATACTGTATTTATTATTTTAGAATGGAAACAACAAAGAAAAAGGAAGTGGAAGAAGAAAGGAACCCAAAAGAGGGTGGTGAAATCATTACCTCTTCTTCGGGTTCTTCCTTTTGATTTGATCAAAAGGGCTCCTTAGGTTGGATTTTTGATCAAAATAAGGCCTCTATGATTAAGGGAGGATATTTTATAGTGTATTTGGGTAGGTTTTGGCCGAGTCAAATGGCTTATAAGGTTTTAATTAGAGAGAAGGGGGAGTGCCCTTTTATAAGAGGGGTGAGAGGCACCTTAGGAAAAACTTAAAATATAATTTTATAATAAATTTATATTCTGTTTATAATGGCTCCAAAGTTGATTATTTAAAGTATAAGGTAGGTATAGGTCGCAAAAAACTCAACTAATAGGTTTTAGACAAGTTTAGGTTACCATTTTAACCTTATCATTTTGATTTAACTCTAAGTTAAATAATTTAACTTTTACGGTGTCTTCTTGTATTCTTACACAATATGGTTAATAAACATACTATATACTGCCAACAGAACCCCAACTGTTTCCTTAATGTCATATATATTATTATATAAGTCTTTTGGACCAATAATATATTTTTATAACCATTATATCAATTAGTAATATAATATTTGTTTTAAAAACTATTTTATGTCAATTTTGACACTATTTTGTATTTGTTTTTTGTTAAAATAATAAAAAAATTATTACATCAAAACAAATACATTAAATCAATCCTAACATGTCATATTAACCTATAAAATTCGTGGATGTCATAAAAACTTTGAAATTATATTTATTTTAATATTTATAATACCATTCATTTGATTCTTTCATGAATTAGGTAATTACTGCATCACCATTGTGTCATAAATAAATTTATTTATATAATGTCGAAATATTATAAATAAAATACCATGATGTAGGAAATAGTTTTACCTTTCTAATTAATATTTATAATCGAATTTATATTATGAAAAACCATATATTAGAAATGTTTTATTTATTAAACATTGATTTTAAATCTTTTAAATCTTCTTTGAATTAAATAATAATAAATGTCCTAATCTAATCCAAGTGGACCTAAATGATAATATTTTATTCCTAAGGTTGTTTCTGGTCGAGATAAACTTGTACAATAGAATTAGGACATGTGTGAGGGTAAGATTAATATCATTTTTACCCTTAATTACCCTATTTACTTTTAACCATGGTAAATAAAAGTAAAAAGTTACTATTCACCAAAAAATATTTTCATCTTATTGAACCACATTTTACTCCTTGATATTAACTGTGTCTCTCGGATTTTCGAAATTCAGCTCACAGAAGCGGTAAAATAAAGTTTTATGTGAAATTTTAAAAGCTCCTAGGAGGTGGGTAAAAGACGGTGAAAAGTTCAATAAATTTTTTATATATCTAAAATTATTATAAACCGACTCCAATGAATTACATTGAACATATGTAGGTATTATGTTTCCATTTTGAAATTAAATAATTTAAATAAAATAAATAATTATTTAAATAAAAATTCGATTTTAAACTATAACTCAGTGTTTTTCACTATTCATAAAAAATTAAACGTTTTTTTGAAAAATACCAAAAAGTTACCGCTAATCTAATTTTGATATTTAAAATTCAATAATGAATTTTATTTTACCAAATTAAAAACATATAAGTTTCATTTATTAATTTAAAATTAATTCCCACTGTCAAAACAAAAAAGCACTGTTTTATGAAACAATAACTATCAAAAGATTGACACTTGTTTATGTCCGGTTTAAATGTGAAATTATGTCAAATGACCAACATTGTATTAAATTGTAAAAATATATTCTAAATATAATTTAAAACCACTCAAATTCATAATTTTTCACTATTAATTATTTTGATTAAGAAAGTTATTTTTAATTAAAATTTAGTAATTTTCACTATTCATCAAAATATGAAAGTTGTCAGAAAAGTACCAAAAATTCACCCTAAGCTAATTTCAATATTCCGAATCCAAAAATTAAGTCCATTTTGAATGATAAAACGTATAATATTTCAAAAATTTGGTATTACTATTCATAACGGCTAGTTTGATTAGTTGTGGTGTGTGTTAGAACTCAAAGTTGCGTACAACACACGCTACTATACTATTCAAAGAGAAGCATACCATGGAAGCTTGGGGTGTTACATCACCCACCACTATGAGTGCACTCCCATCACTCACATACCCCTCCTCTCTGGCCTCTCCTCCTCTCTAGAGACCACTAGTGGGCGACCTCCCTGGCTCGCCTCGTTTCGACGATGGAAACCCACCTATCATTGATACTCACATGGCCCATACTCTTACGTAGATACCCTAGCCGACATCCTCATTTTTGATCCCTCCTTCGGCTGCCCTAATATCTGGTAGTCGTCCCCCCTCATTGTGTAGCTAGCTTCCCCTCCTCCCTCTTCTGTAATTCTTCTATCATTTATAGGATTTTGACGAGGGTTTTCCTACTTTACCAAACCCTAGATGTTAGGGTTTATGTTTGACACGATTTTTGTGGAAACTATGGGCTACAAATTATTTATAAGGTATAAAACTTCCTCCTCTAAGGGTTTCTCCACGTTCTCAATCCTTTTAGGTAGGGGAATTCATGTTTTTCATTACGATTCATTCTATAGATGCTTTAATTTTTTAAATAAATTTTTAATATGAATCACATGTTTATGAGACCTTTTCCTAGATTTTTATGTGGTTTTTGGATTGATTTATTTAATTAAAAATATGTTCCCAAGTGATTTTTGAGCTCTATTTATGAGAAATTGCATTTTAAGTGCTTGATAAAATGATAGATTTTGTTTTCATAATTTTTTTAAAATGAATCACTTTTAGTGAATTTATTGGGGAATTTTATTGAAAATATAATTTGTTAAAAAAATAGGTTTTGAAGTGGATCCTTAGTTATTCCTATGTATGCAGGTGTCTAATGTCCTTGGTTAAATTTCAATTGGGTTTTGATATTGAAATTAGATGATTTATGTGGTGCTTCCCCTTAAAATTTTTATGATTAAATGATCCAATTGTTGTGTGGTCTTTTATGTGTAATATGGTGATTTCGTGGAATGGGTTGTGAATTTTTTTGGAAATCTATCTTTGCCTTTAAAAATTTTCATTTTCACTTTTAGATATTACATGAAATTGTTCTGTTGGTTTAAAAGCAAGTAGTGATTTTAAAAATGTTTTTTGGAAATATAATGAGTACTAATTTATGAACCTAAATGTTGGAATATCTATGGGTGCACGAGCTGCACACATGGATGTGCATTTCAAATGAATTAGGTGCCTTAAAAGAATTCCCTTCTTGGAGCTTAGTTACTCAAATGGTACCTCAATATCAAAAAGGCATGTGTCTAGTGGGTAATGTGGTTTTGAATTGACGATTTAAAAATTTGTCCATCTTGAATTTTTCACATGATTTATAAGATGTTTGTATAAAAAACCATTTTATAAATCTTGTGATGTTGCAAGATTTATTAACAGTTTCGAAAAGATTTTGTAAATGTGTTTGTATTAAGATATCTTAAAGGCCTGTTTGGTATTGAATATATGAAAATTTTATTTATTGTTGTATTGAGAAAGGTTCATAAATGTATTTTTTTGGAAACTATTAGGGACCTTTTTTAAATTCATTAATTAAAATGGTGTTTGGTGTGGTACATAATTAATTCGGGTTCTAAATAGTTTGAATGCCCTGTTGGAAATTTAATATTTATTATATAAAACAACTATTTTGAAATTTATATGATATTATGGCTTGGTTGGAACTTACAATGATGTGATGTATAAAGTGGGAACCTATATCTAGTATTTCCCTTTTGGGTCATCATATAGGTCATGTATCTATTTGGGGTAGTCAATTGTGGTGACAGTAGGTAAGGTGAGTCAAACATGTGAGGGCCTCCCACTTACACAGTTTACTATTACCATGGGTTCTTAGGCATCTTTTAGGGGATACAGTGACTGTTTCTGGTCAACTTTGACTTGATGATATGGTACCCCCTGAATTGAAGATAGTCCACGGGGGAAATGCCACTAGTTTTTTTAAATTTTGGGCATCCATTTGGTTATAGACTTTGAAGCATCACCATATGCCGAAAGGTTGTTCTAAACTGAGCATGTCCAGAGGTCTTCTTGGGATTTTTAGGATCACCCATGGTTACTATTTCTTCATATATTGTTTTTTAATTTCCTTTTCCCTTGGTTTCAACATGCACTGTTTTATTATTCATTTATTTATCTTCCGCACAACCCTATATTGCTTTGATTTGGTTTAGTTTTTTTTATAAAAATGTTATTCTGTTATGAAAAAAACGAAATCTGGCATGTGATGGATTTTTGAAAATGGGAAACATTTTTTTCAATAACATTTAAAAAAATATCTTTTTATATATTTTTTTCAATCTACTATTAATGGAATGTTTGTGGGAAATAAAAATACATGGATTCTGTTGTATGTTTTTTGAATTCCTACTGAGCATTTTAGTACTCACACCTACTTTACCGTATCATTTTTATGTTCTTCTAGTGTTTCATCACTCATGAAGTGAGCGTGGTTCTGTGTTCGGTGGTGACCCCTAGGGTCACTTAGAGTTCAGTTTGGTTGCACATCATAATTTTATTTCCACTCTTAATGTTATTGTTTTGTTCAGTTACTTTAATTATTTTGTATTTTTTTAGGGGAAAAAATTATTCCAAACTATATTACATTGATTATCGACACTAGTTTGTAGCCCATGGGGATAAAAAGTGCACTTCGGTCCATGCCACAGACTATCTTGGGTGACTGGTTCTAGTTCAACCCGTGGTGGTTTGTGACAAAATAGTATCATAGCATGCCCATTTTTTTGGGGTGTCCAGTAATTGGAGATTATGACTGTTAGGACTCATGAGGTTGGTGCGGGAAGGTCATAACGAACCCTTTATCATTCTGAACCTCAAGTTTCTAGGGGTAGTCATACATTTGAGACTTCTTCTCTTGATTTGGGTTCCGGGAAGAAAATGGAGGCAATCCGGTGTTATGCCTTGATTTCACATGGAGTAGTGACCCATGTAGAGTCCATTTATACTTTATAAGTTCCTCCTAGTTATTGATTTTTAATTGGGGGAATTTATGAATACGATGTCATCCGGTTAAGCATAAATAATAATTTCTCATTTTGATGGTTTTGTATGACTCATGGTTTTCTTTATTCCTGGTTGGTGGATGTTTTGAAAATGAATGGTGTTTTAAAAATGAATTTTTTTTATTTTAAATAGATTTAAATTGATAATATGGGTTTTAAAATTTAAATTGTTTTGGTTTCAAAATTTTCAAAATTTATGGACTTTCTAAGAAAGTGGTTTGGATGCATCCTTGGGTAATTTTTATAAACGTTTTCACATGTGATGGTATGTATGAAAAGTGTATATTAGCACATATGGATAGAAGGAGATGAACACATGTGCAATGGTTTATTTGATTCCTTGGGTGTGTGATTGAGATTAAAGGTTTTTCCTTTTTTACTAATGTGATTTTGAAAGGGGGAAATGGATTTAGAAACATTGATTTTTTTTGAATGGTGGTTTGGTTTTGTGTTTGGAATGATACTTTGAAATGGAGAGTTTTTAAAATTAAAATATAAATAGGGTTTCTAAAATTATGGGTTATTGTGTTTGGTTGTGTTTTTATGTGCTTGTCTTATCATACTGTTGTTTTGGCTCATGATATTCTTCTCTATTATGTTTTGCAATGATGTTGGATTTGATGTTATGTTTCAAGTAATTTTTAGAAATTTCCACCCATAACTGTTTCTAGGATTTCTAATGAGTTAGGCCTAGTTTTTGTTATAAAGACATTGCATGTTCTTCGTGGTGATCGAGGTATGTTAGAGGATGTTATGTGTCTTGATGAGGTAGAGCGTATTTTAAATATATCGGGATATCCCAAGGCTATTAAAGTTTGATCAATCCTGGGGTTATTTTAATGTCTAGTACAAGATGAATTGGAAGCCCTCATGTTGGTTTGTGGGTCTAGATTATCCAATGATCTCATAGAAGGAGCTCATGTTCTTCATGTAATGGTGCATACCTGAAGGGGTGAATATGAATAAAAGGGAAGAGCTCGTATGTGTTCAATAAGGCCAGCAGATGGTGAGAGAATATGTTAACCATTTCAAGGATTTAGTTTCCTTTTCTCTGAAGGTAGCATCACAGAATTTGATGAAGACTTATCCCTTTATCGATGGCCTTTATCTATAGATTTTGTATCAGGTCCTCTCTTCTATGGAACATTGTTTTGAGAAGCTAGTATTTGAGGTGTTTATTGCAAAGTTGTTCTCTATAGAATAAGCGGTAGGAAATCTAGCATCTATTACTTCTCATGATGGTTCCCCATATGACAAGTGGGGTGTGCTAGAAGGACATGTTTCTGAAAAATATCCTTCATTAGTTATAGATTCTAGTTAGTCAGATCATCCTTGTGTGTGCCACCAGTGTGGCTAGTTCGAGCACATGAATCATTCATGTGAAATCCCTCTAAAGCCGTGTCATCATTGAAGTTTTCTGGGCTATCTGGAGAAGTTTCATAGAATGGGTTACTTAGTAAAGATGTTATGACCAAGGGATATTAGGTAATGACTGTGAGGTAGGAGAAACTTTAGCCCTTGAAACCCCCAACATAGGTCTTTGGGTGAAGCTCACACACATTCAGAAGATGCTATGGGTGTGAAGCCTCGATCTGATATTTGTGTTCCCTTTTGGGATTAGGAAATTACATGTCTTTTCGGCCTTGTTTCATGTTATTATAATTTCATATTATATTTTGGTAGTGTTATGGACACTTCCAATCATAATCCGCACAGTTTTTCTCGATTAAAGATGGATTTTTGAACTGTTTGACATTCTAAATTTTTGGGAATCTTATGGGTTGGTTTTAGTTTTAGACTTAGTTTTTCTTATTTGAGGTGTTTGGGTTTTGTGAGATAGGGAATGTTGTTTACAACCTGTTTTTTAGTTCAAGATATTTTTTATGCGTTTTTCCCTAATATTGGTGGCCCTGTTAGTCTTTGAAAATATTCTAGTTCTAGTGGTGGAGTTGCTTCACTCATGCTATGGATATTGGTGTGGATCAGTTGGGAGTTCCGACATTGGACCCCCTCCTCGGGGTAGTATGTATGGGTTTTATTTTATGTGCTAGTAGAACCTTTGTGGTGGGGAGAACCCTCTCATATTCTCCCTTAGTTTTGGGTTGTGTTTTTTGTCTAGATCGGTCGGGTGTTACATGGGGAAATAAGTAGCCATTGTGGAATTTCTTGTTTCTTCTGGTTGTGTTCGGGCTTGGATTAATTTATTGAATAACTTCTGGCTTGGTGTCTTTCTAGGGGTAGAATGTTATTATGGAATAGACAAGTTTCACCCCACGACCATTAATATTATTTTATTTTATTATTTCTTAGCTTCATGTATTCTATTTTTTGGTTTGGGTTGAGTGCATGTTTAATTTTTTTTGGATATTTGATAATTTTGGTGGGTTTCGGGATGGATAACGGGCACCCCATAGTTAGAAATAACATGTGGTTGGCCCAGGTCCTTGGGTGGGTACCCAAGTGGTCAATTTTGTGTCATGTGAGTTGCACATGATTTATTAATCCATGGGAAGAACATGCAGTTCAGTGTTGTCTATCAGCGTTTTTTGGTGGCGTGGGTTGAGCACAGCTTGCTCAACCATTCTTCCTGCCATAGGTAACCATGCACGAACCATGTAGTTACAATGTTTATAAAATAAATAATAGAATTTCCTGAAAAATAAAACAAAATAAAATAAAATGGGAATTGGATAAAATTAAAGGAATATTTAGTAATAATAATAATAATAATTTTGAAGTTATTATTATTATGTTGTTAATATTATTGTTGTTGTTATTGATTTATTAATATTATCATTATTATGATTGATAATATTAATATATTTAAAATTAATATTTTGTTTCCATTTTTTTTTTGTTTTAATATTACAACTATCATTAATAATATAAATTTTATTATTATTATTATTATTAAAATGGTTTTTGATATTATTATAAATATTATTACTAATAATATTATTATTCTTATACCTATTCTTATTATTAATATTTTTTTCTATTTAGTTTTTTCCTTTCTATTTATTTTTTCTTTTTCATTATTTTTTCTTTCTCTCTTTTTTCTCTATGTTCTCTCCTCCACTCATTCTTTCACTATGCATCACCCTCCCCCCTACACGCACCCCCTCCCTCATGGATCCATCCTCACTAGATAATCCTCTTATTTGGTGACCATTGGTGGCCAAACTCCCTAATGTGCCTCTTTCCAACGCCCCCTCTGACCTCTAGCATGAACCTCGATCGTGCATAACCACCCTATCCGACCTCCCTAGTGTATGAAGCTCCTACAACCGTCCTTATATCTGGTGGTTATCTCCCCTCGCAGGGTGTACGACTTCCACACTTCACTATCCTGTAAGTAATCCATCATTTCTATGGTTTTGATGAGGGTTTTACTTCCTTTCCAAACCCTATATTTTATTCATTTTGTTTGATCCTATTTTATTGAATGAAAGAGGATAAAAATAGTTCATGGGGGGTACTCTTCCTCCTCTAAGGGTTTCTGCCCGTTGTCACTCCATTGAGGTAGGTTAATTCATGTTTTTTACTTTTGATGCATTATGTTGATGCTTATATAATTTTAAATAAGTTTTGAATATGAATCGGGTGTTTTTGCGACCCTTCACTAGTTTATTGGGATTTTTATAATTGATTTATTTTTTCAAAAATAATTTCTCAAGTGATTCATGAGTTATGTTTATAAGAATGTGGGCTTTGAGAACTTGATAAAATGATAGATTTTGTTTTCATAATTTTTCTAACATGATTTGAACTTAGTGAGTATATAGTGTTATTTTATTTATAGTCTAATTTCATAAAAATGGATTTTGAAGTGGATATTCAATTATTTCTATGTATGGATATGTCAAATGTTCATATTAAAATGGAAATTGGGTTTTAATAGTATAATTAAATGATTTCTGTGGTGTCTCTCTATATAATTATTATGTCAAAATGATCAGATTTTGGTTTGGGATTTTATCTGGAATATATTGATTTTTTGGGATGGTTTCTGAGATTTTTTGAAAACATTCATTATCTTTAAAAAAGTTTATTTTCATTTTTTTAGATTAGTTTAAATTTATTGGTTGGCTTGAAATCAATTTTATTTTAAAATGTTTCTTCAGGTACTCTCCTGAGTATTAATGTATGCCATTGGATGTTGGAACATCCATGGGCGCGTGAGTTTCACATATAGATGTGCATTTCTAATAAAGATGGTGCATTAAAATAATTCCATTATTGGACTTTGGTTTCTCAAATAGTACTTTAATTTAAAAAAGTCACGTGTTTGGTGTGTCTTGTGGTTTTGAGTGAACTATTTTAAACATGGTCCATTGTGAATGTTTTTCATGATTTGGTAAATGTTCATATAAAGGACTATTTGGTAAATCTCATGATGTTTCAATATTTATTCTAAGATTAGAAAGGATTTTGTAAATGTGTTTGGATTTAGATATCTTAATGGCCCACTTGGTATTGAAAATATGAAAGTGTTTTTAATGCTTTTTTTGGAATGATTCCAAAATTTATATGTTTTTAGAATAAATTAGGGCCCATTTGGCATTTCAAGCATGATAGCGGTGTTTGGTTTCATAAAAAAAAGTCTGTTTCTAAATTGTTTGAATGCCCTGTAGGCAATAAAATGTGTTTTATATAGTTTGTTTTACGTGTTTATATTAAATTATTGATTATTTAGAACTTAAAATGAAGTGATGTATATATGTATATGTATATAGTGGGAAGCCCCCTTTAGGATATAAATTTTTAAATCATCTTATAGGTGTTGTCCATGTTTGGCTCAGCCAAGTGAGGTGACATCTGGTAAGGTGAGTTACACAAGTGAGGGCCTCCCACTTACAAAGTCTTCTATTACCATTGGTTCCTGAGAATATTTTAGGGGATCAAGTGAAGGTTGCAGATCAACCCCGATTAGACGGGTTGGTACACCTCAGATTATTGATAGTCTAGGTGGGACATTCCCCATGATTTCTCTATTTTGGGAGGCAATTTGATTATAGACTTAAGAGAAACGCTATACGTCAGTAGGTGGTTCAGAACCAAGTATGTTTAGGTGTATTTAGAGATGTTTTTTTATCACACATGGTTAGAATTTTTTTATATCTTCTTTTTTACTTTTCATTTTTGTTTTTTTAAATATGATCTATTTTCTTATTTGTTTATTTTTTATTTAGCGTATCCTTATATTATTTTGATTTGGTTTTTTGGTTTAGATTTTTATGGTACATAAAGGATAATCTATTTTGAAAAAAAATTAAATGTGGCATGCGTTGGATATTTAATACAGCAAATCATGTTCTTCAACAAATGTGAAAAAATAAGTTTTTTATAATTTTATTTTAAAATTCAAATTCATTTATTGTTTTCAAGAAAAAAAATACATGGATTTTGTGGTTTAATTTTGGAATTCCTACTAAGTTTTTTAGCTCTCAGGTATAATTTACCTTTTCAGTTTCTGGGTCTTATAATGTTGGATCACTTTTATAGTGAGCATTGTTCTATGTTAGGTGGTGACCGCTAAGGTCACTTTGAGGGACATTTCTCTATGCAACATTATTTTATTTTTTTGAATAATTTTATCTATTTGCTTTGTTATTTTTATTCTTTTGTATTTTATTTATAGGCCAAAATCTTTTCCAACTATTTTTATTTGAATCCTGAAAATAGTTTCCAGCACGTGGGGATCAGGAATGCCCTTTGGGTAATGCAACATACTGGTTCGAGTGACTGGTTTATTGTTGACCCATGTTAGTTCATGATAAGATATATGTTTTTTCATAAACATAACCATATAAAATCATTTAACTATTTTAGGATCAGTACCAGTACTATCAAAATGGATTGAGTTCTCTCCCCATTCAATCATATCATTAGTCATGGTCCACTCTGAATACTATCATTGAGGAAAAATTCCCTTATCAAAAAAGGTTCACACCCCATTCCATTCTTTATTTTCTCATGATATATTCATATTTACCCAATTAATTGGATGGATATATATAATTCAATACCCACCCTTCAAACATTGAAAATAATAAATATGATTTCCTTATGGTAATAAAATATTAATAATTATATATCCCAAGGAAATGAAATGGGTTTTAGATAAATTTCATAATTTTGTTATATCATAACCTATGGAAAATAAATGGGTTCCATATAGGTGGAGTCAAATATAAATTAACCTATGGGAAAGAAGCAATTTACATAGAATCATTATTAAATCATATTCATAATATGTTATCTAATGAATAAATGTGAACGGTATAGTTGGATCATATCCAATGTAAATCATAAGTATAATCATTAGATCTAAACATAGGTGAAGAAATATTTAAAAATATTAATATAATCTATTATAAGGAAAGTACACTACTAATATTAAAATAAGTTATTAAAAATATAATTTCTTCAAATAGAAAGGATAATTGTTTATCTTTAAATAACCTTAGATAATTGTAATAAATTCTTGAATTCATTGAGTGTTCATGACATTGGAAAACACTTTTTGTTTTATAGTTTTTAAAATAATTACTCCTTTCACATTTTCACTTAGAATCCAATACATCCTAATTTAGAAATTTTATAATAAAATTTAATTTGAAAAAATTATAACAATTAAATAAAGGGTAAAAATTTATTTCAATAATAATATGATAATATTAATAAAAATTATTTAATATATTTCAGTAACACATGGACATGTAATCAAAAATTATTTTCAAACAATGATGGTAATAATTCATTTTTCCATAAGAATATACATTTTGTATCATGAGTAAAAAATGAGAGAAAAATGATTATAAAACATATATTATGTTGAATTAAATATTAGAGATTAAATTTAATGTAATTATATATAGATCATTTTTAAAATTACATCATTAGAAACTTGATCATAAAAAATCAAGATAAATAACAAGATTTTCACATAAATCCCTTATATTAAGATTGAAATTCGTAAAAATCTCTCTAAATATTGTCTAATAAATTAATATTTATTATTAATATATAAAATATTAATTTTAATATATATAATATCATATATTATTGACTTATAAAAATTCAATCAACATTAATTAATAAAACCTATTTAAAATCAGCTTTTATTGGGGTTATCTGTCTCATTTTTTATGGAAGTTTCAGTTTATAAGTTCCCATCCATATACATTGACCATTATTCCATAATCTATATAGTATTAATCATGATATTAATATCCTATATATCTATATAATATATATAATTTCATCCATAAAAGTTAGTGATTAGAAAATTAATTACACCATTCCTAGAAATGATAGGTTGTACCTTCACATGAACATTGTTCCCATTTTTAAAGGATGGTTAGAAAGAATGAAAAATAACATTTCACATTTAGAAATCACTATTATATCATATATATCACATATAAACATTAAATTCATCGTAATAACAATCAAAAAAATATCGTGGTGGAAAATTAATTATTTCGCAATGTAGAGGTAGTTGTCCACACGTACACAAGAGTGATACTTTCAGATCCAATTTAAAAGAATAGAAGGTGAATATGGGTGGATACATAGTTTAGCTTAAATTTTAGTATATTTAGGATACTGAATTTATTATTTTATGATGAATACCATCACTACTAGAAAAACAGGTATTTGCGACGGGATCCCGTCGCAAATGGCTTTTTGCGACGGGGTCCCGTCGCAAATAACCCGTTGCTGAAAACGGCGTCGCAACAAAACTTATTTGCGATGGGCCCGTCGCTAAAGCCTTTTTTTGTGACGGTCATTCTCCCCGTCGCAAATAGTATTCCGTATTTTTGTAAAAAACTTTTAAAATAGTTTTTGCGACGGTACCGTCGCAAAAACTATTTTTTTTTAAAAATAACTATTAATAATACTAGTATTTGCGACGGGCATAGTATCCCGTCGCAAAAACTATTTTTAAAAAAAAATAAAAACTATTAATAATACTAGTATTTGCGACGGGCATAGTATCCCGTCGCAAATACTATAAAAAAAATAAAAAAAATAAATTATTAATAAATTATTTTAATTAATATAATAATAGAATTATAATTCACAAATAAAAATAATTAATTATTTTAATTAATATAATAATAGAATTATAATTCACAAATAAAAATAATTAATTATTTTAATTAATATAATAATAATAGAATTATAATTCAAAAATAAAAAATAATAGAATATTAATAAATGATTTAATTAATATAATAATACTAGAATTATAATTCATAAATAAAAAAAATATTAATAAGTTATTTTAATTAATATAAAAATAATAGAATTATTTTACATTCAAATATTAAAATAATTCAAGTATTACAAAAAATATAATTAAATTATAATATTATAAAATTTAAATATATATATATATATTTTAATATTATAAAATATAAATAATAATATTATTCATATTAATATTGTTATTTAAAAATATAAAATTATTAATATTTTATAATGAGACAAAAACTAAGAATAGAAAAAAAAATATTTTGATTTCCCAAATTTTATAACATAAATACAAACTCTAATCTGAAGGAGGGGGGGGGGAGGGGGGGAGGTGGGGGATCTGCAGATGGTGGTGGAGGAAACTCCATCCCTAAAGCATGAGTGAGTCGGCGCATGTACTCCATCTGCTCCTAATGCTGCTGCTGTCACCGACTCGTCTGCTCCTCGTACAACTGCTACTGGCATCGACGCTCCTCCTCATGCTGCTGACGCATCTGCTCCTGCTCCTGTCGGAGACTCTCTATCTGTGCAGTCTGAGATCGCAACTGATCCTCATACTGTGTAGTAGAAGAAGATGCACGAGATCCTCTCGAGCTGGACGCCGACATCGCAGCACTGCCATAATAATCTCCGGGAGTCAGTCGAGAGCCGATACCAACTACCCGGCCCTTCTCGAAGGCATACTGGGTGGCCTGCATCCATCCCGCCTCATCAAACTGACGGGCAGTGGTCTGATCTGATGACTCGGCATGACTCTCAGGCCGGGCCTGTGACGCTGCGGCCTCATATGACTCCTATAGTTGCAATTTAAAATTAAAATTGTGAATATATTATATGCAGTTAATTTTTAAACTTGAAAACAAATAATACTGACCACGATGTGATGCTGACGATCACCTCTGAGCTTTCCAGTAGCAGGATCACTATACATCCTCCGATATACGTCATACTCTGTAATATCGGGGTGCTCGACAGCCTATAAAAATAAAAAATAAACCGTTAATATTTATAGTTATATAAAATATTTATAAATAATGTACGTACCAGATGTTGTCTATGAGTACTGAAAGAACGACTCCCAGCTCGATGAGTCACCTCCTGTCTCCCCCGATTCTGCCTCCCCACCGATGATCTCCTCTGAAAGGCACCACTCAACCAGTGCGCACATAATCTATCCCATACATGGGATGAAATATACTCTGGTCGGTGTGCTTTACATGACTCCTCAAAATCTGACACTCTTGCTTTCTTCATCGCAGCTTTTCTTAAATTGTGCAAAAACTGACGAAGGCGATCACGCATGGCAACCTCCCATGCCTCGTGGATGGCGTCACGCATGGTATCCTTGATCGGATACCATAAACCCTACAAATAAATCAAAATATCAAGTTAGAAATGAAATAATTTTCAAAATAAAAATTATTTATTTACGTACGTACCAACCAATGGCCAAACATGGCCTGCTGCACATCAATAGGAATCTGCTCCCATGTGGTCCACGACTGAGAGAAATAGTTGCGCAAAATAGCACTGCCCTGTCCGACTGCTATATGCGGAAAACTGAAAAAATAATAAACATTTATTATGTGAATAGACTAATGAAATCTTAGTCAAATCCACAGGTTATCACACCTCCGTGTGCGTAGATCAAACCCAAGACGTGGACGTCGCTCGGGGACGGGGTCAGGAATCATCAATCGTGCAAGACCGCGCCCCCTCCGCGTACTCCCTGGAGCGCCTGCAGGCTGAGGGTCATCTGTCAGCAACGCATCCGCATCGAAAGTCAGGTCAGCATCCGCCAACTCACGAAATGTGGCCTCATCCATCTGAAACAGAAAATGTTAATGTTAGCAAATAATTGATAATTACTATTATATATACATATATACATATATACATATTATGATTGTATATAAATACCATGGAATGCTATCAGTGTTCATCTTCATCATCATCTTCATATATGTCAATTTCATCTTCATATTCCTCCTCAACATCATCGATATCCATTTGAGTTACAGTTGCTTCATCTCTTACCATTTCAAATTCATATGTGACATCATTAACATCATCGTCATCACCGACTCTTAAATGTGGGGTGTCGTCATCGATACTCATGTCTCTTTGTAAAAAAGATTGATTTTGAGTACTCTCTTGAAAAACTTCAATTCTTTGCACATCAGTGAAAGCACATTCACTTTGACTAAACTGATTGTCTCGAATTTTGATTTTTATTATACTCCACCAATCAGTCAAGTCTCTTCATGTTGCACAGTACTTTGCATAATAAACTTGATATGCCTGTTGAGCCAATAAGAATGGTTCATTTACTGCGAGAACACTTTTACATTTAATATCGATGATTCCATGAGTCGGATGAACACGCACGCCTCTCTCTGTATCCAACCACCGACATTTGAACATTGTTATGTAATGTTGTCCAAGATAACAGAGTTCAATGATTTCATCAAGTATTCCATAAAAGTCAACTTCATTTTCTCGATGATGAGATCCTCTCAAGCTAACTCCACTGTTCATTGTTTTTTTCGATTCCCCATATGCATGTGTGTGGAATCGAAATCCATTCACCACATATGCATTATAAGTTTTAACAAGTTTGGAAGGTGGGTTACTCAATACACACAGCCGTTTGTCAATTTTATCAGCATGTCGAGACACCTGAAAATTTGTGAAATAATTATCAATATAGTAAACTATACATTGAATGAGTTTCTAAAAGATAAAGAATTTATGTTACCAGATTTTGAAACCACTGAGAGAAATTTTTCAGTCGACGTTCTTCGAGAGCAACTGCTGTAATTTGTGGAATTTGTTTCTTGATATGATTATCATACAACCTATAATAACCAAAGTTATTTACTGTAACATAAATGATAGAATAAGTGATATAAACACTTACAGTGCAACTGATGTCATCTCTTCACAGTTGAGCAGAACATACGTATGAGCTCTCTGATGTTCATCATCTGAAAGCCAGCGTTCATAAACTCCACCAAAACCAAGCTCTGACTGGTTGAAAATAGATAATTTATTATCGATTTCATCAATATTCCTCTCGTTTCGTCCCTTTCAGTTGTGTTTTGAATGATACTCAGATTCAAAATAATGGGAGCAGAAAAAAGATATTTTCTCTTGCAAATAAGCTTCTGCAATAGATCCTTCAACAGATGCTTTGTTACGTACTTTTCTTTTCAATTTTTGCATGCATCTTTCAAATGGGTACATCCATCGAAACTGTACCGGACCTCCACATTTGGCTTCATATGGCAAATGTAACATCAAATGTTCCATTGAGTCGAAGAAAGATGGCGGAAATATTTTTTCCAGTTTACATATAATTACAACAATATCTTTTTCAAGTTTTCCTAGAGCATCATAATCTGCCGTAGCCGCACAAATTTCCCGAAAAAAATGAGACATGTCTGTTATGGAATCCCAAATCACAGAATTCAACAGACCTCTTAATCCAATGGGTAGAATTCTCTCCATTATAACATGACAATCATGACTTTTTAATCCAGTAATATGACCATTCTTTACACATCTACCCAAATTAGAAGCACATCCATCTGGAAGTCTCAAATCTGCAATCCATTGACAAAATAATAAATGGTTTTCTTTAGATAGTGTATAAGCTACTTTTGGTTTCAGTAACCTTTCTTTTTTGACATTCTCAAATAGTTCCAATTCTGGATGCCTGCAAATTTGGGCAAGATCTAAACGTGCATTTACATTGTCTTTGCTCTTTCCTGGCGTATCCAAAACTGTATGAAAAAAATTATCAAAACAGTTCTTCTCAATATGCATGAAATCTAACATGTGTCGGACCAACATATCAGACCAATATGGCAAATCCCGAAATATGCTACGTTTAATCCAATTGTGTTCTTTCCCAAAACCAGAAATTTTCTGTTGATTTATTGTGGGACCAAAAGTGATGGGAGGTAATGAAAATACAACTGATTTTAACTCCGAACCTGATAGCATTTTTGGAGGTCCATCCCTTTCAACTGTTCCTTTTCTGAAATGAGATCTGTTTCTGCGAAAAGGATGATCAGCTGGAAGAAATCTGCGATGACAGTCAAAATAACAAGGTTTCTTTCCATGAGTGAGCATAAATGATTTGTTCTCTCCCATACAGTAAGGACATGATTTATGACCATGTGTACTCCAGCCAGATAACATCCCATAAGCCGGGAAGTCACTTATTGTCCACATCAATGCTGCTCTCAGTATGAAATTCTGTTTCGTTGCAACATCATATGTACTGACACCAGTACTCCACAATAAATTTAATTCATCAATCAATGGCTTCAAATAAACATCAATATTTTTCTTCGGATGTCCTGGAATTAGTAAAGTCAAAAAGATATATGGCTCCTTCATCAACATCCATGGAGGTAAATTGTACGGAGTTAAAAAAACAGGCCAACATGAATATTGACAACCATAAGATCCAAACGGACAGAAACCATCAGTAGAAAGGCCCAGTCGAACATTTCTTGCTTCTAAAGCAAAGGATGGATGCACTCTATCAAAATGTTTCCATGAATCACCATCGGCTGGATGATTCAAGCTTTTATCGGTTGAAATATTCTCTTTATGCCATGACATCATTGTCGCTGTATTCTTAGACATGAATAAACGCTGAAGTCTGGATGTAAGCGGAAAATATCTCAACTGTTTTACAGGAATCAAACCAGACTTCCCTTGTTGTCCTTCTTTATATCTCAGTTGCCCACATGTAGGACAACTATCCAATGACTCATTTTCCCCAGAATATAAAATGCAGTCATTTGAACATGAATGAATCTTCTGACAAGTAAGTCCCAAATTTCGAACCAGCCTCTTACTCTCATAGTAATTTTCAGGTAAAACATTTCCTTAGGGTAACAGTGTTTTCAGCAAAGAAAATATCTGGTCAAAACAGGTGTTTGACATTCCGTTATCTGATTTGATAGCCATAAAATTTTCAACTGCTTCTAATTTGCTCATCTTGCAGCCAGGATATAATGCATCCTCAGCAGATTTCAACAACTCATAAAATTCAGACGGTGCCAACTCAGGATTTGAAGCTATATCAGCCGGAGTTTCTGTATGTTGAACAGATGAACCTGCAACATCATGTACTAAATCTTGAAACCGGGATGGATCCGGAATCAAGTTGGTATCACCTGCTCTGGAACTGCGTTCACCGTGTTGATACCAAAAAACATAATCTGGTTGAAAACCAAAACGCAAGAGATGTTCTCCCACTTTGTCAAACGTGTCAAACGTTCTCAATGCACATTTTCTGCAAGGGCATTTTATTTTTCCTTCTGAAACAAATTCTGAATTTGATTCCGCAAATGATAAAAAAGTCTCCACACCCTCAACATATACTGGATTTAAACCAAAACCGTTTGGATTTCTACGTTGATTTATCCATATGCGGTCACCTAATAGTGATTGTTGATGACCTCGTTGTTCCATATTTCTATATAAAATATAAAAGCATTACTGGTTTTGAATAATTTATTAGAAAAAACACTCAAGTAAAGATTGAATATATTGAGAATAAGGCAAAACATGTTACAAATATTGATAATTTTAATATTATATTGATTTTTTATTATTTTAATAATACTAATATAATTTTTTCATAAACATTAATTATATAATAATAACATTATTACATTATTAGTATATTTTTTTATTAATATTAAAATAACATAATTTTTTATATTATATTCAATTCTCCTTTCATCTGTGTGTTTAACATTCTGTCTCCACATGTAATATTTGCATTCACTTTCACCTCTCCATTGGCGAGTAGGTTGATAATTTTGAAAAAGAATGCGAATATTACATGTGGAGACAGAAAACACACAGATGAAAAGAGAATTGTATATAATATAAAAATTATATTATTTTAATATTAATAATAAAAAATACAAATAATGTACTAAATATTGGTAATTATTACTAATTATTACTAATTATTGGTAATTATTACTAATTATTACTAATTATTGGGAATTATTACTAATTATTACTAATTATGGGTAATTATTACTAATTATTACTAATTATTGGTAATTATTACTAATTATTACTAATTATTGGTAATTATTACTAATTATTGGTAATTATTACTAATTATTGGTAATTATTACTAATTATTGGTAATTATTACCAATTATTGGTAATTATTACTAATTATTGGTAATTAATACTAATTATTGG